>OX419189.1:16265000-17465000 GCA_948465475.1 Thalpophila matura | reverse complement strand
TGTCACCAGAACGTAAGGAGAGGTCACCTAGTCGAGAAAGGAGCCCGGGTAAAACAACGACCAGCTTGCAAGATATTGACATAACTAGTCATACTGAAATAGATGAGGGATCTTTGGTTGACGATTTAACAGACATCACAGAAAAGTACACAACCACTAGAATTGTTGCATCTCGTCCTGGAAAACCTAAAGATGAAAAACCCAAAGATCAGAAAGTGCCAAGCAAACTATCTACTAGAACTGTTTCCCCAACCAAAAAGCCTTCAGGCATTGCTACGCCCACTAAAGCAGATAAAGTTCCAGATTCTCCGACGAAAACTAGAAGTATTTCACCAAAGAAACCTATTTCGCCAACTGAGAGACCGCAATCTCCTCAGATATCAAGACCAAGTGGAATTAAACCTAAAGACCAGATACCCTCTCATCTGACTAGAAAACCAACGCCTGCTACCCTAAGTGTGACTAAAGTGGACAAAACAGTAACAGATTTAAAGAAGACTACAAATATAAGTTCTGTTACTAAGCAAAATAGTTTTACTCGGACAACTGCGGGTAAACCTACTACAAAGACAGTTTCGTCACCCACAGGACGACCAAGTGAGCCAGAAACAAAGCGAACCACGATTCCTAAAGGCATTAGGGAGAGCGTAATTCCAACAAAAAAAGACAATGATGTGAAAGTCTTGCGGACTGTTAGTGACATCAACATGAAGTCCAAGAAAACATCTCCTCAGAGAATGAAGTCGAAGCCAGAAATCCAAGTCAGTGACATGTCCACAAAACCGACGAGTAAGACTACGAAGTTCACTAATAAAGAACCTCATTCTAAACTGCCAAGTAAACCCAAGTCTGCTACTACTTTGAATACTTCTACTGATGACGATGATATTATTATTGATGTGGAGCAATCAAAATCGTCGAGGGAGAATTCACCGGACCGAATCTGTCCAACTCCAGTCAATTTCGGAGAAGACGTCGGTATTCCTCGTTATCCTGACGAAGTAAGTGAACCCGATGATGAACTCTACAGACGAAATCATCACACAATCCATGAGGCTGAGACCATTGTCGATGATATTGTAGAAATCTGCGAAGATGATGAGTTATTTGTCAGAAAAACTGACATCGTCACTGAGGACGATGAAAGCCTGCTCAGCGTAACAGATAAGGTGTCCAAGTTCACAAAAGGTGTTGACACAGTTACAAAGCCTAAGGATACAACTAAAATATTCAAAGACACCGAAAGAAGGGTTCATTCTGATTATATCGATGATAAGTTGAAATCAGACGAGTGCTTACTGTCTGTATCGGAGAAAGTTAACAAGTTTGCTAAAGGACCAAGGGATACCAGAGATAGCAAGAGTCCGTCACGTAGAGTCACCGATGAATACGACAAGAATACTGTTTATCAAGATGACTACACAAAACTTAGTGTACATGACAAAGCACACTTGTTTGTGGAGACTGCCGAAAATGTTAAGACACCTAAAGTAAAACCGACCCCGCAAAAGGCAGAGCGTCCGGATCTAACTAATATTGATGACTCATTAAAGAGTGATGACTGTTTGCTCAGCGTCTCCGACAAAGTACATAAGTTTGTAAAAACAGCTGAGCAATTCTTCACGGAATCTCATGAGGTTGAGGAGAAAGAAAAGAAAATTAAGGAGCAACATGATAAGATCATGCGGAAGATAGTGGATGATGTTGATGACGTTGAAGATGAAGTATACGAGATTGACACAACCACTTTTACTGAGGATGTAGAAATTACTAGGAAGACACCAGATCAGCGTGACGATAGGCCACATAAACCAAGGGAAACTTTATCATCCCTGCCTAAGGTTAAAGAGTACAGCAGCCCCAACCGGAAGCCGACTGATAGGGCACCTATTGTTAAAATAACGACTCTCCGCAGTAGTGAAGCTGTGAAGAAAGCTAAGGCTTTATTTGAAAATATTGCAACAACAACTCAAAAAACTAAAGAAACATCTCACGCTAAGACTGCAAAGTTGACAGATATCGGTGTGATAAAGAAGTCTCCCAAGACTGACTCCACCATAGTTCTACATCCATCTATAGAAGATGGTTCTCCTAATATAACTGATGTAGATAGCGAAGTGGATGCTGCCCCTCATACGCCTAAAGACCGTCCAACAAGTGGCACGCTGACTCGACCACATTATCCACGTTCTGATGATAAGCCACGAAGCAGTCCATCTCGTTTAGCTGTTCAATCTCCTGAAATACCAAGGTCTAAGTCCCCAATGCGTCCAACTGTAGAAACTACAACTACGAGTACCACTAAGACTCTGTTAACGAGATATCCAGCTTCTCAGAGAGCTGAATTACCAAGGCAGCGACCCGAGACTGACAAGCCTGAAAAGGTTCCCGGATATCTTCGCCCCACGAAGACTAGCCAAAGTAAGGAGGAGACGAAGGTGGTTGAGGACACAGAAGTAAGCAGTCGACGAGGAAGTGGCAAGTTTGGAGTAGAGCTTCGAAGGACGAGCGTTGAAAGATCAACTGTGAGCAGCGAACGCCGACGCAGCGTCGAACACCCCTGCATCGAAGACATCTTCGACCTGGACCTCCTGGAACAAATGGTCAGTAAGCACAAGATTTGCATGCTCATAATTATTATTTATGCCTCCGTGTTATATTTATACTTTTACTGACTACATTCTAATTTTCAGTTGGAAAAGGTCGTTGGTTACGAGCAGAGGCGACGCATCAGATCCCAAATTCGTATTGCTCGGAAGGTAGAGAGCGAACAAGTTGACACTAAAACTTACACTAAAACAACCCGACAGACAGCGACTACTCAGAAGATCCGGTCTCCTGAGCGCCTTCAGACAAGGTCACCAGAGCGGACTCCGAAATCTTCACTTCACAAAACAACGTCCCCTGATCGTCATGCTAAAACTCCTCAGAGAACGATCCCAGAGCGCACACAACCTAGAGAGCACGTGCAACCAGTGCTTAATGGACACGCTAAGGAGCCGAGCAAAACTATGACCGATAGGCGCCCTAGGCCGCATAGCCCTGAGAAACCTACTCCAAAATCTGTGCTGAAAACAAAGAGTCCTGTTCGTCAACCTAGTCCAGACAAGAAGACCCGAACTCAGTCCCCTAACAAAACAGCTACCCCAAAACCTAAACCAAACCGTTTTAATGAGTATGCATCCGCTTACATGAAGAAAGTGGGTCTAAGTGAGGCTGAAAAGATCAGATTTGCCGAAGCTAAATCGAAGAAGGCAGCGGAAGACAAGCAGAGAACTCTGAAACATACAGAAGAGCACAAAATCGTGGAAGAATACTCTTCAGCTAAAAGCTTTACGGAGAGGACTTCGTCTAAGGATGTCATAGAGATAATCCATATGAATGGAACAAATAAGAGGTCTCCATCACCAGAAAAACGGCAGAGTCCTGAACGGAAGGCACAAAGTCCGGAACGAATTTACGAACGTACTCCAAGTCCTGCCCACAAGCAGTTAAGATCAGAACCCAGTAAAAAAGAGACAATAATTAAAACTGTGTATGAAATTGAGAAGAAGATACCGCAAAAGCTAGTCCAAGAGGAAAAACCATCGTGGGTGACGAACAGAAACCTCAAGAAGATCAGCTCGGAAAACAGAACGTTCAGCAGTAAGAAGATAGAGGAGAAGCCAAAGTATAGAGCTCCTAGCCCTTCGAAGGTGATCACGAAGCCAATTGACGTGATCACGTCGAGCTACGGGCCGGGGCCGCTGGACGCGGACGGGAAACCACTCTTCGGTATCAGGGCTTTGAGGAACGGCGCCTCCAACTACCAAGGTAAGCGCTCTTTATTTGATTAACTTATAATGTCTTAGCAAGGCCATCTTTATTATTGAGGCACAACCCGTACCTGAATGTACCAATATGTTATAGATCTTAAATTTTGAATAAAATTATTAACTCACATGAAACTATGAAATACCTGTCGCAATGAAATAGATCGGTAGGTCATTGTATTTATGGATAAAATATTATCCTGTGAGGTGAATCACCTCTCTTCTTTCGCAATTAGGTTCAAATGAGCGACAGAGTCGTCGCAATGTTTGTTTTTTAAATAATTGTTCTTCGTAAATCTTCTTCTTGTTGAACAGATAACTAGCATCATCACAGACGTGTGAAATGTTATGTGCTGTTAGTAATGTAATATGATTCACAAAGGGGAATGACCGGAATAAGGCTGTGATAAACTCATTTGATTAAAGCGAGCCGAAACACTCTAATATTTTGGCTAATAGCGGCTTGTCAGAGATAATGAAGTAAAGACCAATATGTTCTTCAGAACAATACCTCTAAAGAAATCTTCAATTTAAAAATTCATATATTCTGCGACTGTAAAAATAAAATTGTTTTACACTTGGTAAACGGTCTTATCAAAAGACGTTGAGTCACCCTTCGTTTAGTAATTGCTTTTATAATGTTATCGGCCATTCAGGTGTATTGAGGTCAAAGTCAAGAAGTTGACAACGGTAACACATGACGTCACACACTTTCTAATTTTCGTGTCGATTTTCAGAACAACTGAAAGTTGACTAAGTTAGTAGGTACTTCTTAGTACTTAGCCGTACATCTTGAATCATAAAATTGTTCACAAAACAAATGTTAGCTCAGCTGAATGCGACTATTTCTGTCTGAGTGCAGTACTTATCTAAGTGTGGGACCATCTTGACTGTTTTAGTGTTAAATAAGTGCCGGTGAGTGTAACACAAAGTTAACTTTGTTTTAACAATGAGCTGTAAAGTTCTCGTTAAGATGTTGTGAAAACAATTGTGTCTGTTTGTTTCTATAGGTAAGGTAAAGTGTGTCATCTTTTAAAAATCTTTGTAAAACTGTAGCGAAATACTTGTAGTCAAAGAAAGAAGCCGCAACATCGTTGCCCCATCTGCTTTGTGATATCTTTATTATTTAACTATAGCTTCTGCCCGCGGGCTGGCCCGCATTTTTCGGGATAAAAGTTAGCCTATGTGTTATTCTGATGAATTAATTATATTACTGTAAAGTATAATACAAATCAGTATAAGTACAGTCAGGGAAAGGGATCGTTTAGCAGGTACACTTGGTCGTATATTCAAACTTTGAAGCAAATCCGAATCCGAATTGCTTCGATGTTACGACCAATTATGAATGATAGTGTACCTGCTACAGGATCCGTTTCCCTGACTGTACCTAGTTTTTGCGTGAAAGAACAAACATCCATCCATAACTATATCCGTCTTATTCCTGTCAATCCCTTTAATTTAACTGGAGCCAGCTCATGTGTTCCATGGGTGAAACTCGCATTTACAATCAATCGACCGACAGTCATTTTTCACCTACGATTTTAAAAGTTAAGTTCTCATAATCAATTAAACATTTCACCACACAGTGAAAGGCACGGTGATCCGCCAAGAGTACCACTCCCGCAACGGGAGCGAACCTGAGGGTTCTGTCTCCGTGACGGCCTACTCCACGGAGCCCGAGGACCTGGAGCGCCTGCTGCAGGGCACCGGGGAGCCCCCCTCCCGCATCCACGGCCTCGCCGCCATCACCACCACCAAGAAGTTTGGCGGAGACACCGGAACTACGCTGAAGGAAGCTCACAGGGTAAGCGCCTGCTGGATTTGTTATAGCAATGTTGCGGTAGTGAGCTACTGGTTAAAGCTACATTATGTTGCAGATCAGCAGATTTATCTAGACATCTCCTCAAAATATCCTAAGTATTATTTATTACGGGAAAATTAGCCTATCCCATGGATAATATTATTACTATCCGGTTATTTTTAGCCTTACTATTGAGGGTTGCTCCTATAGAAGTACCTTTGTATAGTATTTAGTAGGTTTACTAAAATTCACAAATAATATTTACGTAGGAAAATTTACAAACGAAATATTGTTAAACTTTAAACACAAGTAAATATAAATACTAAATAAGTATACCAATTCGACTCATTATATATATATTATACGTGACACTATTATTATACTATTATACAAAGAATGTTAGGAATTTTACTGTTTCCCGTCTGATATGAGTATGACCTCAGATCATAGAAACAAGGAGATATGCCATCATAGCAAATTAGTACGGGAACAACTGATGCCACTTTTAGTACATTTTTCGACACAATTACGCGCATAATTAAGCGCTCCTTGTGAATAAAAAGATCTCCCACGCATTGAACATTCCGCACACCCTCAATCTAACACTGTTAATCGTCACTCAATACTAGCACTAAACTAAAACACTGTATTTATACCATCGATCGTGTTCGGTTCGTCGCCAGCGCGTACGTTTTTAATATGAGCAATTTGCTCAAGATCAGGCATCAAGCTCGATAGCGCCTTGGCACATCTCCTTGTTTCTATGATCTGAGAGTATGACTAATATTACAATCTGTACCTCTTCAATCATTCAATATCTACCTTATCTCCTATAGAGAGAAGATCGCGCTGCAATAGACCAGTTCACACACAGCGACCGAAAGGTTACCGACACCCAGATAGAGGACATCACCGAGAGGAGTTTCGACAGCAGACGAGAAGAGATCGTGGGAGAAACCAGACGCATCGAGAGTAGGCGAGAGGAGGTCGTAGGAGACACGATAAGAGATAGGAGCAGACAGGCAAGGGAGGAGACTGTGGACAGTGCAAAAGACAGGAGGGAAGATAAAACAGAAAGGATGCAAAGACGAGTGGAGAAGGTGGAGAAGAAGGGAGACAGGACACAGGAGAGGAAAGAACGGATAGAGAGGACAGATGACAAGAAGACAGTCAGGCAGAGCTCCGTGAAGTCGCTCACCGAGAAATATATCAAGAGTGCGAGTGAGTATTACTTTAACTTATAAGTAGATTTAGTACAATGATCACAGGTGCAACAATAATAGGTAAAGTAAGTATAATATCATCCAAAGCCTCAATCAAATATCAATTTGCTACTAACCGAACCAACATACCACTTTTTGTTGCGAATATTGTCATAATCGTCAACATACGCAAAGTAAACTAAATACCGTTTACTGAAGCTGGTTAATTGAAAAACTAGAATTATATGGGACCAACGGACGAGCATTATTCTGTATCAAATGAAAAAACTAAAAAAAAAAAGTAAAAACCGCCTTCAAAAAGATCACAATATTGTGAGTAGTCCACTTGCAAAGTCCCCTATGTTGAAAGTTTTGAAAATCGATTAAAACCTCTAGCATTTTAAACAACAAATAAAATGACCGCACTATCTGATTTTCTTTTTAGGGTTCCGTGCCAAAATGGTAAAAAAGGAACCCTTAAGGTGCGACTTCGTCAGTCTGTCTGTCACACCTGCTTATTTCAGCAACTACTAATGCTATCGACTTGAAATTTAGAACAGTTATAAAAAATGCTTGTCCAACTTTATTGCAAATGAAAATATTAAAAAACTATTTTTATTTTCATTGCAAAAGGGGCCGGAGTGGGGGTCCAAAATTTCAAAGTGGGTTTACTAGGTCAAGTGACATATCATATGAAAGGGCTTGATCTGCACATTTCAAAATATATTTTTATTTTATTTTATGTCTCACAGTTTTCGACATATGATGAAAAATGTCCAAAAAATACCATTCCCCCCCCCTTATCTCCGAAGTTTGCGGGGCGAAAAATCTGAAATAATTAGAGTTGATAGGAATTGACCCAAATATGGCACCAAAAATAAAACGATGTTCCTAACTAGTACAGTTTTTTCAAAATCATCAAAATTCTTTCACAAACAAACTTAGTTTTGCGGTCCGGTTTTTTTCACTTTATACGTCCAAAACTGATACGGAACCCTCGGTGCGCAAGTACGACTCGCACTTGGCCGGTTTTTTAACTTAGCGGTGTTTGCAAGTGGACTACTCATGTTATACCTGTGTGTGAAACAGTTTCGGAAGTCACTGCCTTTGATTTTTGATTTCGTTTGATTCGGCACCGACTTCCGATACTGTTTTACACATAATAATTTCTGGAGTGTTTTTAAGTAAACACTCCAGAAATTATTTCATATAAAAATCATTACGTATATTTTGTCCGTTCATATAATTGATTCGAGGTCTTGAAGTTTTACAGCACTTCTTATACAAGACCAATGAGGCAACATGATCAGAATAAAATGCGCTTGCGCCGGTCTATGAAGGGAATCGGAGCGTACTAAAGTTTCAAACAGTTACAACATAGCTTAAATATCACGATTTATTTTTTTATGATATTGACAACGGAAAGTGAAATACTATGGCAATGACAACGTTATAGAAACAATCTATTGTGTTTACTTTATACAATACGTTGCAAAACTTTGAAGGGCTAATAATGTCAATAAGGACACGTTCAACTAAATTACTTAAATATAATTTTTCTTATTTAATTTAGGGCTTAGTTTTAGTATTGTTCCGATTATAATCAGGTTACAAGTTGAAACTTTAAGTAAATACTTAGTAGGTACCTATCTAGGTAATCTTAAAAAATAGGTACCGATTTAGCATCCACATGGTCTACGGCTACGGTTGCCAGAAGGTTGGAAAATCCGGGAAAGTCCCGAAATATTTTGTTTTATTCCGTCTCCACTTCTCCAGTAAACACTTTACTGTGCCGAAAGATTTTTAATACATTTTTAATAAGCCTAAAACAGTCGCTCAATTTTTGTTTTATGTTTGGTAATTATAACTATACTTAGCTAGAGTATGGTTTGCATGTTAGGTAACATAGTTTTTCCTAAAATATGTACAATTATTTGAATGTATATTTTTGTGAATTTGAAACATGTCAAAGCCATATTAAGCTTATCTTATGTTATTAAATATTTAAGAGATTCTCAGAAATCAAATGCCGCGAGCAGGATCTGAACCTGCGATCTCTGGTGAACCGTGCCAACGCGTTACTAACTAAGCTACCGCGACCTGCTCGGTCAACTCGAATTTTGAGATCCATTTGCAACGCCTCTTATGAGCGTTGGTGACATCTATCGGAAACCATTACAGACTCCAACTCAATGCCTATAATTATCTTTGCAGTTATAGGATTTCGATGCGATATCACCATTTATACATTATAAATGTATATTTTTGTGAATTTGAAACATGTCAAAGCCATGTTATGCTTCTCTTATGTTATTAATTATTTAAGAGATTCTCAAAAATCGAATGTCGCGAGCAGAATTTGAACCTGCGATCTCTGGCGAACCGTGCCAACATTTTGCATTTTTCTTTTCCCTTTCAAAAAATATTAAAAAACTTAGCACACATCTTGAACCCTAACTACATTCGGAACCCTACAAATATCCAAGAAACAATAAGCCTGCATCTGGCAGCCATAACTACGGCGCAAAGTGCACATTCATAACATTTTCTTTCCCACCAAAATCTCTATGGAAATTAATCTACTGTTTCGTGATACCACATAATAAGGTAACTGGTAACGTGAACGCACGCGAGCGCGTTAGCGTGCGGCTCCTTACGTAATAACTTTCATACTTTCATATTGCACTGGCTGCGTTTACGTTTTCAGTCGTCAATTGCCTCTCGGACTAAGCCGACGAGGTTCTGTGGTACTTGCTATTTACATGTGATTATTGAGAATAATTCGTTAAAATGGATACAAACCAGGATTGTAGTTATAATTTTAAGTTGTTACTTAGTATTTATCAGAGACTAGGTAAGTTGGATTTTTGACAGTTTTAATTACCGTAACAGTGGTGCTGATTCTGTTGAACATCGCACTAAACTAATTTTAATTACACTACATCTCTTTCTTACAAAAAACATTGAAAAAGGACAGACAATATTTAGAACTGTCAAATTAGTCTACGCCCTTGTCATTTACGGGAAAATAGTCGTGACCTTTTGCGATTACGACTAAATTGACAACAAAACTATTCAAGTGGACTAATTTGACAGGATTAAAATATCTTCTATCCTTTTCTCATGTTTTTTATTAGAAAGAGACGTAATGAGACTAAATTAGTTTAGTTGGTAAACAACAGAATCGGCACCAATATCTAATTAAATAATTATATTTATTAGGCATAATACTTAGGATAGTTAAAAATATATACTTAGGTATATAAATATATACTTAGGTATATATTTTTTAAAAAATAAAATTATATGGCGCGATTGCGACGTAGTTAAACTGTAACTCTTGCATTAGATAATTATTGTAAAGTGGTACCCACTTCATAGTAAAAACAAAGTTAAATAGATTTTTTTACGCATCCTGCCAAATTCTATGTGAATCTTGTTTCATATTGGGACAATATTGACAAAAAGTATAATTTTCTAAATAATATAAACAAAACTGCAAGGGAAGTAACGCAATGTTTCGTTAAAACTTCGCTCATACGGAACTAAGTATTTTTTGCTGACTTTACAAATAGGGAGACACCTCAGATCATAGAAACAAGGAGATATTATGCCATCATAGCAAATTAGTACGGGAACAACTGATGCCACTTTTAGTACATTTTTCGACACAATTACGCGCATAATTAAGCGCTCCTTGTGAATAAAAAGATCTCCCACGCATTGAACATTCCGCACACCCTCAATCTAACACTGTTAATCGTCACTCAACACTAGCACTAAACTAAAACACTGTATTTATACCATCGATCGTGTTCGGTTCGTCGCCAGCGCGTACGTTTTTAATATGAGCAATTTGCTCAAGATCAGGCATCAAGCTCGATAGCGCCTTGGCACATCTCCTTGTTTCTATGATCTGAGGGACACACCATGCTTAAAATAATGCAAAAACGAAGATATGTAGATATTAGGTAAGTACATTAGTTACGTGTTTATTTTCATGCTTATGTACACAAATATGTCGACTATTTATCAGATTTCAACACTTGAGAGGCGATGTTATCCACGGAAATCTAAATTTAGATACGTGTGGTGTTATCTCATCGACACTTCACACAATGAGTTACTCATCTCACGAGACCTCACAGGTCAACCACCTATTTAAATGTCATTAGTATTGTTTGGCCGGCGGTGTTCCCCATGTAGTCACTGTCATGATTACTTTGAGGAAGTCATCAAATACTCAGAAAAAACCCTTTTATGTCGAGACTTTTATGTATTTAAACTTCTGCTTATTCAAAACTAGAATACCTTTTAGATAGATACTTATCTAGAATTTTTCTTATGTCACGTTGTGTCCAGGCAAAGTCGTAAAGTCTCACCTTCCTCCGGCACCCTTCAGATTAAAAAACGGCAATGCTGCTTGGCGGCAGAATTTGGGGTGTTCTCAGCATCACATACGATACGGGGCCTTCGCCAAGTACCTAGCTTTTCTGTTAGAGTTTACGCCAAACGTTAAATAGAAACGTACAAAATGTATGGCAATAACATTACCTGCGAAAAGTTACGTGACCTCACTTTAATGTCATTGCCATGTAATGTGTTAGGCTCAAAGAACGAAAACGCTCATCAAGCGAAAAAATAACCGACTACAAAAATCCACTACAAAGAAAATAATAATTTTGGTTTCGGAAGTCGGTGGCGTTGGTTTTATTTTGTTTTTTTTGCCACCGACTTCCCAAACCAAAATTATTACTTTCTTTGTAGTGGATTTTTGAAGTCGGTTATTTTTTGCTAAAAAAGTTTTTTATTTTTCCCTTTTTAGTTCTTTATCTCGCGTTAGATTACTTTGACGACTTCGTTCAACAGTAAATCTTCTACGTAGTGTGTACATTTATGCATATAACTTTGTACATAGGAATGATTACCTTATGTATTATATACTAAAACCTTCCTCAAAGTACTTATGTCAATTACGTTAGTGAAAACCCCATCCAAATCGAATCAGTCGTTTTGAGAAAATCGCGCACATACAAACGTGCATACATACATACATACATATATACATACATACATACATACGGGACGAATACAGAACCTCCTTTTTGGAGTCGGTTAAGGAGTCGGTTAAAAACAGCTCACAACAACGCAACGGTCAATGTAAAATATCCACTACAGCTATGACTCTTTTAAAAACGCCCATGACGTTGTGGCAAACACAGAACGACCACATAGCAAAATACGTGTTGTGACCATCATGGAATTCGACCATAACGCGTTGTGGCAATGAAGAAAAACCTTGGGCTATGAGCCAAACACATGCTTGTTTGGCGTAAACCCTAACAGAAAAGCTACTGGGCTTGGGCCCAGGGTACCAGACAGTGATATAACCTCGCTAATTTCCCGTGTTTTTGTGGTAGACGAGAGCGCCAAGACTGAGCGCACCACGTACCCCAAGGCTGGCCTGATCCTGCGCACTGCCACCATGAAGGATAGCGTCTCCAGTGACTCCTCAGCACATGCTGGTAGGTCATCAAAATACCACAGAAATTCTGTTGTTCTCGACCTTAACTAAATGTTAGATAATTCTGATTCTATTGCAATTAGCTAAAGTGCGCTTTATGAAGAGGATGAATGAAAGACGATTAACAAAGCGAATTTATAGGGCGGATGTTAGTGGAAATGCCGGGATGGGACGCCCTAGAAGAACATACACTGACCTTATTGGTGATGTTCTTTAAAAAGGTCAGATGCGTAGTACTTGTAACTGGGTGCGTGTATGACCAGATGTATGAACGACGAAGTAAAAGGACTATGCAGGAATCGTCGTTCTGCAGTTTCTGCCGACCCTCATGGGAAAAAGGCGTGAGTTTGTGTATGTTATGTATCTATGAACTTTATATTCTGACGCTACCTAAATAAGTACAGTGGAACACAAATGTGAAACACAAATTAATGTGTTTCACTGTTAATACAAAAAAAAACATAAATTATATTACTTAGTCCTCAGCCACCACAACTAATCCACCTTCCTCTTCAGGTCTAACCCGCACTGACAGTGACCACAGCCTGGGCTCAGTAGAAGACTCAGTGGTGACCACGGAGCGCGTGGACGGTGGGGTCAGGACTGTCACCACCACCACAAGGAGCCACGGCAGCACGGTGAACCAGGCGCGGGGGGACAAGTCCTTCCTCGACAGCAACACCAAGGTCACCGGAGTGCAGGACATACTCACTAGGATGAAGAATGCCGACATAGGTTAGTAATTGACACACTTCGAGCTTTAGAAAGAGATATCGGCTCGCTTCGGCTTGAACCACTGATGAACCACTGTAAGGCGATTCATACACTGCACCGCATCACGCAGCGCAGCGCGGGAGTGAGCGTTCATAGGTTCATACGTTGTTTGCAAGTATCTGTGTTTACATTTGTTCCGTCACCACGCACCCCGCAGCGTGATGCGGTGCAGTGTGCGAATCGTCTAAGTTACTGTGTCACTGTAGTTATACCATCGTTATTTACTTCTAGGTGAACGAGTCTCTAGCAACTATTAGACAAATAAATCCACCACATCAGTATTAAAAATTTTAATGTTTTGTTCCTTAAACCATTCGAAACCGCAGTTGGCATCATAGTTGCTCGAAAGTTGATGAAAACCTCACAGGTTGCCAACACATTTAGGTAATTTCTGTTACTCTCTCTAAAATGTCTATGTCATTAGTCACGCTTGGCAGACGAATTGATTTCCTATACAACATATTACGACTATTAGTACGATACCTGCGCAGTGGCATTGATGTTTTCATAATCAGCCTGATGACAAAGGGCTCTTTCAATTTAGACGTTTAGGGTCGTACCACAAAAAGATAGACACGCGTTAAACACGAAATTAAACACAGCAGCAGTGATAGCCTAGTGGTCTAAGCATGTGCCTCCCACGGCGAATGGTTCGAGTTCGATCCCGAGGCACGCACCGCTGTCTTTTCGAAGTCATGTGCGTATTAGAAATTAATTATCACTTGCTTTAACGGTGAAGGAAAACATCGTGAGGAAAGCGGCATGTCCTAGAACCAAAAATTCGAAGACATGTAACGTCCACCAACCCGCACTGGGCCCGCGTGGTGGACTACGGCCCACTCCCTCTCACAGAGAGGAGGCCTGTGTCCCAGCAGTGGGAACATTATAGGCCGATTATGCTTAAACACGAATGCTACCAAAAATAATACGCACTTGTTTTAGCACTAACTTGTCTAAAATTCGCGTTTAACGCGTGTCTATCTTTTTTGTGGTAAGGGTGTTAGTGTCGGACTGCTGTCATGCAGTAGTCGGACTTCATTCTCAACGTGTCAAATGTATGGAAAAAAAAATCGACGTGGGTCAGTCAACACCCATACGGCTGCCGCACAGCTATCGTATCCGACACCAAACGTCTAATTGAAAGAACCCAAAGAGGTGTGGGAATCTATGGCAGATATTTTCCCAAATGAGACAGTATAGATAGGCACTAAGAAGTATATGAAGTTAATTATAATTAGCCAGATTTAATTCTTTGGTACGACGTACCGGAAAACGCAGCATGCGTAGTTCTCCCACAAGGTGTACTGGTGAAGGTCGCGGGAATTCGCTGGATGTGGGAAGCACAGGACCGGTCAATGTGGAGACGCTTGGGGTAGCCCTATGTCCAGCAGTGAACGTTCGGCTAGAAAGATGATGATGATAAATTCCTTGGATAGCATCCCTAGAACTGGTTCTTTACAATGACTCCTGTGACTTTTTTAGAAGACATTTATATCGTCACGTTGGTTAAATCACATGACATGATCATATTGGTGTCAGTAGAATAGTAATTAGATCAATTTCAAAAAGCCAATGGTCCCACACGGTCGGCTGGACGCGATAATAGAAGCTATCGCTTTGATATTGACACGATCTGTTAAAAAATGAGGCTGCTACTGACCGCTACGTGCATGAATATTGAGTAGAGATGTATCATGCAGCTAAAGCGAAGAAACTAGTATTGTATTACAATTGCAAATGAGCACACTTTCATATCAGTAAGGCTGAGTTACAAGTACCCACGTACACGTACAATAACACGTCGGTACTGTAAGACGTAGAAGTACCCAAGGGTCGTGCTATTACAATATGTTATTGCTATTGTTAGAATTAGATGTACCCAAGGGTCGTATTATGTGTTGTTGCCATTGTTAGAACTAGAAGTACCCATGGCAGGGGTCGTACTACGATGTCTTGTTGTCATTGATTGTTAGAACTAGAAGTACCCAGGGGTCGTTCTACGACGTGTTTTTGCTATTGTTAGAACTAGAAGTACCCAGGGGTCGTACTTAAACGTGTTGTTGTCATTGTTAGAACTAGAAGTACCCAGGGGGACGGTCGTACTATTACGACACGTTATTGCCATTGTTAGGACTACAAGTATGCAGGGGTTATTCTACGACGGATTATTGTTGTCATTATTAGAACTAGATGTCCCCAGGGGTACAGTCAGTGCTCCACATTGTCTGCCCCTCTTAGAAATAGTAGGATTCTAAGGGGGGTCAGACAATGTGGGCAGACACTGACTGTACTAAGACGTGTTATTGTCATTGTTAGAACTAGAAGTACCTAGTCACCTAACCCTCCCTCCTTCCCTCAGTGATCCAGGAGGGCGACACAACGGAGGACTCGGAGGCGCGCGCGCTGCTGAACAAGTTCTTGGGCGCCACCGTGCTGATGGCCGGCATGCAGAGCTACGTCACTGAGAAGCCCACCGGCAAGCTGGTCGTCAAGCAGGTACGTCGTAGGATACGAACTGCTAAATGATTCTGTAGGAAAAAAAAGTGAGCTGTTGGGGAGCTCCCGTCAGAAACGAATTTCCAATATTGTACATTCGTATATGAATGTTTCTTGTTGTACCCGTTTTTACACGGTAAAATTACGCGTTTATTTTCCAATTCGCCGACGCGACTGCTGTGACGCTCTGACGTCTCGACGGGTACTGGTCGGAGACAGAGAGCGCGATAACGATTTCTACCAGTCCAATCCTACCGCGAGCCGCGTTAAGGAACTTCATTCCAAAAACAGTCATTTGATTGAGGATTGCCTCGCCAAAAGAACGTCATACCTCGTCTGACTGAAGTTTATTCCCATTTTCACCCAAGAATCAACATAATTATAGTAGGTCTATTATTTTTGCTGGCGAGACAGTTGATGGAATTCAATATTTTTGTTATTTGTTAGTTGCCAATAATTTGGTGTACCTAAATGACCTACATACGCATTTTCGCAGAAGCTAACATTTTGACTCAAGTAACATAACATAGAATCATAGATTATCGTCAATAGTAGGCATTTAGAAGAGTAGATACAGAAAACCATGTTAAAATCAACTATATACTATAGCAGCTTCTTGCTACACCCGGGAAAAGCGGTGTGTTGTCCTATTCTTAACATGTAACCCGGTAACCATACATCAGGTGTTAATCCAATACAATATTATGCTAAATACAACACTGCAGAATAATCACGCAACAAAGAAGTACAGAAGTTCTACTTCTTACAACTTTCGAAACGTTACTGTGCAGGAAAAACTCAACAGTGTGGAACTAAGTGACATTACTAAATTACTGTTACCAAGAATCTTATACTTACACTAAACTTCTTGGTTTCACATAAAAAGTCCCTTCGACGTTATGTTGGCTCCCCTGTCTGTCATTCCTTTATAGGTCCTAATGTTTTTTTTTTTTGTTGATTTATGTTAAAGTCATTACTTTAACTAAGCATTCCTAGAACACTAAAAAGTGATGAAAAAGAATATTGATACTGAAAGAAAATTTCCAACACCGTTAAAAACTACATTTAGGGCAGCCAACAAGTGTCAAAGGGACTTTTCACGTGAAACGCTCCATACTGTCTCACTTTGCAAAACAGTCAACAAGATAGCCGTCAAAGTAGCTTAACAGAATATTTTTTTGCAACTAACAGAACTTGGTAAAGCCCTTTGCTTCTGTGTGTGCAAGAGCTTCAATAGAAATTGTCTCAGTATTTAACACCTTCGGAAACGCAATCTTTAAAGTGACCTTACAGAAGACCAGGCATTGACGACGGTGATTAGCAATAATCCAGAAATATATTAGTCCTGCTAGCGTAGCTCTGATACATAAATGCATACTTTTCCCTAGCTCATATCACAGTCAATATTTTAGATATTTTCCTACTCTACAAAGAATCCAATCAGCTATGGTATGTAGCACCAGTAAACCTTCTGGTATATTTTGTGGCACAGTTGCAGTATCGTGTGCAGTGCGTTTGGCACGAGACGCGCATGAATCACGCGCATATGCGCCCGCGCGGCATTGATTTATTTATTTATTTCAAACGCGCATTAATGGCGAACTAATGATCGCTTTTTAATACAATCAGCGCAATGTAACGGCGTGTGATTGGCAACTGTGGATTTGTGGGGCGGATTACGCAGGCGCAATTAAAGTTAGGGGTTGCAATAGTAAATTATTAATCATGTTGTTTCATAAATACTATCGTATACAGCTCCCACTAGCGAAGTCCTTTCGAAAGTAAAAGCTTCAAGTGAAACCTTACTTCCTGTAGCACTTTCCGTACTTGATAAAAATAAATGATTATTGATTTATTATTATTGATTATCATCCATCCGCCTAGCCTTTTCCCAAACTTGATTGGTGTCAGCTTCCAATCTAACTAGTTGCAGCTAAATATCAATATTTTACTAGGAGCGACTGCCATCTGACCTCCTTGACACAATTATAAGTAAAACCCGTATTCGAATGTTAGACCCTGGACAGTAAGCATATTTATATTTAGACCCTGTAAGCATATTTTGAATTTAAAATACAGCAGTCCTGGAACATTTTGATAAAATTTAATACAATTTGCACACAAATTATGCTTACGTTAACGATACTACACGTCAAAAAAACTCATGATCGGGATATCAGATTTTCGGGTTTCTAACTACCCGGATATACCCTGGACAGGATCCGCTCCGCTCGTGGTCCAATGGTTGTTTTTGGTAGATATCGCTATTAGTGATAAGACCGCCATTAGGTATTATACTCTTAGAAATAACAATACCATAGTATGAGCATACGGTAGTATGTACGATAAAGTATATTCTATCTATAACGTATCTAAGAGTTAGTGCGTAGGTACTGCGTGAAAAAATAGTAAATTAAAAATTAAAAAAACCCGACTGCCAAAAAACAACTAAAAAGTTCAAAACAAGATCACTTTTCAAGCAGTCTGATGCAGTTGGTGGCAATTATTTGTGTTAAATCTTAGATTTTATGCCACCAACTGCATCAGACTGCTTGAAAAGTGCTCTTGTTTTGAACTTTTTAGTTGTTTTTTGGCAGTGGGGTTTTTTTAATTTTTAATTTACTATTTTTATTTTTCACTTTTTAGTTTTTAATGTATGTTTTCGTAATCTTCTTTTCGAGCCCTTCATTTTGATACCCCACATGATAGGTTTTGAGGATAAGTAAGAATTAGCGAGAATGATTGCTTTGTTGAACAACTTTAAATCGTTATATATCCTAAACTATTATTTAAAATGAAAAATGATAAAAGGAACCTAAAGATGATTTTAAAATACCTATTCAACGACACCCCACTTGACATAGTTCATCAACTTTTTTTTTTTTCATTTTGACACAATGACGTCTGGTTTTCGCTGTGGTGAATTTTGATTACTGTTATGTCTTTAGTGACACTCGCAAGGTTAAGACGAATCGATTGACGTAAGAATTATCAAAATCGGCCTACGCATTTGGTCTCTAGAACGCCACATAGAAACAAACATACATACATACATACATACATACATACATACATAGACTGATAAACACATTACCCTCCTTTGCGTCTCGCAGTCGGGTAAAAAACAAATACTAAAAGCAATTTTTCCTCCCGTAACCGTTTCCTTGAAAGCTAGGAAAATGAACTTGAGTGAGAGTAGCTTTCATGTATTACGGAGTATTACCTCAACAAAAGACCGATCTACGTCGTAGGCTTCGCTGTAACGTGTAGCCTACGCTTTTACGTGTAGCCTACGCTTTTACGTGTAGCCTACGCCTAGCCCGTGCTACGAAGCCAGTCATACCAGTAAGTCATAGGTACTAACAAAAATCAAAACAAATCTCATGACACCCCTATTACAGTTTAAAAATAATAATCAAAACTCCTTATATGGCGATCGATACTACGAAGAAAGATGGCCAAACGTGCAGATGATAAATAAAGATGATGTAAATCTGTGCAGAACACGCGTAGATCGCGCGCGTAGATCGCGCGCGTGGTCTGCGCACGCGCCGATGTTTGTTTATCATACGTGTACGCGCTCAACTCGAATGTAGGGCAATGTATGGGTAGGTAATCACTCCAGGTGCAGACGTGAAGCTACAGATTCCAGGTCTATCTGGTTAGACTGGAATCTGAAAGGAATGTTTAGTGGAATAGCTTATTAAGATCTTTGGCTTTCTTTTACCTAATTAGTCTAATTACTGTATGAATTAAGTTCTTTGAAATGATAGCCTGTTTTATAGCCTTTAGGGGGGGGTCACACTAATTAGTGCCGACGTGCTATACCGTGAATTACCGCGCTTCGCGCATTTCTGCACGATTCTTACTGTGACCCACTTTAACCTAACAGAAAAACCGGCCAAGTGCGAGTCGTACTCGCGCACCGAGGGTTCCGTTATTCTGTATCATTTTTGGGCGTATAAAGTGAAAAAAACCGGACCGCATAACTATGTTTGTTTGTGAAGGAATTTTGATGATTTTGAAAAAACTGTAATAGTTAGGAACATTTTTTTATTTTTGGTGCAATATTTGGGTCAATTTCTATCTGCTCTAATTATTTCAGAGTTTTCACTCCGCAAACTTCGGAGATAAGAGAGGGGGGAATGGTATTTTTTCAGACATTTTTCATCATATATCGAAAATTGAGAGACATAAAATAAAATGAAAATATATTTTGAAATGTGCAAATCAAGCCCTTTCATATGATATGCCATTTGACCTAGTAACCCCACTTTAAAATTTCGGACCCCCACTCCGGCCCCTTTTGCAATGAAAATAAAAATATTTTTTGACTTTTTTCATTTGCAATAAAGTTGGGCAAGCATTCTTTATACCTGTTCCAAATTTCAAGTCGTAGTTGCTGAAATAAGCAGGTGTGACAGACAGACAGACAGACAGACGAAGTCGCACCATAAGGGTTCCTTTTTTACCATTTTGGTACGGAACCCTAAAAAGGTCAATGAAATGTAAACAAAGAGGTACTGTTCTTTAGCGAACATCCTACGACCTACCACACGTAAGAAGCAGATAATTTATCTATAAAGAGTTTGTTTGAACGCGCTAATCTCTGGAACTACCAGTCAGATTCGATTTTTTAGGGTTCCGTAGTAAAACTAGGAACCCCTTATAGATTCGTCATATCTGTCTGTCTGTCCGTCCGTATGTCATTTTTCAGCCATTTTTTTCAGAAACTATAAGACCTATACTGTTGAAACTTGGTAAGGAGATGTGTTCTGTGAACCGCATTAAGATTTACACACAAAAATAGAAAAAAACAAAAAAAAATTGGGGTTCCCCATACTTAGAACTGAAACACAATTTTTTTTTATTTAACCAGCCGTGTGGCATACGTGTGGCAAACTTTGTAAAGAAAGATTACAAGCTTTCTCACGCCAAAAAGTTTTGCCCAATCCCACGTGTGGACCAAATATCACCTAATCATTACCCTTGTACCCTACATTCACATTACTACGAACCGCGACGGCCTAGTAAACAAAAGCTTTCCAAGCAGATGCGCAAGCGCCGCCTTATTGCCGTTTTAAGCCACGCGTTCTAGCGCGGAAAGCGATGAAAATCTTATGCAAAAATAACACGCCCGGCCCGACATTTCACCACCATTTACTATTTAACGACCTAACTCACGCCCTACTTCAAGCGAAAATTAACCTTATAGACTTCTGGTTATGATTTTTTAAAGATGAAAATAGCGTATGGTGTTCCCCGCACTATATTTGGCTCGCTGACGTCACGGCGGGCCGCGCGCGCAGTCCGTCCCCGGCTCCCGCGCACGGCACGCGCAGCCGATATGCCATAAAACCATTAAATAAACCATAATATTATGGTATAAAATTATAAATAATTAACTAAATAGTGACGTAGTACCGCGTGTAATATACACCGGTGTAGACCCCAGTGACTATCGGATAACT
The DNA here is from genome assembly GCA_948465475.1 of Thalpophila matura. Classification (NCBI taxonomy): domain Eukaryota; kingdom Metazoa; phylum Arthropoda; class Insecta; order Lepidoptera; family Noctuidae; genus Thalpophila; species Thalpophila matura. Next base: position 17,443,920 of record OX419189.1, on the reverse strand, counting down.
GCAGGATTTGCAAATATTTTCAGCTCTACGTTTTGTGGTGAGTTCACACTTGATGATTTTTTTCAAATTTTTCTAACAAAAAAAATATTTAATTTAATATTTTATGTAAAAAATAATTTATTATTGTCTTTACAATGTTCACATTAACTGAAAATGAATACCTAATAGACCCGGTTATATTTTTAACGATCGTCTTTTTGTCGGCAACGGTTAGAACCCGTCGTTGACGTCACGCGAGCTTTCAGCGGCGGACTTTGAACTTTAAACTAAAATAGCTAATAATTATTTCGAATCATTAACACTGAAAAGCTTCTATCTTTATCTATTCAGTGATATTTTAGTATTCAATATTATGTTACAAGACTCTTTGTTACAAGAATTACAAAGTCTTTTCAGTCTTTAGTTTTGCCGCCATTTTCAATTTTTTTATGAATGTGTATTATATTTCGATAATTTGTATCATTTCTCTATTCCCTCAACTACTTACGACCTTCCAAATTACCTACTCGTGAAGTATCCAAAATATCAGCATCTCGAAGTCATATAGAAACTATTGTTGAAATTACTCTCTTTGGAGAAGCGATCGGGAATAGAGTTTTATGATTTAATCGGCACATACGATGTAGGTATCTACAGTATAACTATCTTATATAGGTTAATAGTACATCACCTATAAAACCGATAGATACCATCCCGAAAGTTTTGCAAAAGTTTAGAGGAAAGTGTAGACCCTAACATGCTTTCTTCACACTCACAATTTCAGTAGGAATGTGACATGCTTTCTTTACATGAAGAACATTCATAATGTTGACGTCTCTATACAAGATTGTACGTAGTGTATCTTTGCAAAAAGAGTTTAAGTAGTTACTAGGATCATATCTTATGATAATCATTTTTGATATCACATTGAGATACAAAGTGTTAGCTCCCCTGAAAACCACTGAAAACCTTGAAAAATATCTTTGACTTGATTTTTACCTAAAAAAAAACTAAATTCAGATACCTACCTGTGACCTACACTACACTACACACGGTCGGTTTAACTGTCAAGCCCTGACATTGCGTCTGTCAAGCGCGTGTCACCCTGAGGTCGGGTTGCGACACACGTCTGCTAAAAAATGTAGTAAAAATGTTGTGTGGTAGTCAAGGGCAGACTTTTACCGTGTCGAAAAATGTTTGGTCTCCTGCAACTAAAAACTCAAGAGTTTCCAAGATGCCTAACAAAGCAAACAATCTTCAGCTTAACTTATTAAATTGCTAACTGAGCCTTACGGAACATCCACCGTTGCTCAGCTCCTAAGGGTCGTAGCGTGATGTTAAATAGCCTATACTATTTCGCATGAATCTGGCTATCATATATCTACAAAAAGATTTTTTCGAATCCGACTGGTAGTTTCAGAGATTAGCGCGTTTAAACAATCAAAAAAAATCTCTTCAGCTTCATTATACCTACTCAAAACAAACAAATTATTTTGTTTCAAAATACACCAAAGAATTAGTTTACAGTTACACAAATGAAAATGCTGTTTAACAATTTCTCTACCTCCACTACCACACTGCAAAAATAATGTAATCATTATTTATTTTCTCTGCAATTACAGCCTATTTTCTGTAACAAGCCTTAGGACAGTTTGTAACGAGCTGCTCAAACCACAGCTATTACGAGCAGCTCGCGAACAGCGCTGCAAAGCAAATGATACACTTGCTATTTATTTTACTACATTCATCTTGTTGTCGGTAATGTTATGTTCAGACGGAGCCACTTTATAGTCGCTATATTGTTGCTTGAAGAAAGAAAGCTGCAATCGTTCAGCTTTGTTGTAAAATGTCATAGTCATTCTTAGTACCCATCGGTAAAAAGTCGACTTTTGAATTGTCACTATAATATTAAAAATGTGAAATTTTCTTTGTGGGCGTGTGTTTGTTACTCCTTCACACTGAAACGGCTAGACGAATTTAAATGAAATTTGACAAAGGGGTAGCCTGGGACCTGGAAAAACACATAGGCTACTTTTCATCTATTTTCACGCAGACCAAGTCGCAGCTAGTAATAAATATACAAAAGTGCATCACCTAATACTTTATTTTATATATTGTGGAAGTCAAAATTGTGTCTTGCGATGTGACCGTTGAAAAATGTTCCATTGGTTGCAGAATAACATTGAAAGTAGGTTAAAATCGTAAAAATTATAAACATAAATAAATGTTTTATTAAACTTTCTTCTAGATTTCAATTCAGGCTTGAACCATCAAGCGTCAACGCACATGCAACACACCAACTTTCGAACTAGAAAACTATGGTCCGTTTGAACAAACCCTTATATGGCAGACAGCGCCGATTATGTTAAATTACATTGTTTTCACAATATTATTACAGTGTTATTATCTTTTCTCTGCTTAAAAGTAAATGGCGATGTTTATCTAGCAGTAATGGCGACTCCATCCATTTCTTATTACTTAGATAGCTGACGGCAGGTAGATGCATATCTTCGGGATTGATGGTTAATTGAGAAACGGAACTAACCTAACCTTTCGATAGAATTATAAGACGTTAGATTTTCTAAAGTTCCGCCTGCTTGCACCTATAGATATTATTATTATTATTTGTTTGACTGTATAGATATTGTTTGTTCTTTCGAGTATTTGTATCTTTCGATTCTTATTGTCAATCTATACTAAGTATTATTTATAACCATAAGTATTAAAAAAAAAAACCTGTGCAGTCGGGGGACCCCCGTCAGGAACGAAGTTCCAATAATGTACATATTTTTAAATGGTTAAATTACGCGTATTATTTTCCAATCCCGCAACGCGACGCGCTCTGACGTCCCAACGGGTACTGGTCGGAGACCGCAAACCACCTTAAGGAACTTCGTTTCAAAAATCTTTTCTAACACTTACTTTAAAGCCTCGCTCCATTCTAAACAAATCAAGTCATACCTAAGTAAACAGAGCGTAATGAATTATCCGATCAGCACCTTTCACTAGCACATCATGTGTCCTCACACAATGACCAGCGCCTTTGCTACTGAGGCAGGAAGTGATAGGTGTGCGCATGCGCTTCAACATCACTATGATGTAAGATGTAATACAATCAGTCGAAAGCTTGTCACTTATCAAAGCTCTTTCACTTGTAATTGAGTTGTAGTCTAAAATACGAAGATTCTTACATAGGCATTTCATTTGGTTTAGCATATTTTTTCATACTAAAAAGTGTTCAATAGTAAAGTGAGTAGTGGTAGTAGTTTTTCTATAGGACTTCGCTTACTTATAAGGGGCTACCTGAAATAATTAATCAGTAGTTTTTAACTAGGTACGTAAAAACCTGGGTAATGATGTTTGGGGTGTCGCAAGGTATCATCTTGGGACCCGCAATCTTTTTCTCAAAGATTGATTTATTAGAATTGAAAATGTATAGTTACCTCAATGGAAAAAAAATGTACCTACATAATTGTAAGAAAATAAGTACAAAGACAATTGCGATTTGAGTCATCAAAAGAACAATAAGCAACTTCAAGCTTTATAGAGTATTATTTTTAAAATGATATGTTAAAAGCGTCGACATTATCATTAACAATGCATGTATAGGGCCGTACCACAAAAAAGATAGACACGCGTTAAACGCGAATGCTACCAAAAATAATACGCACTTGTTTTAGCACTAATTTGTCTAAAACAAGTGTGTATTATATTTGGTAGCATTCGTGTTGAACACGTGTTTATCTTTTTTGTGGTACGGCCCATAATGCACTTCTTATTACATTGTTTTGATTTTAATTTACTGCGAAAGTTTATGTATCCGGCGGTATGTGTCAAATGTGCGACATTCACGTTTTATGTTCAGACTGTCATGTAAAATAATGTTTAAATGTCTTACTGTCTTTAATCATTTCCCTCAAGGGTATTTTGGCAGTTTGTTTGCATTATTAATAGCGTTTTTTTTTGGAGTTAAATAAAGATAAGTGTAGATCTTGCAATATCCGGATCAACAACTTGTGTTGCTTTTATTGTTTCTTTTGTAGATCATGGTCTATTGAATAGTGGAATTGGGCAATGTGCATTATATCACTTGTTTGTCACTTGTGCTTTATTAGCCATTAATTATCTCATATCTTCACTAATACACTGAATGTCTACGGCATAAGGCACTATAGCATCTTTCCAGTTTCAGAAGAATGCTCTCACATTAGTGAGATATCTATCAAGGGTATTAAACACGTATTGAAAAACTACTTTATTGTTTTTAAGACTAATACAAAACAAATAGTCGTGGCTAGGAATTTTGTTTTATAATACTTCACCCAAAACAAAGCTATTACGCAACTCAGTTCCTAAATCCGTTACAAGCATAAAATGTGGTAATTAATTGGCAATCAATGTGCTATCAATTAGGCGGGTCGCAATTGAATGGGTCGAAGTGCTGTGTCACTTGCCAAACAACCGAAGGATACAGACATAGTGATGGAGAGAGCGAGCGAAGCAAAACTGACAATAGCGAGTTGACTTTTGTCTCCATTCCCAAACAAGGACAATCTTTCGTTTGCAAGTTTATGAATCAGACAATTGTTAGAACATTGGACTTGCTAGAAACTGAACTGTTGTTTGTAGCCGTAAGCGTATTATTTGTGACAAACGTGACAGCTTGTCACAGTGTTATGCTCATCTATAAACCTAGTTTCACCCTCGATTTGCTGAAAATCCAAAGTCCGATAATTTCTTTGAACCCTAGCGTCAATCTTGATCGACATTTAAATCGCATCTCCAAATGTCAGTGGTCCGCTTCCGCGTCCCCATAGCGTGTCTCAGGTCACTCCGCGAGGTAGCCGGTCGTTGACCGATGCGCATGCGTTAATTATAATAGCACGCCAATCTCGCGCCAACACAACTGGGTCACCACGGTTAATGGGTCCCTTGTAAAGTTGCAAAGGTGTTGATCTAAGATTGATTAAAGGTTGTTTTTTTTTTTGGTGATTTATGATCTATCATCTGAATTATTTTTAGCGATGATAAGTGTTTTGACTTTGACATCTCCAATAGCCTGACCGTCTGAGTATTTTATTATTCAGGGTTTATAGGACACAACCATGGAGACTACGTTCCCACTAGTACTTTTCACTGGATGTCATAAAAACATTTTGGAAGAGTCTGACGATTGTGCATGCAAGATATTTTCTTAGAAAGTTATTAGCAACAAACATTTCAGCGTGATTTAAATAACTATTACTTACTACAGAGATAGTATACATTAGGAATACTTATAAAAAATAAACTTCCATCATAAATACATGTGTGATAGACACCACATGGAGCACGCGGTGCCTCTCCAATGTACACACGCTCCTGGAAGCCACAAGGGCTCTATTAATATCCCTCAAGTAGTGCAAGGTGAACCGATGGCTCCACGCCTATAATAAATACGTTTAGTGCTTGATGCCTTGATAGGAAGCAAGGAAAAGTGAAAATAGCTTCAGTAATAGTTTAGTCTTGATTTCCGAACCAGATAATTTTATTGGTCATGATTCAGCTTACGACAATCAGGACGGTGACCGAAAAAGTCAAGATAGATTTAATTAAAAGAAATTAAACATAAGAAAGTTTTGAAATTACATCTGTACAATAAATCAAATAAAATTTTGATAAATTAAAAATCTTAATAAATTTAAATCTATAATTATAATAATTCGTACCATTGAAAAACCTACAAATAGGTTCATTCGATCTATGCAATCTAGGGCTCTTTATAAAAGAGACCATGCTGAATGCATGCAGTACCAAATTCCATTTTCAGCGCCAACAAAAATTTTACACAAAAAAGGCACTTTCCTCTACCAGGAAAAATTGACCAAACAAAACCATTTTCACCAGTTTCAGCTGCATCATTGAAGGAATATATTCCGTCGTGGGTGTCTGTCCCTTTGTCCGAGACAGACAGAAATACAGGCGTGACGTATGTGGCAGATTTCCCTAGTCACTGCCACGTGGGGTGCGCGTGCGCCGCCAACTTTGTGCGCTTCGGGTGATACGAGGAAAAGGGTTTCATTGTTTGTTTATGTGGACGTTTATGAGTGAAATGGACGTATGACCTTAATTGATCGTTAATTTTAGGAATTAGTCTTTATGGGGCTTTCGAAGCTTTGAATCCAATTTTATTTGATTTCATAATCTAGGAATAATGTTGTTTAATTTTGCTTTTGTAATGAATGTACGTTCTCATTCTTCCTTATCTTCGCTAAACATAGGTAGTCGTCTAAATACCTTATCTTGTAGCAAAGCATATTTTTTCAAATAGCGTTGACTAGTTGTAGATGCTCCTACTCAACCACCTGGTATAACTTTCTGGCCATCATCATCAGCTAAAGGAAAAGACAGTCAGTAGTGTGAATGATTCTTAATTAAGAATCGCACATGATTTTATTTATTATATTCTTCTATAATTATATAGTGCTTCTTATCACAATCTGCTACATTCACGCAGAAGTTTGGCATCTGTCTTTCCATATATCTTACTCCTGTGACACGCGACATAATGACTACCGCGTGTTGCTACTGTTCTTCCTACCTACATATTATAGATTGAACATAGTATGGAACCAAGATCATCATCATAAGTAAAATCGCAATGAGAGTCATGATTTGCTATAGACCATTGCACTCTTGATGATTTTTGGCAGAGCCACACAATATAATGTCTATCACAAGACATTTTCTTACTTTTCCTTATTTAATTTCGTGAAAAGCTTGTCGGCCATCAGCCCTGCGCGCGCGCCGTTTTCCGTTGGTCCCGTGCCAAACTGCGTACAAACACAAGCTAATGACCTTACGTCTCTGCTTCCCCTATACCCACATATGGAGCGCGATAGTTCCCGGTAAAAGGGCCAAGGTTTTACAAAGAAATGTTGAGTGGCCAAGTATTAAATGTTTTGGAATTTGTCGGGAATTATAATGATTATATTGTACCGTGGCATTGACTCTTAAACTTTTCCTGATTTTGCGTGCCAAGTTTCAGTTTAGAAATTGCGAAATGTTTATGGTTGTTGATATTATAATATTAGTGGATTTGCGTGAGAATGTTTGGAGCATGCTCGGAAACGTTTGAGCATTAGAACTTTCTTTCACATGTTACAAACTTCTCGATTTTTCTTGAAGAAGTTTTAAAACGCCTTTGCTCAGAGTATTCATTAATCTGACACATGGCACCTGTAGCCAACACCTATAAAATATTTGCAGTACCTATACAAGATGTCCAGTAAATAGCACGAAATACTGCGGGGGGTGATAGCTTAGGTCAAGTGTAAGGTAGACATTTTTCCAACATTTTGGAAAATTTTGTTTTATGTTGGTAGGTATTGACCAAAACTATCGCCCCTGTAGTATGTCATACTATTTCCTAGTCACCTTGTATTTGCAGTACATGATAACTCTTTGTCCATTTATGATTTGGTGGATAATAGCGTAACAAAATGTCCCGAACCCCATCCTCCTGTATCTCAATCACTATTCAATCTGTCTCTAAATACAGGAATCTCTATTGCTTTTCATACTTTGCTTATAACATCTGGCGTCATTTTTCTCGTACAAATTAGAAAGCATGACACCCACCCACATACATAACGTTTCCCCAGGACGTTTCTATACACGTTAGTTACGTTCATTCGCACCTATCAATCACTGGAAAGTCTAATAACTCATACATTACGGATCTGCAGCGATCTAATAAAAACTTTATTTCTTTAGGAATAGAGTTTCATATTCCAAGGTCAGAATCATTTCGTATAAAGATTCTAGTGCTTGTAATGCCTATATTTACTGTTTATATGATAATAGTAAGAAATAATTACTTTGGAAATGTTATAATTGAAACCCAATTATTAAAGCAAGATTAAAGTAACTATAGGTATCATGATTCTAGTTAGTTCTAAAATTTAGAATACAATGAATCTCATTAGTTAAATTGAGCATAAAACCACATAAAAAGATAACAAAGTAAGATAATAACAGGTTAATTTCTCTTAACAACAAAAATGGAAATCACCATCTTCAATTACAGCTATAATTGTGTCAAAATGAATATTTAGTACCTACTGGTGCTACTGTTCTGAGTAGATAGCGTGATGTAGGCGGAACCGTGAAGCGAGTCATGTATATTTATGTTGTATTTATAACAATTGGCGTAATTGCTTATACCAGTAATTATGTAGAAGCAATCGGTGCGTGTCTTACTGCGAATGAATTTCATGAATTTCCATGTAAGATTTAAGTAGGAAGAAATTGTTGGTCTTCGTCTCTGGGGGCCCATGAAAAGGTACGTATTCTTATAATGTACATTGACCGAAGCCAGCTAAGGCCCCCACCGCAGATCATAGACACCAGCAACATCAAGTAGGTAACTTGTCGTGATCCTAAACTTGTTGTAACTGTAGTATTACTGCTGTTTCCTTGGCAAAATTTCTCATTTGATTGGTCTTTTACGGTACGGTGTGAGCTTCTTTATCTGCGCTTTTCTTGGTACTAGGCTGGTTATATCTGCGCCGGCCCCCCAGGGTCTGCGCCCTGTGCCTAGACACCGCTGGCACCGCCCTAGTTACGGCACCTCTGGGGGGTGGCTTATGTTTCTAACTCAAAGTTACTGTTTGGATAGATCCATCCAGTATTACTATGCACATATTTCTGCTTACCCTAAATGGTGAAGAAGTGTGTAACGTATAAATAGAAACAGAATGTCTAACAAAAGGCGTGTATAGATCGTGGGAACGGTCAGCGTTCCCAGCCCCGGCGCAGGCGCAGGCGACACCCGAGCGTTTGGAACACGATGCCAACTTCTGTCTCTATTGTTAATACTACAGAGTTGGTGGAAAAAATCATGTTCTGCAAAAATCTTTGAGTAAAATCAAAATTACGCTGAGTAATTTGTTCAAATTAGGTTGAGAATCCCAAAGACAAAATGTGCAGTCAAACTAAGATTAAGGCAGCTTAAATCTGATATTCTCTAACAAATGGCACTAATTTGGAACTGTTCATCAAGTTGTGGGCCCCGCAAATCCGCGATGTATGAAAGATGGTCGATGACCTTTTTGTCAGTTACAAAAGATAGCCAAAGATAGCTGTCAAAACGCATAATTAAAAAAAAATACAAATTACCCTTCACCATTTCCTATTGTTAGTGTGACTTTGTCTCTTATATCACAATAGCATTATGTACCTATCTTGACGGCTTGAGATATTTCTATCAATTGCATCACTATCACTGCCGAATACGATACGTTTCCTCAATGATAGATAGCCACTCGCTTAGCAAATTATATTGGTTTTCACTGTTATGAACTAACGATAGAATCAAAAAATAGCCGTACCTAAACATCGCGACAAATGACATGGAAATCTGATCTAGGACTAAACGCTGGAGAAGGACACAGCAGCCTATGTAGGAGAGAATAAGACAGAATCAATCAAAACGCGAAATAACGTCATTATTGTAAGGAAGAAAACAGTCGGGTAAAAACAGCGTAGTAAAACTGTCTTGTAATAATATTTGTGTGATTTCCAGCCATTACGACTTTCACTGCCAATTTATTATCGTTATATATTTATAGTATTATATCAAAATCATGAGATGCAGAAGTTCCGTACAAACGTTTGCTCAATTGGTGAGCAAGTGCTTACTGCTAATTGACCACTTGGTCTCGGCTACAAGTCCAAAAGTTATAGAAGTGTTTTAATGTTCACACCTAGTAGGTTTAGCTCTGTAACTAATGACCATGGCTAGCTCTCTGCCATTCTTAACTCCTAGTAGCTTCAGCTCTGTAATTAATGACCATGGCCACCTCTCTGTTCAAACCCATGAGTTTCGTAAAAGGCGTCTACGAAAAGTCTACGCTGGCCTAATTTTGGTGTGTCCGAAAATTCAATTATGATCAATTATACCAATATCTTTAATGGTTCTTCTGTAGTCTACTGTGCTATTGTCTCGTTTTCGTTTTTTGTCACTACTCAATTAACTAGTTTTACTCGGCTGTAATATTATATCGCTTGTTCCTAATTATCCATTATCTTGTTGTTGTCAAACTGTCGCTTTTTATATTATATTGTTTTGATCATAGATTTATTTCGATTCGCTTGCGCTCGAATATGTGGTTTTCAAACAAAAATGTATTTTTAACTGTTTTTGCTACTTAGTAAACACTTCGAAATTTAAGTTCATCATCACAGTATACATATTCAATTTCCAGTTATTTATTATTTCCTTTTAATCACAAGTACATAAAAGGATGTTATTGGACTTAGTGAATACTCACTCCGGAAAACACTACCTCCCTTTTATCTCCGCAGCTGGTAAAGAAAATGGAGTCAGTTTTTCGTCACGAGATGTCATTAGCATTAAGTCTGCCGCTCGCCTCTACTGGCTGCTATAGAAAAACGTCCGTTAAACGTGCTAATGGTAGTCGCTCGCGCAGCTCCCTGCGCGTGCGCAGCTCCCGGCGCGCGCGCAATAGAATGCATCGGTGCGGTAGAACATAGCACAGTTACCTATGATCAGACTAACCTGCCCCCAACTACGTTATAGTCGGCTTCCAGACTCATCAGCTGCTGCTGAATACATGTATTCTTGGATAACCAGAAGACGTCATCATAACGAAATTCTAACGTTAAGAAGTCTTACTAGTTATTAAGAAAGAATTTCGCTTTCTTCAAAGCTATTTCCGAATCCGAATGTTTTCAATATGTACGTATGATAGTGACAGTAGGATCAGCTTACAGTTCAACTAGATTTAGCAAAATATCTGTATTTTTGATGGCGCTACTGCTATTTGAGATTTGCAACCAAGTTGATGAAGACTTTGATGTATCATAGTTTAAGGGTTTTTTTCAATTATGACTTTTGTTATCGGACAGTCGGACTGCTGCAGTGCGGCAGGCATGCGCAGTACGACATCTAAAATTCAAAGAGCCCTTTGGCTTCTGACTAGGCGCAATAATTGTCATAAATATGACAGCCGGCTCCGACGATTTAAGGATTTGTCACACTGGATGCGTTCTGCGGCCTGCGGTCAGGTCGAAGTGAACGCAGCCCGCATCGTGTGACTGGATCTAATGCACTTGGAAGATATTACTGATATTACTGCAGTTTTGGCACTTGGCTTTTAATTTCAAATCGTTTAATATATTCTATGATTCTAACACAGATTCGAAAATAGAGCTTTAAATATTAATAGAGGAATATCTTGAAAAAAAAATCTTAAACGATATCGTGCCAATAATAATAAACTGAAACATTTTAACAATAACGACCTCAAATCCTCCTATAATATAAATGCTGAAGTTTGTGAGGATGGATGGATGTATGTTACTGTTTCAGGCAAAAACTACTGAACGGATTTTGATGAAACTTTACAAATTTCATTTCAAACATCCAAATCAGCATAAACGACTAACAAACACACACATACAAGCTTTCGCATTTATAATTTTATATTATTGTGTGATCACTACCTTATTAATAAATAAATAATAAATAATAATAATATCTTAATATTCTTAATCCAATGACTCTATATCTTCTACTATATAAAAATAAGTCGGGTTTTTATTCCTGACGCTATAACTCCAGAACGCACGAACCGATTTCCACGGTTTTACATTCGTTGGAAAGGTCTCGGGCTCTGTGAGGTTTATAGCAAAGAAAATTCAGGAAAATTTCAACAGAAAAGCGGGAAAACAACAAAAAAAAACGAAGCCATCTGGTGGCGAAACGGAATTCGCCGGGTTTGCTAGTCGTTAATAATATTACGACATCATTCAACAACTTAAGTTAATGAAACTGTACTTTTCCACGATTAACTTTTTACGAGCCCTCATAATAATTTTATTATGAGGAAACGAACGAAACTCCATATGAAGAACACTTTAATAATTAAGTATTATGTTATCATGCACTTTCGTGCAGTTATTGGTTTCAACAGTTATTACTACATATTCCTTGAGATTAACAGTTTATGTCAATAATTATATCCGGATTACGCGACTTTCTTAAATTATTGGCGAAATAATAAGTAAAATATCGAAAAATTTGCCTCTTACGATGAATCTTACTTATTATCGGAGTATTTATGGAAACGAACCCATAGTAAATAACCTTGACACTTATTCAGGAAGCAGGGCCCTTGATTATTATAGCGCCTTTAAATTATGTGCTAATATATGACCACCAAAATGTACTATTTGTTTTATCACCACTGCTCTAAAAACGGTGAATAAAAAAATCGTGAAGAAATGTCTAGAACCAAAAATTCGAAGACATGTGACGTCCACCAACCCGCACTGGGCCTGCGTGGCGAACCACAGCCCATATAGCCCACTCCTTCTTACAGAGTGGACGCCTGTGTGACCTATGTTGTGTCCCAACAGTGGGAAAATTATAGGCTATTAATTATGCAAATTGCACCAGAGAAGAACTAGATCGTAATCCCACATTAGATCCCGCTCATTTTCGGCCATTAGTGCGTAAACATCGTATCATCTTACGTCTCTTGCACAAATTATTTACAATCCAGCCACTTCCCGCTAGTGCGGATCTATTGGAAGCGGAGATGCGCGCGCGCAGTTTTATTTTTACTGCGCAGTTTCGGAGCGACCTGCCAAAAATGTGGCCCAGTGATCTTCTGAAATATAACGCGCCTATTATTATTAAACGATGCGAGATTGTGGATCAATTGCTATGGAATGGGGTCAGTTGGGCCAGGTTATAATGTCAGTACGATGTTGGAATGGGGAGTCTTTCTCGAAGAAGGCATAACAAATTGTTACCTAATAGAATGCCTGTCTTTTAAGAAAGAGAAGAGAGACTGAAGATAATACGTAATGACATTTAATGTTTTAACTCTATAACGAACAACATTGCGAAGACAAAATCATCAAATTGGCCAAAATTATTCGATACAGGCACAGTTTTAACATCGTCTACCCCATCTACCCCCTAACTAGCACGCGTTGCATGACCACGATAGAAACGGGTTTTGTCGACGGAAGAATAGACTAAATGACAGATTGTAGAAAGATTTCTACCGATGTATACATATGTTAGGTACTATTCTTCAGTAGACAAAATTATCAGTCAAGCACGGGTCGCCGTGTACTCGGGCAGAAGAGATAATGAGTTGGATAGAAAGAGCTTTGGCTATTGCTTTGGTAGAATACGCGTGCAGACCACACATTGCAGACTATCATCCTCAGATCATTCAAATATCTCAATCTAGAATCATCTTTAACAACTGCTCACATGATTATCTCATCGTTCTTTATTTTCTCAACAGAAGTATTTGCCAATAAAAATAAAAGTGTGTAGCTTACAATTCACATTTCAAGACTCCCACGCAGGTTTGTAGGTAAATAAACTATCATAACATCACACTATCATTTTAGACGTGAATGTTGTTACATATACACAAACAAATCACAAAAAAATCAAATGTTACTATTTGTAGGGAATAAAAGTGTCTAGATGTAGAAATCGAAATCAAGCTAATATCACAACCATGAGTGATGAAGATATTACGGATACGGACATAGAAGTAAAAGAAAGACTCAACCATGAAGGTTTGTGTAAAGAAACAGCTTTCAAGACAGTTCCAGGTTGGTATCAAAACTAACTCAGGGAAAAGTAGAGTTTTTCCAAAAGATTTCGTGAAAAAGTCAAGCAGTACCGTACCTATAGTTGTGTCTCGGATCCTTTGTGGAAATAACTTTGCATCTAAACCCGGCAACACATCGGCTAATTCCTTGGTGTTGCAGCAGGACTACCATAACCAATTCCATATCTATTCTACTAAGAAGAACAGACAAAGTTCTTTCTATCCAACTCATAATCTCTTTTGCCCGAGCACGCGGCGACCCGTGCTTAGTGTTGTAAACTTTTGTCGACTGAAGAATAGAAACATTTCATAACTAGATTTTTAACATCGCTGTACTTCAATCGCAAAACGAAACGAAATCTTTCTAAAATCTGTAATTTTGCCTGTTCTTCCGTCGACAAAGCCCGTTTCTATAGTGCTTGAGTGCAGGAGTTTAGACGGTAACCGCATTTCATCAGATGACCCAACTGACTATATAAAAACATAAGAGCAACAAGCCGAAGCGCCACAATCAGGCCACGCAGCCACCACAACCAATAAAACAGTTAATCAGGTCATCAATACTTGCAAACGATATGTTATTGTTCAACGACTCTAGTTAACAGATTCGGCGCCGCGGCGTCATAGACTAAACAAGGCTGCCACATCAAAGGGCCGGCCTATTGGCGCGCGTCTCATTGATGACTGAGTCATGTCGATATCACACCGTATCACAGATGTCAACGAACGCCCACGAATTCGTTTCTTTGTTTTTGGACGCCAATCATTGAGTGATGATAGTTTAGATACAGTGGGAGTAGTTTAATGAAAGAAAGTTCTAGGTAGATAAATAAATAATAATAATATCAGCCCTGTTTATAGACTGTCCCACTGCCGGGCCCGGCCCTTCTCTTAGAACGAGAGGGGATAGGCCATAGTCTACCACGCTAGCCAAGTGCGGGTTGGCAGACTTCACACACCTTCAAGAACTTTATGGAGAACTCTAAAGCGTGCAGGTTTCCTCACATAATGGAGTTATAATATGCACATGATTTTGAAAAATTAGCGGTGCGTGCCTCGGGATCGATAAACATAGTGTGCCGATTTTTACCGAGGAGTTGTAATTTTATCAAATGCCTCAATATAGCAAAACATTGTTCAGGCAACAGCTTGTGAATTAGATACTTGGACTTAAAAACTGTTTCTATCAAAATCATTGCAGAACAAACATTTTCTTTATCCTTGAAAGGCTCTTTGGTTTATTTCTAATACTTGAAATTCCTGTCCCCAACTGAAATAACATCGACCAAAAATATCACAACACTTGCAAAGTATTGGTTTCTTTGCATTCTTGTGCAAGGACACAAGACATTGTACCTACTGGAATTAGCCCGGCTGGCTCCGCTCCGGTACTGGGAATGCAACAAGACATAGTCTTCAGGCATTCGGGCTATTTGACCTGTTGACTCATGGGCTAAGTATAGCCAACTGACTGGCAAGCCTGAGCAATTGGTAAATAAGTAGCTCGTAGTGAGGCGCAGACGCGCTGGAGACGGTTCACACCAGAATGAAGAGGAATCTGAAAATGACGTGTTTGTGAATGTGTTTGTAGTTTTCATAAATCGTATGTTTGAAGCTGTGGTTTGAAGTCTTCTTGTCTTGTGATCTCGTATCGTATTTCAATATGAATAGGTACCTAGTAATCGATTATGGACGACTTGAATTTGACAATGTTAGACAATCGTAAGAATTACGTTGATATTCTAGATCCCAAGGTAAAGGATACTTGCAGCATGATGTTCCACAATGTAAATAGACCCACCCATTTCCTCTCGTAACATATGACGGGGTCTATCCAGTTGCAGCCCAAGGGGGGCGGGGGGTAGGGGGGGGGGGGTTGTAGGGGTCATAGCCCCCCCCAATCTTTAGCTGCGATCGCACCTGGGTCTATCAGAAGGTACCGCAGATTTAAACACAAGCAAGTCAAAACTTTTCCCCTCAAATCAGTAGTAGCAGAGATATATCATTCAGACAGGATCAGGATGATTAATTAAAGCAGATACATAAATGATACAATTATGACGATGACGACAATTGGCCACAAATTAGCAACAGCTGACAACGTTCCTGGTGCATCTGTTTAACACACCCTATCTCCAAAGACATCGGCAGTACACTAATATAACCGCACGTCATAAGTTTAGTGTCCGCCCGTAAAAGTGGCGAGTTCCGCGTTGGAGCGGCGCCCGCGCAGCGTTAGATAAACAAGCGGTATTCATCACCCGTGGCATAAAGTTTATTCCATGAATATCCGATGCTACTGTACTAACCAAAGTACTTAAATAGCTCGTTTGATTGCGATTTGACTGAAATCCAAAGCTCATATCAAGCTCATAAAAAATAATAACATCTGCTGATTTTTTGCCGAACAACAAATTTATCTGCTGATAATATGCTCCGATAACTGTTATCAGTTTCTTTATGCAGGATCTGAAGCAGCAAAAATACATCACGTTTTCATTCTCAAGTTCATCAATCTATATACTTATAATAAATCTGTAGAGAGGTCAAATCAGTACATGAAATATATTTTCAAAATAACTATCAGGGGGTGATTAGTGATCGATACTGATGCCAAAAATGCAATCAGTAAAATTTTTGTCTGTCTGTCTGTAAGTTCCTTATAGAAACAAAAACTACTCGACGGATTTTAACGAAACTTGTTACAATTATTCTTCATACTCCTGGGCAATGGGAAATGTTGGGAAAACGGGAGAAGTTTCTCCATTTTTTAAGCTTCCGACACGTGTGCAGCCTTAATGGTTAAAGCTACATAGAAATCATGTATGACGTAAATGTTCTACATAAAATTATCTAAAAAATATCTCACTACAGCATATGTCTATCTTTTATGGTTAACTCACAATAACACGTGTAACTCCCGATAGCTTAGCAGTTCGGAGCTTTCTGATTGTATTACACACAAGGAGTTACACGCTGCTGATGGAGTCGCGGGCACAGCTATTAATAATAATATTCTGCGGTTCCTTATTGCGATATTTTTCAACAGTATTGTGGATTGACATCTTATATTTCCCTACTAAAATACGAAAGTTAATCTGTCTGTTACACCAAAACCATTGAACCTCGAGGAAGGACATACGCAATTTTTTTACGAAAAAGACGGAAACGCGGACGAAGTCGCGGGCAAAAGCTAGTTAGTAATAAAACCTTATTAATGGTCAACACAAATGTTCAATGAGTTTGTTTTGTCGATAAAAGATTGATGGATGGTCAATATCGATTGAAAAAATCAAGGTGCCCGCAGCGGGTTAAAAATGAAAATTGGAACAAAGTCAAAAGAAACATGAAAAGTAATACTCGAGACTATTGCAGGAATATGATGATAATGGAGACTCACAGAAACTAGCTAATAGCTCAAAAAAAAATAGCCCCTCTGCCTTAGTTGAAAACCAAGGACTTGGGGGAATGGACATGGACACTAGCCTCCACCGACATAGAACACCTACACGTAGCGAGTCTCCTCACAAGGTGGACTGATATCCTAGTGAAGATTGCGTGAATCTGCTGAGTGCGCCTATATCTAAAGACGTACTTACGCAGAAGACGTCTTTCAGCCGATATGCATAGTGAATTTATTGCAGGGTCACAAGACGGTGATTCATGGAAGCTTATGGGGACTACCATATTAAAAACGGTGCTAAAAATAAAGAGAGAGCTAAAATCACTGTAGTATTTTCTATTCTAATAAAATAATATTTTGTTGTTCTAAAGCCCATGCCAAATGATTGCAATTTTTTTTTTGTAGTCCTCGTATAAATCTCATGCGCTGCTGGCGTGGACGCGATTCGGTACATAAAGTTTAATTCCGTTTTATTTACAGTGCTACATGCACGTAGGGAAACTCTAAAATTGTTTAAATGTTTATACCTACCTACCTACTGTTTTGTTTTTTTATTTAGTAGGTAGTAGTACTTCTGCTATCAAAAAACTTTCTACATAATAACAATAGATGTAGAAAACTTTGTGTCCTGTTTTGGGATTACAAGTGGCTATTTTCCATTCTATGCATTTTTGTTCTGATTGTTAAATTAAGTATTATCTTCTTTATTTTTTAACCGACTTCAAAAAAGGAGGTTCTGTATTCGTCCCGTATGTATGTATGTATGTTTGTATGTGCGCGATTTTCTCAAAAACTACTGATTCGATTTGGATGGGGTTTTCACTAACGTAATCTACATACTTTCAGGAAGGTTTTAGTATATAATACATTATGTAATCATTCCTATGTACAAAGTTATATGCATAAATGTATACACTCCGTAGAAGATTTACTGTTGAACGAATTCGTGAAAGTAATCTAACACGGGATAAAGAACTAAAAAGGGAAAAATAAAAAAACTTTTTTAACAAAAAATAACCGACTTCAAAAATCCACTACAAAGAAAATAATAATCTTGGTTTCGGAAGTCGGTGGCAAAAAAAAGCAAATAAAAACCAAGCCACCGAAACCAAGATTATTATTTTCTTTGTAGTGGATTTTTGAAGTCGGTTATTTTTTTTGTGCTTCATGTCATGCATCATTTTTTTTATTTGTCATTTCTCAATAAATCCATCGGTAGTCTCGTTTATTCCAATAGACTCTCACTTTACCATAATGAGACAGTCTCATCTATTTGCTGGTCGACAACGGACCGGGACTATTTGCACTATCACCAAAAGACTATTTGCACTAGAAGGACTATTTGGACTATTTGCACTATCAGGCTAATAATAGGCTTATCCGTCACTAAGAACAATAAATATATCTATAAAATAGGTACGTCTAGCACTAACTGAACACTAGATAGTTTTTTTTTCAGGATTCCTGAAATAACTCGATGTTTAGTGTACTATCACAACAAACTGTTCAGAGATGTAGAGGATTATCTAACGATCAGAAATGTGGCTGTCGTACCGTTTTATGTGCACGTGTGTGAGTGTGTATTGTTGCGCAAATCTCAGAAATAGACTATACAACTATTCGAGCGTTACACTGAAATACTACTTGAAAAGATTAGGGTTGTCATTAAAAGTAATAATGTGAGTTTTATTTGATTACCAGTTTTTATCGTACCGTCGCCGTCGCGCGTCGTCATGATTGGCTACCCTAATATTATTCGAATTACTTCATTAAGAACCGTCTAAGTTACCATGTGCTATAACAAATTGCTATTAGAAGGATAATTTTCCTACTGTTCTACACCTATTTTATTATCAGCGATGTCGCCACTAGCGTTTCCAGTTGTAGTGATTTGTAGGTATCCCATTAATTCATTAGCAACTGCCAGATCACGTCCACCGCTAAACATCTGCTTTATAATATGGCATTTCGTCTATTTACTTTAACTACATTTCCTTAATAAAATCGCAATAAATCACGTGAAATGACGTCAATATCGCCATAAACTTTATAAACGTCAACCTGGCAGCCCTATGGAAATCTATCGTTAATTCAAGGTCAAGATGGAACTCTTTCGTGTCTTCGTACAGAATTAGCTGTAAGCAAACCACTCACTGATCACCTCTCCTGGTTGGTATCAATGAATTTTAAAATTCTTTAACTTTTTTATTTATTACGACATGTTGAAACAGCTGGTTTTCTAGTGAAATATGTCAAAGACCGCAGACATCGTATTTCAGATTAAATTAAGATTGAAACGTGTTTTTAAGATATATCTTGATGACTTGATAGGCTGAAAATGAAATGAGAAAATATTGAATTTGTATCAACGTCAGATGACGTAACATTGAAAATTTATTGTTAATAATAATAATGAAGCCTACAAAATAAATAATACACGCAGTACTAAAAAGTTTAGATGGTTAGTCATGGCAAAAATATGTAGCTCAAATATATCTAGATAAATAAAGATATCTTCATTTTAATAGGTCTTCGTGAAGACTGGAAAATTTCCGAGAAGTCTATTACAGATGCCATCAACTAGATAACACGTTATTATAAGCTCCTGCAGAACCATCTTACAACAAATACCTACCAAGGAGTCAGTCAGTTAGTCATAATGATGAAGCTAGATGCCCGTTCCAAAGCGTAGATTCCTATGGAGAAGAACGGGCAAGAAACTCCATGGTTACTCTTTTTAATCAAGATATTACAATTTTATGGTTACATTGTTTTCAAGTCGGCAAGTTATCACGTTTAAGAACCTGTAGTAAAAGTCAAAATTTCCAAATAACGCCAGATAGAAGAACAATCGTGAAATAGTGTTATATTTGTAATGATCACACTGTACTAGTTGTGCCCCACGGTTTCACCCCCGTTGTTCGGCTCCTAAGGGTTGTAGCGTGATGTTAAATAGCTTATAACCTTCCTCGAGAATTAGACTATCAAATGCAAAAAAATTGTTTAAATCTGACTAGTAGTTCCAGAGATTAGCGTTTAAACAAACAAACAAAAAACCTCTTCAGCTTTATTAAGAAAAGCACTTAAAATTCGCAACACAGATCTGTCTGTCAACATTTCTAACAGGAATGACTAATGCTTCATTGACAGCGATGTACCTAAATGAGCAGGCGCCGGAGTGGTCGGCCTTTGACCGGCAAGGTCAGGTCGCGCTATTTTTTGTGTAGATGTCACTGTTATTTGGGTGAAAATAACTTCGTTTTGCAATAGTGAAGATGTTGTGTAGTGTGAGTTGTGACTCATAGTTAGAAGGTTAGGAGATATTGATATAACGTTACCTCTTAACGTGAATATAATAAAATTATGTAGATACAGATTTTTTTTCATGAACTTCTCTATGGATATCTTCAGTGTGGTAGAGGTTTGAAATTTTAGAAGAATTAAACATGAACTTATTGAATTTAAAAACTTGGTTCGTTCAGTGACATTGAACGCCTATAGACGTAATTACAATAAAACTTATATTGTCACGGAAAGTGTTAATTGCAAAAGCAGACGAAAGGTTAATTATTGTTAATTTCAAAGGTCCTAAGATCAATCCATTGAAAAATATCTCGCACTCGATTCTTTTTACATTTAACCAAAAAACTCGTATTACAGAAGGGGTCGTATTATCTAACTAAAGACTTAAGCATTACTTAAAACTAGTTTCAACCAGTCAAATGCCTTGAAATTAATCTCAAGTATTGCTACGAGTAGAAACTTGAGTTAGGTTCTGTACCTAATTAATACGACTGTAAGACTGCCTGGACCAAATCAACCAACCCCCAACAGTACCTTTGTGAAGATACTAATGTGCTGTCCTCTCCTTGTTCCTTAGGAGACAGTTCGCACGAGCAGCAGCGGCGGTGGCAAGGTCACCAGCACGCAGACCAGGAGCCTCGAGGACTTCGACGTCGACCAGTGCTGGGACGAGCGTCTTCTGAGGAAACTCGTGAGTTGAACATTGTCATTAAACTCCCATAAAGCTGTCTTCAGCCTACGCTATACTATATAGTATAGCGTATGCTATATAGTAGGTATAGCGCGCCATACAAAGCCATACTATATAGTGAACGTGTGAACGTGTCCATAACAATGTATGGTGCGCGATATTGTCGTTAATGTTGCCCAAAATCGGTCTTGCTTCAATCATTTTCGCAAGACCACCTAATTACAGCAATACTAAGACCAAGACCACGACCATGACTGAATGTCCAATACTAAAACTAAGACAACGACTATGGGTACTGACGCAATACCGAGACCAAAGACGGGGTTAGACTCGTCTCGGTCTTGCATTTGGGCAACACTAATTGTCGTGCAATGAGCTATAATTTTATTATGCTATATAGTATAGCGTAGTCTGAAGACAGCTTAAAGGCTTCTAACCACCACGGGCAGGCGATTTTGCAAAGAAAATAAAAATTTCAAATCGATGGCATATCTTATAATCGTTGTTGAAATATGCCGCTGAGACAAACGGACGAATCCCCATTATAGTGAATCCCAATGACTACGGTAGAGTGAGTCATCTCACCGCAGGTTACCTACCTACCTAGGTACCTACCTAGGTACCTACCGACCGGTCTCGTCACCATTCATCGACTTTCATTCATTAGCTGTTAGTTGACTCACACCGGTCCACCGCCGCCGGTTAATCGCGTTTCAAAACAACTAACATTACTTGAACAAAGTAGGTACGACTAATATTGACCCGTCTTTTTGGTGAGGTAGGCAAAATTTTATGTACTTAGCCTAGGCATATAAGACTAGTCACATCATATCAATGAGAATCCATAATTATGATAGGTTTCAAATTTTCTATACCATGTCTTAAATTTGATGGATCTAGAAATTTGAGAATTTTTACATTTTCTATACTTTCCTACCCTTTTTTTTCTCGGGGTAGAAATCGTCATGGATATCCTCCGCTCATGGGGAAAGCGGAGGGGTCTGTCAGACTCTTACCGACTAAAACCGCCCCTGTGTTCCCTCACACACTTGGACCAGAGGCCGCGCGGGAGCACTTCTTCACTTCTTCTTCTTCACTTAAACTCTCTTTTCTATCCTATCCTATCTTAACCTAACCTAACATCTTTACTAGACCTGTTCAGGAATGAGATAGCTAAATCTATAATTATGAAAAGTCTAACACTACGCATAATACCGTCAAGTCATTGAGTGGAAAGTGTCGATGGAGGCTTTCACGGTGTGACAAGTGGCGATGCGTCGTCCACTCACGCGCACCGTCATGCGTGAAACCTGACGCGACAAACTGCGCGCGCGTCTATCGATCGGGTGATACAAGTTAAGAGCAATTAGGTTTCTTGAAAATCGTAAATTAAGTTGTGTCCAAGCTCAGATCATAGAAAACAAGGAGATATGCCATCATAGCAAATTAGTACGGGAACAACTGATGCCACTTTTAGTACATTTTTCGACACAATTACGCGCATAATTAAGCGCTCCTTATGAATAAAAAGATCTCCCACGCATTGAACATTCCGCACACCCTCAATCTAAAACTGTTAATCGTCACTCAACACTAGCACTAAACTAAAACACTGTATTTATACCATCGATCGTGTTCGGTTCGTCGCCAGCGCGTACGTTTTTAATATGAGCAATTTGCTTAAGATCAGGCATCAAGCTCAATAGCGCCTTGCCACATCTCCTTGTTTCTATGATCTGAGTGTCCAAGGGTCAGTAGATTTTTCAAATTAAGACGATTCGCATACTGCACCGCATCGCGCTGCGGGGTGCGTGGCGACTGAACAACGGCCCCGCGCGTTTTCATTGTGTTGCACTACGCGTGTTTTCTATACAAACACAGATACTTGCAAACAACGTATAAGAACACGCACTCCTGCGCTACGCTGCGTGATGCGGTGCGGTGTGCGAATCGCCTAATATTTTATGTTAGTACCATAATTATAGATATTGGCTCCGTAACTTCGTACTACATCTATTCGTCTTATTATAGAAACTGATGGACAGTCCCTCCTAAGAAATGAAATAAAAGCTTGTAGAATCTAGGCTAGCCTTATAAACTTGCCTACTTTAAAGTTATGTTCTAAAATCGCTGCCCGCTTAAAGCTTGACGCCAGTAATCAGTAATGACTTTCGCTGACGCAGCACGGGAATATCGCGCACTTGACACCGGACACGACTTGTAGCTGTTGTGAAATATTATTACGTCTTCACACGACCAGTCGCAATGTTGACACAATCATGTTGTTGACGGCAGTGCTCGTAAATACAATCATGTTTGTTTGTTAGCGTAGATGTTTTGTAAGAACAGTATTAGCTACATATTCTTATCAGATCACCAAACAGTTCGACAAGCGTTGTAAGTACGTAGGTATAAGTATCGGCAGGAATCTTGATCACAGACCGCGCATGTACATTTTTGGCCCATAGACAATAGACAGTTGACAATACGTAGAGAATAGTCCAATAGACGACGAGCATCGACTGACGAACCAATCGCGGGCAGCCTCCGCCAAACAGACCGAAAAACCAGCTAATGCGCAGGTGACAATTGTGATCATAATTCACGCCGCGACCTATACCTATGTTATGGCAACAGACTCTGTGGTAATAATGTGTCGATAGCGTCGAAGGGAACTCTTATGTGAAACACTCATTACATCGTTCAGCAGAGGATGAACGAGCCAATGAAAGTTATTAGATATAACCACGAGCTTTACGACCTGTTCCAAGAGCCAAATATTATAAAACACATAAAGCGGAGTCGTCTTCGATGGGCAGGCCATGTTGAGCGTATGGGAGATACCAGAGTACCTAAACGTCTCCTACACGGAAAGCCTGACGGCCGGAGGCCCCGTGGAAGACCTAAACTCAGATGGTTGGATGGCATTGAGAAGGACACAAAGGCTATTGGAGTCAACAGCTGGAGCGAGAAATAAAAAGCCAAAAATAGAGACGTCTGGAGAAGTTTACTCGACCAGGCCAAGGCCCACCCGCGGCTGTAGCGCCTAGGATGAATGAATGAATGAAAGTCCGCTAAAGATGAATTAAAAAGTTAGAAGAAAAGCCATCAAGAATGATATTTAACAATAAATATCCATACAACACTCAATTCACAAATGAGTATAAATAACTATCACCGATAATTACATCAAACAAATTAAAATCAAATAAAACCATCAAGTCATGGCGAGTCATCACAATTGTGATGACAAATGAGCATACATTGTCAAAATCATAGGTCAACAACAAAGCCGCGCAATTGAGGGCAGCAGTCACTTCCGGCTTCCGGCTGAGAGCACTTCCGGCGCGGCACGGCACTCGAACCGGTTGCCGCCCGCAATACAAACGTCACTTATTGACAACTTGACCACTCGTGCAGAAAGCACACGTTAGGCGCCGTTTATACTGGGAGAGTAACAAATATAAAATTATTTTTAAAGTTTAGCCTTGCTTTAAGCGCCATTTTACTTATACAAATCTAAAATGTAGCCATATATTTACAAAATCGAAATGATAAAAGGCTTAATCCAATTGCAGTTCACTGCTAGTCATAGCCTAGCCAATATGTGTCATCGGCAAAGAAAAGATAGATTTTTAAGCAAGAATCTTAAAGATTTTTGGTCTTGAGTCACAATATCATAAACGATTTCTTACCACTGTACTGTAAACGGTCTAAGATAAGTAGATACAATAGAAGGAACTAGTAGATAACGTATAGCAGCCATGATAAAGATAAGGCATTTATTTGTAAGTACATATAATATTCTAACTACTTTACTCCTCACAGCGTCAAAGCATTCCGGTTTCCACGTCCCCAGTGTAGACATCGCCTTATCTGAGTAACCGCAGCTCAAATAATACAGGCGTTGAATACACAGTTACAGTGAAGTAGTGACGGTGGTAGATGCGCGTGCGCAACTCCACAAACATTTTAAACAAATATTACTTGTGAGTTGTGTGAAGCAGCTTTGTCGCGATGCTGGGGGGATTTCAAGAGCTATGCGTGAGTTTGTGCTATGGTATTGGTAATCTATCGCGAATATTATGGCGTACTTCTACAATGTGGTGGAAATATCGGGAAATATCGGAAAATTTTCATGTTTAGCCGGAAAGTGGGAAAACTTTCTTTCAACAAAACTTTTGAGTTTGGGAAACGGATCGGTAGGTACTTAAAATAATCGTTCATCTGTCGCACTTGACAGACACAATAATAATTGATTTCGACCTGGATGAGGCGGATTTTTGAGGAGGGTTAATGATAGTACTTATAAATGTCCAAAACATGTCAAAACCATCTTACCTATTCCTATTAAATATTTAAGAGATTTAAAAATAACTCTTAAAAACAACAAATCCCTCCCGTGTCTTTAATAAAAATTGTTTCTAACACTAATAAAAGTAATTATATATGATCGTTACAGTTGGACGAGTGCAACGACTACGAGCAACGCCGACGACTGCGCGCGCGCATCCGATCACTAATGGCTGAGCAAGAAGGTAAGCGATCACCTCATCGCACTAACATGGTCAGACGACAACCACGGGACATGACAACTTTCCAATCGTTGTGCAGTAATTTCTGAAAATATATCTAAATGAGTGCGCTGTAGGTACTGACAGTTCAGTTGGTATTAAGACTTTGTTCTCTAGTCAAATACATTGTAGGTATCAAGAATAAAACGGCTTACCAAATATAGAAATAAATATATTAAAATAACCATGTAGAATTGTAGATGTACTTAATTATTATTTAAGGGAACGAAGTAGCTGATAGCTTAGGTTGAAACAGTAATATGAATCACCTTTCTTTATTTACAGCGTGTATTTTACTTACTAGCGTTTCTATAAGGTAACAATAATAATGAGTGTTCTAAGCGCATGTTGAACGTCCGCAGCATGCGCGAGCGCCGTGACGGAGGCGCTGGCGGCGGCCGGCGAGGCGGACGGCGCGGACGACGGCCGCGGTGAGTCCCTCCTCCTCCCGCTGCTGCAGGGGCTGCTGGGCGGCGGCGGCGAGCGGCTGCTGGCCGGCCTGGGCGCCGCGCCCGCCGACGTGGTGGCCGACGTGCGCCGCTCGCTGGGCCGCCTGCGCGCCGCGCTCGCGCCGCCCACGCAGCACCCGCAGGCGCGCGCGCTGCTGTCGCTGGCCGACCGGCTGGAGGACGCGCTGGACGCCGCCGACCGGCTGGACGGCTGCCGGCGCAAGCCGCGCCGCCGCAGCCGCGCCAACCGGCACACCGTCGGCGTCACGCACGAGGAGCTCGAGGAGGCGCGCCGCCTCGTGGACCGCGATCAACTGGCGCTCGGCGCTAAAGGCCCCTCGTCTGCCACCTCGACAGCTTCCATGGCAACTAGCACGGATGAACCTTCCACCCCAGAACGCAAACAAAGTATTGATGAGAACGTTAGCTACCACGACGCAGTCGCTACCCGGCAGAAAGTCACACCTGTAGCGCACTCCGTCAACTACGAAGCCCCGAAACTTAATAGAGACGCGCGCGTCGTCGTGGAGAAGCGAGCCCCGACCACTCGGAAACCCGACTTTTACCGGCACTCGGTGGCGGACGCGGGCGGGCAGCGCGCGCAGCCTCACCAGCAACCGCAACCGTTTCAACAAGTGCGACAACAGTTGCACGAGCCCCCGCAGCCCGCACCCACGCAGGCGCTGCCACTGTACCAGCCGCAGCCGCTGCAGCAGTCGTACCAGCCGCAGCCGCGCATGGAGCGGCGTCCCTCCGACCCTAAGAGTAGCATAGCGGCCATTGCCAACAAGTTTGACTCGAACGCTCAGAAAGAGAACATACCGCGCCGCGCGCCCGTGGAGCCCGCGCCGACACAACAAAGGGAATTTAAACGCGAGGAACCAAAACGTGCACCATTATATTATATGCCCCTCCCACCCACTTACAACTTTGCGGCACCGCCGACTGCCACCCAGGATGACTCCAAACCCTTCAATAGATACGGAAACAGCAATAATAAACGGCTGCGCATGAAACGGGCCAACACTATTGACATAGGAAGGCCGCTCGGCGGGTACCGCATCGACAGCGACAATGATGATGAGCCTCCCCGCCCCATTGTACCCGAGTTCAGGCCTCAGACTGAGAACGATAGGAAGTTTGTAGCGTTCATGAAAAAGAACGAAGCGGCCGACCGTGAGGCGGCCGGCCCCGCCGGCCCCGCCGGCCCCGCCAACTGGAGCAATCGGTTCGGAAACATTAAAAACGCGTTTGAGAGTCGCGAGCGAGAGGACATCAGTACGAGTAGCAGGTCGTCCAGTGCGTCATCCGCGCGACGCTTCTGGCGCACAGCAGACGAGACCACAGTGAACCCGGCCGCCGCACGACCTAGGAAGTTCTTTAATGGAAATAATAATGACATCGTTAAGCCCCCGTGGGTGAACGAACGGAAGGAGCCGATGCGCTTGCACATCCCGCGACAATTGCCGTACCAGCCTCCGCCGCCAACTGCGCCGTCTAGCGCTCCCGTGTATCCGCCCGCGTACCGACCCGCGCGTATCTCAGCACCGGCGTCAGCGCCCATCACAGCGCCGTTGTCAGCGCCCATTCGTCCGCCGGCGCCCGCGCTGCCTGCTCTATCCGCACCAGTCGCGCCACTGTCGCACCCGCCGGTCCCGCAGTCCCCCACAAAACCACTCGTCGTCAAACCATTCGTAGCGAGGCCCATACCCGTCAATCAGTTCTCTCACGCGCCTATGTCAGCGTTTAAGCCGCTAACCAAAGTGAGTTCACCGATAACTCCTCCAGCTTACATATGGAGTCCCCCCTCGGTCATGAACATCACTTCCCCTATGGTTGACCATCCACCCACGTTTCCGGTGAACCCAGTGCCTATTGCTCCGAGCCTGCCCGTGCCCAGCAAGCCTTGGGCCACAGACGCAGATAAACCAAGGAGGGCGGTTGGTATGGTAGCCGCCAAGTTTGAGACCAACAAGCCAGACCCCGCGCCTGCCCCCTATCGGGAGAGACCATCCGCATTCAAGCCGACCGCACCGGTGACTCACACGCTACCGCAAATACAAAACTATCCGGTAAAGACAATACCCAGTCAGAATGACCTTTCCGCTCCAGAACTCGTGCGAAAAGCAGATGATACAAAATTCCCACCACAAGATGCATATTTGCCTAAGGTTGATGCGCAAAAACTGCAAATTGAGTTTTATGAGAAACAAATTCGGGAGAAGAACCGGCGCGAGGCGGTTGTGAACGGCCATAGTGACCCCACGGAACGAAAACCTCCCGCACCTCCTGCCTACACCATCACCGACTACACGGCATCCAGCGGCATCTCCACCTTCGTCCCGCTGCAGCGCACGCCCGACATAGAGAAAGCTCGCGCCCATAAGGTGGACTACCTTCCAGACGTTGTCACCAACGACACAGACAGACACCGCAGCGGCCCCTCGCCCCACCAGCCGCGCGCGCCCACCAGCCCGTACTCACCGCGACCCGCTAACCCTGTAGAGTCACCGCAGACATACCAGAATGGTGACGTGCCCTACACGAATGGCGTAGAGGAAGGCGTCACAACAGAGCACAATAGCGTGGTAACTCGCGTGATGCGCGGGCCAGTACGTGGTGCGGCTACTATCACAACAGGCGTGCGCACGCGCAACGAGGAAGGCCGCCGCGGGTCCGCCGCTGACAGCCTGCGGGGCGCGCTCGACAAGTTCTCGTCACCGAAAAACGACGTCATCGCGCAGATCGAACGGAAAAAGCGCGAGACGGCGAGGTCCCAGGTACGGGCCCCTGTAAATACCGGTCGCTCCCCCCTGCTCGCGCCCGCCACCCCGCACGCCCCCCAATCCCCCGGCGCGCTCGCCGCGTCCCGCGAGTCCGTGCTGTCCAGCGAGTCGGCCGGCAGCTTCGGCTCCAACCCGCTCAGCAGGTCGGGCTCGTGGCACCAGATGGTCGGCAGCCCCAAGTCGGCGTCGCCACGCCGAGTGGTCACCCGTGCTAAATCCATGCACCTCCTAGCCGTCCCCAAGCTGTTTGAGGGTGGGATAGCCCGCGAAGAAGTTACGGAAAAGAAGCGAACGGTGGAAGCGTATTTCTCGGGACAGCAGCAGCAGCCGATGCGGCCCGCGACGGGTACGGGTGCGGCGCGGCCGCGGGCGCTGCGGCAGTCGTACGCGCCGCCGCAGGCCTACTCGCTGGGCCGCAGCCGCACGATGCCCACGGTGTCGGAGCTGCAGTTCCTAGACGAGAGCAACACAGAGGACGCATTCGAGGACCTGGTGTCGGCGCTCGCGTAGCGTCGCAACATTCCACTAGTTAGGAGCGGGAGACGAGCGAGACGCGCGTGAGTCGTGTGTGTGTGGGTCTGTGCTTGTGCCCGCCCCGCATGCCCCCCGGCCCCTTCCGGCCCCCTCTGGCCCCGGCCTGCGCCCGCGCTATCACGTCGATGTACATTGTGCTCGTAACCTCCGTACCATCTTCATCCGCGCCCTGTAACCGTGTTATTTGACTAATAGCTTATAGGTTATCGTTGTACTGTCTTGCTGATTGTTTTCCATGTGTTTCGAGTTAGTGTTAGAATTGCGTGTCCAAGTGCCAGCGGTGGTAACTAATCAGAACGTTTTGTTTGCAGAGGAAGAGGAAGTAACTGTGACATCGAGCGTGAGGAGGAACTCGTCAGAAAAAGTTAGCAGTAGCACTACCACCACTAAAACATCTAAAGGTTAGATGGCCCAACTTTACTTCTAACTATTCAAAGGACAGAGTAGTTTTAAATAGTTATAAATAAAAATGAATGTTTGTATTTTCGCAGTGGTAGAGAGTATGACCAGGCCGGCGCCCAAGCCCGTGTCGCCTTTCGCCAAGTTCCGGCAGCTCGAGAAACAAAACTCAACCACCAGTCCCAAGTAAGTCTCTACCTTCTACCACAACCACGGATCAACTTCAGACAATACCATACATACATGATAGAAACGACCAACACATAAAGACTCCATACCATTCAAGTACTATATTTTATGTATAAGATCCTTTCGCTTCATACGTAATGTAATGCAATATATTTTATTTATTTTTGGCAGCCATATCTGTGGATACGAATAAGGATTAGATACAAGTAAATATACAAGTTAATGATATGCATAACATGTATATTAGACGCTTAAATACGATAATCATTTTCTTCCGAAGCATAAGGCTAAGTACATACGAGGCCTCTGTTAATAATCGCACGTGTGTACTTACCCTGTCTTGAGAACATTTAGAATCGTTCATAAACGAAGCTCGGCCGATGGCTTGACATCTAGTTGACATGAAATAGCACGCGTTCTTGTAAATAACCAACGATCCCCTAATAATAGCACTCGCGTTCCGTAGCACACGATGTGACAGTGACACACGAACTAATAGTTTGCTCGTCGACGAGACTAACTGGCGAGGTCGCAGTTAGGTGAACCTCGGTGACTAACATGCGTGCCCGGTTGTAGCTCACCCAAGAGCCCGCAGAGCCCGGGCTCTCCGGCGCAGCCTTACTTCAAGTTCACGGATCCCGCGCTGCAAGCCAGCGCCGTCACTATAAAAGAACGATTGCTGCAGTGGTGTCGCGACAAGACCCGGGACTACGAGGTACACTCCACACCTCCCGCCCTCCCCTCCGTCCGCACGCAACACCCCCACTGCGTATATTATCATGTCGTCTAAATATACGAGCTACGTAGCTGTATTTAATAAGCACACCAAAAAGCAACACTCCTTGTTAACTTAGATTTTATGGTTTGTGATGATATAGTTAATGTAAATAAACGTATTGGGGAGGTTTTAAATGCGGTTAGATTTAGGCAAATGCATATTTTTATCGACATATCTTATTGGTGGAAAGCCGAGCGGAGGTCGATATTGTGAAATTTGCATCTGCCTTAATGTCAGGGCATTCGGATTTAACGGATTTAACCGCGTTATCGAAATGTAGCATGTTGATAGCGAACGCTGCGCACGCGCACCTAGTATTAACACACACGTCGATGACGTCACTACCACTCATACTCCACGCTTCTCTTATTGCTTCATTTTGGCTGCTACTTTTCTGTATATATTTTATACGTTGTGTTATTTTCACTAGATATTTTTTATTTATTCATCTGTCATTGTACGACCAAATTATATTGCTTTGGTTTCGAACTATCAGTTACTACTACTTAATGTCGTTTACATATTACTTAATGTAATACATGGACTATGTATATTGTTTTTGTTTTATTATTAAACATTGGGAACAAATAGTACCTACCTACCTTCTGTATGTGACGCGTGTGAATTGTATAACAAACCAGAAATGACTAATTTTATATTTAAGTAATTTTGAATTTAAATAAAAAAGCATGGGTTTATTTTCGTTATAATAATGTTTAAAGAAATGTGAACATCCAAAATATGCATGATTTATTTGTTGATAACTTCAAATAGAAATGTCCAAGAACACACAGCTATGAACTGTATATAAAATGGGTGAAACTGAACACTGGAAGTAAATGTTTTTGTAATGTTCACTGTACCCCTGTAGATAATTCTTAGATTAGCAATTATCCATCTCACAAATATACCTACTATGTAAGTAGCTTGTGTCACAATGGTGCTGATTCTGTTAAACATCGCACTAAACTAATTTTAATCACACTATATCTCTTTCTTACAAATAACATTGAAAAAGGACAGAAAATAGTTGGAACTGTCAAATTAGTCTACGCCCTTGTCATTTACGGGAAAATAGTCATGACCTTTTGCGATTACGACTAAATTGACGTTAAAACTATTCAAGAGGACTAATTTGACAGGATTAAATATCTGCTATCCCTCTCTCATGTTTTTTATTAGAAAGAGACATAATAAGACTAAATTAGTTTAGTTTGTAAACAACAGAATCGGCACCAATATTTTTAAGAAATCACAAGTGTTTGTTTTATTTCAACACCAGTATTTTTGCATCGATATTGGAAACACAATTCAAAATACGAAAAAAAATTATGTACCCATTATTAAATTATTTCACTGATCAGTCTCATTCCTCCAAACATGTCCTAAATTCTTCCTCATTCTTCACGACGTACAAAATGTTCTCTACGTGTTTCCGCAGAATGTGAAGCTGGAGAACTTCTCCACGAGTTGGTCGGACGGGCTGGCGTTCTGCGCGCTGGTGCACCACTTCCTGCCTGACGCCTTCGACTACTCCAAGCTCTCGCCTGAGAAACGCCGACACAATTTCACGCTCGCCTTCAAAATTGCCGAGTTAGTATCAAACTAGATTATATTATACCTACCACCTTTTATTTAACTTGCCGTGTGTGTATGAGGCGAATTCTTGCAACTGAATTTTAGACCAGTTCCCACCAACCGATTGAGCGAAAAGTAACGCATAATTATGTCACTTTGATGACAATGTAATAATATGGTACCATGGATGTGGTCTCATGATAGATCCAGGAGATGGCTATAGGTACTCCTCAACTTCTTAAAATATCTCCTTCGTGTTTGGGCTCATTGGATTTGTCTTGACGATTACTACAGACCTAGATAATGTCCAGTGTCTCTTAATGGAGCTGAGAAGTGATGACCACTTCAAAACAAGCTTTTATAATGATATAAAAGTTGGTTTTGAAAAATGACTCTTAATTTTTAGTGCGTTTGAATGCATCATACATTCATGTACCTACATACGGCTATAAGCGTTTGATAAGCAGTTGAGCGGGTATTTAAGCAATCTAAGCAGTTCCGAATGAAGTAGCACGCAACTTTTATATAATACTTCATTGTTACGTTGTATGACTGACGAAGGTTAATGAAAGGCTAAAAGTTAGCAGAAACTATTGTTTACATATGATCGTTGTTTGTTTCCAGTGAGAAGGCGGGCATCTACCCCCTCCTAGACGTGGACGACATGGTGACGATGCGCAAGCCGGACTGGAAGTGCGTGTTCACGTACGTGCAGTCCATCTACCGCCGGTTCAAGGACCAGGACTGACCGTCACCTAGTCGCCCGGCCATGGAACGCCGAAAACCGTGCATTGTCGCTACAAACATATTGAAGCCTCGAGGGATAATTGATTAGACTCCTTTTCGTCTAAGAAGGCGATTATTTTTAGAGGGCTCCAATGGTTTAGTCATGTGATTTTCCATTAATAAATTAGCGGGTCCACCCATTTTGTAGGTGTTGTATTGACGATGGACGGTGTTCGCGTTCGCGGGGAGTCAGGCGCCAGCGCCGAGTAGTTGAGCGCTGTAGTCACAAATAGTACGTTACGAAGTGTGTTATAAATCCAAAGAGCGTATGTTGTTGATTTGTTCGTTTGTTATAAATGTTTATATGTCAGTGTCCGCCCAACTCGTATCTCCAAGCGCTGTCTCGATACAGTCCTCCTATATTATAATCTCAAGATGTGATTTTTTCTACGTTAGATTGTAAGTTTTAACTAACATTTATATATCGAGCGACTACTGTTAGGTCATAGTGTAGTTCCGCACTGCCGAGGATCGCTTGCACTTATATACACACATAAGAGAGTCGTATCCTTGTATATCAGTGTACATACTGTTTCACGAATACATTTAACATATTATATGAATTTGACATTAATAATAACAGCGGCTTGATGTAATTGCCTACTGATTTTATGAAATTTGATATTATTGTATTATTATGATTATTATGTTAATTTATATTGAAAACTAAATAAATATTGATTAACAAAACATTGGTGTATTATTTTAGTTTTATTTGTAATTTTAACATTGGCGCTACGGGAACCACTACCAACTCCACCACTTTGTGTTGTTTAATGTATAAGTAATTATAATTTAAATAAATAAATGCTACAATTTTAGCGACACTCAATTAATTAATCTTGAGAATTTAAATATCATAAAATATAATGTTACCGGCCGACTTCAGGCTTAACTAGTTTGTCCTAGGCCTATCCGGTTTATCCTCTGTAATTCCTCTGTGGGTTTATCCTACGCGTCTGTTTCCGATCAATTTAATCATTTTGACGACGCCTTCACTATATTTGCATCGAAAATTGCAAGATCGTATTACCTATATCAATGTCTATCAAAAAGTATGCCGCTAAAACTAAATGTGCGATAAAGTAGAACTTTTAACAAATCCATTTATCATGATCCTACATTATTCTACTATACTTAAAGCAAATAAATCAAGTTCAGCAAATTCAACAAAAAATGGAATGTGGATGAAAATATTTATTATGTATTTAAATTCTGATTTAAATATTCAAACAGCATCATGGATGTAATCTCAGATCTACGACGAGCAGAAGGCATGGCGTTCATCGTGCCCCAGGGAACGCCACACTATCCTCCTTATTGGTTATATATTGGCTTCGACACCATTTCTAAGCTCAATTCATTGATCATGTGAGGTGCCCCGCGTTCCTGATGTACCGTAGCACTACCAAGGCCATTAAAACTACAAAACAAGTGCTGGTCGTCAGCGCGAAGCATAGAAATGAGAATGTCATAGTTGCTGCAAAGTTAACTCTTGTCGACGAACTTGGTCGTGCACTACCGTGCGTGTTGATCTAGGAAAGTTGCCAGTATCTGTGGACAACATTAACATTGTAATCTGCTTGTTTTACGCCTCGTAACTACCTATATAATAGAAAGAGACGGAGAGAGAAAATCGCATGGAGCTAATTTCTACCACTCAACTCCCTACCGCACGCCGCAAGAGAAATATCCAATCAAGGTACATAGCCTAACGCCAGAAAAACGGTAATTCACGGTATAGCACGTCGGCATTAATCGGTATGAACCCCCCCCCCCACAAAGTTTTCGGCTGCGACTGCGCCTGCCTATGCACGTTCTCATCCTTCCTTAGTCTATCCTTACACAAGGTACTAAAAAATAATAAAAAAACCAGACAAGTGCGAATACGACTCGCGCTCGCGCACTACCTGAGGGTTCCGAAATATGCAATAGCGCCATCTATGCCGCTATTACATCATTGTAGATATGTATTATTATATCATATCTTGATCAATGATCATAGATGGCGCTACTGCATATTTCTAGTGGCGCCATCTACGAGCTGATGGCTCCACTCATGGTCATGACAGATGGACAACAAAGTGATTCTATAAGGGTACGGAGGGTACGGTTCCTTTTGAGGTACAGAACCCAAAAAAATTACGAAATGCTAACCTCACGGGTCGGGCAGATTGTACGGGAGTGCAACCATGAAGGGGTCAGCGACATTGGTGCTCCTGTCGGTGGCGCTGCCGTCGTCGGCCACCACCGTGGCGTCGGAGGGGTGCGGCGTGAGCGTGCCCTCGTCCAGCGCCACGCGCACGTGCAGCGTGCTGTCGCGCCACGCGCGCCACGACAGCTGGTGCTCCTGGACCTTCAGCAGCATCCACGTCGTGAGGAGGCCGTTCAGTGCGCCTACATCATGGAATGAGCAGGGATTATGGTGAATCTGAGACAGTGAGATGTTACAGAGAAATGAGGCTATAGGCCGAATATGCGAACTTTCAAATGCATTTCTGTATGCATTATCAAGTTCATGAATGGGACTTAGGTACAGATCAATAATCGCTATCTCGCTCTGAAGTGAGCGGTTTGCTTGCCATTAGACAATTTATTCGATAAGCAATCCATTGCGCATTCAAACGGCTAACTTCAGAGCGGGTCAGAAAAGTTTGTTGATCTATAATAGTCTATACCTACTAATAATATAAGGCTGAAGAGTTTGTTTGTTTGAACGCGCTAATCTCTAGAACTACGAGTCGGATTTGAAAAAAACTTATTTTTATAAGATAGTCAGGTTCATGAGGAATAGTATAGGCTATTTAACATCACTTAGGAGCCGAGCAACGGGGGTGAAACAGTGAGGAACAGCTGGTAACCTAATATGGTGAGAGTTTGTTACACTCTCATTTTTCACCCACAACGGAACGGAGAAGATGAATGCGATTATGCGTTTAAGGCTTTAAGGTGAGAGGTTGTTTGTTCATTTTGGCTGTAGTCGCACTAGTTGTTTACACAAATCATACGAAAACAATCAGTGGGCAACAGTCAGACATCTAGCGGCCTCACCAATGACTCCAATGAGCAGCGACGAGAAGAGGTTAGCGGCGAGCGCGGCGCCACCACCTCGCCGCGCGCCGGCCTGCAGCACGTGGTCGCAGGCGTGCAGCGCGCGCGCCGTGCCCAGCACGCTGGCCGCGCCCAGCGCCAGCGCGCGCCACGCGTCCGCCGCCAGCGCGCGCCCGCGCCCCGAGCGCGCCCACTCCGCCAGCGAGCGCGCCCACGACCATCTGGACGAACGCAGAGTAATAGACTCCCGCAGCTGTGTCTTACCGGAATTTATTGTGTTGCTTATTTTAGCGCGGATCGAAACGAAAGAAATCGGAGGTTATTTGCATTAGGTAGATAGGTTCCTATAGGCTGAAGCAATGCCAATAATTATTGCAAAAAAAAAACCTAGGAATTTTGTGAGTTTGTACCTAAATGGAGGATAATCTCCGGAAATAACTAATGAATCGATTCTAAAAATTCTTTCACTGATAGAAATATAAATTATCTTTAGTGCTTTAAACTAGCCCTAGGTACTCTTTATCCCGAAAAAATGCGCAGTCCCTGTGGGTCGCTGGCAAAGTGTTGGTTACAAAATAAAGACGAGATAAGGTTTCGAGGCAACCAGAATCACGATCTTAAAAGCAACTAACTTATGACTCCTGGTGACGACGTAGTGATGCCTGCACAGCTCGCAGTAAGAGGTGGCGGCCTGCAGCAGCCAGCGCTCCAGGCAGGAGCGGTGCACGGCGGCGATGGTGCCGCGGCAGGAGCACGGCCGCACCAGCCGCTCCGCCGACTCGCCGCCGAAGCAGATGCGACAGATGTTGTCGGAGCGCAGGCTGCCCGTCAAGCTGGACACCTCCTTCGCGACTTGCGAGCCCTAGCGGCGGTGCAGGTCCAAACTTTATATTTTGAGATACATCCAATGTTTTTGTCGATGCGATTCCGACATGCCGTATAATAATATCTATTGGTTCCTCACTTGTCGTAAAACATCGTCGAGATCTGATAACGTTCCTTTGCGGACTTCATAAGTCAGTGAAAAATCAATTTTTCAGGGTGTATTCTCTCTTCATTCTTTCTGACTTAAATAGTTATAAAGATTGAAGAGGGTGTCAAGATATACCCAGTTATGTTCTTTCTTATAAGAGCTTTCCTATTTTTAGAATAACTAGATCCAAGCAAGGCAGAACATGTCCGTTAGATTATAATCTATCTCGCAAGATCGTAAACTGTCGAAAGATTGTGAACCGTAACCGTAGATTATAATCTATCGAAGTGGAACCGTCATACCTGATACAACTATTGGGGATTACCTCTAGTCAGGTTCCACCTAATCGTTTGTACTGTACTCATACCTGTTTGTTTAGCAGTAGCGCACATACAGAGCTGAGGATGGACATGGAGCGCTCGGCTGGCTGCAGCACAGATGACGCGGGAGATGAAAACGTCAACGAGTCAGCGATGCGCGCGCGCATCTGACGCTGGTCTTCTGTTTCATTTGGATTCGCTATCATGTTTAACAAAATTTGTCTCATAGTAGGTACTGTCTCTGTTTTTTAAAATGGCTGGTCGTTCGTACGGCGAATTCTACAATTTGATTGCGAAATATTCAAATTCAAATTTAATTTATTCAAAGTTGGCTAAAGAATTAGCACTTTTTGTTGGCTGCGACATATTCAAATTCAAGAATACTTTATTCTAAGTGGGCACTTTTTGTTGGCTGCGGCATACTTACTTAATCAAATTCAAATTCAAAAATAATTCAAAGTGGGCTAAAGAATTAGCACTTTTTGACAAGCTCCGTATGGTATTCCGAAATACCGTTCACCGAAAGGACGGTTTTCCGATAACACTCTACTCCGACGGTTAGTTGAACGAAAAAATAATTGGCCGATGAAACGTTTCGCCGATAATATTATTCATCGACGGTTGGTAGTCCGAATGAATCCTTCGCCGATGTAACGGTTCACCGAAAACATTCTTCAACGACGATTGGTTAAACGAACGAATCTTTCGCCGATAGCATTCAGTTTACGCTAGCTATTATATTTTATGATAACTAAGGTCCAAGAGCGAGCGAAGCGAGCTCGGGAATTTAGACACCCCGACACGGACAATTTAGGTTCGAAGGGGTTGACGGGGGCTTCAGTGAGCGAGCAAAGCGAGCGAACGAAGCCCCCGTCAACCCCTTCGTGTTAGGTTACTTTTAACCTTGCAGACAGAAATAGGAGCCCCGCGTAGCGGGGCTCCGTCGACCACCTCCCTCCCCCTTGTAAGTCAAAAAATAAAGTCTTTTATTTTGTCTCTCCTCAATAGCTTCTGATAATATAAAATATAATAGCTAGCGTAAACTGAATGCTATCGGCGAAAGATTCGTTCGTTTAACCAATCGTCGTTGAAGAGTGTTTTCGGTGAACCGTTACATCGGCGAAGGATTCATTCGGACTACCAACCGTCGATGAATAATATTATCGGCGAAACGTTTCATCGGCCAATTATTTTTTCGTTCAACTAACCGTCGGAGTAGAGTGTTATCGGAAAACCGTCCTTTCGGTGAACGGTATTTCGGAATACCATACGGAGCTCCTTTTTGACTACCTACCATTTGTGTATAAGCAGTAGTAGGTACCTGGTGAAGAGATTCCGGGCGAGTATCGGCAGCTGATGTCCGTCTGCTGGCCAGTGGACCGCAACTGTTTGTCGCGCTGGGAGCTCGGTGTACTCGGCTGGGCAAATAATGAATAGTCCCATCATGAAGCTTATGATTACGACTTACAAGTAATGAGAGAAACCTTATTATTACGACTTATGTCTTAAGTTTTCGCGAACACTTATAGAGGTACATACCTACATAATAACAACACCTACATAAAACAATACCTATGTATATTACCTATCCGGATTACTTCGCGTGAATTTTGTTTTTCTGACGTTCCGAACGCTTGTCGTGATCAACCACCTTAGACGCAATGATTAACGCCATGACAGTTATTCAAAAAAATATTTCAATCTACCGCACAATATTTTAAATATTTTTATAAGTATTCGATTCGAAGCACGCAGTAATTGCCCGTTTAAACTTGTTTTATTATGATTATGACCCTAGCTTAAATTCCACCCGCGGCTTCGCCCGCATTTTTGAGATAAAATGTATTCTATAGGTACTTATTACTGTAAAGTTTCATCAAAATCCCTTCAGTAGTTTTTTGCGTGAAAGAGTACAAACATCCATACATCCTCACAAACTTTCGCGTTTATAATATTAGTAGGATTACGTTTTACTTGAAGACCTGTTACCGGTAAATGCAGCGAGGAGCAGCTGGAG
Organism: Thalpophila matura; assembly: GCA_948465475.1. Classification (NCBI taxonomy): domain Eukaryota; kingdom Metazoa; phylum Arthropoda; class Insecta; order Lepidoptera; family Noctuidae; genus Thalpophila; species Thalpophila matura. Next base: position 17,404,464 of record OX419189.1, on the reverse strand, counting down.
GCGGACACGCTCATGGTGAGCTTGCTGTCGGAGCGCCCGCAGCCCCAGAACATCAGCAGGGTCTCGCCCTCGCCAACGTTACATTCCTGGATCAACACGTTATTTTTGTCACGTTAGGGGCAACGCAGCAGACATACTTTATGTGCGATCGAGTCTGCAGCGATCTGCTGCGCTCGAACAATCTGTGCAAGTGTGCACTAAGGCCACGGCCGCACCGGTAAGCGCGACGCGACACGACGGCGATTTCCTGAACAAATTTTCGCTTGTCGTTTCTGCAGTGCGGCCACCGACATTTATGTATAAGCGAAGTTGTTTTCACGAAATCGCCGCCGCCGTCGCGTCGCGTCGCGCGTACCGGTGCGAGGCCGCGGCCTAAGTTTCGCAGATTGTTCGAGCGCCGCAAACCGCTGCAGACTCGATCGCCCAAAAAGTCTGTCGTCTGCGATGCTGGGACATTTGGTAATTTGGCCGTTGTAATAATATTTATGAAGTATTATTGCCATGACATTTTCTATCAGTAAAAGAACACCCGTTTATTTAAGTAGGTACAGCTTCTGGTTTAGCATGTAGGTAGGTACTTACAATATGATATTGGCTGGACATTGGACAGTAAGTATTATCAGTCTATAAAATGTTTCTTTATACTGTGGTATTAATATGGTCAATTTAAATATATTTAACAACGGTCAAAACACAAAACTGCGAATCGATACGGAACCCTCGATGCGCGAGTACGACTCGCACTTGGCCGGTTTTTTTAAATTATGTAGTGCGTAGTAAAGATATAGGAAAACAAAGTGATCCTAGGGTTCCGTTTTTCCTTTTGCGGTACGGAACCCTAAAAACACAAGGACGACGTAAAATCGCAGAAATGCGCGATGCGAATTGAGCTCGTAGATTTTTCTGTGATACGGTGTCACATCGCAGTTTTGTTTTTGGACTTATTACGTAGGTAGGTACCTATAGCCAGAGGCAACTGAAAAGAATAGGTAGGTAGTAGAGTGACGCACGTAACATAGGTAACGGGTAGGTAATTTATTACCCGTAATAGATTCGAGTAGCTACAAGTCCTGTGATATTGGAAATTGACTCTTTGCAAAGCTTGTTGGATCGTCGGCGTGTACACGATTGGAGCAAGCACAGCCTGCCTCAGGTTTTGAATAACATCACTTGTGAACAGCTCTGTATCATTGCAATCCACTAAACAATTGAATGTTACGAATTTACGCATCTTTCATCTTCATCGCGAATATATTTTCTTCATACTTTTAATTTTGAATAAAAATGAAAATACAAAACTTTATTTAATTTCATCCATTTTAGTAACTTTAACAGGTGGTGTCAATTATGGCAGAAATCATGGATTTTACCATATTTTTTTTCTGTTTTTTCACAAAATAGTTTTTATTATTAAAAATATCACTTTATGAACGTACTTTTATATTTTTACCATTCATTTTTAGGGTTCCGTAGCAAAATGGTAAAAAAGGAACCCTTATGGTGCGACTTCGTCTGTCTGTCTGTCTGTCACACCTGCTTATTTCAGCAACTACTAATGCTACCGACTTGAAATTTGGAACAGTTATAAAGAATGCTTGCCAAACTTTATTTCAAATGAAAAAAGTCAATAAGTATTTTTATTTTCATTGCAAAAGGGGCCGGAGTGGGGGTCCGAAATTTTAAAGTGGGGTTACTAGGTCAAGTGGCATATCAAGTGAAAGGGCTTAATCTGCACATTTCAAAATATATTTTCATTTTATTTTATGTCTCACAGTTTTCGACATATGATGAAAAATGTCTGAATAAATACCATTCCCCCCCCCTTATCTTCGAAGTTTGCGGAGCGAAAAATCTGAAATAATCAGAGCTGATAGGAATTGACCCAAATATTGCACCAAAAATAAAACGATGTTCCTATTTCAGTTTTTTCAAAATCATCAAAATTCCTTCACAAACAAACTTACTTATGCGGTCCGGTTTTTTTCACTTTATACGTCCAAGAAGTCGGTTAAAAATGATACGGAACCCTCGGTGCGCGAGTATGACTCGCACTTGGCCGGTTATCTTTATTTCGGAACGCTCTCGGAACCATCCAATGACGTAAATGCGTTCCAATCAATAGTATCGTTTTCCATAGCATAAGAGTGAGAAAGATAACCCCATTTACTCGTAAGATAGATAGAGAAACATTGTACAAATGTCTAAAAATAACTTTTGTTTATGGAACACAACATCGAGATAAAACTGCGAACGCAGTTGTCAAATTGACGTAAATCTAACCATTTGCGCCCGAGCCAAAGATCCCATTGTTTTTCTTTTCCCCACGTGAATCTTTATTGTTGTGAAATACTTTGTAATTGCAAGTAAAGTTATAAATCAATATCATGGCAGTCCGCGTCCAATTCGAAAACAACAATGAGGTGGGGGTGTTCAGTAAATTAACAAATTCTTATTGCCTCGTCGCAATCGGTGGATCGGAAAACTTCTACAGCGTGTTTGAGGCAGAGTTATCGGAGACCATCCCCGTGGTGCACATGAGCGTCGCAGGCTGCAGGATCATCGGCCGCATGACGGTGGGCAACAAAAACGGACTTCTGGTTCCGTCGTCAACAACAGACACAGAATTGCAACATATTAGAAACAGTCTACCGGACGTGGTTAAAGTGCAGCGCGTAGAGGAGCGGCTGAGTGCGCTCGGGAACGTGATCGCCTGCAACGACTACGTGGCGCTCGTGCACCCGGACCTGGACCGCGACACAGAGGAAATACTCGCAGACACACTGGACGTGGAGGTGTTCAGACAGACGGTCGCCGGGAATGTTCTGGTGGGATCTTACGCTGCGCTCAGTAATCGCGGCGGGCTCGTGCATCCTAAAACCACAATTCAGGACCAGGACGAGCTGTCGTCTCTCCTGCAAGTGCCACTAGTGGCGGGCACAGTCAACAGGGGAAGTGAGGTCATTGCAGGGGGGATGGTGGTCAACGACTGGTGTGCATTCTGTGGTCTAGACACTACTTCAACAGAAATTTCAGTTATTGAGAGTGTGTTCAAGCTGAATGATGCTAAGCCCACAGCGATCACATCCACAATGCGAGCATCGCTCATTGATAGCATGTCCTAACATTCTAACATCACACTACTTGTGAAGCAGACTGTTTGTGATATTATTTGTGTACACCAATACACACTCAGTGCATCGAAAATTTAAGAAAAGCAATAACTCTGTTGATCAGATTTCATACAACCCAATGAATCTTGAATATGGTCTATGTTTTATTTGTAAACATAAAAATAAATTGTGAATATTATGAGTATGTTTTGATTTAAAAATTGTAATTGAAAAACCTGTTAATATCCTTTGAAGTGATGTATATTCTGTCAGAATTCATAATGAAACTCAATATGTCTTGTATCAAACAAGAGCTAAGCAAACAGAGACAACTTTTTACTAATTAGTTAAGCAAGTTGATAAGGGGTGACTCAGTGATAGAAACGCGTGCCACTTATAATACATTTTATTTATAAACATTTGTTAGATACATTCCATCCTATCTACAGTTGCCACATGTTCTGGAAGTTCATCGCCAACACTAACTAAACATTAACAAATTATGCAAAGCAATTTCCTAAAATTAAACATAAGTAGGTATACATAATTTCCTACAAATTCTGACCAATCAAATGTAGTGTATGTGTTAAGATATGGAAATTATTGATTTCCCTTTGTTTGATTAATAGTTCCATTTGCACAGGTAGTTTTCTGTTTCAGCTGCAAATGAATATCACATTGCATGAGAATCGCATTGTATTTTCCTCAGTACATTATGCCCTGGCCACCACATACACTACATTCTAGAAGTCTGAAAGCTTGTTAAATAAACAGCACTCAGTCATGAGTCATAGCTCCCATAAGCTCAAATTTTGATCATGTTGTGCAATATGGAACTATACAGTGGTGGATCCAGAGGGGGAGGCTGGTAGGCTGAAGCATCCAAGAGTAGATTATTGATATAGTGTTTTGATTTCTCACCTAAGGGTGAGAAATCAAAACACTATCAAAAAAAAAAAAAAAAAAACATCAAAAAAAAAAATCGAATTAGGTCTAAGGACCTAAATAATTTTTGGTTCCACAACTGATTCATACAAGATGCAAATTATTTCTCTAATAATATTTTATTTTTATTTAAAAATAGGCTTGCGTTCGACCGCCATCTCGCCTAATGTTAAGCGATGATGTGGTCTACGATGGAGCACGCTTGCCTATTAAGTTTTGTGTTAAACTTTGAAGCATAATATTGACAAAATATACTCAATACAACTCGAGACAAGACAGTTTTTAGCTAAGATAAAATAAAGTTAGTTTCTGACAAATCATAAACTATAACACAGTTCAAAGAATTTACTCCAGTCAAAGGGAAATCCAATTTGGTATCTCAAAAAAAACTGTTTTATTGCTGACAATTGCAAGTAACTTATAAATTGTTTTGCAATATTATGTGATTGCACATGTTGCTGGCAAGCTGTAATGGGTACACTATGGTACACTATGACTCATGCTGAGTGGGCTCAAAACAGTTCTTGATAATGTGGTGTGGCAAACGAAAATAAGTTCCATAAAAAATAAAAATGTAAAACAAATGTAACTAAAATGCCATTTTTATCTATAAAGCAACAGAGAATATTATTCAATTTTTTTTCTATTTTTAAAATATTTCTTTTGAAAGATAAAGGTATTTTACAATTACAACTCATATAGAACTAAAATAAACAGAAGTAGGTACCTACAAATTATGAATAAATTATTTCTGTTAGTTACAACAGATAGTGTTTTGCACAATAAAATTACTAGCAAACTTTGTAAACATGTTAGTCAAACATAATCTTGAGTTTTATAATTATGTGTCTTCATATGAACGCGTGGGATAAGCGCCTACATAATAATGCATAAAGCAAATGGCAACAGAAGCAAGATTCACTCAAATAATGAACTGTAATCCATATCACAGAACCGCATTGAGCCTCGGTAAGAACATAATAAATAATCTAAAGCTACATTTATGCGTTGTTAACAATATAAATGGCAACACTGCTCAGTCAGTCACAAATGGCCACAATTTAGGCACCAATACTCCTCTCACTACATTACAAGTATTTTCACAAGTGGACTTTAGCCTCCAAAATTGTAAAACGAGCTAAAATTCGAAAATTTGATTTTCAAGACAATTATTACATTATGTACAGGAAGGACACAAGTGGACAAGTCAATTGTAAAAAATAAATGCATAGTAAGTACATGCTAAGTGGGTGGCGGTAGTTCACATCTGTGTACGTACATATAACTTTGGTATAACCCGCGCCAATAAAGAAACGAATTAAAAATGGCGGCACTAATCATTCCCTCTCACTCGTACGTTATTGCTGTCTATACTCACACCCGGCGTGTGAAAGAGCAATAATGTGCGAGTGAGAGGGAATGATTAGTGCCGCCATTTCAGATTCGCTTCTTTATTGGCGCGGGTTATATTCGATTTAATTGCTATAGTTGGAGACGCCATCGAAACTAACGATGATGAGTAGTCAAACAATACCGAACTATGGTACATTTCAATAGAACTTGTAAACTATGTAAACAAACTTTCTTTACAAATTCATCAAATTTTGACAGTTGGCCATACTAACATTGTTTACAAAGTTAACAAATTCAATTGAAATGGACCCTACGTAATTATTAAATAGTAATGAACGTCTAATACTGCACCCACCATCTGCATCATGCGCCTGCTTCAGTCAGTCAGATAGATAGATCCATTTTCAAAACACAATATTTACTTAATTCGCCTTTAAAAATATCAGCCAGTTTCCAAATTCTATGAACTACCGCCTAAAGACAAAATGCACAGAAAGAAAGATTACATCTAAGGTACATCAATACAGAATTGGACGAGCAAATTACAGTCCTTTATAGGTAATTATAATTAATTCACAAAGTGTATAATAGTCACTAATAATATGTAATTAACTTTGGATCGGCTACCAATACGTCTTCACTTCTTAATTTGGTTACACTCAGGATATCGATTTGCCAGCCAGCACAAACCTGACGAATGATCCAACAAAATCTTTTATTCATAAACAATAATCGACTTTATGACCGTTGCAATAAGGTGTGAAATATTTTATTAATTCTGCATAGTTGTTACATTAATTTCGAGTCTAGCTTGATAAAGAGATGGAGAACGATAGAAAACAGTACTCATGAATTTTGATGCAAACTGTCAACAATCGCAGGATAAATTATTTTCGACCTTATTTCAACTAGAACAAAATACATTTTATCAAGTTTACGCCAGTCAGCTGACAGACACAAATAAATATTTTACACATTGTGCTAAATAACAGTACTTACAGGAAGAGAAGCGAAAGCTTAAAATATCATTCAATTAATCAATTATCATGGCACGATTTTCGAGACAAATACAACACAAGTTAGTATTATAGTTTCTACAATCTATTGCATTGGAGCAGTCCCGTCAGCAGGGCGGTGCCAGCGGTGCGCAGGCGCAGGCACACTGCGCAGACCCTGGAGGGGCGCAGAAATGACCAGACCACCAACTTTTGGGTCATTCATGGTAGTTAGTACTTAATACATACAATACCTATACTTGACGAGTAGAAAACTCAGGATTGCCTACATTTATTTGGTATAAATTTCCATACATCGGTATATACCTAAAAGAAGACAATTTTTATAATATAAGCTCCCACATGATACCAGAGTCTAAAGTTGTTTTTTTACAAAAAGGAAAAAGGTGCCATGTAACGATTAAACTAACTTGTGTAGATTCGTACTAAAAGGTAAAAAGATTTGCGTTTCCGCTGAAAATATCGGCCGAGTGGAAAAATAGACTCTTCCTAAAGATTAAGGTTTCTACCTAGACGTAACGTAGCGTGCCAGGAGTTAGACACGAACTAATTAAGATAAGATAAGATATTTATTCTTGTAACTAAGGAGTATTATTGTTTTTACACAGAGTTATCTAAACTTTAGTGACAAGTGCGCGCCAGACAGGCAGTGACCGACGGGAGCGGGGGTCTGGCAGTCTGGCAACAATAGAGGATGCCAGACGGGATTATGAGGAATGCAAGGTGTTCGATGGCAGTGGAGGGTGGCGGGAATCGAGGGCGGATCTAGGCGGGGTCATGACCCCCGCCTCTGAGGTGGGCGGCCTAGGTCGACCTCTGATAATATTTGACGCCTATCTTGGCTGGACCGACTGGATTCGCCCTTGGCGGGAATAGGGAGTGCCCGACGGAATTTAGAGATGAATAGAAATGAGGGTTCTACAGGAAAAGGGCAAATTTTCAGTCAGTTCTCTAATCACATTAGAATCTTGTAATTAAAAAGCAGTATTTGTAACCACTCTAATTTGTTCGTGACGCGCACTCGCCATTGTTTTGATCAATAAATTGTCATGACAGTACATTATAATCTACAGAGGTATCTATGGTAATGATAGGAACTAACCCAGCACACTACGTTTGAGTCCAAAGCTATAACCCGCGCCAATAAAGAAGTGAATCTAAAATGGCGGCACTAATCATTCCCTCTCACTAGCACGTTATTGCTGACTACCATGGGCGTAGCCAGCCATGGGCTCGTAACTAAATAGCAAACTATACCCGCGGTCTTACCCCAATTTATTTGACATAACCTGCGGAAAAGTCACGTACTCACAAATGTCACTTTCATACATTTTATCCATAGCGTTTGACGTTAACGCGCTAACAGAAAAGTAACTTGTATAGGGCCTCAGGTCAGAGCCAGGGTGGGGCAAGTGTCCCACCCTGCCCCACCGTGGCTACGCCTATGTTGTCTACTCACACCCGACTTATGTGTGAGGGAATGATTAGTGCCGCCATTTTAGATTCGCTTCTTAATTGGCGCGGGTTATACAAGCCTTTGACTTGGGGACAGCATGTCTATCATACTATGGTCTATGGAATACTTGCCTGACAGCGAATACAGTGAGATCTATGTAAACTATGTTACATCTACATGTGTATGAACATTCAAGTAAGCTACTTTGAAAACCAGTGCCGATTCTGTTGTTTTCAATCTAAACTAATTTAGTCTTAATATGTCGCTTTCTAACAAAATATCATAAGAAAGGGATAGCATATATCCTGTTAAATTAGTCCACTTGCATATTTTTAACATGAATTTAGAGCTGTCATATTTATGTTCTGTGGTTGTCATCGACGAAGGTCATGGTTAACTCCTACTAGGGTGTAGTACACTAATTTGACAGTTTTTAATATTTTCTGTCCATTTTCAATTATATTTGTAAGAAAGATATACAGGGTAAAATTAAAACCAGTGCGGATATTTTAGGAGCTGAAAGTAGCTAAACCTACTCATGAATATGATCAACTTTTATTATGGGACCGACACCGAAATATGAAAAAAAAAATCAGCTGTTCCATACATTTTGATCGTGTTGTAGTGCATTTTTGTAGGGAACAGCAGATTTTTTTTTTTTCATATTTCAGTGTCGGTCCCATAGTAAAAGTAAAAGTTGATCATGTTCATGAGTACTTCCACCTCCTAAAATATCCGCACTGGTTTTAATTTTACCCTGTATAGTGTGACTAAACGTGTGTACAAAAGAATTAGCACCATTGTCTTACTGCTGGGTACCAATTTAAGGTTTAAGGTTTAAGAACTTTATTTCTCAAAAAGAATTACATTCACTTATATGAGAAAAAACTTATATCTAATTAAGTTACATTACATTAGGCGACGTAACGGCTACACAACAAGAATAGTTTATTTATGTACTAGAGACAGTTTACAGTGTTTTACTGACAATTTGCATTTTCCTCTAAAATAAGTTTTTTTAGGGATTTTTTGAAAGTATACATGGACTTTTGATCTTTTATAATTCGAGGCAATTTGTTATAAAGCTGTGCTCCTTCATACAGGATAGTATGCCTGCCGTAGTTTGTTCTAGGCGCCCGCAATACTATATTATTTCGTTGTCTAGTTCTGTATCTATTGTGTATATGTGATTTTTTTGTAAAAGTTATTTGTGTATGTATGCTACTGTTTAAAATTTTATGCACAAGTATACAGGTGTTATATCTATATATCTGTGAAATATTCATTAGCTTTGTGTCATTGTAAAGTTTTAGTGTAGGTGTTCTAAAGTTATATTTAAAAAGTACTTTAATGATTTTGTTTTGAGCTGTTTGCAAAATTTTTAGGTTGGATTTATAGGTACAGCCATACACTTCTATTAGGTAGTCCAAATGAGGTTTCACCATGGAGTTATAGATTAGATAGCAGACCTGTGGTGGAAGACAACGAACTGTGCTACGCAATGCGCCTGTTAAGGCAGAGAGTTTATTTTTTATTTTTTCAATATGTGCCTTCCACGACAGGTCGCCATCCAAAATAAGTCCCAGATATTTTTCTGCTTTTGATTTTTCCAGAATTTGACCATTTATGTTAAGACTACGTGGAGTTTGTATTTTTTTATTTTTAGCAGCAAATATTGTGTATTTAGTTTTGTTTGTGTTAACCGTCAATAGATTATACTGGAACCAATCAAACAACCTATTTAGGTCATCTTGTGCCTGTTCCATGAGAGTATCGATATTGTTGCCAAAATAAAATATACTTGTATCATCAGCATAGAGTGATATGTCCCCTCGCAATCCTATATCTGTAATGTTATTTATGTATATTAAGAACAATAATGGGCCTAAGATAGAGCCTTGAGGGACTCCGCACGTAATCAGTTGAGGGCTACTTTGACAGTCATCAATTTTCACCACTTGCAATCTTTCCTTTAGGTATGATTCAAACATTTTGTATGCTGCACCAGTAATACCAATCGCCTTCAGTTTTTTTAGAAGAAGTTCATGACTCACCGTGTCGAAAGCTTTTTTTAGATCTATAATTTAGCTAAAAATATTACGATATTTTGCAGATAATTAATATCTCGAGAAAAATTAAAGTTGCAGTCTATCACTCAGTAGGTACACATTTTCCGTCTCTTTTTCACATAGTAAAATACAATAACACTTTTTGTTTAGTAAATGCCAACTTGAATATATAACAGTATTTTGTTGGTAACTCTGTCCCGAAGTCAAAGGCAACATACAAAACCGTTACATACCTACATCACTGCTTAGGATATGTAGTGTTAGTTAAAGCGAGAGAAAATAGATGGAATTGAAGACAGAGTCAAGCGAAATACTTCAAACATTGTACACTGGCTTAGGTTGAAACTTGTAACATTTAGAAGTAACTAGCAAACCCGGCGAACTCCGTTTCGCCACCGTAGTACATGCTATGTATCAGAGATGGCGCTGTATGTGAAAAAAGACTTTCCCGCTTTTCTCTTTAAATTTTCCTGAATTTTCTTTGCTATAAACCTCACGGAGCCCGAGACCTTTCCAACGAATGCAAAACCGTGGAAATCGGTTCGTCCGTTCTGGACTTATATCGTCAGGAAGGAAAACCCGACTTATTTTTATATAGTAGATAGGTAACAAGTTTTAGAAATAAATTTCTTGTTTCGAGGCCTTATCGCAAAAGCTTTTACCCAGCGTAAATGTTTCTTTAGCTTAGCGCCGAAGATAATTCTTACGTGAAAGGCTCTATACGTCGTCATTTGTCGTACCGTATCGTGACATGGCGGCGACGTCGTGATGTTTTTTGACCCTTAGTTTTGATAACAGTGGCGATGCATCTCCGTAACCGTTACTGGCAGGGACCGAAACCGGTATGACCAATACCTGTATTATTTCGGTTACAACCTTTATTATTTTTACAGGTATTTTTAAAGGTAACCTTAATTTTTTAAATACCGGTAAAATAACGGTTACCGAAATAAAAATTACCTCTATCTTACACGTGCCGTCGGCATAAGTCAAAGGGCGGGTAGCTTTTGTGTGTAAAACCGGTATTAAATGGTAACCTTTATATTGGTTACCCATATAGCGATAACCTTAATCTTAAAGGTAACCGAAATTGTTCGGTACCGTAATTTATAGCGGTTTTCCCTGGTTACTGGACAACGTATAAAACATAAAATCGACTGTTTGAGTCTACGCTGGGCGAAGGCTTTTTCGTAAAAGGACTAAATTGAGAATTTATAAAAGAAAAGTGAGCTTTTCTCGCCAGTGTACATAATTATAAAATTTAGTCAAAAACAGACTTAAAATTAATACTGATTTTATTCAAAAATGAGCTTTACGCGAGTGAAATTACGTTATAAATGTGAATTCAGTACAATTGATAAGGGCACAGCCAGACATTTTAAGAGCCTATACTACCTCAGCTCAAATTCTAATTTCGCCCCCACTTCACCGCGCCGCCTAACTTGATTGCGAGGTGCGAGCGAGATAAAGCGCTCGCACCTCGCACACTGCTGCTCGCGCGGTCCCGCGGTGCGGGCACACAGGTGTGCGTTACCCCAGCAGGAAAGTAGCTCCTAGGAAGATATGAGTGGGACGAATAATTAGTGCCTAATCTGCTGTAAATGTGCGCCAAATAAATAAATTGTGCGCCTTGTAGTTTTGGAGAAAAACAGAAAAAACGCTTCCTGCTGGGGTAACGTTGTTCCAGCAGGAAAATTCTAAACGAATGATCGGAGAGTGAAATATTGTGCATGGGCAGATAGTTTATATTTGTGCATAAATGTGCGCCAAAAATATAATTTGTGCGTCTTCAGGTTTTCGAGATATTCCATTTCCTGCTGGGGTAACGTTTTGCAGAATCGTGTTTCTCTAAAACCATTGTATGTGCGCTTGTAGAATAAACACACACGAGTAGCTCTTAATTTGTGCGTATTTGTGACAGAATTAGATTTCAGAAAATATTTATAATTTTCAAGTAATCGCGTTTTTTCGAAAACCCGAAAAAATTTTGCAGCGCCTAAATGAGAAAACGTAGAAGGTCGCTGAAAACTGTATTCGGTCCTTCTTGACGCTTATAATAACCATAAAAAGTTTCAATAGTGTACATGCATGCGTTATTGAATAATATTGCTAAAAATCAAAACGACGGTGTCATAACTTTGACGAAAAAATACAAGAAACCGGCTCAACCTAAGACGTGTTGTAAGTGTGAACCAAAAATTAGTGCGTATAATCAAAAATATATAGTAAAAATATTCAGCTTGGAATGTTTCGCATTATGTAGATATAAACAAAAAATTTAATACGTAAACAACGGCAGCGACGGATTCATACATATCGATGACCTTCTTTATTGGACGTATTAAGCCTTGGACTTTATTGGACGTATTAAGCCTAAGTACGGACAACGGCTTACCGTTGTCCGTACAGTCGCGTTCAGACGTTTGTTGGAAATTATATATGACCAAATTTTGGGGGCTAATTAAAAAAAAACCGGCCAAGTGCGAGTCGTACTCGCGCACCGAGGGTTCCGTATCACTTTTGGACGTATAAAGTGAAAAAAACCGGACCGCATAACTAAGTTTGTTTGTGAAGGAATTTTGATGATTTTGAAAAAACTGTACTAGTTAGGAACATCGTTTTATTTTTGGTGCCATATTTGGGTCAATTCCTATCAACCCTAATTATTTCAGATTTTTCGCTCCGCAAACTTCGGAGATAAGGGGGGGGGAATGGTATTTTTTCAGTCATTTTTCATCATATGTCGAAAACTGTGAGACATAAAATAAAATGAAAATATATTTTGAAATGTGCAGATCAAGCCCTTTCATATGATATGTCACTTGACCTAGTAACCCCACTTTGAAATTTTGGACCCCCACTCCGGCCCCTTTTGCAATGAAAATAAAAATATTTTTTGACTTTTTTCATTTGCAATATAGTTGGACAAGCATTCTTTATAATTGTTCCAAATTTCAAGTCGATAGCATTAGTAGTTGCTGAAATAAACAGGTGTGACAGACAGACAGACAGACAGACAGACAGACAGACAGACAGACAGACAGACAGACAGACAGACGAAGTCGCACCATAAGGGTTCTTTTTTTACCATTTTGGTACGGAACCCTAATATATTAAATTAAGGTGCCTTTAATATATTTTGTGACCATATTATTATGAAATGAAAGAGCTTGTTGATGTGGAAATTATTATTTTGTATGTTTATTATTTTATTTATATTATTATTCTTTCTCATAGATGGCGCAATTGGGTTTGGGTTGTTTTTATACGCCCAAGGAAGGTACGGAACCCTCGGTGCGCGAGTTTGACTCGAACTTGGCCGGTTTTTAGGGTTCCATACCTCAAAAGACAAAACGGAACCCATATAGGATCACTTTGTTGTCCGTCTGTCATGACCATGAGTGGAGCCATCTGCTCATAGATGTAAGACAATCTTACCCACAATGTGTAAATCTTCAATGTTTATTGATTTTCCAAATAAAAATCTCAGTAATTAACAATAAAATCGGTGTCAAAGACGTGTAAAATGTTAATTCCGGGACTTCTAAGCCCTCTTTCGTTGATCTTGATGAACAGTTCACAGCCACATACGACATGTTTTAATTTTAAGCACTTACCATACCGCTACAATTATTTAATAATTTGCATTTTACAACCATAACGCAATGTTTTGATACACTAAGTGTATCACTGTCAACAAGAAAAGGCCAACCTTCACACAATATACAGACACGGATACAGGACCGCCAGCAATCTACCTCCAATGACCTTCATATTGTTGTCAACCATATTAACGTACTTTATTTTCGATAAAATAGGTATACTTTATACTTTTGCATTAAACTATGCGATTATTTGTGAAACAGATCGTCCATAAATTAATTAAAATACGAGTTATTTATTTATTTAAATCTAAATTTCGATTGTAAAACTACCCTTGAAATTTTCAAAGACAACCAAAAATTGTTAGTGTGTGCTAAAAAATAGGTACAAAAATATATTAAAAGGGAATAAAAAAATACTATTATTTTCTCTAGGTATATCTCTATAATACCTACCATATGTATCTGCATAAAATCTCTAGATCACAATAATAGTATTACCTTTACTTAGTCTAACCGGAATCCTGCGAAATTAACAAAACTAGTAGTTATGTACAGTAAAGTGTTGTAGTTATTGTTATAAAAGTATCCATTTGACTTCTGCCCAAGTGCTCACGCTCAGGTCTAGAAGCTCTCAGCCAGCACGGCATACTATTATTACCTACCTACATATAATTTTTCTAAATGTCCACCTACAAAAAAAAATATTTAAAATAATATGATTATTCTATTTATTTCAATCTATAATGCATTGCAAATAGGAGTACAAATTCTACTCTTCGTTACACGCAATTTTTTTTCGTATTATTAACAAGTTTATTTTTTCCATCTTTTCTACTTCAGTGTACTCGGGCACAACACGTTGCCACCGGTTCGTGAGTAAAGTTAAGAAGGTCATCGATATGTATGAATCCGTCGCTTTTTTGTAGTCATTCGAATTTGGTCGGATAACCAGCCGTTGTTTACGTATTTAATTTTTTGTTTATATCTACATAATGCGAAACATTCCAAGCTGAATATTTTTACTATATATTTTTGATTAAACGCACAAATTTTTGGTTTACACTTACATGTCTTAGGTTGGGCCGGTTTCTTGTATTTTTTCGTCAAGTTATGACACCGTCGTTTTGATTTTTAGCAATATTATTCAATAACGCATGCATGTACACTATTGAAACTTTTTATGGTTATTATAAGCGTCAAGAAGGACCGAATACAGTTTTCAGCGACCTTCTACGTTTTCTCATTTAGGCGCTGCAAAATTTTTTCGGGTTTTCGAAAAAACGCGATTACTTGAAAATTATAAATATTTTCTGAAATCTAATTCTGTCACAAATACGCACAAATTAAGAGCTACTCGTGTGTGTTTATTCTACAAGCGCACATACAATGGTTTTAGAGAAACACGATTCTGCAAAACGTTACCCCAGCAGGAAATGGAATATCTCGAAAACCTGAAGACGCACAAATTATATTTTTGGCGCACATTTATGCACAAATATAAACTATCTGCCCATGCACAATATTTCACTCTCCGATCATTCGTTTAGAATTTTCCTGCTGGAACAACGTTACCCCAGCAGGAAGCGTTTTTTCTGTTTTTCTCCAAAACTACAAGGCGCACAAATTATTTATTTGGCGCACATTTACAGCAGATTAGGCACTAATTATTCGTCCCACTCATATCTCCCTAGGAGCTACTTTCCTGCTAGGGTAACGCACACGGCACACAGTACACCCCGAGTAGGTACTTCATTTCGATCATATATGTTTGCCTGTTTCTTTACGCCAACCCCGTCGCTTCTTATTTTTGTTTCGGTTATTTCCCATTATGCAAACACTAAAAACTCACGTACCTAATTCAATATTTTTATTTTATTGTCGTTCTGTTGCGTAATGTGTCCTGAGCGCAAAATGACACAGCCCTCCCGTACGAAAGCCGGAGCAGGAATGAGCGCGGGTTGCGCGCGGCGGGGAACAAACTTTAATACGGCCGATATTATAGTTTATTTACTTTAAAATAGAAATGCACGAAAATAAATAACATAAGACCTGCTTTATAGTTAGTTTAGTTAGTATAAAAAGTTTCATGATCTAATTTGAAGTATTTTATGATTGCCAGCTGTTTATTGTTCGGTTTAGAGGTAACTTTGGAATTTATTTCTATCGAGAAAATTTTATGGAATCGTGTTTTCGCCAAACATAGGACTTAACATTAATCCTCAACTTTACCATATATTTATTTCAAAATTAATGCTTCAGTATTTTCGGCGTAACAGAGTATTTTGCTAAGCCATTTGAGGTAGTATAGGCCCTTAATTGTAAATTTAATAGTTAGAAATTTTGGGGATGTCAGTTCTGATGATATTAATTACAATAAGGCGTCCATTAGACGCTCAATCAAAACAATGAATCATGATGATTGATGGTTGCATAATCAACTTATCGAAGTATTCAGATTTTCGTCACGCAAACGTCAATCATCACATTACACGGTAGGTTATCCGTCAGTCACATCTTGACTGTGGTTAAACTGACAGCAAAACCTACCGTGTAATGGACGCCTAAAAGGCAATACATTATATACTGCCGCCTACTGTACTAGTTTGTCACTTCCGTGAAAATATAGTTTCATATGTGCTTGAAGAAATATTTTCAAGTACATAATTTACTATGAAAATATTGGCCAACTGAATGTCTGAACTTGCAAAGTCGTCTTGTGACTCCTAAAGACGCAGCTGGCGGATAAATAAAGCTTAAAACCCGATACAAAATTACTATTTCATTTCATGATTTTGATTTCAAGTGGCACGGACAAATATAAAAGGCACAACTTACTTCACCCTAACAACATCCCTATGTGCAGTGTTCATATTTGCCCTTCCCTACCCTTCAAGATTTGATCAAATTCCGCGCGGATATCAATTTCAACTGTTCAATAATTTTGTGATAATAAATAAATGAACTTCATTATCACCTATTATTCATGCATTCGAAGAATATAAACTTTGAAACTACACTATCACGCGAGTGATAACCAAGCCTTAGTGTCCGGACATGTCCAGTAATGTCCGGAGGCTAAAAATTATGTTACTACGTCAGTATAATATCCTGACATTACCAAGCCAAGTTACTATTCACCGAAAGTATCGGGACATGTCCGGTTGTGTTAGATGCTGTATGTCAAGTAATTCAGACTTCACCATCAGGCATGCCCCTTGGGCCTAGTTCCTGAAGCTATACATTCTAGAGAGGATACCTTAGTTAGATAAACCTAAGGTCCGGACATGTCCGATAATGTCCGGCAGCGTCCGAACGCTGTAACAGTCTGACAAATCTAAATGACAACCCGAGCTTAGTGCTTGGGAACCAGTAGTGTCCGGACACGTCCGGTCACTGATGCTGTATCTTGTGACGATAACCCTGGTCTCGTATCCGGGCATGTCCGATAGTGTCCGGTCGATAAGTTAAGCCATGTCCGGCACCGTCCGGTTTAGAAGTGGTGCGAGTTGGCGGAGGCCGACATCGCGTCGGATCTCACTCGTTCGTAGAACAGCATGTATGCGGAACACCGGAGTACTTCCTGGAGAGATACTTCGTGCACCAGCGTGTCTGAAGTATACCACCACCTGCAAAGTATATTGCTTATGAGGCGTATTCAGAGATTTCGAATTTCGACTGATGCAGGCGGGATACGGTTGCTTAGTGGCTAGAGACGCCACGGTTCATCAGAGGTCGCTGGTTGTAATCCCGCTCGCGTCATTGTTTTTGAAATTTTTTATACAGGGTGGCAGATTAGACAGTGGAAATATTCAAAGGGGTCATTGTACTCATCATTATGAACAACTCTTACTGTGGGACCAACCCTGAAATCGCGAAAAAAAATCAGCTGCTCCATACATTTATGTTCACATAACTCAACAAAATGTATGGAACAGCTGATTTTTATTTCGCGATTTCAGGATTGGTCCCATAGTAAAAGATGTTCATAATGATGAGTATAATGACCCCTTTTGGGGTCTAACAGTGCTTTTGTTACATGCTGTATTAGTATTGATAGTATAGATAAGTGATGCAACCTCTTGGTCTCAAACCCGTTCCCTCGTCTGTTCGTAGCGAAGTGTCCGGGCCGCGGGCCTCTTACATACACGACTACGGCGCTGAGCCGGTACAGCGCCGCGCCCGCCTCGCCCCCGCAACTTAATATTTATTAGTACTATGCGATCAAAATAAGAATAGGACTGACCTTGCGCCATATTGTGACGTTCTGTATTGAAAATTGAACTGCTTTTTGTATTAAAAAATCTATTACAATAATTACAATAGATTTGGTAAATGAAAGACTGCGTCAAATAAAGTGTAAAAAAAAACCTTATTGATTCGCATTTTTTTTTAATGCCTACTTTGCAAGTAGACAGTTCGAGGTCATTGACGTTCCTATTCTTATCGCGATCGCATAGTAGAGTTAAGTTGTGTACGCTCGACAACATTGACGGTCGACCACTTTTCACCCTTATTACTAAGAACATAAGGGTGAGAAGTGGTCGACCGTCAATGTTGTCGAGTGTACCTCTTGGTCTCGAACCCGTTCCCTCGTCGATACGTAGCGCCGCGTCCGCCTCGCCACTCGCCACTTAAAGTCGCGTTGACACGGTACGAGTATGCTCGGACCGAGTGGACTCGGATCCCTACTCGGACGTAACTCGTATTGTGGCAACCCATAATCCGAGCACATTCGGACGACGGCGTCCGATCTAAGTAGACTCGGATCGCGCTCTACTTCTCCGAGCTAACTCGGACCGAGTAGGGAAACAAAATGGCGTATAATAACGACAAACAAACGTCTCGCGCGAAAAAAAAGTGGTCAGAGCGTTACACAACTAGATTTGTAGAACTCTACGAAGCAGAACAGGTTCTCTGGAACGTTGGGTTATAGAAATACAAAATTAAAGCCAGATGCTTCATCCTATTCCCATCTTAGCTCTTCGATTAACAAGTCTGCGAAAATTCCGATACTATCGCATAAAATCCGTAATTTTTCGAAGTTAACTGTGAAAAATAACTGTAATAATGAAGAAAATTATCCGAGTCAACTAGGATAATGTCAACAGCTATTCTAGTACACTCGGATGAAGCTTACTCCTACGAGTCCACTCGGTCCGAGCATACTCGGACCGTGTCAATGCGGCTTAAATATTTATTAGTACTACCTCAGATCATAGAAACAAGGAGCCAATATGCCATCATAGCAAATTAGTACCGGAACAACTGATGCCACTTTTAGTACATTTTTCGACATAATTACGCGCATAATTAAGCGCTCCTTGTGAATAAAAAGATCTTCCACGCATTAAACATTCCGCACACCCTTAATCTAACATTGTTAATCGTCACTCAACACTAGCACTAAACTAAAACACTGTATTTATACCATCGATCGTGTTCGGTTCGTCGCCAGCGCGTAAGTTTTTAATATGAGCAATTTGCTCAAGATCAGGCATCAAGCTCGATAGCGCCTTGGCACATCTCCCTCGTTTCTATGATCTGAGAGTACTATAGACAAGTGTTGGTACCTCTTGGCCTCGAACCCGTTCCCGCGGCGGTAGGTGGCGAAGTGTCCGGAGCGCGGGCCGCCCACGTGCACCACCACGGCGGCGAGGCGGTACCGCGCGCCGCCCGCCTCGCCGCCGCCCGCCCGCAGCGCCGCCAGCCCCGCGCGCAGGCGGCCGGCGCCCGCCAGGGAGGCCAGCTCCGGCTGCACAGGGGAGGACAGAGTTAAACCCGGTTTCCACCGCGAGCGGAACGGACCCATTAGGAATGCTTCAGATCTGCATGATCCAATTCCCTCCTGCCCTTTCTTCTATCGGACGGCCAAAAGCACGACAAGGCGTTCATCGGTTCATCTAAACTAATATTATAAAGAGGTAAGATTTGATTGTTGTTTGTTTGTTTGTTTGCATTGAATAGGCTCCGAAACTACTGAACCACATGCCACTCCGACAAACTCGCCGGTAGGGCGGAGCTAAACCACTTTTAGGCTGGGCTTGCGTTTGACCGCCACCTCGCAGAGGAACCTTGGGCTGCTGTACGGCGGAGTAGGGCGCCATGGAGAGCGCCTCGGGGAAGGGACTCTGGTCTGTCAGTATGCTGTACCTTGGGCTGCTGTACGGCGGAGTAGGGCGCCATGGAGAGCGCCTCGAGGAAGGGACTCTGGTCTGTCAGTATGCTGTACCTTGGGCTGCTGTACGGCGGAGTAGGGCGCCATGGAGAGCGCCTCGAGGAAGGGACTCTGGTCTGTCAGTATGCTGTACCTTGGGCTGCTGTACGGCGGAGTAGGGCGCCATGGAGAGCGCCTCGAGGAAGGGACTCTGGTCTGTCAGTATGCTGTACCTTGGGCTGCTGTACGGCGGAGTAGGGCGCCATGGAGAGCGCCTCGAGGAAGGGACTCTGGTCTGTCAGTATGCTGTACCTTGGGCTGCTGTACGGCGGAGTAGGGCGCCATGGAGAGCGCCTCGAGGAAGGGACTCTGGTCTGTCAGTATGCTGTACCTTGGGCTGCTGTACGGCGGAGTAGGGCGCCATGGAGAGCGCCTCGAGGAAGGGACTCTGGTCTGTCAGTATGCTGTACCTTGGGCTGCTGTACGGCGGAGTAGGGCGCCATGGAGAGCGTCTCGGGGAAGGGACTCTGGTCTGTCAGTATGCTGTACCTTGGGCTGCTGTACGGCGGAGTAGGGCGCCATGGAGAGCGTCTCGGGGAAGGGACTCTGGTCTGTCAGTATGCTGTACCTTGGGCTGCTGTACGGCGGAGTAGGGCGCCATGGAGAGCGTCTCGGGGAAGGCCACGAACTCGGCCCGCTTGCTGAGCGCGCCCGCCTGCCACTCCACGCGCCCCACGTGCAGGCACAGGCAGCACGGCAGCTGGTGGACCATACGCAAACGTCACAATATTACTAATATTTTCACTGAATATATGGGGATTGATAAAGAAATGACTGCGGTAAACAAAACCACGATTTCACTTCCAACTCGTTTAATGGCCGTTTTCCACTAATCTACAATTTTTCCCCTTATTTTTTAAAACAAAAAAAAAGCCTTTTAACAAACTGCTAACGCTACAATTTTTATTAAAAGATCGACGCAAAATTTCAGCTCTGATGGGTTCAAAATATTAGTTTAAATGGGAGTAGCACTAGCGTACCTTCCCGAAGCTGACGGTGCGTATGTGCTTGGTGTAGGCATTGGGCGGGGCGGCCGGGGCGGGCGGGGCGGCCGGGGCGGGCTCGGCGGGCTCGGGGCAGCACTTACTGCAGCGCACGCCCTTCACCATCTCGGGCGCCGTGAACGCGCGCAGCAGCCCTGCCGGACCAACACCAGCCTTGTTGCAGTATGCGCCGGTCAATAGGTATTACAACAGTAAATTATTACTGCAGTAAATATTACGCATATACACGCACCCCGCAGCGTACCGCGGGGCGGTATGTGATTCGCCTTAATGGTGTTGAAAGTTTGCATTTATAGGTACGAACGAACGACCCAACTTGACGTCCGATTGTCCCGGGCGAGTTCCGAAAGATTGACACTTTCATATTAGCTCAACATATCTGTTCACGTGCTTATCTATTGAGACACGTCCGGGTCGGCTCTACAGATCAGCCCCGTATTCACAACGCTTCGATTTCTTTCCGATTCGACAAGTCGTACGTCTATCTTGTTTTGGCATTACGAAAGCGAGCGAGATAGACATACGACTTTCCGAATCGGAATCGACTCGAAGCGTTGTGAATACGGGGGCAGGTGTCAAGTTGGATAGTTCGTACGCACCTTTAATCAAGATGACTATTTTAAAATGCTCGCTGCTCGACGGCGTTTAGTCGCGTGACAATAAAACCAGCCCGATAAACATTTAGGCAGTCTGAATAGCATAGTTTTAATAGATTAGCCAAAACTAGTTTATCGCGCGTTTACATAGTTCTGCTTATCGCTTCCGATAACAGCAAACCTAGGTTTCTGTGTGGCGTTCGTGTGCCCCTATTATAAGAATTGTAATTATTATGGTTAGCCTACATTATAGGCCTACATAAAGCCCGATTTACACCGACCAGCTACCCGGCAGGCATCTTGAACTCTGATCCTTAATTAATTCAAACGATTTTGGATCTTTCTCCCAAGACATTACGACACGCACACAAACAACCACTCCGCCGAGAGCTCAAGATAAATGTCGGCAAATAAAGGAAATTGAAGTGTCTCTACAGTACCTAAATAAAAATGTTATCAATAAAATATTAATCCTTATCAAAATAAGTTGTTTCATCGTTACAATTATTTAATAGAGATGGTTTGGGCAGTTTACAGTATGATATTTGGACGAATGGCTTCAGAGATAACACGATGTAATCAACGCGCGACGGAGTGGTTTAATATAATTTGTGACATTGCTTTATAGGAGCGAATTTCACATGACTCGATTCATAAGGATAAACTAAACTTACCCGTGCGAAGCCGGGGCGGGTCAGCTAGTAAATAAACAAAATGATTAGTTAAATGTGCGCTCACCCGAGAGGCTGAAGGAGCCGGTGTGTCCGACGCCCGCGTTGGTCATCGACAGCGAGATGCTGTCGAACTTGTCGTACCGGATCGGGCTCTGTGGAACACGCACTTGTAAGGAGGTGTACGTACGATCAAACTCGAACAAGGTGAACACGAATATCGTACACTTTGTTCGCATATGTGTAAAGGTCGATTTAAACTAAACGAACAAGAGCATTACTAACACCTTGAGGGTCCTTCAATGCATCCTAAGGTCTCAGCAGAAAGTATATTGCCTGTTGTCGTTGGTGTGTTATTGTGGTTAGGTTTTGAAAGTTTAGCCTTATCACAATGGCGATTTGCGAGCGGAAAGTGCTCGCCGCGAATAGCGCCGTGGACGCCATGATGTACGGTATCGTATGACAGACTAAGTTTGAACGCCCGCGGCGTGTTCGGTGCGCGCTCGCTGCGCTCTCGCCTCGACTACGCTGCGTTCTCGCCTCGCCTTGAACTCGCCCGCAAATCTCTGTAATATGGCCCTAACGCGCTGAACAACCCTGACACCAGGGGGTCTACTCTGTAAGTTCGTCAACGAAGATACGGGCCCGTCCGAAAGTACAATAGACATAAGATTCCGTCAAAACAAGTGTCAAATTCAATTTTTCGGACGCATAAAAACACATCGGGAGTAGGGACAACTGTCAAATCGTGCTATCATTCATTCTTAGTTCGGGCCCCGAACTAATCTTAAGTCCGTAGGTGATACGGAAGTAAGAAACGCCCGTAACTAAGGTCGAAAATACGGATTTCGTGCTTAGAGAGTAGACCCCCAGACGCGCTCGTAAACCTACGGGACCTCCTGGACTTATGGCGGGAGCTGAGTTGGTACGCGTGAACACGATCTCGTTCCTGCGGTCACACACGCACAATAGCCCAATCAAGAGGCTAAGTGCAGAAAACAGGTGGTATAACTACCTAAGGCCCTAACGCGATTTCGGCACAGCAAAGTGATAAATAACCTACCTTATGTGAGCAGACAGTGCACTGCAGCCGCGAGGCCAGCGTGCCGCGGAAGGGCGGTGCGGGGGGCGGGCGCGCGGGGGCGGGCGTGGCCCAGCGCCGCCCCACCGAGCTCAGGTGGCACAGCGACCGCGACACGCCCTTCGTGAGCCGCGGGGGCTCCATTAGCGGCTCTGGGGGGCATATCGTTTCTGATATAACTTGGTTAGTAGAGCAGCCAGTGGCGAGTTCGATAATATAAAAAGAAGTGGCAGCAATCAGCATGTACATATCACGGAGTTAGGGTAAAACGCAACAGACTCACATATTTAACCATAAATATATAGCAGTCACTAATTTATTCACCAACAATTTCTCGCTATTTTCTACTCCCAATGCGGAGTAGAGAATAGCGGTGGCGAAGGGTACATTTTTGTAAGAGGAAGCCGAGCAAAAAATACTTATTTTTGATAAGCGTGACGCGTGCAGTCCAGTAAGTGTTCTTGACAGTCTTTTAGTATAAACCGTTTTATAAAATTTCTACGTCGATGTATTTGCCGCAAAACTGGCCGCCAAAGCGGATGCCAGACGAGATTAGTATCGCTGAATCACGCAAAAAAAATGAACGTCGAAGAAATGTATGCGTGTCGAGCGAGTGAGCGGGGCGTCCGGGCTGGCGGCGACGACAATCCGCCGCCAAGTGAGGTATGGTAAGGTACATTGTAATACAATTTGACATGTTTTAATTGGCGGAGCTGCTGGCTTCGCCGCCATGGCGTCCTAATGAGATATGGCTCTTAATCTTAACATAGCATTATATCTGCTAGAACAGCTGTGTATGTTACCTGGTTCCACAAGGTCTGGTTCGTCAGTGGGCGCGGCGGACGCGGGCCTCATGGAGAGCGCGGAGGGCGTGGGGGGGGTGGAGTCGGCGCGCAGGGGGTGCGGGGCCGCCGGGGGGGACGCGGGTGACGCGAGCGCCGACCACGCGCGACTCCCGCCCAACCCCAGCGCGTCCGACAGGCAGCCCGGCTGGGTGGAAGAGAGAAAGAAGAAAAGAAAATGCATTTATTTCCGTCGATATAACCAGTTCCGTCTTTACCATAAGGGCACGTGGGGCACCGCGCCCCGAAATACCGAAACCCAGTGGCTAGGTATATATTTTTCATCCAATAAATCAATTTAAAAAACACAATTGGTTTCGTAGTTTAATGCATCATTAATAAAGCACCAGATAGGTAGGGTTGCTCAGCAAGTTTGCGAGACAAAATCTCTGAATAAAAGTACATTCTGATGTCTTCATTTACGTTTTTTAAGCTTTCTACAAGGGCGCCAAACTGAATGCCCAAGGGTCCCTGCATGGCCAAAGCCGACCCTGGATATAACGCACAAAAATAATAACAAAGATATGGAGGAAAAAAACTGTAAGAAAAGTATGCATCACATCCGCGCAAAACAGCCATCGCTCAGCATGATGCTGTGACCCATGCACGGAGCAGAGTCGCAGCGCTGGTTTTCAGTAACAGCAAGAGAATATTTTGCCATTTCTGTGTGATTCCTGACTTATGAAATAGTGTAAAGCAGGGATTCCCAACCTTCTTTGCGATGAGCCTCCCTGGATTATAAAAAATATACTCATGGCCCCCATTTACTTTTTGTCATTGTCACAATAAAAAACCGGGCAAGAGCGTGTCGGAACACGCACAGTCTTAGGTTCCGTAGCAAGAAGTATTTCAGTTTTCCAACCGCAAATATAAGTTTGTATTACATAATATTATGATGAAAAAGCCCTACCTTTTTAGACATGCTAGTGGTCTCCTCCTCGATGCACGACAGCAGGACATGCAGCAGTTCGTGCGCGTCCTGCTGGTCGGCGGGCACCACCCAGCCGGCCGCGCGCAGTGCTTGCAGCACGCCCAGCGGGCACACCGGCGTGCCGCGGGCAGACTCGTGCGTGCCGTTCACCACTGTTTACGATAACAAGTAGAGAAGATTATAAGGAAATTGATGACGCCAGGTGTAGCGCATTTTGTATGTATAAATTACTAGCTCTTGCCTGCGGTTTCGCTCGTGTGGAGGTCGGAAATTATCCCACGGGAATGTACTATCACAATAAAAGTAGCGTAGAGTGAGAGTTTTGTGGAGGCCACAGCCCCGGTTGCTCTGCCCTAAATCCGGCCCTGTGTATATTGCAAATGATTGTAAGACCAAGATTACTTATTTACCATTTTATTTTTCAACTCATCTGTCATTTTATCTCAACACACTCATGCTCAGACAGTCTATGGCTGGCCATAAGTAGCCTTACCCGGTGGACCACAACATTTCAACTGGCCACAGCTCTGAGGCAACTAAACTTCAGATTCCTGTATTATTATTATTAATAGTATTTTTGTTTGTTTTTGCATGCTGATCTATGGAACTACCAGTTGAATGGAAAAAATCTTTTTGCATTTGATAGCCCAATTCTTGAAGAAGGTTATAGGCCATTTAACACCACGCTACAACCTTTGGGAGCCGAGCAATGGCAGGTAAACTGCAGGGCATGGCTAGTTACATAGTGAAATAGTTGTTAATGCTCTGCATAATTCAACAGGTACCTCTCTTTATTGAACTTGGTATTGAGGCAGTGAAAGTTATGAGTTAAAACTTTAAAGAACACTGTCGTAAACACAGTTACATCATAATTATAATATTTTTAGATTTCCTTCAGTATTTCTGCAAGTAAATGTTGGTGGTGCACACAGTTTTGTGCAGTATTCCAGCATATTTGAGTATTTTTTTAATATTAAAAATTATGCTATACTTAGTCTGGCCATAAATACTGTTACAATTAAAAATAAACAAAATATTACATTTGAATTTGGAATCTGTCATTTTTATATGATTGTTCATTGTGTTTTCTCATTTTGGCGCCAATACATTGTATAACATTTTGCGATATTAAAATGGAGTGGGGTGATAAAGAGAACCGAATCGCTGTGATTGCATTACACAAAGTAGGTATGGAGCCAAATGCAATTTTTAAAACTCTCCATACGCTTGGTATTAGTCAAATGTTTGTGTACCGGGCTATTAATAGGTACAATGAGACCTCCTCTGTTTGTGACAGAAAAAGATCTGGCCGTCCACGTAGTGTTCGTACGAAAAAGGTGGTCAAAGCAGTAAGGGAAAGAATTCGAAGAAATCCTGTCCGAAAGCAAAAGATTTTATCTCGGGAGATGAAGATAGCACCTAGAACCATGTCGCGTATTTTAAAAGATGATTTAGGACTTGCAGCCTATAAGAGACGCACTGGTCATTTCTTGACTGATAATTTAAAAAAGAATAGGGTGGTAAAATCGAAAAAACTACTGAAGCGGTACGCAAAGAAAGGTCACAGAAAAATTTTGTTTACGGATGAGAAAATTTTTACAATTGAGCAACATTTTAACAAACAAAATGACCGAATTTATGCTCAAAGCTCTAAGGAAGCTTCCCTATTAGTCGACAGAGTGCAACGTGGGCATTATCCAACTTCAGTGATGGTTTGGTGGGGTGTTAGCTATGAAGGAGTGACTGAGCCATATTTTTGTGAAAAAGGTATCAAAACATCGGCACAAGTGTATCAAGATACCATTCTTGAGAAGGTAGTTAAGCCCCTTAACAACACCATGTTCAATAACCAAGAATGATCCTTCCAGCAAGACTCGGCGCCGGGTCATAAAGCTCGGTCCACGCAGTCTTGGTTGGAAACGAACGTTTCGGACTTCATCAGAGCTGAAGACTGGCCGTCGTCTAGTCCCGATCTTAATCCGCTGGATTATGATTTATGGTCAGTTTTAGAGAGTACGGCTTGTTCTAAACGCCATGATAATTTGGAGTCCCTAAAACAATCCATACGATTGGCAGTGAAGAATTTGTCCATGGAAAGAGTGCGTGCTTCTATTGATAACTGGCCTCAACGTTTAAAGGACTGTATTGCAGCCAATGGAGACCACTTCGAATAAGCTTTTTATATTTTAAATTATTTTATATTTATGTATTAAACTAACACACTGTAAAAGTTATAAATGTTATTTGCAATAGAAAAAATATTTTTTCTTTGTTATACAATATTTAAGGCAAGACTAGGTATAATAAATGTATGCCAAATACAATTCTATTATTTGATAGGTTTAAATACTTCCTATGAATACTAATAATATTATTCAAAGGGGAAGAAGTTACCTTCAATAACTGTATACAATGTAGTAATCATACTGTTGTGGCCATCTGCTTTAGCATACTTTTTGAGCCAGTCAATAAAAGTGGGACAGGCAGCTAGCGCCTGCAACAGTGTGTTGAGAAAACAGGTTCTGCCCAGGTTCTGGAGGCCGGCGATCTGCCCCCTTCTCTTGCGCACCTTCGGAGCCCCACCTGGACCCCACAGCACGAAGGCCCCGACCACTACAGCAGCCGTCAGCCCCGCAGCCACCAAAATCCTGTCTCCACTTTCCATTGTTCCAAATTTATGGATGGACCTCACACTATACTTCACATACTAACAGTTTTTTGTGTTCGAAATATCATAGCAATTAATTACGCGACCAACACGCTGTTATTGCGTTTTTTCTAAAAAATCCATGAAAAAAGAAAACCTGCGTTTGACGTCTGTCATCTGAGTTCTGACATTTTGATTTTATAATGAGCGCTGATTACGCAAATTCAAAACCTTGTTTTTATTATTCCGTGTTCAAAACTCTTTGTTAACACATTGTTTTGATTGATTACAAGAATATAAAGAATATTGGCGAGCATGTTACAAAATAAAAAAACTGAATAGGATATCTTTGCATTGCTGATGTGATTAAACTGATTGCTCTAAATTATAATTTATATCAAATATATAAGAGAATATCGTCAGCCGGCCTAGCATGACCACGATAGAAACGGGTTTTGTCTACATAGAAATAGACAAAGTGACAGATTGTAGAAACATTTCTACGTTTTATGAATGAAACGGTAGAAATGTTTCTACAATCTGTCCTGTCACTTTGTCTATTTTTATGTAGACAAAACCCGTTTCTATCGTGGTCATGCTAGGCCGGCAGGGCTGCTTTCGGTTTATAAAATAAAGTGTTGCGTGAAATGGAACGGTCACCCGCTACCGCAAGTCAGGGTATAATGACGATATAGACAATAGACGGATTTTTAGAACGATCCCCACCACTATATAAAACGTATGATGAAAAAAAAATCGGTCCGTGAAAAACGTGGTGGAAACCACAGAGTACATTATATATACGGCTGGAAACGTGTAGTGCACAATCACTCTCAGGGTCAAGTGTCAGATATGTCATTGTCATTTTGTCATTATCATGTAAATGTCAAATTGGAATGACAAGCAACCTCAAAAAATCAAAATAAACAGGGAATTTGTTTAGATTGTTAATGTTCTCTAAAATTGATTGTGTGAAAAATATACAATAAAGGAATTGGCCTGTAATTCAGCCACAGTTACAAACAAGATTGCTGAAGCCTGTGATGGTTATATAAAAGTGTCTTGCGGTGTGGTCGTGTTTTGGTTTGGTTATTTACACTCATAAAACCATAAAACAAAGTTGTTTTGTTATCAAGTTTATTGATAATGATACCGTCGAACACAATATGCGTGTCTCAGGAGGGGCCAGCAAACGCTTTGGCTCTAAATAAGGACTGTTCACAAGTAGTAATAGCCGGCCGCAATGGTAAAAAAATAAATAATGCATGCATTTGCATACAATGATATTCCATTTTTTTTGTGTTTTGTGTAATGTTTGCATATCATTTTTTTTTTGCAGTATTTAAAGTGTTTTCCATTGGCGAAAATGAATTTTCGGAAGTCTGTAACTTGAGAGTTGGGAAAAACTTAAATCTAAATTTTTCTTCTATTGATGTTGCCTGGAGTACTATTGAAGGTATAAACTATTTTAAACATATTTTTTTACAAAATATTTCTAAGTATACAATACAATTAGGGCTGCCATCCATCCAGGGTTTCCCGGATTTGTCCTAGTTTAGAGGGCGTCCGGGGAGCATCCGGTAGGGGTTTCAAAAAATGTCCAGGTAAAACCTGGACACTTTGTGTCAGGGGAATCCTGATTGATGAAATATTTGTGTAAATGTAAATGTCTGGGGTTTTTAAAATGTTTGTCCGGCGTCAGCAATTAAGGTGATGGCAGCCCTAAATACAATAAATTTTATCGACAAATCACCACAATGTAATTTTTTTTATAAAAGCTAAAATACAAATAAAAAAAACTAATAAACATTTCGGTGAAAAACTTGACATTGATTTATTGCCTGTTAGCTATCAAAATGAGACCTTTTAGTGTTTACAAGACCTCTACATGGGTAGGTATTGCTAAATTAACACATGTGCCCTTGCTTCGGTAAAATTGCTACCCATTTCATTATGGTTGGAAAAAAATTACATATGGGGTGTGATCTGTCAATAAAATTGATTGTACATACCATTATAGACTGCCCCAGACAGATCGTATATTAATAACAATTGTTATCAAAAGTTGAGATAACAACTTTAATGAACTTTTGATCTCTCTACAGCTTAACATAAGTAGGTCTTAATTTATATCTTTAACTAGCTGTTCCCTGCGGTTTTACCCCCGTTGCTCGGCTCCTAAGGGTCGTAGCGTGATGTTAAATAGTATTTTATAATACTATTTTTCATGAATCTGGCTGTAATATACAAAAAATAACACTGGTCAACAAAAAAAAAATATTTTTTGCGCATGGTATTTACTTACTATATTCTGATTGTAAAAGCATAAAATATATAAAAGTGCGATTGGAAATCGAAAATATTTGCTTTTAAAAAAGTTATAGCTTTTCAAAAAAATTAAAGCTAGTGCTTATAGTACCTAATCTTTGTAGGCTCTCAAATAAAAAAAAATTAATTGTGATACTTTCCAACAGTTACTTAGTAATGAGGAGAAAAAAGCCTGAAACAGTTTTAAAGCAGTACCTAAGTTCATGGTTTCCTTGGAAATCATAGAAATGAAAATTATGACAAGAATTATGACGAAATTATTTCGATTTTTTGTATCATCGGATGTAGAATGTCTCTAAAGATGCACATGTTACATTCTCATTTGGGTAAATTTAAGGTTATTAAGGAAGCTTATTTGGAAGAACAAAGGGAATGCTTCCATCAAGGCATAATGGAATTGGAGAGCCGTTACCAAGGCCAGTACACTGCAAGCATGATTAGCGGTTACATTTGAGGGTTGATAAGATAAACTTCTATTGAATATGATAGGAAAAGCATAACTGTTCATTTTTAAACATTTGGACTCTATTTTAAGACAAATAAATCATAAATAGACATTAGTTATCTTTTAATAAATCATGTCTAAGTACAGATCTGATGTATTTTTAATTTTTTATCTATTTGGTTTTTTGCATTTTTTTTTACACATAATCAAATATAGAACTATTTTTTGTTCATAATCTTATTTCTAGCCATAAAAGCAATCAAAATAAGGTATGTATGTCCCATGCGCAAAAATGCTGTAGACCGGTGTAATTTTTCGAATCTGACTGGTAGTTCCAGAGATTAGTGCATTCAAATAAACAAACTCTTCAGCCTTATAATATTAGTATAGATTTAATTTCTAGACCTTAGTGGCAACACTGGCAACCGGTTGCAATAAATTTTTCGTGTTAGATTTTAAGATTAGAATTAATGTTTTTAGTGCTTAATTACTGCTAAATGAGCCTAAATTGGATAGATATAGTTATTATTCCTATGGATCTATGTTTGTGTGTGGTTTAACTGCAAGATTATTGTAAAAAATCGATAAACTTGTACCAGCTGTCATCCAACGGACGGATTTGAAACCTTTGTGAAACCCGGGGAGTATTTTCTTTTAATTAAATTTTAACCCTGTAGCATAAGTATTTACAACACCCAATAACAATCACATTGCTCGTCACTGTGAACTATGCCCTAAATAACCCTTTGTTTCTGTGTTGAACAAACTTAGGATTGTAAACAAGTATAAAAATAAAATCTCACTAATATACATTCTCAACCCACTCCTATTTATTAGTAAAACAACTGATGTGTCTAATTACTCTGTTATCAGCAGTATTTAATATAAAATAAATTAATAAGAACATAGTAAACTGTTGTAGCAGTACCTACCCTCAACTATTGTGTTGATAAATTTTTATTTTATTTTATTTCTCAGTAGTTAAATATTGAGTACATAATAGTAAAGTATTAATAACTGAAGCATACACACCCTTCTTCATAAATTGTCTACCCTTAGTTCTTTTTAAATAAATTTCAACTCATCTTTTAATTTCCCTTTAGTCTTAGATGCTTGCTATCTTCATCTAAAATATCTCTTTTATTCCTTTCACACACTTAGCTGTCTCTTCTCATATTCCAGGGTGCCTCTTGGGTAAACTGTCAACATGTTGACCCGTAGAGCTGCATCCTTGGAGGAAAAATTGAGGGCTACGTTAAAGGAGTTGAAGTCCAGTAAGAACCTGTGCAATCAGCTGCTACAGGAAAGGGATGACAGCGAGGTTGAAGTGAAGATTATTGTTGACAATATTCTATGATTCTATCACAATATGCAGCTTTGTTATGTAAATCTGATGTTATCAAAAAATCCTGGGAGATATATTATAATTAATTATTGTAGGTATATTGGTAATCAAGACAAAACTGTCACAAATATTGAATCCCTCCCGTATTCCGCGTGTAAATGTCGGCGACCCGTGTGCCCTAGCGGATCAATAATATTTTTTAAGCAAACTAAAGCCTAGGCATTTTTTTTTTGTAGAGAACACCCTTGCCACCGCAGCCACCAATGGCGCAGTGGTGGTGTGGAACCTGGGCCGGTCCGGGCGCTCCAAACAGGAGCATGTGTTTTCAGACCATAAGAGAACCGTTAACAAGGTATGCAGACTTTTTTTTTTTTTAAAAAAAACGTTGCCCCACACTAGGATTTCTCCTGTATCGTGGGTGCGTTTACAAACACAAATTTCACAGACACAAACAGCCAGACCTATGTGCAATGCGGGAATGGAACCCGCGACACGTTGCGCAGCAGCCAATCTCTCAGCCACTGCGACAACCGTGCGGTCACTAAACTAGAGTGCGAGACTAAACATTAATAACCATGACTGACTGTTTTTGTTAATATTATCGGTTTGTGATAAAGTAATAATTTGGCACAATGACCTGTGATAAATTTCGTGCGGTTCAAAAGTGATTTGCATATTTTGATCAATATTATCAGCACCAAATATTGGGACAAACTTTGGCTGCACATGGGCCATATCATGAAGGAGTGTTTGCCGTTTCGATAGGTTTTTGTTTCATCAGATTTTCGTTGGGGCAGATTTTTGATTCGTCGTATTTTCGATTTGCCAGATGCGCACCGGAATCGTATCTACTTAAATCTATCCTTCCATTGTACTTTTACTGTCGAAAAAAAATGTGACAACGAAAATCCGACGAAACAAAAATCTGTCAAAACGGCAAACACTGTTATGAAGTAGGTACCAATAATGTTCCATTGCAAATATTGGGTGGTTGATTTACTCACACACTGGACTGGGCTTAGACACGTAATAATACAATCTTCCCAGTCAGATGCAGCAAACTAGTTAAGATTTCACCTTTTATCCAAAGTATTATTTTTTATTTACTAATCTGTATTAATTTAAACGCAGGTTAGCTTCCACCTGACGGAGCCAGCTCTCCTCATATCCGGCTCTCAGGATGGTATGATGAAATGCTTTGACCTGCGCATGAAGGAAGTGGCCAGGACATTCATAAGGTGAGATAGTATACATTTTCCATTAGTGGTGATCCAGAAATTATTTTTGGGGTGGCTGAGGGGTCATCTATATATTATTCGGCCCCCCCAAATAATATATAGATGACCCCTCAGCCCCCCCAGGCTACGGGTTGAAAATAAAAACAATCTAATCTGAAATCTATCAGCACTTAAGATTTTCTTACGACAAAATTGGCGACAAATGGCTTGTCTAGCTGCAGCAAAGAGATAGACTGTCACCAGCATACTGTATCTTCCCATGATCGGTTTTTTTATAAATGTCTGGTGGCAGTGTCAGAAACCATAGCGGCTGGAGCCCCTCACTCCCCCGCCCCCTATTCCCTGCCCCCAATCCCCTGCCCCCACTCTCTTGCCCCCCACTCCCTTGCCCCTACTCCCCTTCCACCTATTCCCCTGCCATCCACTCCCCTGTCCCCACTCTGCCCTACCCACCTCCCCTGCCCCCCACTCCTCTGCCCCCCCCACCTCCCCTGCCACCCGTATCCGCCGTCTATGTCGGATCGGCTGCAGCAGTCTGGCTGCCTAGTCATAAACTTCTTACTTTACCCCTGAACAGCAACACAGAATCGATCCGCGACGTGCAGTTCAGCCCGCACCAGGCGAACACGTTCGCGCACAAGGCACTCTAGGCAGCTAGGTTGTGGCAGCCGATTCGACATCGATGGCGGATACGGAGGGCAGGGAAGTGGGAAGCAGGGGATCCCCACTCCCCACTGCCTAGTCAAAACCTCTTTACTTTCTTTCTGAACAGCAACACAGAGTCGATCCGCGACGTGCAGTTCAGTCCGCACCAGGCGCACACATTTGCCGCCGTCTCTGAGAACGGCAACGTGCAGCTGTGGGACGTGCGCAGACACGAGCGCTGCCTGCTGCAGTTCACGGCGCACTCGGGGCCCGTGTTCGCCTGCGACTGGCACCCCGAGATGCCCTGGCTCGCCACCGCTTCCAGAGACAAGACTATCAAGGTAAGTTTAGTCCTGTAAGCCTCTATATAGGTCCCGGCACCAGTCATGAGCACAAACGTCACCTGCGCATTAGCTGATTTTTCATCTTGTGTCTTATTTACCTACTAGATATTTAAGAAATTAAAAGGAACAGCGACAAACAGCCTTAAGGGCTGTACCTTACCGGTACGCCATGGCGACGTCGCCGGCAGCGTAAACTTGGCTACCTCTGGCAACCGAAGGTCGCCAAACAAAGCAACCAAGCTCGAGTGATATGTGCCAATAGCGGGGCGTCTCGATAGTGACTACACTTCCAAATTGGCGACGTGGCCAGTCCGTCGCCAAGTGAGTTAGCTGCCATATATCTCAATATGTTTTGTTTGGCGACGCCGCCATGGCGCGGTGAGGTAGGGCCCTAGGCTAAGTTCAGAATTCTCTATTCATAGGTTAATTATTAGCGTTAGTAGGTAATTATTAAATAAAGGTTAGGTGACTGAGTTATCATCGTCTATTAGATAAACAATTGGGTTGACAGATAGCTCGCGCCTATTGGTCACACGCCGATAATAGTTCATACTTAATGTGACGTTATCTCCCAGACCAATTATATTTGCATTAAATGGCAATATTTAATTATTATTAAGTAACAGCTAGGGTTAGCGCTCATATAGACAATGGGCCGGGGCGGCAGATTGTAGGGGGTGGCATAGCCGCCTCTCGCGCCGCCCCTTTCGCTCAGCTTTACACAGAACCCTAAACTGTGCGTAGTCCGACACGCACTTTGCTAGTATTTTCGTTAATTTATGGGGCGGCAAACCTTATAGGCCCAGGGCGCCAATTTTTAAAATACCCCACTGCGTAGTAGCAATGTAACGCTAACAAGACGAAACAATAATACGGCGGCGGCGTCGTCGTTCACACGAGCCTTAACGAAGCCGTGTGTGTGATACTTGAACAATTAGTTAATTATAATGTCTGGCCGTTATCAGCGTGGCGCGTGTAATGGTACTATAATACAATGCTAGGGTATTGTGTCTGAGCCTGCGATCACCGATGATAAGCATATGCAGAGGACGCAAGTTTTCTTATCGGACATCTACGAGTTCTGTATCGAATCGACTTTGGTTTGCATTATCATAAAATTGACATTAAATTGATACAAATAGGTATAACTCACGGCAAATAACTTAAACATTGACCTTGACTGCGCAATAGTCTATTTTGTGCATTTTGACCCTTAATGTATGAAAGCGTAGACCCGACCCGTAGCGCCGACCTTCCCCCACTATCCTGAAAATGTTATTTGCCGCGGACTTATAAATGTCAAATTAACACTAATTTGATTGAAATCGATTTTATTCAAACTTATGAAAAATATTGACCATTGATAGCTTTTGATTGGAACTCTTTGGAACAAGGAAAGAATAACATTTGTTTACAAACTTAAAACAAGCACCACATACCTACTTTTCATGCTAACTATACATTTGTCATACACGCCCTACATCTTTTTGTAATTATTATTGGCCGACATAATATAAAATGTTATTCTAGGTTTGGGACATCTTCGGCAAACCTAACTTGGAGCACACCATTTACACCATAGCGTCCGTCGGACACGTGAAATGGAGACCGCAGAAAAAGTACGTACCTACCATTCTCGACAGTAAAAAAAAATTAAACCTGGATTAGGTTCTCAGGAACCTGGAGTGTTAATTGTCGTTATTGGCCAGGTTCCAAGTGGCATCCTGCGCTCTAGTGCTGGACTGCGCGGTCCACGTGTGGGACGTGAGACGCCCACACGTGCCCCTGGCGACCTTCGCGGAGCACCGTGACGTCACCACTGCCATCGCCTGGTTGGCTGAGCCACACACCTTCTTATCTACCAGTAGGGTAAGTTTAGATTGAGTAAGCGTAAAGAAAGATCCGGCTCGAAGGACCAAAATGTAGAAGACGCGATTTAAGAGGTATGGACTGCTATGCTGCAAAATTAAACAATTCATTAATTTTAATAGGTTTATTGCTGAAATTGTTTGAGTTATTTATGAATTTTGACTGCGTGTCTGTTTTCGTGCCAAATAAACTTGATTTTTTCCTTTTCTTTCATAATATTGTATATGTCGTGTACTTAGGACTGCTCGCTGTACCGGCACCGGTTCAGCGAGGCGGCGCACCCAGTGCTGTGGGCCAACCCGCACGGCGTGTGCGTGTCGGCGCGCGGCGAGGTCGCGCACGCGGCGCCCGAGCGGCCGCTGCCCGCGCTGCCCGCGCAGCCCGCGCCGCCCGACCGCCACGTGCCCGGCCTGGGGTGAGTCACAGGGGGCAGACACGCGCGGCGAGCTGGCGCACGCGGCGCCCGAGCGGCCGCTGCCCGCGCTGCCCGCGCAGCCCGCGCCGCCCGACCGCCACGTGCCCGGCCTGGGGTGAGTCACAGGGGGCAGACACGCGCGGCGAGCTGGCGCACGCGGCGCCCGAGCGGCCGCTGCCCGCGCTGCCCGCGCAGCCCGCGCCGCCCGACCGCCACGTGCCCGGCCTGGGGTGAGTCACAGGGGGCAGACACGCGCGGCGAGCTGGCGCACGCGGCGCCCGAGCGGCCGCTGCCCGCGCTGCCCGCGCAGCCCGCGCCGCCCGACCGCCACGTGCCCGGCCTGGGGTGAGTCACAGGGGGCAGACACGCGCGGCGAGCTGGCGCACGCGGCGCCCGAGCGGCCGCTGCCCGCGCTGCCCGCGCAGCCCGCGCCGCCCGACCGCCACGTGCCCGGCCTGGGGTGAGTCACAGGGGGCAGACACGCGCGGCGAGCTGGCGCACGCGGCGCCCGAGCGGCCGCTGCCCGCGCTGCCCGCGCCGCCCGACCGCCACGTGCCCGGCCTGGGGTGAGTCACAGGGGTCAGACACGCCCTGAGGTGGGGCGCGGTTGGCTTTCACGCCCTGGGGTGAGGCGCGGTTGGCTTTCACATGTTTACAATTCACTCTAAAATACATATTTTGTTAAAAATTTAATTCAACTCTAACTGCAAAGTTAAAGGCATTGAGTTGGAGTCGTAGTAGTTTCCGATAGATGTCGCCAAACGCTCATAAAAGGCGTTGCAAAGGGTTACTGCAAACAATTATGGGTTCAAGTACGCTACAGCGCCACTCTCCCGCAGCCGCAAGCAGCCGACGGCGGGCTCGCTGTCGCCGTCTGCGCAGGCGGCGCTGGAGCGCGCATTCCCGGGCGGCGCGTCGTCCACACTGTGCCGGTACGCCGCGCCCGCATGCGCGCGCACATGCGCGCTCATCACATGCGCGCGCGCATACCGCATGCGCGGCGCGGCGCCGCACGAGCTGGCGCAACACAACGCTGATGTGGCGCGCGCGCACAACAGGCACATGGTCCGTCAACTTTACGTATCGATGTTTAACAGACAAATGGGATAAGCGACATTTTTTGATGAATGGATTTATGATTAGAATCGAAAAAAAAAGAAGATTTTAACCATATATTATACACGGTGTATTATTGAAATCACTCAAAATCCGAAAAGAGGTCATTGAGCTCATCATTATGAATAACTTTTACTATGGAACCTGTACGATTACATCATACATTATGTGCACGTTAGTATAAGCATTTATTTTGTTATTGTATATAGATGTATCAACTAATAATTAGGTATATCGAGTACACTTTCGTTTTATTGTTAACACAAGTAACAATTAATAAATAATTTTACAAGAGTTCAGCAAGTCGAGTCTTCGTCCATCTAAGTCTTATCAAATGTATGAACAAGCAAGGGCTTGTACATTTACGATCCTTCGAGCCGGATCTTCTGAGATTGCGCACAGCTGTCTTGATTTACAGGCTTCAATTTGTGTAAAAAGTGTGGTGAACCCTTCATAATTCAGCTTTTGTTCACCAATCACTTTTGAGATGCAGCTTGAAACTTTTTGTCTGTTAGACATCGACATATCTTGTGTTCCCACACCCGCACACATATCTAACCCCCCCTGTGTGCAGGTATGCCACGTGTGGGAGGTGGTGCGCTGCGTGTACGTGGCGCGGGCGGCCGCCGGGCGGGGCACCCCCGCGCCGGCGCCGCTGCAGGACCGCGAGCTGCCGCGCCCCGAGCCGCCGCCCCCGCCGCCCTACACGCACACCTACCACAAGTGAGTCACACGGAATCCAAGGAATACAATCTCACAATTAGTGGCGTATTATGAAAGGAATTGTTTCAGAAATGTATGGAGCCTGGGAGGGGTCTACGTACGCAATGAAGTATTATAGCTATACATTATAGTAACCGGTCCTAATGCTTATTTTCTATAATATTACTTCGTTGAATTGTAATTCATTCTTTTCTTTGTCAAGGAGAGCAACACAACACGAATATGGTGGATCAACAATCGACAAATAAATTAAGTGAAACGTCATTTTGACAACTGTTGTTATATCAATGTGAGTCAAAATGGCAACATTCAATCCACCACGCGTACACACAACGACTCAAACGTCACGTCATAAAACAAAACACTAAACACAATGAGTGAAAAACTTCATCTCAAATAATTCTCTTACAATTGTACTCTTCTTCAAATAAATTTAATAATATTTTTATGTAAATCCCCTATTTTTTTTCCCATTTTTCTAAGTGGCGTACGTATACCAGTTCCAGGATCAAACATCTCCTTTGCCGCCCTGGGCCTATCAGGTTTGCCGCCCCATAAATTAAAAAAAATACCAGCTAAGTGCGGGCTGAGTACAAGGTTCGGCGCGAGAGATAGCCGCCCCTCAAAGTCTGCCGCCCCGGGCCATGGCCCCCATGGCCCTAGGCCCTAGGGCCATGGGGGCCATGGCCCGGGGCCATTTACCCTAGGGCCTAGGGTAAATACGTACGCCACTGATCACAATCGAATCTTCGCCTACAAAGTGCACATAAAAAAAAATACTCAAGAGACTATTAGATTACATATTTAGCAAAGCCGCTAGGCACACACACAGCAACTATTTTATTACTAGGCCTTTTTAAAACTTATTTAT
This sequence comes from Thalpophila matura, assembly GCA_948465475.1. NCBI lineage: Eukaryota > Metazoa > Arthropoda > Insecta > Lepidoptera > Noctuidae > Thalpophila > Thalpophila matura. Next base: position 17,365,585 of record OX419189.1, on the reverse strand, counting down.
TAAATCTGTGTGTCTTCCTGTGTTAAGCCAAACAAATCATCTGGCTTCATTCTGACTAACTGACAAACTCCTCAACAATTCAAATGTACCTGTAATTGGTCTAATTGAAATAAATGCTTTGACTTTGAAATGTGTTTTCTTTCTTTCTTTTCTTTCCTGGTGTTGCTGAGTTAGGCTACACCAGAAAATATCTTTTGTGTTGTCTGCCTTCCAACGAAAAAAATACTAAACTTGCTTCGCGTCTTCAAAAGGACAATGGTGCTGATTCTGTTTAACATCGCACTAAACTAATTTTAATCACACTAATCTCTTTCTTACAAATACCTATCATTGAAAAAAGACAGAAAATATTTAGAACTGTCAAATTAGTCTACGCCCTTGTCATTTACCGGAAAATAGTCGTGACCTTTTGCGATTACGACTAAATTGACATTAAAACTATTCAAGTGGACTAATTTGACAGGATTAAATATCTGCTATCCCTCTCTTATGTTTTTTATTAGAAGGAGACATAATAAGACTAAATTCATTTAGTTCGTAAACAACAGGACCGGCACCAAATGCACCAATATCATTTACGTAAACCTAACGATGTGTTTGTTTACCAGCAGCGCGGTTGAAGAGGAACCCTTGGAGGAGGTGGAAGACTGGGCCGAGACGCAGTTCCACAACAGTGGGGTGCTGGGGAAACCCACGCTGAGCATCTACATACCGCCCGCTAAGCAGGCCAAGCATGTCAGGACTGACGGTGAGCAAGTTATGTAAGATTTAGGGTACGTTCACCGACAAGATAACTGTCCGATATTTTGAAAACGGCCGTTTAACATGAATTTTTATAAAGAAAAAGATATGTTAAACGGCAGTTTAACATATTCTTTTCTTTGGCCCGTAGTAGCTGATGCACCGTTGAACAGAAATAAGTTTTATAAAACTTTTACCTCTTGAAAACTGTAATATAAACAGGCACACAAAGAACATAAAACCATGGACTAATACACATAAGTACATCCCAACATACACTTTCACACACGGACAATGCACAAGATTCTCAAAAACACACGCAACAACTATCCTTATACATACACAACAACCCACTACTGCGCATACCATAATTCAACATCAGCATCCAGTTAATACAATTGGATGATAGTGTGAATAAAGTTGAGGGAATTTGTTGCTCTGAGGACGAGGAAACTATCCACTCGTGATACAGTTTATTACTAGTACGGGGGATAGGGAGAATCAGTCTGATGACAACCGAGACCTACAACCTATTTCATCCACAATAACTATTTAATTGTACCTACCTACATGTATCTAAACTTACCCTAGTGCATTACTCAAAAATGTTAAAGTTTGTGATGTGGATTTTATTACCTGTACCTAATGATTAGTTGATAGGTGAGTTTAATTATGGTTGTCTCCTACTTATGCAATAAAGATTATTTTATTATTTTTTAAAAACACTATACCCTCCTTTTGGGCTTCGCCGCAGTCGGGTAAAAATAAGTTGAATTTTTGGGTAGCGATACCAATCCACTCATTTCTATATAGGTATCATGAATGGAAGTAGGTCAACGATAGGTAGTCTTGCCAACATGGCAGTAGAATACATCAAGTGTCAGTTTTGTCTTTTATTATTTGCAAGTTTACTGGCATTGATTTTAATAATGTTTCCGAAAAGCTAGATTATCCTGGATCTGGGCCCCAATTCTGCTATTGCCATTGTGTAAGAATGGTGTCAAAATGACACCATTACGGTCAAAACCTAAGCGGTCATTGGCTTAGAGTAAGACTATCTCTTTCGCCATTGGTCAAAACGATGTCATTGAGAGACCATTCTGACACGATTATGACTGTTGCATTAGCAGACTTGGGGCTCTGGTATCTCAGATGTCATACTTTACTAGACTTATTATTATTTGGGAGGACAACATCATGAAAGGCACGATTTACACCGATTGGCGCGCGGCGGAGCGCATTTTACAATGCGGCAAAAGAAATCGGAGTACTCGTGTATCCGCCGGAATGCTAACGCATCCGCCGGAATACTCGCGCATTCGCCGGAATAAGAACATTGTTTACTGTAGAGACACTTCAATTTCTTTTACCGCATTGAAAAATGCGCTCCGCCGCGCGCCGGTCGGTGTAAATCGTAATAAAGACAAGCATATCGTGGTGGCAACGCTAATCTGTCCCTGGGGCAGAGCCGGCGGGCTGGGTGTCCGCGGCGTCTGCGCACTACGTGGACACGGAGGCGGCTGATTGGACGCTGCCCGAGGAGGCGTTCCCCCTGCGCACCGCGCCCCCGCCGCCCGCGCCGCCGCACCCCCACCCGCCGCGCCACGACGACAAGGATCACAGCGGTACGTACTGCCGATACCGATACCGACTGCACGCTGCCCGAGGAGGCCTGCCCGCTGCACCCGCCGCGCCACGCCGACAAGGATCACAGCGGTACGTACTGCCGATACCGATACCGATACCGACTGCACGCTGCCCGAGGAGGCCTGCCCGCTGCACCCGCCGCGCCACGCCGACAAGGATCACAGCGGTACGTACTGCCGATACCGATACCGATACCGACTGCACGCTGCCCGAGGAGGCCTTCCCGGGCATAGCTCCGTGGCTGCCCGTGGCATCACTGGGCCCTATCAGAATATCAGCGCTGCGGCATATATTTTTAAATGTCGCGCCACTATGCTGAGGTTGGCATTAAGCCTTTTTGCTTCGTACAGCTTTTACTATTTTCACACTTTTGTTTTCCCTTTATGTTTGTAATTTACTGTGCGAGTCTCAAATAAACGATTTTTCGTTCTTTTCTTTCTTTCTTTATTTTTTTGTATCTTTTCCTTTCTTTCTTTCTCTTTCTCACGAAACTTATGAATGGTTTATATCCAGCGTCTCACCGCGGCGGCGGCGGCGGCGGGTCGCCGGGCGGCAGCTCGTCGCCGGGCAGCGGCTCCAGCGGCTCGGCGTGCACGGCGCCGCCGCACCTCGACCACGCGCCCTACCACCACACCATGCACGTGAGTACACGTCACACTAGTCCCACAGACGGCGGTCAAGCTCATAGTCAAGGTCAACTCAAGATCATAGCCAAAGACAAGGTCATAGTCAAGATCATAGCCAAGGTCAAGTTAAGGTCATTGTCAACGTCAAGGTCATAGTCAAGGTCAAAACATTTATATCAATTTAAAAAAATCAAGTGTGAACGTTTTGGGAGAGAGGACGAAAAGGGAAATAAACATTTAGGAAATTACCATTTTGGCAATTTTGTTTTTTTGTAGTTTTTTACATTTTGACATTTTAGCGTTTTTGACTTTCGGCGTTTTTGACGTTTTGGCGTTTTTGACATTTTGATAATTTTGACATTTTAGCATTATTAACAATTTGAGTGTTTGACATTTTGAAGAAATTTATGTTATCTTGACATTTTCAATGTTTGACTTTATTCGTGTTTGACCTTATGCTAATAATCCTTTCGTTCCTGACGGGGCGGGGGTGCCCCGACCCCACACGTTTTTTCCCCTTTGGAATAGCATGTCTTTGGATTTTAACTTTGTATTCATTATTCCCAAGATTTTGACAAGGATGACCAAATATATCTGTCCCCCAATACTTAGGGCTTTTGCGAACTCTCTTTCAAACAAAATTTGTCTGTCAAGGTTTAAATCAAATCTCACCATCACATGAAAGTTGTTGCGTGTATGATTTGTACGAGATGTAAACCTCTCAGATGGACGAAGGCGAGGGCGGCGAGGGCGGGCTGGCGGTGCGCGTGGGCGAGGCGCGCAGCCCCGGGCTGGACGCGGCGCCCCTACTGGCGGCCGCGCTCCGCCTGCACGCCGAGCTGGGCGACGTGCAGACCGCCGCCGTCGTCATGCTGGTGCTGCAGGAGCACAGGTGAGGGGGGCGGGGGGCGAGGCGCGCAGCCCCGGGCTGGACGCGGCGCCCCTACTGGCGGCCGCGCTCCGCCTGCACGCCGAGCTGGGCGACGTGCAGACCGCCGCCGTCGTCATGCTGGTGCTGCAGGAGCACAGGTGAGGGGGGCGGGGGGCGAGGCGCGCAGCCCCGGGCTGGACGCGGCGCCCCTACTGGCGGCCGCGCTCCGCCTGCACGCCGAGCTGGGCGACGTGCAGACCGCCGCCGTCGTCATGCTGGTGCTGCAGGAGCACAGGTGAGGGGGGCGGGGGGCGAGGCGCGCAGCCCCGGGCTGGACGCGGCGCCCCTACTGGCGGCCGCGCTCCGCCTGCACGCCGAGCTGGGCGACGTGCAGACCGCCGCCGTCGTCATGCTGGTGCTGCAGGAGCACAGGTGAGGGGGGCGGGGGGCGAGGCGCGCAGCCCCGGGCTGGACGCGGCGCCCCTACTGGCGGCCGCGCTCCGCCTGCACGCCGAGCTGGGCGACGTGCAGACCGCCGCCGTCGTCATGCTGGTGCTGCAGGAGCACAGGTGAGGGGGGCGGGGGGCGAGGCGCGCAGCCCCGGGCTGGACGCGGCGCCCCTACTGGCGGCCGCGCTCCGCCTGCACGCCGAGCTGGGCGACGTGCAGACCGCCGCCGTCGTCATGCTGGTGCTGCAGGAGCACAGGTGAGGGGGGCGGGGGGCGAGGCGCGCAGCCCCGGGCTGGACGCGGCGCCACTGCTGGTGACGTGCAGACTGCCGCCGTCGTCGTCTGCGTCGTGCTGCAGGCGAACAGGTGACCACAGGACCCCTGCAAGTTCTGTCCTGTCGTCTGTTTTTCCATATGGAATCTAGCCAATATATCTAACAAATGGACGGGTCTTTCCAGTATTCTGATGATCAGATAGAAAAAAAAATTGCCTGGAATATTAAGTAAGAAATATTTGTGTTGCCAGGAGCGACTTGTTCCCGTACATCGAGGAGAGCTTACAGGAGCACTGGCTTCTGGGCTACATCGAGCTGCTGCAGAGACATAAGCTGTGGAATGTCGCCACTGAGGTAATTCAAAGATTCACTTATTTTTTGTTTTCAGTAAAACTGTTTGACTAGTATCGTGAAGTCCCTTCTCAATCCAGGTGGTACGCTGCGCGTGGCTGAACAGCGTGTGGGTGATGTCGCAGCAGTCCACCAGCGTGGCGGTGTGCTGCGGGCGCTGCGGGCGCCGCACGCGGCCGCACGCCGCCTGCGACTCCTGCCACCCGCACCTGCGCCACCTGCCCGCCCTGTGCGCCGTGTGCCACCAGGTATGTGTGGCTCAGTGCGCAGTACAGCTGCGACTCGTGTGCCGCGTGTACCACCGCTGTATGTGCCGTGTGCAGGTGGTGCGCGGGCTGTACGCGTGGTGCCAGGGCTGCTCGCACGGCGGGCACCTGCAGCACATGCGGCGCTGGGCGCAGACGCACCAGCTGTGCCCCGCCGGCTGCGGCCACCAGTGCCAGCTCGCCTGACCAGCCCCGACCGGCCGACCGACCACGCCTACAAGTAGGTACTCATTATCAAATATTATTAAAAATAATGTCGAAGCGCTTTGATTCCACTTTCATTATGAAAATCGAGACGTGAATCGATCTAGGCAAGCGTGCTCCATCGTAGACCGCATCATCACTTAATTTCAGGCGAGATGACGGTCAAATGCGGCTTGCATTTGACCGTCATCTCGCCTGAAATTGATATTGTTTAATAAAAAACCGCCAAACAGTTGGATGCGCTGCCGGAGTGGTGGTTCCCCGATAGTTACAATCGGGGTGTCTTGCAAGTCGCGAGTGAATTGGTTTCTTTTAGACAAGCGTGCTCTATCGTAGACCGTATTATCGCTTTACATCAAGCGATATCGCAATCAAACGACAGCCTAGTATTGAATAAATAAATAAAAAAACGGCATGGGTGGATACTTTTATAATAATTTGATGATTCGGTTTACCCAAGTAAACAAGCAAGTTTTAATAGTTGTATTGATTGTGGTAAGTTTCCTGATCTAATGAAAAGTAGTAAAATAATACCTCTATTTAAATCGGGTAGCACATCAGACCCTACAAATTATAGACCAATTTCAGTGCTGCCTACATTTAGTAAAATTTTCGAAAAACTTATTTTAGAGCAGATGCAAAAATTCTTTAATAAAAATAAATTATTACATAACAAACAGTTTGGCTTTACGAGGGGTCGTTCAACAACTGACGCCGGTGTTGAACTTTTAGGACATATTTTTGATTCGTGGGAGAATTCACACGATGCTTTGGGTATTTTTTGTGACTTGTCTAAGGCATTCGATTGTGTTCTTCATGAAACATTAATCAGGAAACTGTACCACTATGGCATAAGGAACTCATCTTTGGATCTTCTTACTTCATACTTAAGTGATAGGATTCAGAAGGTGGATGTTAATGGTAAAAGATCACCCGGGTCTGTAGTAACAATGGGAGTACCACAGGGCTCAATTCTTGGCCCTTTCTTGTTTCTTATTTATATAAATGACTTACCCTTCCTTATAAGGGACAATCATGAGATAGTACTGTTTGCAGATGACACTTCACTTTTGTTTAAACTTAAACGTCAGCAGCTGGTTACTGACGATGTAAATAGCGCTATCTCAAAAATAGTGCACTGGTTCAATGTTAATAACTTACTTTTGAATGAAAAGAAAACTAAATGTATTAAGTTTACGACACCTAACGTTAGACAGGTGAAAACTAGTGTACTAGTGAAGGGTGAGGAGCTGAATCTTGTGGATACCACAGTGTTCTTAGGTATAACATTGGATGCTAAGCTTCAGTGGGGACCACACATAGATAAGTTGTCGAAAAAGCTTAGCTCTGCAGCATACGCTGTTAGAAAAATTCGCGATTTAACTGATCTTGAGACTGCCCGTTTAGTATACTTCAGTTATTTTCATAGTGTCATGTCGTACGGTATTCTGTTGTGGGGACATGCCGCCGACATACAGACTGTTTTTGTTTTGCAGAAAAGAGCTATTCGATCAATTTATAAGTTAAGTCCCAGACATTCACTCAGAGAGAAATTTAAAGATATTAATATAATGACTGTTCCATCTCAGTACATTTATGAAAATCTATTGTATGCACATAAAAATATTAATCTCTTCACTAAATATAGTGATATTCATAATATTAATACTAGAAACAAACATAGACTTGTTGTTCCTGCCACGAGGCTCCAGAAAATAAGTGGCACATTTAAATGCCAAAGTATACGCTTTTACAATAAAATCCCTAGCCATATTCAAAAATTAAGCCTTAATAAATTCAAATCATTAATAAAGCGAAAACTTTGTCATAAAGCCTTTTATAGTGTTAAAGATTATATGGAGGACAAAAAGGCTTGGGATTGAGCTGTTCCAATACATACATGGGCCAATACTACTATTGACATAACCACTAAATTATTGCTCTTTTATTTGATTTTATAATTTTTTCTATATACACTTTGACATTGAATGTTTCCTTTTGAAACAATTTATATACAAAATGACATTGAATGTGATAATAATGATAATATATTGATTATAATTATTGTAAATGTGAGTACTATGTGGGTTATTATGTTACTGTTATAGATCTCAAGTTCAGTCTGACAGTTTGAGTACTTTAGGGGGCCTACCCAAATGTCCTCTCTGATGGTAATGTTCGTCGGGTCGTTGAGCTCCCTAAGCCTGGGTTGAGCTACCACGATACCCAGCACATGCGTGCACAGTCAGGTCAGGTCCACTCAAATCTGTATGGCTCTTTCCTCTAATGGCCATTTCAGACTAACCTGCATGGTTCTTACACAATTTATCTTAATTGTCTGGACTTTAAAAGAGACATCAACCTTTGAGTTTGTTTCGGTGTTTCTTCTCAAAGGTAGTCATATAGGAAACACCGAACTCATCTAGCTTAAAAAATGTGTTGACGTGTAAAAGTGTTATTTTTAACCTATTTACAAAATAAATATCATTTATCATTTATCATTTATCAAGCTTTCCATGTCAAACTAAACTTCATTAAGTTTTGACTTGGGCTTTAAAGCTCTTACACATTAGATACGACTAGTCGGTATCTAGTCTTTACGTCATAAAAACATTAATTTATTACAGGTGTTGCAGTTTGCAGTGTCTCTCTCTGGCAAATCTCTATTTTGGACCTTATGTCCTTGTTATAAAAGTCACGACAACGTGAAATGAGGCTACTAATACTGCAGCTTTTATTAGTTGAGGAACTTAAAACGGTGTCAAAACTTAGTAACGATTAAGTTACAGTTTGATACATCCATATTACCCCTCCCATTTATAAGTAGCTAGTTTTAGAAATTTTAGGAATATTCTTTATGAAACTAAAGAAATCCATCACTAACTCATAGATTCTCATCTCAATGTTTGCAATTATTGAATTATTTTATCCGATTTTTTTCTGCGTCGAAGTGAGAGTTACATTAATGTTTAATCTATAGACGCTTGTTAAATAATGAAATAAATAATGGTGCTGATTCTGTTGAACATTGCACTAAACTAATTTTAATCACACTATATCTCTTTCTTACAAATATCATTGAAAAAGGACAGAAAATAAGAGCTCTCAAATTAGTCTATGCCCTTGTCATTTACGGGAAAATAGTCATGACCTTTTGCGAAACCGACTAAATTCACATTGAAATGAAGCAAGAGGACTAATTTGACAGGATTAAATATCTTCTATCCCTTTCTCATGTTTTTCGTTAGAAAGAGACATAATGAGACTAAATTAGTTTAGTTTGTAAACAACAGAATCGGCACCGTTATCTGCTAGTGCGATAAATTGTGTGAATATAATAATAGTTTTAATAATAAATGAAGGCACTTCAAGTGTAAGTAATATATAAAATAATGTAAATATAGTCATAAGAATAAGGTGTATTCATAGACTGAATTAAGGGTACGTTTTTTAACGGATGTTTTATATAAATTAAAAATACACACACTTTATACAATTGTTTTATTATAATTATAATAATTATTTACAGAAATATTCTTATCAATCGAGTAACTAGGTAGGTATTATTAGCTGGGTAGCCTAAAACATCGCGAGAGCGAAAGTGGCCTAAGCCAAGTTTTAAGAATAATCCGAGATCTATAAATATTTTTCGAATGTAAAATAAGCCTAAATCTGCCGTTTAGGCCAGTTTCGCACTGACGCACTTATGGCCGTTCTCAATAACCGATCCAACAAAAGACTAGATCGGTCTCTAGATCGATTTTTAACATTACTTTTATATAGCCTAACTCAAAAATCGATCTCTAATAGTAGGGTAAAGAGTGGATCAGTTATTGGGAAAGGCCATTAATATAGGAGTTTACATTATGATTGGCACAAGCACGTCTTTTGACGTTGAGTGAGCAGTTATTATAATATCACGCCTACAAAAATATCTACTTATATCTGAGGATGATAGCTGATAGCTACTACAGAATGGTCTTATTGTTAATGATCAGTATGTTTATGGTCAGCGGAATGTAATGAAAATAATATTAATGTCTTGGTTTTGGGTTACCTACTACACATTATAATAAAACAAGTTTAAACGGATTAATTACAAATTCCAGACGTTTCGAATACTTTGCAGCGTTGCATTGTAAGAAACGTCTGAAAAAAAAACCGGCCATGTGAGTCGTACTCGCGCACCGAGGGTTCCGTATCATTTATGGACGTATAAAGTGAAAAAATCCGGACCGAAAAAAAACTAAGTTTGTTTGTGAAGGAATTTTAAAAAAACTATACTAGTTAGGAACATCGTTTTATTTTTGGTGCAATATTTGGATCAATTCCTATCAACTCTAATTATTTCAGATTTTTCGCTCCGCAAACTTCGGAGATAAGGGGGGGGGAATGGTATTGTTTCAGACATTTTTCATCATATGTCGAAAACTGTGAGACATAAACTGAAAATATATTTTGAAATGTGCAAATCAAGCCCTTTCATATGATATGTCACATGACCTAGTAACCCCACTTTGAAATTTTGGACCCCCACTCCGGCCCCTTTTGGAATGAAAATAAAAATATTTATTGACTTTTTCATTTGCAATAAAGTTGGACAAGCATTCTTTATAACTGTTCCAAATTTCAAGTCGATAGCATTAGTAGTTGCTGAAATAAGCAGGTGTGACAGACAGACAGACAGACAGACACACGAAGTCGCACCATAAGGGTTCCTTTTTTACCATTTTGGTACGGAACCCTAAAAACAAATAATCAGTTATACGCCATGTAATCCGTTTAAACTTGTTCGTCCTTCTTCATCCGTGAAAACTGAGAAATGCAGTACGATATTCCACGAAAATTATAACTCGTTTATTATTCATTGGACAGTGAGAGATTAACTCTCAGTAAAGTTTAATTGTAATAATCACTTTAGACCAATTCAATAAATTACTACATAGCACTATTCTTAGGTCAAATAGTTATCATTAGAAAATACTTACATTCCGAGATTTCTAGTTTATCCCCGTTTTTACCCGACTTCGGCAAAGCCAAAAGGAAGGGTAATGATTTTATTGAAAACCTGTTCAATTCAAACTCATATCAAGTCATATGATTGGCCAATGTTATTTCAGGAAACCAATAACAACAGCTGACATGATATTTGACAGCAGATTTACTTATCAGTTGCTTGACCAGGCTTGCAGAAACTGGGGGTTGTCACTTTTTCATGATAACAGTACCCCTATCATGAGTTGTTTTGACGTATAGTTTCGTTAACGTAAGCATATTTTGAATTGAAAATACACGTTTGTTACACAATATTTATATAAATTATATACAAAATTAATTTCTCTGTATTTTTTAAAATGTGCAAATTGTTTAAAATTTTATCAAAATGTGCCAGGACTGCTGTATTGTCAATTCAAAATATACTTACGTTAACGATACTTCACGTCAAAAAAACTCATGATAGGGGTACTGACATCTCGGAGATTTTTATATCGAAAAACTGGCAGTGCTCATTTGTTAGGAATGTGTACCGTTACGTCCATATCCCCTCTAACAGTCTGGCTACGTCCACAGTGGTGCGATAGTGGCACAGTGGCTAGCACACGGCGCAGCAGGACAAGCGCTTCTTCACTTCCACTTCTTCCTCGTCGGCCGCCAGTCCCTTCTTCAGGCGCGACATCTGCCGGATCAGCGTCAGGAACGCCTGCAGTTAGCGACAATACTGTTTTATATTTAGAAATTAAAAAGGGACAAAGGTGGGTTGTTCCCGCTCATTCATACCCCGTCGTTCACACTATTATCAACTGGGAATGTTTTGTTCAAGTGAAACAAAACTAGTGTTAGAGTGAAACAAAACATTCCCAGTCGTTAATAGTGCATCCCTCTCACAGAGAGGAGGCCGGTGTCCGCCAGCAGTGGGAACATTATAGGCCGATTATGCTATGCTATATGCTAATAGTGTGAACGACGGGGTATGAACGAGCGGGAACAATCCCCAGCCTATTTTGTAGATTCTGGAGAATCTCACCGTGACATTCTCCCTCGAACGTTCGCAAATTGGCAATTCTCGCGGTGATGTCACGCAGCGTGTTAGTAGGTACAGAATAAACAGACAGACCAGGACCAAGCTTTGAGTCATGCATGGTAGTTAGTAGCATACATACAATACCTATTATTTATCAATGAAACTTACACAAATATCGACTTTAACATCAAGCGTGGTAGGTTGCTTTCAGAATAGCAAAACTATTGAAAAGGTTTTAAAGTATTATATGTTTTATTTTAGTGGCACTAAGGTCTAAATCCAAAGACTTGGTTCCAATGAGTGCCAATACAATCTACAAGAAACATGCTTTTATTGTTCGTGATATTATCAAATCAGAATCGAAATAATTGTTAGATACCTCACTTCAGTGCTGGCTTGTTATTTGGAATAGATACTTACCTATTTTTAGTCCGAATTATATTACTTGGTGCAACATTATGTTGTAGTATTTATATAGTGGTCAACGATTGTTCTTTCCTAATGTCGTATGAACTCATCTCATAAGTCATGCTGCCCCAGGCGCGGCCCTAGGGGGGGGGTCACGGGGTGGCATGACCCCCCCCCCCCAAAATCGTACAAAAATGCGCCAAACGGTAATTCACGTTATATCACGTCGACCCCCGCTAAAGTCTTCAGCTGCGGTATGACCCCCCCCAAAACTCGTCGGCTGGGACCGCGCCTGTACTGCCCTCAACGTAACTGAGAGTTCTCTTATAAGACATAATTCCACAAAATACAGAATGTAGGTACAGTAGCAGGCAGTCAATATTTACACATCAAATTTGAGAAAGAGATAATCGGCTAGCTTCGGCTTTGTAGAGCGTCGTATCCGTCACTCATACCTATGTGACGTTTTGTCGCCGACTTGTTTATTAGATACCGGACTGTTAGTGCTTCGTGCGACAGAGATGACGCTCTATAAAGCCGAAGCTAGCCGATTATCTTTCTAAAGCTCGAGTGTAATATTTACTGCGGTGTATTGTAACGTTTATCTCGACCTAACAGTCTAGAGATTCATCACATTTCTCTTTATCTAATCGATCTGGTTAATATGTACATTTTATTGGTTATTGAAAATAATACACATCATTTTGCAAATCTGTATATTTCCTGCTTTATATCAATCATTTTGTTCCTGTGACTTCGATATACATACATACACGTAGGTACATAATCCATACATTTGTGAACTAACATAACTAGCCTATAGAAAATTACAAGTACAATATGGGAATATAAGTTTGAAAACACCGCCATCTGTCGACAGGAATCGTGAAACAATTATAAAAGTTTAAGCCTACTTTCGACGGTTCCTATCGACATGTGACGTATTTTAGAGGGAGAGACACTTTACATCCTAATTGAAGGATTGCTATGTTTGCGAAAGGACTTATAAAATTACTTCGTCTTGGCAGTTGGGGACCATCTAAAGATATACACATCTGGCCCCTATAACAGTATATTATGCTAAACATGTTATTGCTACGCGTGCATAGCACTGTGGACACAATATCGTAATGGCATACAATGTAACATCAACGTTCGTTGACTGATCATACTGTGTACGTGCTTACTCGCTATAATGGCGCTGATACATGCGTCATGTTCGTGAACGGGCGCCGTCTGTTGGGACTGGTCATCTCTGAACTGCTATGGCTAATATTTGGAGTTGTGTTTACTATTATTCTAGACTTTTACATTGTTCTCTCATATTTGTGTTATTTCCGACAAAAGCAATGTAACCATGATATTGTAATCATTTGATTTAAAAGAGTAACCATTTCTTGCCCGTTCTTCTCCATAGGAATCTACTCTTTGGAACGGGCATCTAGCTTCATCATTATGACTAACTGACAGACTCCTTGACAATTCAAAAGTACCTGTAATTGGTCTAATTGAAATAAATGCTTTGACTTTGACTTTGAAAATGTAGAAACAGGCCGTCAGCTAGCATTCAACGCAAAGTAAAGTTACCGAACTGACCAGGGGCACTAGCCAAGTAGCTTTTCTGTTAGCCTTTACGGCAAACGATAAGTGCAAAATGTATGAAAAGTCACGTGACCTCACTAAGCCAGGCCTCACACCAGACATACACTTGTATCACAATAATTGTGGCGCCAGACTTGAAACGCGTCACATTTAACGCCCCGTATATTTGCGCGCAAGCACGCACACCAAGGACACAAGCTGCACCCGCTACAAATGTGTCGCTTTTCAAATGTGGAGCTAAAATCGTAATACAAGTGTATGTCCCGGTGTGCGGTCCGGCTAATATCACTGCCATACATTTTGTAGATATCGTTAAATATTGATATTCAGCCGCAACCAGTTAGACTGGAAGCCGACCCCAATCATGTTTGGGAAAAGGCTAGGCGGATGATGACATTTTGTAGATATGGTTTTGCGTAAACGCTAACAGAAATGCTACATGGCTAAGGCCCCATCTCCGCTATGTTTACCATGTGAAACTTTCGAACAGGACCTTAATTCCCCGGCAACCACCATAAAAGTTCTAGCGTATAAGAGAAAACATGTGATTCCGAGAAAAAAAATCCATAGTAAACGAGTAAAGATCATCACGCATTATAATATAACCGCGTCGCTCCAGTAAGGCAAATAACTTGTTATACAAATTAGGACTTTAAGTCGTGGGTTTACGACACATTTTACACTGCCAAACGCGGTTACAGCCGTTTGCTAATATATTGATATTTTAAATTGTACTGTAAAACACACGAGTTAAAGTCCTAATTTGAATGACAAGTTATAATGAGTGCTGACCAAAGTTTAAAGTCAGGCACACAGCCCAAAATGGCGGATCAACGGCCGAATATAAAAAAGTAAATCGTAAAGATTTAAAAATATCAGACTTTATTGCATACAAAACTTAGCATTACATTAATTTTAGTTAACATTTTGACTGCCACTGCGCAGAACTTGAGGGAATTATAATAAAATACAATGCGATTCAACTGAGAATAGGAACGTCAATGACCTCGAACTGTCAACTATAATTGGAAAGTAAGGCTTGCAAAGAAAATTAATTTGCGGATTTCTTTTCACTTTATTTAACTAAGCCTTACGCTGAGTTGCAGAAAAGGTCATTAAGTTTTAAAGGAGACCTTAACGATAGAAATTGTATGGTTAATGCCTCCATTAAAATTTAATTATTTTTCTGCAACCGACCGTTAGTTTTACCTAATCTATTGTAATAGAATTTTTAATACAAATATACAGCTAAGACGTCACAATATGGCGCAAGGTCATTCCTATTCTTATTTGGATAGCATTGTATGTAGGTTAATTATTTTTGTAACACTGGTCATGCTAATTTACAGTATTGTAAGAAATATTTCATGATTAAGTAATGAATTTAGTCAATTGAGCGGCAGTCTTAACGTAAACCAAGTAACATACAAGACATGACAACTATCGGCTACTCCGTGAAGCGATCCTATACATACCGGTGCAGACATCACATTCTAAATGTTCACTGAAATAGTATTTGTGTGACTACCCACTTTCTTTTAAAAACTGTGAATGTGATATAAAAAAATATAGTTTCGGTTGCTTCGTCCCAAAAAATAGTGACTCTCAAAATAGGTTTATGGAACGAAGCTCCTTAACGCGGCTTACGGTAGGAGTTGACTGGTAGAAATCGTCACGTAAGGAAAAAGCGTTATGCCCCCTCATGCGACTTTCTCTGTCTCTTTATACGACTTTAACGTCAATTTATGTCAATAAAGGAAAAACGAGAATTTTATCAGGCTGGGGTAATTTAGGAACAGTCACATGTGGATTATACTAACTTCGTTCCTGGCGGCGGGGGGGGGGGGGGGGGGAGACGGGCTTTCCCCGACCGCACACGTTTTATTTTACAGAAATCTTTAGTAGCCAATAGACTCTTATATCGCGAGATTTTGACCAATAAACTTGTGATTTTAAGACATTTGACTAGCTTTTATATTGCGTAGTCTGAATTATTTATTAATTATAGTAATAAATACTATTTCTGCAAACACGTATAAACAGTACCCCTTTCAACACATTACACAATACATTTAGCACTTATTACATAGAAAATAAATACAAAACTTACGCTACCGACCATGCGTGTACGAGTGTGTGAGTAGGTACGACATTGTTCATAATATTGGTAATTTATCTAATTTAACTCTCTTCGACAATAATAATGCGAAAATTAATTTCAAATAAATAGGTCTTGTAATTGTTTGCCGTTTTAATGCGCCAATATACAAAGTAATTAAAAAAAACATTTGTGACTCATGTACACAACCATGAACAAGGAATTTTCAAAAGTTTAAACCCTACGAAGTGAAATGGACTATCTAGATTAGACTTCTATTCATTGCCTGAAGTTTAGGTGTTAAGTTTAGAGCGGAGATTCTTGACGTGTAAAAGTGTTACCTGTAACCTATTTACAGAATAAATATCATTTCATTTCATAGCTACATTTAATCGCATTATTTCAAATCAATCTAATTTTTTTCTACCCATTATGAACAACGTGCACCCATATACTTATTGTCAGTGTGTACCTCCACGTCGCTGCGCGTGAGTCGCCTGCGCAGGACACGTACAAAAACGCGAAAGCGCTAAGCTTTGATACAACAATAATTAATTCATATAAAAACTTATGGAATTCTGTTTGTAATGAGTTTGGTCAATGTTTTTTTTTAAATTAAACTACAATTATTATAGTAAATATTAGTATTTTTAAATGTAGATTGAATTTAAGATTGTAGTTTTTCTACAATCTTAAATTCAATCTACACTTAAAAATATAATTCACCTTCAGATCACATTTTTAAAAAATCTCGGAAATATAATTTATTAGGGTCCATTTCAATTGAATTTGTTTGTAAACAAGGTCAGTATGGCCAACTGTCAAAATTTGATGAATTTGTACAGAAAGTTTGTTTACATAGTTTACAATTTCTATTGAAATGGACCATAGTTTTGTTAAAATATATCTAAATATGTATTTTTTAAGCAGATGAAGTTAAGTTTCTGTCCGAAAATACAAAATAGCAGTAAATTTTAAAGCACAATCCATGGATTGGGGAAAAATATTAAGCAATTTTATTTCTTTTTTGCAATTTGATCTTCGACTGTATCATTACAAACAGTATTCAATAAATGCAAGCACCAAAGTGGGCGAAATATATTAAAATGTACAATAACCTGCTTATACCTAGTACACGTGAACGTGCTAGTGACACCGACACGCGACCGTCGACCTTAACGTCAACGGCAAAGAGTTACAAATACAATAGACGAATTTACAAGATGTGTTCCTTGAGTAGTGGAGTTAGTGCATGTGATAATTGTCATTATGTCATTGAACATTATTTTATTTAAATAAATAAATATTATTGTTTAAAACAAAACAGTTTATTGCATTGCACTATAAATTAATTATTACAACACGCGGCAGTAAATATTACACATCGAGTTTAAGAAAGAGATAAATCGGCTAGCTTCGTCTTTGTAGAGCGTCGTATCCGTCACTCATACCTGTGTGACGTTTTGTCGCCGACTTGTTTATCAGATACCGGACTGTTAGTGCTTCGTGCGACAGAGATGACGCTCTATAAAGCCGAAGCTAGCCGATTATTCTTCTAAAGCTCGGTGTGTAATATTTACTGCCGCCTACTGTAATTTATCGTAATTTCCGATACATGATGACAGGTATCACATAGACAACTGTTTAAAACCGTGGCACCCACACTACAGCGTAACTGCGCAGCTTGAGACATATCACTGAACAAGACAAGCCAAGCGCGGACACGGACGCGCTCCGGACACGGACACCGGTCAGTGTCCTGCGGACACTACACGGCCCGCAACTGGCTAAACTACTGACACCGTATTTACACCCTCAGCATTATATAACCCCCTCGAAGTGGCCGTTCAGTATAATATCATATGATTGAGATCGCGTGGCCGTCATGTCGGCGACGCGCGACCGTGGTGTCGCCGAGTGTCGCCTACAAGATGGCGCACTTGATTTTCCTCCGCTTTTTCCCCTTGACGTCGCCGTTGGTCGCGCGGCTGTCGTCCGACTTGCGCGACCGGATCTCGCGCATCAGGTCAAAGAACACCTGCGGAGGAGCGGCCATCACACACCGGACAATGCACACAAGCCCCGCCACCCACACACTAGTGGCGCGCCTACAGGGAAGCCCGACGCATTTTTTTAGTTTTAGGGAGTGATTTAATGTACGTATTGCTTTATTAACGACATTAACTCACTTAAATTCATGACAAATGAATTAGTATTCTCTAAAACCAAAAAAAAATGTTGGGCTTGCCCTCTAGGCACGCTACTGCCGGACACACCTACACTGAGGTAAAGGAGAAAGCGTTTCACATCAAGAAGTCCTTTCGACGCTATGTTGGTTGCCCTGAATGTCTGATGTTATGTTTTTAACGGTGTTGGAAGTTTTTTTTATCAGTACCAATTCTCGTTCGCCACTTTTTAGTGTCCTAGGCATTTTAACACATAAATCTATAAAAGACAAAACTTTATGACACACAGAGGAGCCAACATAGCGTCAAAGAGACTTCTCAAGGAAAACGCTCTATAGAAGTGTGACCCCCGTTTAATCTGTTGTCAATTCTCATGTCAAGTGATACGATTGTCCAATGTTATTTCGGTAAAGCAATAACAACAGCTGACATGATATAATTTGACAGCAGATTTCTAATCCGTTGCTTGACCAGGCTTTCAGAAATCGAGGGTAATACTCATTTAAGGACCAAGTTCACCGGCAAGATAACAGTCTTGATAAATTGACGAAATGTAAAACCGATCTAGTTGAGTTCGTTACTTAGCTGAACGAAATTTTGGCTGAAAATTCGGTTGACTTTAGGGTATTATCGGTATGTTTTGTGAGATTTTTGGAGAGGTACGTTGGGCTTACGCTATGATAATTTGAATTAGAGTTGCACCGCGCACTGCCTGCTCTAAAATGCAAATAATTTTTGGCGATCCTACCAGAATAGATCAACTCGAAAATGCACTAAATCCAGGATCAATTTGCTGAAAATACGAGTTTTTGAGGTATTCGTGGTGAAGTGTATGTCTGTATGTGTCGGTGAAGTATTAAGAAAGCGTCAGGCGAGCGATGCGCAGCGCAACTCTACCGGGCCAGCCAGGCCGCACGCGGTACCGCTCGGTGCGGTAGACATGGTCAAAGCGTGCAAAGCAGTGGCGGATCCTGAATGATTTGGGGGGAGGGGCAGTTGTAAATACAAAAATTAAATTACTTATCTAGCCTGAAGTCTGTCACAAATTAAGTTCTTGGGGAGGAGGGGAGGGGGTTCAGCCCCGTAGGGCCCTGGATCCACTACTGGTGCAAAGCTCAGGCTCGGCTTGAGTGGGAGGTAGATAGAACCCACAGAAATCTTTACAATAAGTCAATAGAAATGTACTACACTTTACTACCAGACGGCGGAGGTCTCGACGTAGGGCACCTGCCAGTGCTGGCTCGCTCGCGGTCAGCTGGTGGGGTGGTCAGTGCTCACCTTGTCGACGTTGTCGCGCGTCTTGGCGGAGGTCTCGACGTAGGGCACCTGCCAGTGCTGGGCTCGCTCGCGGCAGGTCTCCAGCGGCACGCGGCGCTTCTCGGCCAGGTCCGACTTGTTGCCCACCAGCAGGAACGGAATGTTCTCGTCGTTTTTCACGCGCAGGATCTGTTCTCTGCAAAATTTATTTTTATATTAAGGAGGTATACAAGGTGTAATTTTAATCAGTCGAAATACGAAAAGGGGTCGTTGTGCTCATCATTATGAACAACTTTTACCATGGGACTAACCCTGAAATCGCGAAAAAAAAATCAGCTGTTCTATACATTTATGTTCACAGTATGTGTCCTTGGCGTGGCACCAAAATTATCGTAAAGGTAGACTTTCGTGGGTAGCGGCCGATGCGACAGACGCGCGCGGCCGAGTAGCCATCGGTAGCTACCCACGGAAGTCCACCTTAACACAAGTATATGGCTGGTGTGCGGCCCGATTCAGTGAAGTAGCTACGTCTTTCAGACGTACCTGAACTCCTGCGTGGCGTCGAAGCTCTCTGGCTCGGTGATGGAGAACACGCAGAGGAACCCCTCGCCGGAGCGGAAGTAGTTGTCACGGATGGCGGCGTAGTCCTCCTGCCCCGCCGTGTCCAGAATGTCGATCTGCACCTCCTCGCCGTCCAGCACCACCTGACGACAATAACGGTTCGAGGATTACTATTATATAGTTATGTCTATACTAATATTATAAGGCTGAAGAGTTTGTTTGAACGCGCTAATCTCTGAAACTGGCAGTCGGATTCGAAAATATATTTTTGTATATGTTGGCAAGATTTCGTTCGCGTGACATACACGTAGCGCCATCTAGCGTCCTAAAGCAATTGTGACCGTCGAAAGTTATTGTTCTTTCCCTCAGGAACAGTACTTTTTTTCCGAATGAAAGGTACGTCTATGTCTTATCCTATGTCTTTTTCTGTACCCCTGACAACGTAATATGCAAAATTTTATGGTGATCGGTTCAGTGATTTAGGCGTGCAAAGGTAACAAACACAAACTTACTTTCGCATCCTACTAATATCATAAACGTGATGAGTGAACGACGAATGAACGAGACGTGACGAGATGTTTGTTACTCTTTCACGCAAAAACTACTAAACGGATTTTGCTGAAACTTTACAGTAATATAGCTTATACATCAGAATAACATATAGACTACTTTTTATCCCAAAAACGCGGGCGAAGCCGCGGGCGGAAGCTAGTTTATAATATTACTTAAGAGATTTCAAAAACAACTAACACGGGCGGGATTAAAGCCCGCGACCTCTGCCGCACCGTTGCGTTACTCTAATTCCTTCTCCTAACACCAACTCCTTCTATTAGAAGAGGTGACGACGTTGAATTTATAAACTTGTAGCGACATCTGCCGACATCAGCGGAGACTACCTACATAGCTAAGACAGCTGACAGTGACAACTTGTCAAATGTCACTACATAACGTCTAACGTCAAAATCCTACATCTCGCAAGCAGAGTTTGCGATGCAATTGGCATAAATATACAGAAACCCGACATAAACTGTTGGGGCAGTGGCCCGCCAGACCATTACACCCGGTCTAGTAGGAGGATCCTCCCTTTTCAATAGAGGGACATTCCACCTCGTTCCACCATTCCCCAAAAACTAAAATATTAGTAATAGTTTTATTTCACTCAAAAAGATGATAAAATTACTCGTTAAAATTCTCACTGCGGTTAAATTAAACCTTGAAATAAAAATAAATGTGCGAACGTCTCGTGTAGCTGCATCGCTCCGAGATCTTATAAGTACTTATAGCAATAAGTCGACGGGTTGGTTCGTGAGCACGAGGCTTAATTGATTGCAGTAAGTGATGTGTTTGCATGATGGTCACGTATCTTTACTGCTGGCAAATTGATGTCATAGAACGCATAAATGACATTCATCAAAATTGTAATTGCATTAACATTATGTAGATAATCTATACCAATATTATAAAGCTGAAGAGTGTGTTTGAACGCGCTGATCTCTGGAACTAGCGGTCGGACTGGAAAAATTTTTTTGAATATGTTAGCCAGATTCATGAGGAATATTATAGGCTATTTAACATCACGCTATAACCCTTAAGCGCCGAGCAACGGGGTTAAAACCGCGGGAAACAGCTAGTACTACATATTGACTGAATTTCTTCAAAGCAGCGCCTTATTTCATCGTTTATTTAAAAACTGTACTTTCAGGATTCGACTGTTGTAAGCATTTTTATGAGATAACTTATAACGAGCTGTGCCGCGGTTTCACCCACCTTGTTCGGCTAATAAGGGTCGCAGCGTGATGTTAAATAGCTTGTACCTAACCTTGCTCGAGAATTGGGCTATAACAATCAAACAAAAAAATCTCTTCAGTTTTATTATTAGTATAGACGCACACTAAGAGCGGCGCCGTGCGACTGCGGAATGCATCGAGCTGTGTATGGTGCACGCATTCGAGCCCTTTGTTCTTAATGTCATAATTAACAAACATACCTACAACTGTGAAATAGTAAACAGCCGGCTTCCATTCCCACATGGGAAGCTCCACAATGCGCCAGATATAGACGTTCTCACACTAATTACATCGGTACAATCAGTAGATAGCGAGGTAATGTGGTATCTCTCATTTTCTCTTTAATCGTGAGAGCAGATCTTTATGCATATCAAATAGAAATTCCCAGCTATCTCGAAAACCGTGCTGTGCGATCCGAAGTTATATGCTAAGACAAGTTGAGGCCCGGCTTATCAACCGATCTTTCACTAAATACTGCAGGTCTATATTCAAGATGCCATCAGTGATGTTACCAGTCCTCCTAGCCTCCTATACTGGTACCTCTACCACCAATGGCGGATACCACCAGAAAAAGGGACTGAAGCAGTATTACCAAAGTTTTACAATCTATACAGTTGGGAAACGAACCTACTCGCGTAGAGCAACAATGCGGATCTAATAGCGTAAGTACCTACACGGGCGACAGTGTCGTTCGACATTAAAGGCGTTTTCCAACTGTATCGGCTCAAATACACCAAATCTATCGATCGATAAATCGTACGAACTTTGCTCGTATGGACGAACTCGGACGATTGAATCAAAGTGACGTTTTGTCGGTGACTATGTTTATTAGATACCGGACTGTGCTTCGTGCGACAGAGATGACGCTCTATAAAGCCGAAGCTAGCCGATATCTCTTTCTAAATCTCATCATCAGCCTATAGCAGTTTACTGCTGGACATAGGCCTCTCCAATTCCACGCCATTTAACTCGATCCTCGGCTTCTCATCCAGCTGCCACCAGCCAAACCTGCGCTTTCTAAAGCTCGCTGTATAATATTTCTTGCCGAGTACTGTACGTCGTTCTATGGTCCTTCACGAAGGAAACTATCACCAAATACAATACAATATATTCATAGTTTCAATAACGAACACTTAGAAAAAAATAGGGCATATCGAGAATAGGTCTTTTTAAGAACAAGTCTTTGTGCCAATGAGTCCAAATCCAAAGTAGGATAGGTCATTTCACGAATCCTACTAATATTATGAAGGTGAAAGTTTGTGAGGATGTAAAAATGTATGGATGTAAAGATGTATGGATGTTTGTTACTCTTTCACGCAAAAACTACTGAACGGATTTTGATGAAACTTTACTGTAATATAGCTTATACATCAGAACAACACATAGGCTACTTTTTATCCCAAAAACGCGGGCGAAGCCGCGGGCGGAAGCTAGTAAGTCCATAAACGACTGCAAGCCATTTTGCGAATAAGTCCAATATCTACTAAGCCGATTTATCTCACCTTCTTCCTGTAGCTGTCGGCTTTGGTCGGCTCGTAGTCCTCCACGAACTCGTCGTACATGAACTGCAGCGTGAGCGCGGACTTGCCCACGCCGCCCGAGCCCACCATGATTACTTTGTGCAGCGTCGGCTGCGCGGCCGGCTTCTTCGACATGGTGCGGCACTTCACTCGCGGCTCCAGGCAACACTGCCGACAAAACATTTAACTATTAAAAAAACTGGACAAGTACCAGTATAACTAGCTCTGACAGTTCCAAAATATGCAATAGCGCCATCTATGGGCAGCCTCCACCCGTTAAGGGTCTTGGAATAGACGGACAAAACAAACAGGCGTACGACCCGCCTGATTAGGGGACAAGCAGGTCCCCCGCTGTCAACACAGCGCATCCTCAGGAGCTCTGGCGACCTCACTCGCCACAAGAACACAACATGCCGAAGAGTAGCGTTATTTGGCTGTGGCATTCTGAAGTTGGAGGTACTTCTCCAGTCGAGCTGCTCTAGATTTGAGTAAACTGGTAAATCACCTTTCTTAAAAGTATCCCTGTCTTTCCCCAGGATTCAAGCTATCTTCACACCAAATTTCACCAAAATCGGTTCAGCGGTTTAACCGTGAACATAAATAGACAGAGTTCTTTTCGCAATAATATTAGTTTGGATTCCATCGGATTGGAATTTTTGAAATCTAGAAAATGTCAATAAAAATGTCTAAATAAGCGAAATAATTCATTAATATTGCGTCGTAGGCGCTAGGTGTCGCAACGTTTTGGCGTGCCTGCCCAAGCTTGGTCCTGCGGCGCATAAAAATGTTTATTTTAGGTGTCGCGACCGGCCGTGTGGCGACGTGTGTCGCGAAGACATTGAACTTGACTGAGCACCTGCAGAACCTTGAACGTGGGTATGACACGACTTATTCGTTATTAAACCTCTGTTTATAAAAGGCTTTGTCCTGACTGACTGATGGATCAACGCACAGCCTAAACCGCTGGTCGTAGAAACATGAATTTTGGCGGACGTATTCCTAATGTGATGTAGGCATGCGATAAGAAAGTATTTTTGAAAATTCCACCCTAAGAGGTTAAAAAAAGGTGGCAAAGTTTTTATGGGAAAACATGTTTGCTTGGTCTGATGAACTTCAAATTTTTATTTTCGCCGCCCACGCGGGCGAAGCCGCTGGCAAAAGCTAGTTATATCTAAATCCATGCGAATCCTCTGGAATTGGATAATTCGGCTCAATTTTCACTGTTTCGGGGAATGAAGGAGTCCCTAAGGGATGGTAGTGAAATATGAACAGCGCGGTAGACCTTACTCAAATTTGATTTACATACAGATGGATTTCGAGATAAGCTTGGGAATTACGTGAATTTTGGTATTTTCATCTTTATTAAACACTGCGAGATCAGCTTCTTACGGATTTTTGGTCTTAATGTGTACATGTTGTTAAGGATCTTAGGCCTGTAATAAACAACATTTTTTACTATTTAAGAATATTGGGATGTCTCCTAAACTCCATGTTGATTAAAATTATAAACTTTTTTAAAATTGTACATAGGTACTCTCACGTGCCATGTAAGGAACGCTCTTAGTCTTAGTTAGTATCGCAGCTTTATCTAAGGCACACCTAATGTAATATTTGCCAAATGAGTACAAAACAACTCCCCACACCTCCGGATATGTACAATTTGACTACGATAGAAAAAATATGCCATATCTGCAGTTTACCGGTCAGCTACATGCTACATTTGAGTCGGTGACAACAAATACAAGTAACATTATGTACTGATAAGCTAATAACGACACGCCTACCAAATCGGTCAGAATGTTATCTACAGTAATTATGGTAGAGATTACCTAGGTACAACTATTTCTAATGAGAAAGTTTTGTAACTTTTTATTGATAATGATCGTCACTATCAACGCTTCACGCGATGTCGTATTTTATCGTTGCTCTTGCACTCTTGTGTTAGCACGAAATATTCTCGCATAGCTGCGCCTGCGCTGGTGAAAACCAGCAAGATTGGTAGCAGGGCTGGCTGCCAAAGGTATGCCTGTAAACTCGTAGGGAGAACCGAACTTAAGACTCAAGTTTCAGTTTCATTACTTCTAGTTTCAACCAATCAAGTGGCTTGAAACTAGTGTCAAGTACCTAATGCTTTAGTTCTGAGTTAGATTCTGTAAGACGCCTCATAGATTTACACCCTAATCTTAATTGAGCGTTTAGATTAGAGTGTGGGTGGACGATGCCATTTTTGTAGTTTCCTAGCGACACAATATTTATCAATATCCATAACGATAGCTTATCAGTCATCTTGAACCTTGTTCGGTATTAAAATGCAAATTAACTTTTCTTGTCCACATTATCGTAAAAACGTCATTCAATCTACATTGAAATCTAATCATATTTACATTATTGGAACTGGTGCTAGAAATCATCGCCGGTGACGTCACATTCGGGGTTGAAACACATTAACGCGTCCTTCAAACGTCAGGCATTGGTGTAAGTTAAACAAAAATCAATTGTTGTAGTTTATAATTGATAGATGTTAGCCGGCAAAGATGAACGTGGACTGAATGACAATGTAAACAATAGTGCGAGTGTAGAAAATATTGCTGGTTCACTTGCCTGAAGTACTAATTTGGCAAAGCATAAATTCAACATAGAAGCTATAATGATTAGAAAATATGTTTAGTAAAATCATTGAGACGCCAGAAGATGAAGCATTGAAGCAGTACATTAAAAAGCTAAGGATTCTTAATTACGCTGAAAAGATGTAAAATCGGCAGTCGTAACTCCACTTAATACGCATTACGCAAAGGACGGCATACCTAAATGTGCGTAGTAAATTCAGAGTTAATTGAATGTGAACAAAAGACTGACTGGGAGCTGGCAGACAGACCGTGAGACAAAGCTAGCCGTGAATAGAATTCATAATGAGGTAGCACAATCGAAAAGATTTTCCTGTCATTTTAGTTTTATATAGTTCCCCGCGACTTCGTCCACGTGAAAATTGATGAAAAGTAGCATGTGTGCTCCTCCAGATCCCAGGTTACCCCATTCATCCAAATCCGTCGAGCCGTTTCACCGTGAAGGACTAACAAACACAAACGTCCCCCCCACACACCCAAACGTTCGCATTTATATGTAACCTGCGCTTTTGACTTTATGCGCTTTTGACATTCTGCTCTTTTGACAATTTGCGCCCATTTGTCATTTCGCGCTTTTGGCCATAAGCTTCTAAATGGTAATATTAGTGTGATAAATCTCAACATTACCTATAGTAGGTAAACTACATATAACTGGACTAGAGATGGTGAGGGTGACACGACGGGTGATACACATGTAGTAGGAGTCAAGTTCAAGAAATGTAACCGAATGAATTTATAGGAACAAAAGTCGAAAGAGGTTATGTGTTCGTCCGAGTCAAAGGTATGAAATATTTCAGTAGTCCCAATTTATTGCATTCAGAAGCGAAGCTCCAGTAGATCCTTATCCAAACAATCAGCTCGATATCAATCAATCACAATCTGTATCTATACATCCTTTACCAGAAGCTATCCATGCCAAATATTTCAATCAAACCCGCTCTTCCGACGGTAGACAAACAAAGGCATCGTGAGCTACATACTGAGCAGCAGTATCATTGTCCACGCGGCACACGTATCAAGAAGTTCAGTTATCAAACAATACTGTTTGGGTTTCCTGCTTGATTGCAACGGGATCCAATCACCTGTTCCGATGGGGATTACGGTTTTTGAGTATGGTAAGACCATTCAGTTTTATTTGACTTGTTCCGAAGCTCGACGAACAAAAGAGACATAAAACAAAAGAGACACAAAAATTTAATTTATTTTTATTTTATTGTTGGTAGGCAAAATTGGGTGCTTTCTGGATTTTCAAGCCAGGGGGTCAAAATGCTAAAGTATCATATTTCTGCTGTCCTTTTTCGATCGACTTTTGTTGAAAACATGGCGGTCGCGACTTTATTTCAGTTTTTGCTACTCAAATGCTATCAGATTTTTTGTCTTTTATGCTACGCTGATAATCAGGCATAGGAGTTTTTCTGCCACTTGGAACAATATACAACGATAAGGTGTCTGTTTCGCACCGTTCATGAAGTTCGAATCTTGACGAGAAGATAAGATAAAGTTGACTTATCTCCACAGATCACAGTATTCACAGTAAATGTAAGACCGTCGCCGACTTGCCGCCCACACAGACAAAAATAACTAATTTCCTTTAATTAAAGTCCAGATCTGGGGCGGTTACGTCAGTGGTTTATGTTGCTTTCATCTTTTTCTTTTTGCTCCTTTGCTGAATTAAAATTATCGTTTTAAGGTATTATTTGTTTAGGAGTGTTATATTTATGAATTGGCAGTTTTATGGTAGGTATTTGAGATTGAGAATAAGGAAAAATTATGTTATCCTTACGTATTTTTAGCAAGAACTCGTTTGTGTATTTGTTTCGTTTCAGGTAGTTGTTAAAATAAGTTATAATGGATGACATCAAGGATAGATAAGTAAACAACAACACACACAGATGCTGGTAAAGAGAGCGAAACTTATAATAAATCAGACGACAGGAATCTTATTACCTACCTGATTAGATTATTACGTAACCCTCTGTGCGCGAATCCGACTCGCACAAAACCGATTTTATACTGATACGAAGGAATGAATGTTCATTGGAAAAATGAGATATTTTGCGAAAGATACATTCTACGAAAGGGACAATTTACAAAAGAGGAATTTTGCGAAAGGGACATGTTGTCTGCGAAGTGGACGATCTGCGACTGAACCAACTATAGCTCATCGTTAACTTGTGCGACAGACAGATAGGTAGAACTAATTGCAGTAACAAATACATCATATAACGTGATACACTGCACGGTGCAACTAGGCGGCGAGATACGAAGCCGTAGTAACTTAATAGGATTTAATAACAGCCTCGTTACAACTCCAGTGAAATTGAGATAAACACAAACAATAGGCGACCTTGGAACACATGAATCATAAAAATGATTCATTACCAACGATTAGATGTGAATCAGCTAGTACTTACAGAAAACAAACGAGGCATCACACAGATTATAATTCTATTTTTATTCGGAAACGATGCACGGAAGAACTCACTGATTAAACACGCACGACTGCTCGCTTCAGACTCTAAAGGAAATATACACTTTTCGTATGGTTTCCCCCACCATGACAAAACATGTCAAAGGGCAAACATGATGACATAGATAATGTTCATTGTCTAATTGTTTTAGTTGTAACGAGTGTGGCTTCCGCCAAATGTAAAAGTTGTATTAGGTCCGATCGCACACAAGTCGGCCAAAAAGTATAGACGGTTGAATTTCCTGTCAGAAAATGATCACTCAATATTAGAATTGTACTCGCTAAGCACAGGAAGGCGTACCATATCACATGAGATGATAACATTCAGTGTCATCATTGGCTAGAAATATACTACGGATCAACCATCGTAGTTTCGATTATGTAGGGCACATTTCAATTTATTTTGCTAACTTCGTAAGCATAGGGTGCCGATGCGTTTCATGCATCATAATGACTGCAGTAAAATCGCAAATGAGTTATAAATAACCCAGTGAAAAGTAGTTATGTCATTCAAGATTAGCGTGATGTACGTAAGATGGTATGTTTCATTAAGTTATGTGCATGATTTACGTGTTTTAACGTAAGCACATGTAATAACCAGTCTCACTCGGTTTACCGAACGATGGCATGTCAGCTATCAACTGGCAAGATACATACTGCGCAAGATTCGGCTCTGTAAAACAACTGATCAAGGGATAAAACACCTTTTCAAAGTATGCTGCCACATTTTGCCTTTTTTCTTTTCTGTTTTAATTTTGGTGTGAACCGAAACTTTACAATACGCTTTATCGAGAATGCGAATTAGTTTTAATTGGTATACTAAAATTAGGTACCTACAGAGTCACCCCCTTTAGATATGCAATTTGCAGGATCGATCTAATCGCTCTAATTGGCAACAGTATTGGTGTGAACAGTATGTCTTATCTTAGGGCAACGACCCGCTCAAATTTCATTACTAGATGCGGAAGGCATACAACCTGGTGTTATGGCATAGGTACCTCGGAACACTCTTATCTAGTAGTAGACTGCGATTGGCCGTTGATTAATAGTCTGAGAATATAATAAAAATCCAATAAACCAACAGCAACAAGTGAAAGTCCTATTAAATAAACACATTAATCACTAACTAGCCACTATTTATTGTAATAGCCAGGCATGTGCGCAAGCGCAGTCTAGTGGATCGTCACAGTTGCCACAGATGCGATAACGATCTAATACTGTGTGTATTGTAAATTGGTGTGATGAATTAAATGAATTGTTTTATGGCGACATAGTTTTATTACGTCATCGTCATGGTTAGTAGCCTTTTTTTTTTTTTTTTTTTGGGGATGGGAAATCATCAAATGACCCCTCCCGCTCTGGGCGGAGCGGAAGGGAGTGTCAGACTCTTACTGACTAAAACCCACCCATGTTCCTTCCTTAGCCCTTTTGTCCGGGTCAGCGGTATCCCTTCCGGACGATCCCGCTTTCCCGGCAGGCTTGGGCCCTAATGGGCCCCCTCTCTGATGCTGACATCTCTTTGAGGCGCGCGTGGAACACGTACGCGCCGTTCGGCACGGGCCTGGTCCTGATCGGACGGTGAGCTACCCATTACTCACCGCCCGCAGGCCCGCGATGGTTAGTAGCCTAGTTTGTAGAATATTTTCCATCGTATCGGGTTCTGTGTTAATTTGTACTACTTTGCACTTGTTTATACTCTACAGCGCTGTTCTAATGAAGAGCGCTGTCATGAGGAGCGCTCTTCTAATGAGGAGCAATTGGTCCTCTTAGGCTAATGCCTAAGAGGACCAATTGCCGCTGGGACCACTACTAATGGAACCGTCTTTGTCACTATCATGGTCCTACAGTTATCCTTCTTTTCCGCGCTATAAAAAGACTAAATCGTCCCCGTTTCCTCGGTATCTACGTACAAATTATGGACTAAAGGTATTATTATTACAGGCATTAGCATTATTTCATTATCAATATAATAGGTTCAGCGATATACTGTAGTACAAAAATTGTCGAGCGGTACCAGTCTCCAAGTGGTACGGCTGCAACTCTGCAGACAGCGGCAAAAATGTAAGACACATTGGAAAACATCACGAGAGCTGTATTTTTGAGATGACTTCCTATTATAGCCTTTTTTAAAGACAAGTATTTTATTTCAAATTTAAAGGTCCGTTATGCAGTTAAGTAGGACTTTTCCAATTTGATTAACTCTGAGAAGAAACAACAAAAACGAATTGATCAAGAATCAAGATCTCCTTTTAGATCCAGCGTCAGACATCGTGTAAATCTCAAGTAAGCCTTCGATAGCTCCATGCTTCCTCATAATTCTACATAACCTTTATTTAGGTTAACAGTTTTATGAGATTCTGAATGATTCCAGTAGGTATTTCACACGGATCGATTGTCGCCCGACCTCCACAACCCAATAAATTAGGTTATATCGATATCAGACACTTTTACTTCCCACTTTTTGATTAAACCAAAGTTATTCTTAGACCTGAAGCAAGAACAAAGAGATTGTTTGCTTAATACTAAGCCTTAAACAATAAAGAAATGATTGAAACTGATTCTCTTGGCCTTGACAACTTGATTGACATTGTTCCTTGCATTTTGCTTTACGAATTTTGTTTCGTAATGTTTTGGCTTTCGAGCGACTCAGGCAGGACAAAAAACGCATTGTATACTACTACTATCTTGAGTAACTTTCAAAAAACACTGAAAAGTTCATCGTTTATACCAAGGTATGACATTTCTAAACGATTAAGGGCCTAGTTCACCGACAAGATAACAGTCCGTTAAATTGAAAACGGCTGTTTATCACATCTTTTCCCATACAAAAGGTCATGTTAAACGGCCGTTTACAATTTATCGGACTGTTATCTTGTCGGTGAACTTAGCCCTAAATAGCCATGAGTATTTGTTACTCCCTGTTGTCGAAATGGGTCACGTAGAATTTAACAATAGGTAGGTACTTACATAATTATGTATTATAAATTCGAAAGATTGCGTGTGGGGGTATGTATGTTTGTTACTCTTCACGCTGAAACGGTGGACGGATTTGGATGAAATTAGATAAACAAGTAGCCTGGGACCTAGAGAAGCCCATAAGCTACTTTTCATCCATTTTCACGCAGACGAAGTCGCGGGAAAGAGCTCGTTAAAAATATTTTCAATTCAGATGCAGTTATTTAATATTTCAGTCACATAGATCTGTGTCAAAGCGAACTTGAACTTCAAGATACAAGGTGTAAGACATATTATTAAACTCGCCACAACTCGCGCCATAGAAATCTGCATCAATCATAATTATCACGATGATCACGCGTCTTCCTCGACAGGTGCATCTTATGCGTCGTAAAAAATGTGCGTAATATCTGTTCCCATACCAACTGCGCCATATAAAAAATGCTGGCTATACAGGGTGGCAGGTTAGACAGTGGAAATATTTTAAGGGGTCATTGTACTCATCATTATGAACAACTTTTAGTATGGGACCAACTCCGAAATCGCGAAAAAATATTCAGCTGTTCCATACATTTATGTTCACATAACTCAACAAAATGTATGGAGCAGAAGATTTTTTTTTCGCGATGATAAAATATATGCTTGGGTGAATATAGGTAAAGTGCGTTTCACATAAAACTTCCCTTCGACGCTATGTTGGCTCCCCTGAATTTCAATATGTTACGTTTTTAGCAGTGTTGGAAGGGTTTGGGCGATTACCCTTACCCCTTCATCACTTTTTAGTGTCCTACGCATTACTATCCTACTAATATTATAAATGCGAAAGTTTGTGTGTGTGTGTGTTTTGTGTGACATGTTTGTTACTTCTTCACGCTGAAACGGCTGCACGGATTTGGATGAAATTTGGCAAGGAGGTAGCCTGGGACCTGGAAATACACATAGGCTAATTTTCATCCATTTTCCGCAGACGAAGTCGCGGGGAACAGCTAGTAACACATAAATCTACAAAATACATAAAACATTAAGACCTAGACAGGAGCTTTATAGAAGATAATTAACTGCAGCAGTCAATTGAACAGTTGCACACATGACAATGAACGCTTAAATGCTTTTCCTCTTTGCTTGCACGGCTCTGTTGGTCTCATCGTTTTAATTACCCGCAAACATCCAATCAACGTGTCTACCTAAACCAGTAAATCAATTATCATCATCTGAATCATGTAAGAGGTTTCCCTAAGAGCTCGCGTGCCGCGAGTACTCGCCACATAATAGCTGGTATTTTGTAAAAACTTCACGTCAGCAGCACTGGCGCGGAAAAAGTTCGTCGCTTTCCAGACGAGTTGGCGCGAAATAGAAACTTGTGTGACAATGCACTGTGGACTGTGATGCAGCGAAACAAGTCGCAACAAAGCCTGTGTAATGATACGGGAGTTATGACCTTATGACGCCCGGGACTCCCCAAAGCCCAGCATCATCAAAACTGATACCTAATGTTTATTCTGAACATAGATCCCTTCCAATATTCAAACAATTAGTTTTAGCTAATTGACCATTATGAGGATATACAGTACACTCAGATCTCAATGTTATCCAATTATTAGACCAGTCTCATATTTTGTGTATTAAACTGAGTAAACCCATTATTGAATATAATCTAAGAATCAAACGTGAAGTAAATAAACCAATGACCGTAGCGACATATCCACTAGATCCAGTGCACATAAATGTTATTTTAACGAAATAAAAACTATTGCCAATATTCTGTATAAAAAATATTCCAAAGGCACTGTTATCGCGAATATGCAAATCAAAAGAGTGAAACATACAAAGTAGAATACATAAAAAAAAAAAATGTAATCATTGAACGGCTGACTCACAGCTGATACGTCATTGATTCAATGAAACAAGTGCTACATCTACATCACTAGCCGAACGACTGTGCGAAATATTACAATATAGGAACAAAAACAGCATAACAGTAGCTTGTCATAAAAAAATTTACTGAACGCATTCATTTGGTAGTCCAATAGTTCTTTTTTGATCATCAATATTTACGACTGAAGTCTAGATACAGTTTTATGAAAGTCAACCGTTAAGTATAACAGATTAGAAAGGCGAAAAAAAATCAATAGGTAACAAAGTTGAATAGAGCTTATTCATATTTTGGCAGAATCTTACGTATTACATTTGCCTGCTTTCTAGCTAAAAATATACTAACTACTGTATTGTTTTAAGTCATCGTGTTTCGCATGCCAACTGGAACTTCATTCAGAAGCTTTCATCGTTGAAAATATAAATGTCTGCTAACACAAACACGGTCTCTTTACTTTTTGGCGACAAGAGTAACTATGTGTGTATAGCGATGTTAGACAAGATAAACTATTTTAATGATTAAAATAACAAAAACCCGACTGCATAATATCTTATTATTACAGCCCATGTTAGGTACTCCCAAAGATGAATCTAGTGATTCCGAAACTGTTCGTCATTCGTTTCTCCATTCAATTGAATACCGACTGAACAATTCATTTATGAATGTATCTTAGGTATCGTCGATACATAAGATACATTCATAAATGAACCCATTTCTTTCATCACGACATGCTTATCACGTATTTAACTATTCACGACACTAGACCAACGGCCGAAAGTTAATGTAATTAGCAGCTAGGTCGCATTGCTAGACTATAGGACATGCTGTCATCCGTGAGTCACGGCCGAGTGACCGACATGGTTCGCGTGACTATGGTCCAATTGTGTGGCATTGTGGACTTATTTATGTGGAGGTGATAAGTAATTAAATATACATAGTCCTTACAAGTGAAATGGAGGTGAAAGTGTTTGCAAACATAGTTGTTAACACGTCACACAGCTCATCCGCATACCAGCCTTGGATCTAGGGAGGGGGGCAAGCCGGGGCCCGTGCCCCGGGCGGCAAATTCAAGCTTGGTAGACGAATACACTGAGTAGTGTATTCGTCTACCAAGCGTAGTAATCTCAAAGAGCAGCGCTAGACCGGTCGTTGTGGCGTTCTTTGGGGAGGCCTATGTGAGCATCAGTGGGCGTGTTATGGCTGAAATGATGATGATGTTAAAGCTAAAGTATTGTCGGGCGGGGGCGGCAACATTCAGTTTTTCGAAATAAGTCAAGATCCGGGACTGCAGCATGCCATAAGCCTAGCCTTTTGTTAACTACGTCCAGGATAGCGGTGACAGCCATCTGACCTTCGCAACTTACTAGAGAATACAAATATTCTCGGGTTAGTCCGGTTATCAGACTACTGGGCTTCTGATGACCTATAACGACGGGATGAATGGCAACTACAGTTACCATACTGTATTATCGTATAGGTACACCGCTTGAGGTGTTCAAGCTCGTGATGCTACCGCCATATTGGAAAATTATTGATACCTCAGACAGCTTGTCTCACTGCTTCGGCTGTGCTGTGGCGCGCTGAATCGATTGATCATTGAATACTGATCGCCGTGTGCAATAGAAACCGCTTATTGTTTAAAACGATATACGTACCGTACGCTGAACCGCTTTCACGTGTTATCATTTACACAAAAACGTTATTCTCTATGGTTTCACGGAACGGCATGCGCCATGGGAGAAAGTGTTTAGAATAGTTGTTGAGAAGCAATGCGGGCTCATTGAATAAACGTCAGGAGATATTTTCATTGTACTTTATTGCATAAGAAATAAGAAGAATAACAGCGGTCCCTATTCCCTATAAACGGTAACATCCTTATATGCGCACAGCATGTTTTAGGGTTCCGTACCAAAATAGTAAAAAAGGAACCCTTAGGGCCAAACCACACGGTGCGACTTCGTCTGTCTGTCTGTCTGTCTGTCTGTCTGTCACACCTGTTTATTTCAGCAACTACTAATGCTATCGACTTGAAATTTGGAACAGTTATAAAGAATGCTTGTCCAACTTTATTGCAAATTAAACAGCACAGTTTTCGACATATGATGAAAAATGACTGAAAAAATACCATTCCCCCCCCCCTTATCTCCGAAGTTTGCGGAGCGAAAAATCTGAAATAATTAGAGTTGATAGTAATTGATCCAAATATTGCACCAAAAATAAAACGATGTTCCTAACTACTACAGTTTTTTCAAAATCATTAAAATTCCTTCACAAACAAACTTAGTTATGCGGTCCGGTTTTTTTCACTTTATACGTCCAAAAATGATACGGAACCCGTGGTGCGCGAGTACGACTCGCACTTGGCTGGCTTTTTATTATGAATTAATGATACATATTAATTTTAAAATAAAAACATTTTTATTTTGGGTGGGCTTTTTTTTCTTTAGTAGGTACTGTAGGTAGGTACCTACATGGACGCTATAGTGTTACGTCTTTCGTACTGTATAACATTAGGCTACTTTAGTGTAGGTATAGGTAGTTACCACAAAACAAACAATTATTAAAATTACTATCGCGTTAACTAATCTTATCAAGATTATTACCGTAAGTAACTATAAATTCCTGGCTGTATACCAGTCAATACTAAAAATTGCTGGTGGCATTTATACCATAGCATAAGTCGTAGTTAACAAAGTTTTTAGTAAATTAAAACTACGCGAGAAAAATGTACCTACCTACTGAAATGTACAGGATTGTGGGCGGCCCTTTATAGGCAAGGAAAAATAGATTGCCGCGCGGTCTCGCGGATGTAACATTTTCGAGATCTGCAGAAGCGGATGTCGAGTTTTTTTAATAAATAACTTAATTTACATGAAAAACGATAATAATGGTACCTACTGTTTAGTTAGGTACCTATATTTATTTATAATGTGAAAGTGGGTAGTGAGATAAGTATAAAATCAGTAATTAAAACAAGCACAGCAAGCGCCACTCTCTGGCCCCGTCCAAAATTGTTTGTCGCGACATGCACAACTGCATCCGCAGAAGTTTTGCATGATTTTTTTGCGCATGTGGATTTTAAAATTAATGCGGATGACTTGGAGGTGTGGATGCGGTTGCGAATATTCTCAACATCCCTGATAATAATAGTCATATTTACCAATTTAAATTAGATTCTCCATTTTTCACAAAAACAATAATATTTTTACATGGCCATAAGATAGAATGTACAGGACCTAAGGCTAAACCACTTAATACTTACATCTACATTCTAAGCAAATACAGTTTTTGGTTTAATTTGAATGCAGGATTCAAGTGGTTTATCAAATTGTAGTAGTTTCATCACTGAACTATCAGATCATTCAGATAATAAGCCAATACCTTATCATCTACTTATCTAGTATGTTGTAAATTCCATCCATAAGATTACAATCCACAAGATAACAGTTTTAAAGACATTTGATGAACAATCTTATACTGATAACTTAAACAAGGGATATTGATTTCAACAGATTATTAAAAGCTATTAAATATGTGATAAAGAAAGAGAAGATTATAAGCTAATCTCTAGGTAAATTATAAGAACCTAAATACCAGAAAGAGATAAAGTGATAAAAAGTCCCCTTTAAAAGAGTGACAGAAGCATTAAATCAGTATGTAGAATAAATCATACTGAAGACAGTGAAACTAAGGTTTATTCCTTAAAGTTGAGTGTAGTGTGTAGTGCATAGGCGCTATGCAGGGAGGGGCAAGTGGGGCACATGCCCCACTCTGGCTTGTGGCCAAGACAGGCTAAAACTTTACATAACAAAAATTAAATTGCTTAATTAAGTTTTTAGTTTGTGTGGGGTAAATGGTTGGGTGGGTTGGTTAAATAATATTACTTATCAATTTTGCCACCGCACAGGATAAAGATTTGCAGATGCTAACAAATAAATCAACTTTAAGTACCTAACTAAGTTACCAAACACTTGTATGCATTCCTATCTGAATAAAGGGCTATTATTATTATTTAATTTATACAGAAAGTACTATTATGTTCAACAAGTGGTAAAACACAAAGTTAGGACTTAGGTACATAACAGTAGTACCAACCTAATAAGTAAGTGTAACAAAATCATCTACTTATGCACTGGTAGCTTAAAAACATACATAATAGTTTAAGCCAAGAGGACGCCTGCTGTACTGCCATAGTCATTACAAACACATTAGCTGTAGTGATTAGATCTACGAGGTAATTACTGTTACACAAGGAACTGCAGATAACTATAGCACCCTATAGAAATGATGTCAATACTGACTTCTTTTAAATATTTAAAGTATTTATTGGTAGGATTTTTGCAAAAATATTATATTTTTATAAGCATCGTACCTACCTATGTACTATTGTAAATGCTCATCGAACAATAGAGATTTATTTTTCATATAATGGGGTATAATTTGCATAATCTTTTATGTAATGGAAATAATTTTACCTAGATAATCTACTATTGTATTCACTATTCACTCCTAGAGGGCTATGCACATAAAAGGTTTGTTCTATTGTTTAAAACCAGCAAAACCATTGTTCGTTGACAGGTTTAATTAATAAACAGTCATTAATATTCAATCCATTGTTAAACTAGACCATTATTAATGAGCATCATGGAGAAATTTTTATTTTATGTGTGAAAGTCATGTGAATAATTCATTGCATTTATATTATTCTATGACAAGGTAAGTTAATATAATATTATGTATTGATTACAAAGGGAAAGGGATGTCATTATAAGTCCTTGTGACCGTCTTAAGTTATTTCTGTTAATATAGTCTTGAATACATTCTAAACGGCATTCCTTTGATTATGAGGGATAAGACAAAGAAAAAAATACTATTGCCCCTAAGGCAACTCTCTGATCAATTAGAGGAATACTCATAGAACAGGTTTGAGGGAATTCATAGGGTAGTGTGGCAATCTTTCACATGGTAATCAAACAAGGATGTTGCCCCCAAATTGGCTTTTGTTTCTAGATTTTAGCTTATCAAGATCACAACTTCACTCTCACCTTTTGTTCTTCCAGAAACTTGGTAGATAACTGGTAGGCTAGGGCCGAGAACATCACTGGGGCCTCAGCACAGTCTCCACAACGCGGGAGACGGGAGAGAGCGCCCCAACAATACCATGGTACACAAACACTGCGCCCAACGCGCTCGTCAACAACAAAAAACTGACAACAACTGATTATCATTAGCGACAACTACAAATTCCGTGGAAAAGTCGCGGAAAATCAATCACAAAACGAGCGAGTGAGTCACGAACGTCTGTGACGACGCCTTATGGCAACTCGTACAAACACATAACTGTACCACGCACGACCAACGACAATACAGTAGTATTCGGCCAGCTAACCGGGTCGGGAAAAGTGCATTAACACGTGAGAACCGTAAGACAATGCGCGTGAAACTGTGGGAGAAGCCGAGGCGTTGCCATTGTAGTAAACATTCACGTCATTGACCTACACACCACCGCCGACCACCGCTACACTTTCTGAACGACACTGCACGTTAATTCTAGAACTTACCTCAATTAATTAAGACTCCGACGGTTTATCCTCCGTTTTAGAGTTTTGGTGTAAATTGATTTCACTATTTCGTCAATGGTCACTCACTTTACGCGACTGTCAAAAAGGGTTGATGATGATCGGTGTGATGTCGGATGTCGTAGGTAGCGACCTCTTTAGGGCGGTACTCCAAATTGAAATAAAAATTTCCTAAAATGTAGGGAGATTTTATACGATGATATTGACTAGTTTATTGTCAACAAAGCATTTTTTTATGTAGCAGATGTTTATTTAGCTCCCAATCTATCTTCAGCAGTTTTAAATAAAATGAATAGTCGGTAAAATAATAATCTACGGCTTACTACTAATCTAATGCTTACATTCAAGCCATGTAGTTTAGTGATTATGTGACAAAGATTTTAGCTTTCAAATATTATTTTATTTTACTGTTCAACGAAAAATAATTAGATATGGCAAATAATAAAAAATTAAGACATTTTAATTAATTTATTAATTAATTAACTCAATCTTTCCGAAAGACAACTTAACAGTTATTATTTTAATTAATTCTATATCTACTACGCTATTCCTTACCTACTTTTTATCTATCTGTATATTTCGTATATTTTGTCTTGTCATTCGAACTCTTATTTTGTGTTTAAAAAATATTAATATTTATTCAAAACGATTTTTTAACTGATTTAGGGGATTTTTTAATTTTATTGTGGCGACACTTGATTCATGTGACATAAAAATTCACGTTCGAAAATGGTAAACTCGTGTAAACAGAAAACGTTTCGATATTGCTGGCGGTTTATGTTATTGTGTGGCGTGACGTGTTTGTAATCGTGTTTATTTAAATGTAATAACAAAACGTGTCAAACGTCAAAACATTCATGAAGTTGCGTATTTACTTGCAAAACAAACATGAATAATAATTGATTTTTAAAAAATACGTGTAATATAAAAATAAAATGATGTCAGGTGTTAAATTGGAAGTCCTTTGGTCACCAATACACCACGACAAGTTTATATTATGGGGCCCAGACATAACCTTATATGAAGTTTCTCGGATAAAGGAAATCGAGAAAAAAACAACATGTACGTACAAATTTAAACATTTATGCAGTACATAGTGTATCTGGGAAGAGTATGAGAGCTCTGATATTCCTATTATAATATTGAATGACATAATTCCATGTATTGAGTTCATTGTAATCTATCCGGTTTGGGTTATCATTTCACAAGCCAAAGTTTCAAACATTTATGCTTATCATGCTCATTAGTGGGACTAATGAGTACCATTAAGTGGGTATATTTAGCGCCACGTTCTTGAGCAAAGGAGAAAAGTAAAAAAAACTACCTACATCCTAGTGTGATAATCATTCATATTCAAATCCTTTATTGCATTGTTGTTATAAGTGGATTTATTTTATTCAGAAAAGACAGTGATACAATAAACCCAAATAAGTTGTATATTATGTACAGCTCATGCTCAGTATAGGAAAGAAAAAGATTACTTAAATTCAGCTAATATTAAACATAATTATAGCATTATTTATAATCAAAATTCAACAGACATAATGGCCTGCTTCTGACACCGAGCATAACATGCATGTTGCCGGCCCTTTAAAATGAGGATTCACTTTGCCAACAGCTTAGGGAACATGCAGGTCCCCTATTGTCAATACAGCAAATCCTCAGGAGCTCTGTAACTGCAACTCAATTCAGGAACACAACACTAGTGAACAGTAGTGTTATTTGGCTGTGGTATTCTGTAAGGTTTGAGCGAGGTATCCCACTGTGCCCTACCTGTCTTAAAATAACAAGAAAGAGTACGTAAAAGATTTTATTTCGCATTTTCACCAGTCACTCCAATTTCTTCAACCCGTGGCGCAACAATCCTCGCGTCCCAAAGTGCTAGTGGCGTCAGATGTGTGGACATCAGCGCCATCCCCGAGCAACCCGAGCCACTGCTGGCACTTGGGTATGCCAGTGGACGCGTTGCTCTAACTACTCTGAAGCAGACGTATGATCCGTTGGGACTTGTTGGCAGAGAGTTTTGTAAGTACCAAGATTTCTGTACCTACTCAATTTTTACTTGTATCTAGTAAAAATGGAGTACACAAATCTAAATAACAAGTCAATAGAAATGTTATCTACTACATTTGACTACCAGACGTGTCGCCGGTTCGCAGTCAATGTCAGTACATCCAATGCAATATAAATTAAACTTACTTACGTTCACATACGTCACATGTTTAAACGCGCGCTCTCGATGTTGTGTCGTTTTGTCACTGAATTGTTTATTTGTTACCAAGTAATGCTTCGTGCGACAGAGATGACGCTCTATAAAGCCGAAGCTAGCCGATTATCTTTCAAAAGCTCGACGTGTAATCAGGCGCGGTCGCAGCTGACGATTTTGGGGGTGTCATACCGTAACTGAAAGACTTGGCGGGGGGGGGGGGGGTCATACCGATGAATGCCGACGTGCTATACCGTGAATTACCGTGTTTGGCCCATTTTTTTACGATATTGGGGGTCATGACCCCCCACCCCCCCTCGGACCGCGCCTGCGTGTAATATTTACTACCCTGAACTGTATTTTCCATTGTATTATTTTAGTCTAATAAATGAATCAAGGCCTTTTGGGCCAAACAGCAAACAGCATATTTTTGCTATAAATTTATCTGGATCAAATAGTTTAAATCTGTTATACCCCAGCTCCCCGGTACCCTCGGCTGTGCAACTCAGTGTCATGGAGTCACATGGACACCAACATGCTGGCG
Organism: Thalpophila matura; assembly: GCA_948465475.1. NCBI lineage: Eukaryota > Metazoa > Arthropoda > Insecta > Lepidoptera > Noctuidae > Thalpophila > Thalpophila matura. The sequence goes on along the minus strand of OX419189.1, from coordinate 17,324,463 downwards.
GTGGCCATGGAGAAGCATCGCAGTGACCACTGCATACTGCTGTGGGATGTGTACCGGGGATCCATGCTGTCTGAGGAGGCTAAAGGTAACCTATACACCAGAATACACCTTCACTGTGGTTTCTAAATATATTTATAAGGGGGTACAAATGTTCTTCCATAATTTGAAATTAATTTAATCTAGTTTACCATTGCTCAGATGCGGATAGGGGGGAGGGGCATTGGGTGCAACTGTACCCCCCCCCTCTGAATCTCTACTAATTCAAACATGTTGGAATCATCATAGGGACATCAATTTTGAAATCACACATAAATTGACTTCCCTGAACGAAATCACAGTTCTTCTCTTTTGATATCTTGGTCTTTTGCGGTTGGAGAGAGATCTCCCTAACTTTCGCATTTCTTTCCTAATCAAAAGATTTCTTAACTTTTTTCTCTTGCTTCGTTACCAGCTACGGATACTGCATCATCGTCATCAGCGACGGAGCCCCCTCGGCCTCTAGCCGAGATGGGCCTCTCGGAGACGGCCCACAGCGTCACCTGGGCCAACTTCTCCAGCAGGACTCTGATCGCGTCCATGAACCTCAAGTACATCAAGATATTTGATCTTAGAGGTAAGGAGTGTGAAGGAGGTGATGGCGTCATTTCAACATTTCCATCTTCTTGTCTTGTATAAGAACAGCTCATGCCCGTGGGAAAATAATCGCTAGTCAGCAAGGTGGTAGCCATAGTTAAGATAGCCTATAATAGCTCTCAAGGATAATGTAGCTTTCCATTGGTGAAAGAATTTTTAGTATTGGATCAGTAGTTCCAGAGATTATCCTCCATACACAAATTCACATTTTAGGCGGAACACATAAAAAAGCTTTGCCCGTTATTTTTAATGCATTTTCTGGAAAGAAGGAAAATTTCTGCATGTTCATTGTTACATGCGTCAGCATTGTCTGCAGCAGCTTCAAGGTCACAAACCACGACACGTGATTGGTGACAGACATAAACCGCAAACTCGGCTGCTATGACCTATTATTCTTTACTTGACATAAATTCTTGACCATGACGAATATTAACCATTGCGTCTGAGATACTCCAAGCATTAGTCAGATTTATTCTGTGAAATCTAACCCCACAGTTTTCCTATGACAATATTAGGTCTCCTATTTTGTCTTCCTGGTGACTTGGCCTATTACTTAGTATGAGAGTATAAATCGACTTGGGTGTTCCCCGACAGTTACAATCTGGTGAGTGAATCGGTTTCTTCTAGGCAAGCATGCTCCATTGTTTACCGCATCATCGCTTAACATCAGGCGAGATGGCGGTCAAACGCAAGCCTATTAACAAATAAAATAAAAAAAACTTTGATTTAAGTCAATGAAATTGATGTATTTGTTTTCATCTATGCCAATTTCCACTTTTGATCAATCATTACAACGATAATGAATTTCCAGACTTATCTAACAAAGCAGTAAGTATGACGACGACTCGTTATTGTTACGGCGTCTGCGCCGAGCCGTGTGGGGGGTTCCAGATTGCGTCGAGGGGTGAGAACGTGGCGTGCGTGTGGGATGCGCGGGCGCTGCAGCGGCCGCTGCTGACCATGCAGCATCCCAGACCCCTGGCACAGCTACAGTGGTGCCCCACCAGGTATTTGTAGCAAGCAAGTAGATAACAACTGTACCTATTGCAACTTCTCTTTCTTTACTCTCTAGACCAGTGTTCCGCAAAGGGTGTGCCGCGGCACACTGATGTACCGTGGTCATTAGTTGGTGTGCCTCTGAAAAATAAGGTTATCTCTTATTTGTATGTGTGTTTTTTTTAAACCGGTTTGATATACGGTTTCTGCATTGCCTCGTTATCTCTCTTCCTAGACGTAACCTACTGGTGTCGCTCCAGCGGGACTCCAGCACGCTTCGCATTCACGACATACAGCAAGCAAACAGTGATAGCAAATTAAATGTTCCCGACAATATGACGAATTCAGTAAGTAATCTAATGTCATTATTTTCTGTATTTTAGACTGGCTGCTCTAGAGCAGTGGTCCCAATATGGGTCCCTGTGGCATTCCATTTAGAATTGACCTTTAGTATTATAAATTCAGCTTGTAAAGTTAATCTACTTTAGCTAGCGTAGTTTCTGACGTTTCTTCGAACAACGATCAAACGATAGTAGGTATGTAGTTACAAATTAAGATTTTTACTGCAGTGTTAGTAAGGAATGCTATGAATATCAAATGCTTTACTAAGATCAACGTCAGAAAATTATTTCATATCGGGTCAACATTTTGAAATGTCTTATGCAGATGGCTGCCCCAGCAGTGGAGGCTGAGCTGGAAGAGCAGTATTCTCGCGGGCCAAGCGTCATTGAGCGAGATGTGTGCGTGAGCAGCGCGCCCGCCTCGCCGCTCGTCGCCTACACCTGGCACCCCGCGCACGAGGGCCGCCTGCTGGCCGTGTGTGCCACTGGTGAGTGTACGTGTGTGTGAGCAGCGCCCGCCTCGCCGGCGTGTGTGTGGTGGTGCTGTATGACATTGTCCACACACAGGGGCGCTGGTGGACTACACGGTGTGCGAGCGCGTGACGGTGTCGTGGGGCGGCGGCTCGCCGGCGTGTGTGTGGTGGTGCTGTATGACATTGTCCACACACAGGGGCGCTGGTGGACTACACGGTGTGCGAGCGCGTGACGGTGTCGTGGGGCGGCGGCTCGCCGGCGTGTGTGTGGTGGTGCTGTATGACATTGTCCACACACAGGGGCGCTGGTGGACTACACGGTGTGCGAGCGCGTGACGGTGTCGTGGGGCGGCGGCTCGCCGGCGTGTGTGTGGTGGTGCTGTATGACATTGTCCACACACAGGGGCGCTGGTGGACTACACGGTGTGCGAGCGCGTGACGGTGTCGTGGGGCGGCGGCTCGCCGGCGTGTGTGTGGTGGTGCTGTATGACATTGTCCACACACAGGGGCGCTGGTGGACTACACGGTGTGCGAGCGCGTGACGGTGTCGTGGGGCGGCGGCTCGCCGGCGTGTGTGTGGTGGTGCTGTATGACATTGTCCACACACAGGGGCGCTGGTGGACTACACGGTGTGCGAGCGCGTGACGGTGTCGTGGGGCGGCGGCTCGCCGGCGTGTGTGTGGTGGTGCTGTATGACATTGTCCACACACAGGGGCGCTGGTGGACTACACGGTGTGCGAGCGCGTGACGGTGTCGTGGGGCGGCGGCTCGCCGGCGTGTGTGTGGTGGTGCTGTATGACATTGTCCACACACAGGGGCGCTGGTGGACTACACGGTGTGCGAGCGCGTGACGGTGTCGTGGGGCGGCGGCTCGCCGGCGTGTGTGTGGTGGTGCTGTATGACATTGTCCACACACAGGGGCGCTGGTGGACTACACGGTGTGCGAGCGCGTGACGGTGTCGTGGGGCGGCGGCTCGCCGGCGTGTGTGTGGTGGTGCTGTATGACATTGTCCACACACAGGGGCGCTGGTGGACTACACGGTGTGCGAGCGCGTGACGGTGTCGTGGGGCGGCGGCTCGCCGGCGTGTGTGTGGTGGTGCTGTATGACATTGTCCACACACAGGGGCGCTGGTGGACTACACGGTGTGCGAGCGCGTGACGGTGTCGTGGGGCGGCGGCTCGCCGGCGTGTGTGTGGTGGTGCTGTATGACATTGTCCACACACAGGGGCGCTGGTGGACTACACGGTGTGCGAGCGCGTGACGGTGTCGTGGGGCGGCGGCTCGCCGGCGTGTGTGTGGTGGTGCTGTATGACATTGTCCACACACAGGGGCGCTGGTGGACTACACGGTGTGCGAGCGCGTGACGGTGTCGTGGGGCGGCGGCTCGCCGGCGTGTGTGTGGTGGTGCTGTATGACATTGTCCACACACAGGGGCGCTGGTGGACTACACGGTGTGCGAGCGCGTGACGGTGTCGTGGGGCGGCGGCTCGCCGGCGTGTGTGTGGTGGTGCTGTATGACATTGTCCACACACAGGGGCGCTGGTGGACTACACGGTGTGCGAGCGCGTGACGGTGTCGTGGGGCGGCGGCTCGCCGGCGTGTGTGTGGTGGTGCTGTATGACATTGTCCACACACAGGGGCGCTGGTGGACTACACGGTGTGCGAGCGCGTGACGGTGTCGTGGGGCGGCGGCTCGCCGGCGTGTGTGTGGTGGTGCTGTATGACATTGTCCACACACAGGGGCGCTGGTGGACTACACGGTGTGCGAGCGCGTGACGGTGTCGTGGGGCGGCGGCTCGCTGGCGTGGACCGGCGGCGGCGGCGCGCTGCGGATGATGCGCGACGACTTCTACGCCGCCATCAGAGACATCTCCTTCGTCATGAAGAAGAGGGCGCAGACCGACTACGGACTCAAGGTGACAAGTCACTTACACCACCAGTGGCGTGCCTAGAGGGCAAGCCCGACGCATATTTTCGTTTTAGAGAGTATTTATGTTCATTTTTAAGGTTCCGTACCTTAAAAGGTGAAACGGTACCCTTATAGGATCACTTTGTTCGCCGTCTGTCATGACCATGAGTGGAGCCATCTGCTCATAGATGCCACTAGAAGTATACAACAGCGCCATACCATAATGATCAAGATATAATATATCTACTATGATTCGTCGTAATAGCGGCATAGATGGCGCTATTGCAGATTTCGGAACCATCAGGGCGCGAGTAGTACTCGCACTTAATTTTTAATCATGAAAAAACCGGCCAAGTGCGAGTCGTACTCGCGCACCGAGGGTTCCGTATCGGTTTTGGACGTATAAAGTGAAAAAAACCGGATCGCATAACTAAGTTTGTTTGTGAAGGAATTTTGATGATTTTGAAAAAACTGCACTAGTTGGGAACATCGTTTTATTTTTGGTGCAATATTTGGGTCAATTCCTATCAACTCTAATTATTTCAGATTTTTCGCTCCGCAAACTTCGGAGATAAGGGGGGGGGAATGGTATTTTTTCAGTCATTTTTCATCATATGTCGAAAACTGTAAGACATAAAATAAAATAAAAATATATTTTGAAATGTGCAAATCAAGCCCTTTCATATGATATATCACTTGACCTAGTAACCCCACTTTGAAATTTCGGACCCCCACTCCGGCCCCTTTTGCAATGAAAATAAAAACATTTTTTGACTTTTTTCATTTTCGATAAAGTTTGGCAAGCATTTTTTATAACTGTTCCAAATTTCAAGTCGATAGCATTAGTAGTTGCTGAAATAAGCAGGTGTGACAGACAGACAGACAGACAGACAGACAGACGAAGTCGCACCATAAGGGTTCCTTTTTTACCATTTTGGTACGGAACCCTAAAAATGAACATCAAACTCTAAAACAAAAAAAAAATGCGCCGGGCTTGCCCTCTAGGCACGCCAGTGTACACCAGCCATACTCGAACTACACAATTAGAGTACACGCATGTAATTCAAATATACGTCAAGTATTTTTATTTGTTATCTTTATTATTATAGAATTACACCTATATCTTTATTTTTCAAATTAAGAGCCTTTTAATATTTTAATTTAATTAATCAAAAGTGGAAAAAGTGCGAGGGAAATTCAAAATATCAAAACGCAACGCTATTGGTTGACTCGTTTCAACCAATAGCGTTGCGTGACTGACGTCTGAGTCCACCAGACTTTTACGCCAAAGTGTAGGTGTTAACGCCGGCTCCACACGTTGGCTCCAACGCTACTCGCCCAACGTGTAGATCTAGAAAATAGCATTGGCTAACGTTGGGGCCAATGCTATTTTATAGATCCACACGTTGGGCGAGTAGCGTTGGGGCCAACGTGTGGAGCCGGCGTAAGTGTTGTTGCTGTGGACACCGACGTCACTGAGGCGACGCGCCACAATGGCCGCGTTTAAACCGCCAGAAACTGACTGCAGTTTTCAATTAAATATTTTATTGCTTATTATCAATATTTTGTAAGTGTAACATTTTTTTTCGGTAATACACGAACCTAGACAATCGAATAAAAATATTTAAAAAATGCATGAATATACTCTATTGAAAATCGAAACGCAATATAATCTATACTTCTATGTATAGTAATATTATAAAGCTGAAGGGTTTGTTTCTTTGAACACGTTAATCTTTAGAACTACCAGTCGTATAGGAAAAAATATTTTTGTATATTATTATTATTCCTTTATTTCAGGCAACTTGGCCCATAGTAAAACTAATACATAAATAATATAAACAATACAACTTTATACTAATACATATTATATACAACTATTGTACACGAAGTGACGGCGTCGTGTTGCGCTGCGTGGTGTCGCGTAGCCTTCCACGAAATCGTCGATACACGACACCCTTCGCTCATAACTCTTCTTTGAGGAAGGTCTATGAAGGTATATGAAACCCAGATTCGTGAGGGATAGTATAGGCTATTTTTTTAAATCTAAATCAACATTCAAGGTGGCGGCGATAAAAAAATACAAATTATTCGTCATGGGTGACATTGCCATGGTTTGTGGGGGTGCCCATGCCGAAAATGAGGTCAAAATCAAAATCCAAGATGGCGGCCATAAAATTTTATGAATAATACGTCATGGATATCATTTCGATAGTTTTTGAGGGTGCCCATACCGAAAATGAGATTGAAATCAAAATCTAAGATGACGGCCATAACATTTTATGAATTATATAGGTACGTCATGGGTGTAATTTTCATGGTTTTTGGGGATGCCCATGCCGAAAATGAGGTCAAAATCGAAATCCAAGATGGCGGCCATGAAATTTTTCGCATTATACGTCATGGTCGTTCGATATCTTTCATGATAAGCCATACCAAATAAATAAATGTATATATTTATTCTTAAGTAATATTATGTAATTGTTAAAAGTTTTAGTTAATGATTGGTAAGTTAAGTTAATATACTATGTGATAAGTAATTGTGTAAAATTGTCCACTAAAATGTAAGTGCCTTGGTCGTTACTGTAAACTTATATTTAATTAAATAAATAAATAAATAAATAAATGGGTATCATTTCCATGGTTTCGAGGGTGCGAGAAAACCAGGCTGTTTATTTTGGGGGTCCGTAAAATATTCAGTGTTTCAAAAGGGTTCCGTCATTCCGTCGCCAAAAATGTTTGAGAATCGCTGATTGAGATCACAGGTAATCCTGTTTTAACCAGAACTGAATTTGTGACCTGAATATGTGTTTTTATGAATTCAGCCAGATTTGTGGCAGAACGCAGACTTAGCAGACGACGACACGCTCAGTGCTCTGTGGCACTTCCTGGCGCTCAGCAAGTCACTCGTTGAAGATGGTGAGATTTGTACCATATTTTTATTGTAACTTTCCCTTCGTATCAATATTTTGACTTCGAGATCTATAATCGCGGCATCCCAGTAATCGCGACACTTTGATATTACTTATACAGGGTTATTTGTAATACACCAGAAACCTCTTAAGGGGTCATTGTACTCATCATTATGAACAACTTTTACTAAAACCTGAAATCGCGAAAAAAATATCAGCTGTTCCCTACATTTTGACGAGTTATACGAACATAAATGTAGGGAACAGCTGATATTTTTTTCGCGATTTCAGGTTTTGTCCCATAGTAAAAGTTGTTCATAATGATGAGTACAATGACCTCTAAAGAGGTTTCTGGTGTTTTACAAATAACCCTGTATTACTAACGTCTTGTCCAGTGATACATCCAGGGAAGGGAGCTAAAGGGCTGAATCCCCGCTCCCAAATCGATCTGACAGATTTCATATTAGTGATTTAGTGTTTTGATTTCTCGTCTCTTACACTGAGTTGCAGAAAAGGTAATTAAGTTTTAAAGGAGACTTTAACGATAAAAATTGTATGGTTAAAATCTCCGTTAAAATTTAATTATTATCTTTCTGCAATCGATCGTTAGCCCCTAAAAGCATGTCTGGAGGAGCTCTCAGCTCCCCCTCCCCCCAAATATATTTTCTGGATCCGCTACATGACCAGTGGCATGACCAAATATAACTTCTCTTTTTGATATTTTACGTCTTTTTCAAATAAATCTGGTGAATACAATGGTGTCGTTCAGGTTGTATCCGCAACAGTCCGTGGAAGCACCCCGGGGTGCGCACGGTGCTGCGCTCGGTGGGCGACGGCGGGTACCGCTCCGAGATCGTGCCCTCGCTGCTACCGGACCTGCCCAACCGACGAGTTACCATTTACAGGTGAGCGGTGCACTTGATTGACTGTTTAATTTTTTTACTTTGTCCCTGAGTGCCTCCCTTCCTCTGTCCTCTCAGGCCACGGCTAGCATGAGGGAGCCTCCGGACACAATCTTGATGAAATAAAACACTGCAGGATGTTTGGAGAGGTGTATTTGTAACGTAGTTTCACTTTACAACTGTTCACGGCAGTTAGAACGGTATAAAAACAATAACTGTATAAAAGACGTTTTACTTATTACATTGCACTTTATAAATTGGTATAATAATAGGTAGTACAGCGGTTCAGCGGTCCACGAGTGATGTCGTTGGAGACCAGACAAAGAATGGCAAAACAAATATGAAATAAATGCATAAAAATATGAGATGTTCTAATTTTGAAATTTGAAGTTCAAATCTGGAAGAATGAAGTGGATGAAGTGGCCAGCAATGGAAGATTGCCAGCACTAAATGATGAAAGAAGGATGACTCCGTCACAATTTTTAAATTTTTATTTAATTTCTGTAACTTGTGTAATAATTACTAAAACTTAATAAGTATTAGAGAGCAGAGCAGTGATAGCCTAATGGTTTAACCATGTGCTTTCCACGGCGAATGGTTCGAGTTCGATCCCGAGGCACGCACCGCTGACTTTTCGAAGTCATGTGCGTATCAGAAATTAATTATCACTTGCTTTAACGGTGAAGGAAAAACATTGTGAGGAAACCGGCATGTCCTAGAACCAAAAATTCGAAGACATGTGACGTCCACCAACCCGCACTGGGCCCGCGTGGTGGACTACGGCCCACTCCCTCTGACAGAGGAGGCCTGTGTCCCAGCAGTGGGAACATTATAGGACGATTATGCTATGCATGTATGCTATGCTAGTATTATATCGCTTCAGAGGCGGGCGTTAATAACTGCGACACAGCAGTTAATATCGTTCAACTGTTTATTGTACACTAATTGGACCAAATAAATTATTATTATTATTTTTGTTTGATTGGTCATCCCCACAGAAATCGAAATAATAAGTCAGTAGAAATGTCATCTACTACATTATTTTTATTCTCAGATTCGTGTCGCCACTTCGCAGTCAATGTCAAAGCATCCAATGCAATACAAAATTAGACTTAATTTCGTTCAATTAAGTCACATTTTTAAACGCGCACTCTCGATCACTTGCGTTACATAATTTGCTCGAAAGCGGCGACAAGGTTACACGCCTTTGCGACTTCTATTGACTTATTAAACAAACTTTTTGTTGCAGTGATAGCCTGATAGGTTTAACCATGTACCTCGCATGGCAAATGGTTCGAGTTCGATCCTGAGGCACGCACCGCTGACTTTTCCAAGTCATGTGCGTATTAGAAATTAAGTATCACTTGAGGAAAACATGGCGAGGAAACCGGCATGTCCTAGAACCAAAAATTCGAAGACATGTGACGTCCACCAACCCGCACTGGGCCCGCGTGGTGGACTACGGCCCACTCCCTCTCACAGAGAGGAGGCCTGTGTCCCAGCAGTGGGAATATTATAGGCCGATTATGCTAAACAAACTTTTATGCGTTGATGGGCTTATTGGTTCATGTTGCGTGTGGGGTTGCCATCTGTATTCTGAGTCCGTTGTGCGCAGGAGTGCGGAGCGCACCCGCGCGCTGCAGCTGTGCGGCTGGGGCTGGGGCTGGGAGAACGCCCTGGCCGGCGTGGAGCGCGCCGAGGCCGAGGGCACGCCCTGCCGTGCCGCCGCTCTCGCCGCCTTCCAGCTGCGCGTGCGCACCGCGCTTGACGTGCTGGGTCGCGCGCATGAGCCCATGCTGCGCGTCGTGGCGCTCGCACTCGCAGGTACCGGGGGGACCAGCCACCGGTGGCTATAACATATTTACTAATATGTTATTCAATATAAAAGGTGTAGTTATTGTCACTGAAAATCCGAGAAAGGTCATTGAACTAATCATTATGATGAACAACTTTTAGTACCGGAAATCGCGAAGAAAAAACAGCTGTTCCATACATTTGTGTTCACATAACTCAACAAAATGTATGGAGCAGTTGATTCAAATTTAAAAGTCATTTATTCAAACTGGGCTAAAGTCAATTAACTTTTTAACAAACATAAGACAGCCCCCAAAAACGCCCGCCCGTCACCGCTTTCTAGTGTTTTAGCTTCGAAAAAGAAACGGCGCAACAAACTCCGCAGCAAAACCGATTTTTGACCGACTTTCAAAAAGAAGGAAGTTTTGCATTGGGTTGGTATTTTTTTTTCTTTCGTGATTTCTGGGTTGGTTCCATTGTAAAAGTTGTTTAATGATGAGTACAATGACCTCTTTTCCAATTTGAGCGAGTATGATTACACCTTGTATATTTTGTAAGTTTTGAACCCGCGACCTCTGCCGAACCGTGGCGTGGCTCTAACCACTGATGTACTCGGTTCAGGGCTGAGCGACGAGCGTCTATGGCGCGAGTCGCTGACGGGCGCGGCGGCGGCGCTGCCGGACCCCTACCTGCGCGCCCTACTGCGCTTCCTGGCGGCGTCTGCGCCTGCGCACCCGCACCACCACCCGCCGCCCGCGCACCACCCAGACCTCGCTGCCGTGCTCGTGAGTACCTGTGCTGCTCACACTCACACTGTTCACTTCCTGGCGGCGTCTGCGCCTGCGCACCCGCACCACCACCCGCCGCCCGCGCACCACCCAGACCTCGCTGCTGTGCTCGTGAGTACCTGTGCTGCTCACACTCACACTGTTCACTTCCTGGCGGCGTCTGCGCCTGCGCACCCGCACCACCACCCGCCGCCCGCGCACCACCCAGACCTCGCTGCTGTGCTCGTGAGTACCTGTGCTGCTCACACTCACACTGTTCACTTCCTGGCGGCGTCTGCGCCTGCGCACCCGCACCACCACCCGCCGCCCGCGCACCACCCAGACCTCGCTGCTGTGCTCGTGAGTACCTGTGCTGCTCACACTCACACTGTTCACTTCCTGGCGGCGTCTGCGCCTGCGCACCCGCACCACCACCCGCCGCCCGCGCACCACCCAGACCTCGCTGCTGTGCTCGTGAGTACCTGTGCTGCTCACACTCACACTGTTCACTTCCTGGCGGCGTCTGCGCCTGCGCACCCGCACCACCACCCGCCGCCCGCGCACCACCCAGACCTCGCTGCCGTGCTCGTGAATACCTGTGCTGCTCACACTCACACTGTTCACTTCCTGGCGGCGTCTGCGCCCGTTCCGAAATTCTTAAGAAAAATCCATTTAATGTCTCTTTATGACTTAAATCATAAATTATGCTTTATTTCGCTTTGATTATTTTTAAAAAAGATTTAATTTATTTGATTATGCTTATAAATGAGAAATAATTGTCGTGAAAATTATGTTTTATTATTGTAACAATAAAAAAAATGTAAAAAGGGAAAATGAATATATTTCTCATAATCCGGAGAGCTCAACGCAAAAAAGATTGGAAATCCCAGATTTAATGAGTTAATTACATAAAAACACTTTTCATCCCACCATCTCGGAAAGAGTATTTTTGCTCTTCGATATCTGAGTGCAAAAGCCATTTTTATTCTCTAGAGGATAAAGTAAATTGAATTTAGAACAACGTGTGCAATAAGTTTGTGAATTCAAAACATCAATAAACCTATTTACGTCTACCTCCATGGTGCCGAATTTATATTACAACCTTTTTTTCCTCGCTGAGGTGGGATGAAAAGTTACGTTGCACTCGAGTGCAAAGATTTTTCACCTCGTGCTCTTTTGATTCCCTCGCTAACGCTCAGGATTCTAATTTTTGAATCCTTCGCTCGGTCATCAAAATTGAGCACGCGGTTAAAAACCAACTTTGCACTCTTATACAGGGTAAAATTAAAACCAGTGCGGATATTTTAGGAGGTGAAAGTACTCATGAATATGATCAACTTTTATTATGGGACTGAAACTGAAATATGAAAAAAAAATCAGCTGTTCCATACATTTTGATCGTGTTGTAGTGCATTTTTGTAGGGAACAGCTGATATTTTTGTGGGCTACTCCCACATTTCATGTCGTACATTACACAGATACATAAAATAACATAACATTATACACACAACTTTATTTCATAACAGTCACACTCTTCATTCAGTATACATACACATAATATTCATTTTACACAACCGCACATTCAATATTTACACAAAACTAAATATTAACATTGTCGGGCGTTGTGTATCCGTGCGTCGTTCTGTGGACACGCGCCCCGACAAGCGACGTCATTAGCTGTATCCGTGAACGGTCCGGCGGTACGGCGCGCGCACGGCCGCGCTCGCCCCGCGCCCGCCGGCCGTCAGTCGACTCGCCGCTGTTGCCTGCGAAGCCCGTGTCGCTTGCCAACCGTTCGTTTATGCGCTTCTACCTACGCCTACTGCAAATATAAAACTGGTTCTTGCTGCTTTACGCTAATGCTTTATACTGTGCTATTTTCCTTCTGTTTCCTATTCTGTGCTAAAAACTGACTTGCTTGTGAATAGTGGTGGACTTGTTACTGTCTGTGTTGGTGTACTCCAAGAGACTTTGTAAACAATAAAGTTATCGTCTTATCATAACCGTCTATGGACTAAAATCATTTCAACCAACTCAAACTCGTACCTACAACTCCTGGCACGTGAGTAACAAACGACTATATACCCACTACATTTTTTTTCATATTCCAGTGTCGGTCCCATAATAAAAGTTGATCATATTCATGAGTACTTTCACCTCCTAAAATATCCGCACTGGTTTTAATTTTACCTTGTATTCATCAAGGCCAAAAGACAAAATGTTTTTCATATGAATGTTTTTCACATAGAACGAGACGGAGATGCGCTTAGAGGACCGGGTCGCGTTCGCGTGCATCTTCCTGTCGGACGCGAAGCTGCACGAGTACATCCGACAGACGTGCGACGCGCTCGTCGAGCAGGGCGACCTGTCGGGGATATTACTCACTGGTGAGTAACTTACTCTGTACACATGGCACTTCAACAAACAAACTCTTCAGCTTTATTGTAGTATGTATTAGTATGAGGGGCTGTCGCTGCTGCAGCGCTGGATGGAGCAGTCGGGCGACGTGCAGTCCGTGTAGTATAAGAGTATGTTGTATGAGCCGCCCCGTGTCCCAGGCGCGAGCACGGAGGGGCTGTCGCTGCTGCAGCGCTGGGTGGAGCAGTCGGGCGACGTGCAGTCCGTGTAGTATAAGAGTATGTTGTATGAGCCGCCCCGTGTCCCAGGCGCGAGCACGGAGGGGCTGTCGCTGCTGCAGCGCTGGGTGGAGCAGTCGGGCGACGTGCAGTCCGTGTAGTATAAGAGTATGTTGTATGAGCCGCCCCGTGTCCCAGGCGCGAGCACGGAGGGGCTGTCGCTGCTGCAGCGCTGGGTGGAGCAGTCGGGCGACGTGCAGTCCGTGTAGTATAAGAGTATGTTGTATGAGCCGCCCCGTGTCCCAGGCGCGAGCACGGAGGGGCTGTCGCTGCTGCAGCGCTGGGTGGAGCAGTCGGGCGACGTGCAGTCCGTGTAGTATAAGAGTATGTTGTATGAGCCGCCCCGTGTCCCAGGCGCGAGCACGGAGGGGCTGTCGCTGCTGCAGCGCTGGGTGGAGCAGTCGGGCGACGTGCAGTCGGCGGCGCTGCTGGCGGCGCGCTGCTGCACGCCCGACCTGCTGCGCGACCCGCGCACGCTCAACTGGCTCGACAGGTACCGCTGCTGGGCCCCAAGCCTGCTACTGAAATTGTGTAAGAATGGTGTCATAATGACATCTTAACTGTCAAAACCTTCGGTCATTGGCTTAGAGTAAGACTATCTCTTTGGTCATTGGTCAAAACGATGTCATTATGAGACCATTCTGACACGATTATGACAGTTGCAATAGTAGACTTGGGGTCCTGTTCACTGTCTGGTTTGTAAGTGTAACTAGCTGTTCTCCGCGGTTTCACCCCCGTGTCACGACTTCTAAGGATCTTAGCGTGACGTTAAATAGCCTATACTAATCCTCATTAATCTGGCTATCATATACAAAAAGAGATTTTCGAATCGGACTGGTACTTCCAGAGATTAGCGTATTCAAACAAACTCCGCAAAAAATAGTCCCTGGTCAAAAATAGGTTGGGAACCTCTGGTCTGAAGTAATATTAGGACATTTGAGTAACGTGATGATAAAATTGAACTAGTTACGTATGAGGTAGCGTGGCCGAGCGGTCTAAGGCGCTGGTTTAAGGCACCAGTCTCTTCGGAGGCGTGGGTTCGAATCCCACCGCTGCCAGACATTGCACATGCGACTATCATAATTTATTAATAAGTTTAAGTTTTATTCATCGAAATTTGCCTCCTAATCTATCTAAACTATTACTAAAACCGGCCAAATGCGAGTCGTACTTGCGCACCGAGGGTTCCGTATCATTTTTGGACGCATAAAATTAAAAACCCGAACGCATAACTAAGTTTGTTTGTGAAGGAATTTTGATAAAGAATAGTTGTGCTAGTTACGAACATCGTTTTACTTTTGGTGCAATATTTAGGTAAATTTCTATCAACTCTAATTATTTCAGATTTTTCGCTTTGCAAACTTCGGAGATAAGGGCGGGCGGAATGGTATTTTTTTAGACATTTTTTATCATAATGGCAAAAACTATACAGGGTGGCGATTAGGTTATCACATTAAATGAAACCATGTATCCTAAATGGCGTTCTTAGTACATACACAATAAAAAAAATTGCCGGTTGCTGCTTTTACAAGTCAGTAAATGTACCAACTTGTATTAACAGTTGTACTATTACTGGTACATTTACTGACTTGTAAAAGCAGCAACCGGCAATTTTTTTTATTGTGTATGTACTAAGAACGCCATTTAGGATACATGGTTTCATTTAATGTGATAACCTAATCGCCACCCTGTATAAGGCATTAAATAAAATAAAAATCTATTTTGAAATGTGCAAATCCAGCCCTTTCATATGATATGTCACCTAGTAACCCCACTTTCAAATTTTGGACTCCGGCCCCTTTTGGAATGAAAATAAAAATATTTTTTGACTTTTTTCATTTACAATAAAGTTGGACAAGCATTCTTTATAACTGTTCCTAATTTCAAGTCAATAGCATTAGTACTTGCTGAAATAAGCAGCCGTGACAGACAGACAGAAAGACGAAGTTACACCATAAGGGTTCCTTTTTTACCATTTTGGTACGGAACCCTAAAAACGGAAGAAAGCCATGTCTGTACATTGAAGATAATGCAGAAAAACAGTCGGGGTAAGGTACAGGGACATAACCATCCATGCCCATTTTTAGGGTTCCGTACCAAAATGGTAAAAAAGGAACCCTTATGGTGCGACTTCGTCTGTCTGTCTGTCACACGTGCTTATTTCAGCAACTACTGATGCTATCGACTAGAAATTTGGAACAATTATAAAAAATGCTTGCTCAACTTTATTGCAAATGAAAAAAGTCAAAAAATATTTTGATTTTCATTGCAAAAGGGGCTGGAGTGGGGGTCCGAAATTTTAAAGTGGGGTTACTAGGTCAAGTGGCATATCATATGAAAGGGCTTAATCTGCACATTTCAAAATATATTTTAATTTTATTTTATGTCTCACAGTTTTCGACATATGATGAAAAATGTCTGAAAAAATACCATTCCCCCGCCCTTATCTCCGAAGTTTGCGGAGCGAAAAATCTGAAATAATTAGAGCTGATAGGAATTGACCCAAATATTGCACCAAAAATAAAACGATGTTCCTAACTAGTACAGTTTTTTCAAAATCATCAAAATTCCTTCACAAACAAACTTAGTTATGCGGTCCGGTTTTTATCACTTTATACGTCCAAAAATGATACGGAACCCTCGGTGCACGAGTACGACTCGCACTTGGCCGGTTTTTTTTTGTGTGTTTGTGTGCGCATCACGCAAAAAGTACTGAACTGATTTTGATGTGCATTTCACAGTTTGGTAGCTTGGAGTCCAACTTAAAATCTAACTCCGGTCCTAACACCCAGTTGAAAAATTCACCCTGTAATAGTTCTTACATAGCAATCCTAGTGAGCTGTCTTTACGTCATGTTGTGTAACGGGTAGCGTGGCCGAGCGGTCTAAGGCGCTGGTTTAAGGCACCAGTCTCTTCGGAGGCGTGGGTTCGAATCCCACCGCTGCCAAATTCTCTTTTTGCAGTTTCCCGATTCAAGCGAGTATCGTTTCAATGTAATTTTATGAGAAAACGTTTTTGAAGATAAGAATGAATGCGCTTACGTATACATTTTATTTTACTGCTAGAACTGCGTAAGTGACCTTTACTTTCGGGCAGGTATTTGCGTGATCTGTCTATACTAGTTTCCGCCCGCGGCTTCGCCCACGTAAATATTTTTTTACACAATATCTTTATGAATTATAGTCTACTTAGTACTACTTTTATTGTAAAGTTTCATAAAAATCTCAGTACTTTTTTCGTGAAAAAATAACAAACGTCCATCCTCACAAACATTCGCGTTTAAAATATTAGTACCTACACCCGTATTCACAAACATTAGTATGAAGTCTCAAACGCAGTGTACAGAAGACTCGTACAAATATGAACATTATTTGTATTAGTTGATGTTCATATTCGTATGAAGTGCTTGTTTATACTCGCTTTTGTAATTATGAACCTTATTCTTGTACAAATAATGTTCATATTTGCATATACCTTTGGCGTACTTTGTTTGGCATTAAAGTATCAAGAAATTGCTGCAAAAAGTTCCAAGCTACAGCTATGTTGAGTGTTACCAGCTACCGCACGATCCTGGACAGCTGGCAGCTGTGGTGGGCGCGGTGCGCGCTGGACACGTGGGTGTGCGGCGCGGAGGGCGGCGGCGAGGGGGGCGGCGCGGGCGGCGCGGGGGGCGTGCCGCGCCACGTGAGCGTCGCGTGCACGTACTGCGGCAAGTCCGTGGCCGCGCCGCCCGGCCACAGCCGCCCGCGCGTCGCCTTCGCGCGCCTGCCGCCGCCCGCCGCCAAGATGAAGGTACGTCGGTGGTATCATACTGCCCTGCTAGATTGTAGTTTTTAAACTTTCGCGAATTTTACACATGTTTTCAATTATATCGGGACTTTTCGCGCACAAACATAATCAAAATATAAGCATTTTGACTAACCTCGACGACTTGATCGAAACTTGATCGAAACCTGCTAGATGTAGTGCAGTACCCGCCAATAAATATTGCACATCAAGTTTGAGAAAGAGATAATCGGCTAGCTTCGGCTTTGTAGAGCGTCGTATCGGTCACTCATACCTATGTGACGTTTTGTCGCCGACTTGTTTATTAGATACCAGACTGTTAGTGCTTCGTGCGACAGAGATGACGCTCTATAAAGTCGAAGCTAGCAAATATCTCTTTCTGAAGCTCGATGTGCATTATTTACTGCCACGTACTGTACTTGCTAAATGGCGGTTTCAAGAAAAAAGCTTTCACACAAATGCTGCATTTTCTTTAGTATTTCACTAAGTTTCAAAAAGATAAGTGTCCCCTTATGTTATTTTCGATAAAAACAGAAAACCTAACGAAAAAATTATATTATGAAGGCAACATAATTATACTTTCCATGTCTGCGCCTTTTGCACCCAAAACCCAAATATATTAAAGAGTAAAAAAATAACGTGTGCAATCAAAGAACCCCGGGCTCTGTCAGGAACGAAATTCCAATACTGTACATATTCGTATGGATATTTCTTACTGGAAAATAATACACGGTTAAATTACGCGTATTATTTTCTAATACGGTATTTGCCTCATTTTGGGAAATGGTTTATATTAATGTTCATTATATTATAAGCACACTCCATTGATATTTCAGGGAGATCTACTGTATTTATCAATAAAAATTAGTGATAAAGTATAAATTTACAAAACCGCTCCAAAAACGCTGTTTCTGACGGAAGTGACGTAACACGCTAGTAATAGTAAACGAGCTTTGTCTAGGGATGCACGAAGTGCCAAAAAGTATCGATATATATCGTATCGATATTTTAAAAAAATATCAATATTGGTTTCGATATATCGAAAAAAAAATATCAAGTATCGAAAACGTATCAAAAACGATATATTTTCTGTAGCAAGACCATAGTCACCATTGATTAAAATGTCACAGTTTTTAGATTTAAGTGATAAAGTAATGTCAGGGACACTAATGCGCCTGCCACACACTCGACGAATGGCATGGGAAGTAGCGAGGAAAGGAGGCAGAGACATAGTGTGGCAACATTACTCGTCATGCCACACGTCATGCTCCTCGTCCTCTCTCTCTCTCTCTCGTCTCGTCCGGCAGAGAGGGCAACATCGCGGCAAAGCACGGCAGCGCGAGGAGCATAGCGATGAGCAGCGCAAGGAGCATAGTCTGGCAGGTGCATAAAAGTTGAGAATGAAAATAGGTGCTGAAAGAACACTGTCTTCTAACATCGTTAAAAATTCAGATCATAGAAACAAGGAGATATGGCATCATAGCAAATTAGTACGGGAACAACTGTCGCCACTTTTAGTACATTTTTCAACACAATTACAAGCGCTACTTGTTAATAAAAAGATCTCCCACACATTAAAAATTCCGCACACCCTCAATCTAACACTGTTAATCGTTACTCAACACTAGCACTAAAGACTAAACTAAAACACTGTATTTATATCATCGATCGTGTTCGGTTCGTCGCCAGCGTGTACTTTTGTACTACGCTTAAAATGACCAAACTTAAGTAAGTACCTACCTATCAAACTCAATAGCGCCTTGGCACATCTCCCTTGTTTCTGTGTTGTTTCTATGATCTACGGTTAGAAACGTTGCAACTTAATGAAATTCAGCGCCGAAAGGAATACTTAGTGAAACGCACACTACATACTTTTATGAATAGTAATAATACTGACAGATTTATTGAAATAAACTTGTAAAAGCAAACACAATATAATTTCGTAAAGTACTAATATTTTTTGAAAATTTCACCGATATATCGATATTTTTTTTTCGATATATCGAAACCGATATTGATATTTTTTTTATATCGATACGATATATATCGATACATTTTGGCATTTCTTGCAACCCTAGCTTATGCTTACTCCAGTGTTGCCAAGCTAGATTTTCATTTTACCCCAATGCCTGATTAATTTTACTCTAAAATCATAACTATTTATACAAAAATACCTGGCTAAAGTTTTGGTTTTAGATATACAATAAAACAAATTCTTTCTTAATCAATGGTCACGTTTCACAATAAAAATATGCTGAATTTGTTTAACTCAAATTCAATTCAAATACTTAGGTACCTACATGTATTGCTTACCAAAAAGCCCATAAACTTTAGTAATCATAACAACAATACGAAATCTAACCTTAAAATTTTGGAAGTGACTCCGCGACCGCCGCCGTGTCCTGAATTTTCAGCCGGCACCGGTTGCTAAATTGGCAGCGGGCGCTGACTTTGGAAAAAAAAAGCGGGAAAAGGAGTTGGCAATTTGGCATAATGAAAGAAACATTTCATGTTTCATTTGAGTAACATACCTAATTGGGGTCCAAGAGCGAGCGAAGCGAGCTCGGGAACTTGGACACCCCGACACGGACAGGTTAGGTTCGAAGGGGTTAACGGGGGCTTCAGTGAGCGAGCGAACGAAGCCCCCGTCAACCCATTCGTGTTAGGTTACTTTTAACCTTGCAGATAGAAATAGGCGCTCCGCGTACCGGGGCTCCGTCGACCACCTCCCTCCCCCTTGTAAGTCCAAAAAAGTTGTATTTTGTTTTACATTGACACTAATTTAAAAGTCAATCTAAGGTATTTAATTCAACTTAAAACATGGCAACATTAATCTGCTGCTACGGTAGTTTGCAATTATTTTCGTCTGGTATCACTGCTACTCCAAGGCTACTCCGGTTCCTAACGGCATTATTTTTGGGAGCCTAGTCGGCGCCGGCTGCGGAGGCGCTCCCTAAAATTTTACCCTCAAATTTACCCTGAAGAATTCTTTACCCTAAAAATAAGTTGGCAACACTGGCTTACTAGCGTGTGACGTCACCAGAGTGCAACAGGCCGTTCTTGTCACAGCTACAATAACAAAAAATATTGCATTTTATTTTCGTGTAATTTGTAAAAAATATACATAATTTTGTTGAAAATCAAGTGAAATAAGTTTATTTACGCTATGAACTGATAGGATGACCACAATCTGTAGCATATTTTCAATGTTGTCAAGAACCCTATTCGGCGACGTGACTACCTCCAACGTCTCGACCTACCGTGAGACGTTGGAGGTTGGTTGGAGACTGCGAACGCGATTGCCGAATTAAAGGACGTTGGTAGTTTTGGGCTTGATAAGGTACAGTAATAAAAGCATAACCAAAAATAAAAATAAATTTTAATTGTTCTTTGCCTAATTTATGTTAGAGATTAAGAATTGGAATCAAAAATCGAAATAAATAAGAAATAAAATGATTATGCCGTTGACATTTTGAAAAAACCAATAAAACAAAAACGGGTGCATGCTGACTGGCGTGTATCTCCACAGAAAATCATGTCGACAACAACTAAAACCTTTGAATTGAGAACTCATTAGTCGGGCTGTACTTCATTGGATCATTCACACCATACTTAACCTCATTGTCACAAATACGAAGATTTCTCTTAAACCCAATTACGTACAAAAACAAATAAAAAATGAACTTAAATACTCTTGAAATACTCGATCACACCAAACTAATTTCATATTTGTACCGACATACACAATCTGAAGCCCAGCGTTCTATGGGCGTCTGCCGTGTCCTTTGTGAAGGGGACATAACGCTTTTTTGACGATTTCTACCATTCAACTCAAGCCACGTTAAGAAATGTTAAAACAAATACATTTGTCACTAGAGGCGTAAAAAAAGTTTTCCAATTTCAACTGATTCAGACATGCTCAGACAGCTCAGTTGGTTAGAGCGATGCCCCGGTTTCAGTAGAGATCGCGGGTTGAAATCCCCCCTCGTCTGTTAGTTTTTGATAAATAAACATTAGTGACATATTTCAGCAAATCTCGTCGTGCCCGAACTGCCGCAAGCCGCTGCCGCGCTGCGGCGTGTGCTCGCTGCACGTGGGCACGGCGGCGGGCGGGGCGGGCGGGGCGGGCGGGGCGGGCGCCGGGGCGGCCGGGGCGGCCTTCAGCGCGTGGTTCAGCTGGTGCGTGGCCTGCCGCCACGGCGGACACGCGCAGCACCTCATCAACTGGTTCAAGTTAGTCACTCTCATACATCATATAAACGAGGGAGATGTGCCAAGGTGCTATTGAGCTTGATGCTTTACTTTGATCACATTGATCATAATAAAAACGTACACGCTGGCAACGAACCGAACACGTTCGATGACATAAATACATTGTTTTAGTTTAGTGCTAGTGTTGAGTGACTAACAGTGTTAGATTGAAGGTGTGCGTGTGTGGAAGATCTTGTTATTCACAAAGACTGCTTGTAATTGTGTCGAAAAATGTATTAAAAGTGGCATCTGTTCCCGTACTAATTTGCTATGATGGCATATCTCCTTGTTTCTATGATCTAAAATCACTCTACTGCTTATAATTAATCCTTTAAATCGGCATCATAAAAATACAGGATGTTGATTTTTTCACATTTGGTCGGTTCGATTCTCAGATGAAGCAAGCAACTTTAAAAAAATCTTTGAATGCAATATTACTTAGTTTTAAAAATAAAGTAAAGTCTCCATGAAGCAAAACTTTCTCAAATATTTAAAGTACTTTCCCTCCATGTGGCATAGCCGTGGGACAACATTTACAAACTCTTTTATCTCCCATGGCAGGGAGCACACGGAGTGTCCGGTGAGCTCGTGTAACTGTCACTGCGCGACCCTCGACCCGCCCGACAGACACTAGCCGACAGCTACGTCACTTACACACTGAGCTATGCAGGTAAACACGTAGCATTACACCATGATGCACGAGCTAGTGCAATTTAAGCCTTATGTCGGTGTTAATAAGTCATATTGGTGCCGATTCTGTTGTTTACGAACTAAACTAATTTAGTCTTAATGAGTCTCTTTCTAATAAAAAACATCAGAGAGGGATAGCAGATCTTTTTTTTGTCAGCTTTGATCAGTTTTAATGTCAATTTAGTCGTAATCGCAAAAGGTTACGACTATTTTCCCGTAAATGACAAGGGCGTAGACTAATTTGACAGTTCTAAATATTTTCTGTCCTTTTTCAATGATATTTGTAAGAAAGAGATATAGTGATTAAAAATAGTTTAGTGCGATGTTCAACAGTTCAACAGAATCAGCACCATTAAGCAGGAAATACAAGGACTGAAAAAAAAAACTACTATTATGTTAAAACTTTCCTATAGACTAGTCTGCAGTCAATTGTTGCTAGAAAATAATATCAAAACACTCCACCATATTGTAGCTTCGCAGGTAAACTTGTGCATTTCACCACGCCGCACGAGCTAATGCAATTTAAACCTTTTGAAGGTGTTAATAAGTCGCATTATGCTTCGTGAAATACAACGACTTAGTTAAAAAGGAAAGCTACTATTAACTTGTCTGTTTGTGCGCGCATCACGCAAAAAGTACTGACAGATTTTGATGTTGTTTTCAAAGTTTGGTAGTTTAGGGTCCAAGTTAAAGACAAAAGTCTAGTGTTCAATATTCTGTTACAACTTTACAAGTGAACGCCCAGGTTTATCTGCGCCCTTATAGCCAATAAACATTAATATTAAACTTACTGCATTCATAAACTTGTGAAAACCATTCTAGTCTATCTAGTATAATGTATGAAGCGTTTCACTTATGAATTACCTTCGACGCTATGGAAGTTTTCTTTCCTTTCACCACTTTTTAGTGTCCCAGGCATTACTTTAACACTTAAATCTACAAAAACATAAAACGTTAAGACCTAGGCAGGAGTGACAGACAACCAAGCCAACATAGCGTCGACAGGAATTCTTACATGAAACGCTTTATGTAGACACAATGCAAACAATGTAGAGGGCGCCACTGATGTATCTACTGGTCTTACTTGTCCGGGTAGAAGTTAGCCACGAGTGGCTGCAAATTAAATTGCTATCCCATACTACATAAATCAAGAAATAACTGAAACAGGTGAAACTTAAAGTTTACTGTCCAGTTTTATCAGTATCCTTACCTCATGCACGAATGTGTCGGTGAGGCAAATTCAACGGCCAAGTCAGATCGTGCGAACTGTACTAGAATAAAAATTTAAGATCCAAAGTTAAAGAAAAAACTTGCATCTTATAATTAATTGTATTATCATCAAGCTTATCGCGTTAAGAACTTTTGAAAAGTTGTCCTGCCTACACACACAATTTACTTCAACTTTTACAACGCTGCGTAGAAGTTTTTGAAGGTCCGTCTACACACAGCGACTTGTATGCGCAAACAGTTTGTGCAAACGTTTGCGCAAAAAACACTGCAGTAGGTATACAATTTGCTTATGACTGGGTATATAGCAAGACCTTGATGGGCGTATTTATAAATAGATTAAGATTTATATTCAGTTGCAAATCTATTTAGGATAGTTTTTCAACCATCAGATGGAACAATTCAGTGGAAAAAATATGTTTTTTATACAGCATGTAACAAATACCCTGTTCGATCCCAAAGAGGGCCATTATTGCTCATCGTTATGAATAATTTTGACTGTGGGACCAACCCTATAAAATAGCGAAAAAATAATTGCTGTTCCATACATTTGTGTTCTCATAAATCGATAAAATTTATGGAACACCAGATTTTTTTTTTCAAAATATTGTTCATAATTATGAGTACAACAAGTTTTTGTTACATGCTGTAGGTAGACAGAATTGAATCATAAAGTGTTCAATGTTAAAAGTTGATCTGACGATTGTAAAATCGTCCCGTAAGCGATCGAAACAGGAACAAATATAAAACAAGTGCCCTGCTCTGATTCTAACTTAGATACATCTAAAGTTAATTAGATTTTATCAAGTACTTTTGTGTTCATAGCGTAGGACAGATTATGCGTCGCGAATATTTTTCTACCTAGCTGTAAGACATGGGTTATTTTTGTACGCTACCTTAGCTAACACGAATTTTTCCTATTACGATATTTTTTGAACGTTATTCATTCTGTTACTGCATTTTATTGAGTCATACTTCACAATGTATATAAACAAAAAATGTTTTTGTACTAATAGTAAAAAATCCTGATAAATAAAATTATAATTATTATGATCTGTCTTCCATTATACCTACTTGGTTGTACTTACGTCAATCTATTGAGTGTAATATACAGGGTGGCAGGATAGATAGTGGAAATATTTTAAGGGGTCATACTGGGGGTGTACTCATCATTATGAACATCATGGGAATGGGACCAACCCTGAAACCGCGAAAAAAAATCTACTGTTCCATACATTTATGTTCACATAACTCAACAAAATGTATGGAACAGCTGTTCTTTTTTCGCGATTACAGGTTTGGTCCCATAGTAAAAGTTGTTCATAATGATGAGTACAAAGACCCCTAAAAATATTTCCACTGTCTAACCTGCCACCCTGTATAATTGTATATATTTTCAAAATACATAATTCTGTCCATATTTTGTTGTTTAAATTGTCGAAATCTACCCTCAAATATTTTGGGCGGCATCGTGCGTCAAGTGTACTTTACTATGGACGCAGGAGTGTACGGGCTCGATTATAATATTGTGTGAATATACATTTAGGAAATCAAATGTGGCTTCGGCGGGGGAGAGAACCAAAATAAAAATTCGTTTATATTTCCAAATATATATATAATATATATACATTTATTAAATAATCATTTCATCTTTATTCCAATTTAACAATAAAATTCTCAAAGACACAACATTTGTTTAACTCTGTTTATCGTACAAGGATCCCATCCCGTAGGTACGTTGTATACACACAGACAGCCGTCATACAAAAATATATAATTAGAGGACGCGACAAACGCGCGGACAAGCAGTCGGCTATAGTCAACAAGTTCCATAGAAACATCTCGTACTCTGCTAGTTAAATATACCATTCTCATATAAACATTTACATCTGACTTCACATAAACCTAACTCTCTTATAAGTTTGCATCGCCTCGCGACGATATAGAAATCCTTCAGGATTCGATCACATAGTGAAAATATTAAAATCAACACAGATACACAACATTCTGTCCCCGCACGTCTACGTGTGCGGAGGGTAATATAGAAATTCATTGTTTCAATAGTTTCATTTAGACATTATGTCCAAAAATTCTAATTCGTTTCATATTAAGTTATCACACGGTACAAAAAGTGGGAGCAGCGTCCAACAGCCACGTACAAGTACATTGTGTACATACAAACAAGTGTGTCACTTGCACAGGTTGAATCTGAACAGGCCCGGCTCAGAGCGGGACAATAAATACAAGCCGACGTCGGCGACAAGCACGCAGCCGGACGGCGACAGACGGCGACGCGTCCGCTACGTGCGACAGGGACACAGATATACAAATAATTTATATCCACCATAAAAATTTACTTTAGTTTACAACAATAGATTTGCACAATTTCCATTATATACACATTGAATAAATACTTTTTTTAACATCAGAATTTGAAACAATCTTTGGTATAGTAGGTCGCATCGGGCGCCGGGCGGCGTGCGCGCGCGCAGCCCGTTCACTACGCACCTCGATCACATCATTTGTACAGTCACCTCAACTACACCTTAAAGCTTTCAACTGAAGATACACGACGCACGGCCACGCGCACACATTCGAGTACGTGTCACTCCACGCTACTGTCGGCTAACTACCGGAACCGGAATGTTGAAGTGTCCCCCGGGCGGGGCGGGGCGGGGCGGGGGGGCGGCCGGGGCCGCTCACTTGCCCTCGTCCTGCTCCATGGGCTCCTCCGACACCGAGCGGGAGCTCTCCGCCGATCTGCAATGGGACAACCGTCATTAGTGGGTCAGCGCGACACGCGGGACGAGAGGGACAAACTAGGGATTGCTAGGGATGGGCAAATGAAAAAAATAATTATATCGATATACCTATATCGTATTGATATACAGGGTGGCAAGTTAGACAGTGGAAATATTTAAAGGGGTCATTGGTCAAGGAAAAACTTTTACTATTGGACCAACACCGAAATCGCGAAAAAAAATCAGCTGTTCCATATATTTTGTTGAGTTATGTGAACATAAATGTATGGAACAGTAGATTTTTTTTCGCGATTTAAGGGTTGGTTCCAAAGTTGTTCATAATGATGAGTCCAATGACCCCTTTAAATATTTCCACTGTCTAACCTGCCACCTTGTCGACGATAAATATCGATTATTTTCTGAAAAAATATCGATATCTTGTTATATCGATATTTTTTACCCAAGCCTATCGCACTTTGAAAATTTAACCATCACTAAATGAAAGTTCACGGTCTTTGAAACCAAACTTTTTACGATAACTTTAAGGAAGTGACTCCGCGACCGCCGCTGTGACCTGAATTTGCACCCGCCGCCGGTTGCTAAATTGGCAGCCGGTGCTGACATTGGAAAAAAGCGGGAAAGGGGGTTGGTAATTTGGCATAATTAAAAAAACATTTCATGTTTCATTTGAGTAACATACCTAACTAGGGTCCAAGAGCGAGCGAAGCGAGCTTGGGAACTTGGACATCCCGACACGGACAATTTAGGTTCGAAGGGGTTGACGGGGGCTTCAGTGAGCAAGCAAAGCGAGCGAATGAGCCCCCGTCAACCCTTTCGTGTTAGGTTACTTTTAACCTTGCAGACAGAAATAGGAGCCCCGCTATGCGGGGCTCCGTCGACCACCTTCCTCCCCCTTGTAAGTCCAAAAAAGTTGGTATTTTGTTTTACATTGACACTGTAATTTAAAAGTCAGTCTAAGGTAGATAATTCAACTTAAAACACGGCAACATTAATCTGCTGCTACGGTAGTTTGCAATTATTTTCGTCTGGTATTACTGCTACTCCAAGGCTACACCGGTTTTCAACGGCGTTATTTTTGGGAGCCGCCGCCGGCTGCGGAGGCATTCCCTATGAACACATTTCTTTCGTTTAGTCAGTTTGGTTTTCAAGGTGCGCTATGACAGACGACTAGTAGGTTGTGTGGTACCTGTGCGCGGCGGGCTGGTGCATGGAGAGCGTGGCCATGGCCTGGCAGGTGTCGGCGGCGTCGCGCTCCGTCTGCAGGCGGCCCAGGCGCAGCGCGGCCGCCGCCGGCGCCGCCTCCAGCGCCGACAGCTGCGCCAGCGCCGCGCTGCGGGCCAGCGCCCGCCAGTGCGGCGCGTGCGCGGCCAGCGTGGCGCGGATGGCGGCCTGCGCGCGCGCGTGCGGCGGCCGCGCCAGCTCGCCCAGGGCGGGCGCGGCCGTGCGGTCGCCCAGCAGCGCGCGCACGCACTCCTGCGCGCAGTCGCACATGGCGGGCAGGTCGTAGCCGCCCTCCAGGGCCAGCACCAGGCGGCCGCCCGCCAGCTGCTGCAGCTCGCGCGTCATGTGCGCGAAGCACGCGGCCGACACGCTGTAGCCGCCCAGCGGCGCGGGGTGCCCCGCCGCCGCGTCGAACCCGCACGACACCAGCACTATCTCCGGGTCGTACTCCTGAACAATACGATTACAACATAAGTTCTGCGAATTAACTCTTGCGAACATTACAATTTTCGCTTAAGCGAAGTGTCCACTTACAATAAAATTTACGAAAGTTGACTTGCGCAAGCTACTTCTAACGTGTAAACGCTCGCACAAGTTGACTTGTTATTTGAGAAGTCATTCGAGAAGTCGTTTGGACAAGTCAACTTCCGCAAATTTTATTGCTAGTGGACACTTCGCTTTATAAAGGATATCCCAACATTCACGTTAGAAGTAATTTTAATAAAAGACACAGTTTTTATTGAAAATTTTAAAATTTTTATTGATTCATATAATATGCAGTATAGCATATCGAATAAATGGTCTCTACTGCTTTAATTACTGCATTTATAATTTCCTAGCCGTTTTGATAATCATACCCAATATTGTTTTGGTAATTACACCGATAAAAGAAACTCCTTCCTTCCTTCAAAAATATCAAAATAATGCTGTGTGAAATAATTTCGAAATCGTTGTCTTTGTTTAAGTTTGATTTGGCACCGACTTCCGCAACTGTTATCTCCTCATTTTCGAAGTTTAATATATCGGCCGTCATTACCTTGGCGATGGGCATGACGACGGCGCGGAAGGCGGCCAGGTACCGGCGGCGGGAGGGGCCTCTGACGTTACCTTGGCGATGGGCATGACGACGGCGCGGAAGGCGGCCAGGTACTCGGCGTCGGCCAGCGGCGGGGCCGTGCCGCCGCCCCAGGCCACGTTGACGGTGTAGCCCAGGCCGGCGCCGGCGGCGGGAGGGGCCTCTGACGTTACCTTGGCGATGGGCATGACGACGGCGCGGAAGGCGGCCAGGTACTCGGCGTCGGCCAGCGGCGGGGCCGTGCCGCCGCCCCAGGCCACGTTGACGGTGTAGCCCAGGCCGGCGCCGGCGGCGGGAGGGGCCTCTGACGTTACCTTGGCGATGGGCATGACGACGGCGCGGAAGGCGGCCAGGTACTCGGCGTCGGCCAGCGGCGGGGCCGTGCCGCCGCCCCAGGCCACGTTGACGGTGTAGCCCAGGCCGGCGCCGGCGGCGGGAGGGGCCTCTGACGTTACCTTGGCGATGGGCATGACGACGGCGCGGAAGGCGGCCAGGTACTCGGCGTCGGCCAGCGGCGGGGCCGTGCCGCCGCCCCAGGCCACGTTGACGGTGTAGCCCAGGCCGGCGCCGGCGGCGGGAGGGGCCTCTGACGTTACCTTGGCGATGGGCATGACGACGGCGCGGAAGGCGGCCAGGTACTCGGCGTCGGCCAGCGGCGGGGCCGTGCCGCCGCCCCAGGCCACGTTGACGGTGTAGCCCAGGCCGGCGCCGGCGCCCGCCTCGCTGGCGGCGCCGGTGCCGGGGAAGAAGTTGCCGTCGTCGTGGCGGTGCAGGCTGATGTACAGCACGTGCGGGTCGGAGTAGAAGATCTGCTGCGTGCCATTGCCGTGGTGCACGTCCTGCGGGAGGCAGCACGGTCAGCAACATACGTGCAATATGGGTGGTGACCATTTTTGTTTATCACTACATAGTATGAAACAAAGTCGCTTCCCGTCTGTCTGTCTGTCCCTATGTATGCTTAGATCTTTAAAACTACGCAACGGATTTAGATGCGGTTTTTTTTAATAGATAGAGCGATTCAAGAGGAATACTTAGCACCCGTGCGAAGCCGGGGCGGGTCGCTAGTTGTAACAATTTGAAAAAATTTGTCTAGCGCAAAAATTATAAATGTCTAGCGCAAAAATCCCAAAATTAGCAACAATGGACGGCACTATGACGTCACGCTTTGCGAACGTTGTAGTAAACTCCACGCCACCACATACAATGTCCGCTACGCGCGACGGAAACCATTTCCATTTTGTTTTATTATAGTTCCTATTCCTTCTTTCAAATGAAATGATTCATTTGTACATTTTTAATAGTAGTCGACTACCCTATTATGAGCAAAATGGTTTCAGTAAAAAATGGATTGAATGAACAGCAAATTAGTTAGTAGGTATAACTCGCGCTAATAAAGAAGCGAATCTAAAATGGCGGCACTAATCATTCCCTCTCACTTGAAAGAAAAAGAAAGAAAGAAAAACGTTTAATGCTCGCTTTTTAATGGCGATTGTAATTCGAAGTGTACATACCCAGTCAACAATGAGTATCCTCTGCAGCCGGTGGCGGGTGTGCAGGATGCGCGCGGCCACGGCCACCGAGTTGAAGAAGCAGAAGCCCATGGCTTGGTTGGGCTCCGCGTGGTGGCCTGGTGGGCGCACTACCGCGAACCTGGGGAGACAAGCTGGTTACACCACTGTGCACACTTTTTGTTTCAGGATGTTGATGATTCAGGTGTATGTTTGAAGTTACTTTAGAGAGAGTGAGGTGAAAACGAGTATGGGTAGTTTTTGGGTAGGGAGTATTGCAATACACTGCTGTCGGTGAAGGCGATGACATTTTGGTAAATAACACTGAAAAATTGTGCTCTTATGAGCACAATTTATGAGTATATTATTAGTATATTTATGAGTATATTATTAGTGTATTTATGAGTATATTATTAGTATATTTATGAGTATATTATTAGTAGGTATATTATGAGTATAAGAACATCGCGATGCAATTCGCTCATGAAGGCGAATGCATGTTACGAATGTTATCGTAGTGTGTGCACGGGTGTAGTCAGGTACAGGAAGGGGGCAGGGGGTGGTGACTCCCTCTCTTCCCTAGCAATGATTGAGCAAGTGATTACCGCTTGTTTGTAATGTTCCCGAACCGAAGGGTAGATAATTTTAAAAAGAAAAGGCGTCCATGAATTCAATCTTTCGCGTTAAGGTGAATAGGTATCGTTTAAATTGCGAGCTATTCCCTTAACAGGATTATTTCGTATGTTTTTCCCCTATATCCTGTCTTTCCCTTGAACAAAATTTTGACTACGCACTTGAATGCGTGTGATTAGCCCATAAGAATTAGGAGAGGTGATGTAGTCACCTACATCACCTCTCACTCACTCACGTAAGTGGGAGTAGTACAGTCCCCGGCACGTAACTTGGCAAGAGTTGTTAGATGCGCAGAAGCAGCAGTGGCGTGCCTACAGGGCAAGCTAGAGGGTATTTCGCGTAATTTTTCATGATTGTGTTTTTTATTGTACGCTACTCACATTAATGAAAAATTAAGAGATATACCCTCGGGCTTGCCCTGTAGGCACGCCACTGCGCAGAAGTCGTTTTTAGGTCTGTTTGGTGGTTGTACAGTGCAAGCACAGCACAGTTTTCGTATCAATATGTCAGCATTTTACCTGCGCCGGGCCGGGCAATTTAGTACACGAATAGCATTCATACCGCGTGCACTCATTTATCATACAATCATACTTTTATCAATAAATATCAATCAATCAGTAATCAGTGTATCAATCAGCATCAACTCAAGGTGTAAGGTCCCTAACCGTACATCTTAATGGTCCTTCGAGCCGGATGAGCGGGATCTAATCGCGTTGCAAACGTAATAGTGGTTGATCCTGTAAACACGACCTGTGGACGACGGTCAACGGTCTACCAACGTCATCAAGCCATCGACTGCTGACTCCATCATCACAGAGGGTGCTTTGCTCTTCTTTCCGTGATTGCGATAAGCGGGTCGCGGGGGGAAACTTACCCCCACTACGCCAAGACCTTGGCAAATAACGTGCCGGCGAGTGTATCTGTGGTGGTGCTCACCCGTTGCGCAGCTCGCCGCGCGCGGTGCGGCAGGCCAGGTCCAGCACGGCGTGTGCGCGTCGGCCCAGGCGGTGTCGGAGTCCACGCCCAGGGCGGCAGGCCAGGTGCACTAGGCAGGTGCGACTCACCCGTTGCGCAGCTCGCCGCGCGCGGTGCGGCAGGCCAGGTCCAGCACGGCGTGTGCGCGTCGGCCCAGGCGGTGTCGGAGTCCACGCCCAGGGCGGCAGGCCAGGTGCACTAGGCAGGTGCGACTCACCCGTTGCGCAGCTCGCCGCGCGCGGTGCGGCAGGCCAGGTCCAGCACGGCGCCGGCGGCGGCGCGCGCGGCGGCCGGCGTGTGCGCGTCGGCCCAGGCGGTGTCGGAGTCCACGCCCAGGGCGGCAGGCCAGGTGCACTAGGCAGGTGCGACTCACCCGTTGCGCAGCTCGCCGCGCGCGGTGCGGCAGGCCAGGTCCAGCACGGCGCCGGCGGCGGCGCGCGCGGCGGCCGGCGTGTGCGCGTCGGCCCAGGCGGTGTCGGAGTCCACGCCCAGGGCGGCAGGCCAGGTGCACTAGGCAGGTGCGACTCACCCGTTGCGCAGCTCGCCGCGCGCGGTGCGGCAGGCCAGGTCCAGCACGGCGCCGGCGGCGGCGCGCGCGGCGGCCGGCGTGTGCGCGTCGGCCCAGGCGGTGTCGGAGTCCACGCCCAGGGCGGCAGGCCAGGTGCACTAGGCAGGTGCGACTCACCCGTTGCGCAGCTCGCCGCGCGCGGTGCGGCAGGCCAGGTCCAGCACGGCGCCGGCGGCGGCGCGCGCGGCGGGCGGCGTGTGCGCGTCGGCCCAGGCGGTGTCGGAGTCCACGCCCAGGCCGCCGCACGCCAGGCGCACCAGCTGGCGCACGCCGCCCGCCTCGCGCCGCCCGCCCCACGTCGACACGTGCGCCTCCGTGTGCACCGACTGCGAGACACACCACCGGTCATTACTGGGGTTTACACGGTTATACAGGGTTGCTGGGCCCCAATTCTGCTATTGCAATTGTGTAACAATTAATGACACCATGACGGTCGAAACCTAAGCGTTCATTGACTTAAAGTAAGACTATCTCTTTCGTCATCGGTCAAAACGATGTCATTGAGAGACTATTCTGACACGATTATGACAATTGCATTAGCAGACTTATGTGACAACAAACTATTCTATTAAAGCAGTAGTTTCCAACCGGTGGTCCACAAAACAAAGTAGTCCATGAAAACTTAATTAAAATTCACGGATCAAAGTTAGAGGCAATGCAGACGACAGACTGTGCGATCGAGTCTGCAGCGATCTGCAGCGCTCGAACAATCTGTGCACTAAATTTCGCCGATTGTTCGAGCGCTGTAAAGCGCTGCAGACTCGATCGCACAAAGCGTTTGTCGTTTACGTTGCCCCTTATATCCCATAATAAATTTTGTATCTGCGTTATCGACGCAGGCAACGCTTGCGAATCGTTTTTTATTTTAAACTTTAGAGTCCCCGCACTAAACAGATTGCCGACATAATCATATTATCAATAACCTTGTATAATTAATTCGAATATTCTATTCAAAAATTGATACAATTTAATTGAGAACGTAGTACAGTAACAAAACTTATAAAACTAATAGACATTAACTGCCTTACTTAAAAACGCCTTTTAAATTTAACCACTGATTAAATATACAACTATCCTTGTGATTTGTATGACAAAAAACAGAAATGTCTGATTTGAGAGCTGTTTAATTTAATCATCGTTTTTAATGACGGGCTAATGTTTAGGAAATTGTAGAAACTACGCATCGTCTCCAAAACTATTTTTGAATTTTTGTCAACCTCTTAAAGTAAAGGTACATTAGTAAACATGAGTGAATACGTAGGTGCGTACCTGCAGCTCCTCGAAGGTGGCCTTCCTGGGCCGGGTCCGCTCGGCGCGCGCCACGAGGCCGGTCTCGCACAGGCGCGCCCACACGGACTGCAGCCGCCCCGAGTGCTCCGGGTGCGTCGGCGCGTGCGCACCGCACGCGCACCTGCCCATGCCACACGTTACTTACACTGCGCACATTGTACGGCTTAATACGTACTAATGGAACTTTGTTGTACAGTACAATATCAAACTGTTATAACCCGCGCTAATAAAGAGACGAATCTAAAATGGCGGCATTAATCATTCCCTCTCACTTACACGTTATTGCTATCTTTATTAACACCCGACGTGTGTGAGTAAAGACAGCAATGATGTGTGAGTGAGAGGGAATGATTAGTGCCGCCATTTTTAATTCGTTTCTTTATTAGCGCGGGTTATAACATTTGATCAATGTTGCCAATGTCAAGGTGAAAGATGTAAGCGCGGCAATCAAACAAGCGTAAAAACGCTAAGCCAACTTGGGGGTTTCCTCCCTAAATTCAGGACGTAGAAATATTAAAAGGACGATTTTTGGGGTCAGGAATTTTTACCCGACTGCGCCAGAAGGAGGGTTATGTTTTAGAGTTTTTTTAAGGGCATTATATAAAAAATATAATTTTAAAATCTATATTTAGGGGAATTTTAAAAAAATCTTGGGGGAAATTTTGATACGGGCAACACTGCATTTGATTGTTCCGGGATATGATGGCTCATGACTAGTATCGATCGTTTTTATTTGTGTCAGACAGCACTAGACCGTAAGTTCAGTGGCGTACCTACAGGGCAAGGCCGAGGGTATTTCGCGTAATTTTTCATGATTGTAAGCGTTTTTTATTGTACGCTACTTACTTACATATAAATTATGAAAAATTTAGAGATATACCCTCGGGCTTGCCCTGTAGGCACGCCACTGACGTAAGATCAATCGTAGTTTAAACCACAGAAAAGAGTTTAATATCCCGTCTTTGATTGTTTCTTTGGGTTTTTGTATTAGAAAACGACGGGGGATTAAACTCTCTTCCGTGGTTAAGCTACGATTGATCTTACGGCTTTTAGAGATCAAATTATAAAGGATAATGTAACTTACCCATGTTTAAGCATGAGCGCATCATACGCGAGGCCGGTAGCGGGAGTGCGCGCGCCGACCAGCGGCGAGCTGAGCGCGCGAGCGAGCGGAGCGGGCTCGCAGGGGGGCGCGGGGAGCACGGGGGGCGTGGCCCCGCCCGCGGGGCAGGGGGTAGGCGGCGCGGGGACTCGCCGGGCCGTCAGGTCTATCACTTCGCCCTCTTCCTCGCGAAGTTGCGCTGCGGCCGCGTCGTGTGCGCGCGTTAACACCTGTAGTCGTACGTGTTATATTACTATTCTATATTATTGGAATGAAGTTCCTTAACGCGGCTTATGGTAGGAAACGTAAGAAAAAAAAAAAGCATTATACCCCCTCCACAACTCCATACGGAAGATTACGGATTATGTCCCACGTTGGGCGCCATTACCGTGCAATGGCGCCCAACTTGGGACACAATGTTAAGCTCAACTTAAGGCGACGATATGTAATATCAGAGTGAATTTTTCAAGCATCTTTTTCTAAAACTCGATGTGTAATATAATTTATTGCGACGTATTGTGTACAAGTACAACAGACTACGGCAAGTTGCGCGACAGTGACAACGACACGGCTTAGCCAAAGTACGTGCTAAGTAACGTCTATTTATTGCGGCCTACGGATTATATCCCACGTCGGGCGCCATTACCGTAATGGCGCCCAACTTGGGACACAATGCTTTACTAATAAAAATAATCAGCTAAATAATCAGCTGTTCCATACATTTTGATCGAGTTGTGGTGCATTTTTGTAGGGAACAGCTGATTTTTTTTTTCATATTTCAGTGTCGGTCCCATAGTAAAAGTTGATCATATTCATGAGTACTTTCACCTCCTAAAATATCCGCACTGGTTTTAATTTTACCCTGTATAACCGCTCCTGTGCGAGCGAGACAGGTGACAAAATGTAATAGCCCTCTTAAAGTCTGTCCAGTCGTTAGCCGGTAGCCGGGCACATTGTACACTGGCTTTCTCTTTTTCTCACTCACAGTTTTCCGTATCTGGTCCCGGAGGTAGTGGTGCGCGGTGGGCGGCGTGAGCGCGGGGTCGCCCAGCGGCAGGGGCGCCGAGTGCGTGCGGCCCAGCGGCCGCTTGCCCAGCCGCGAGCTGCCCAGCGCCGACCAGCCCTCGGCTTCCGATACTGGCGGGAGTGATGATACCACCTGACAAGTGAGAGGCTCGTTAGAGGATATCCAAAGAAATTCCAAATCTCGACTGACGGGTGAGACGCGGCCACGATGCAGCAAAGGTCGCGGGTTCAAGTCTGCCCGTGTCAGTTAGTTTTTGAAATCTCCTTGTTTAATTAATAACAACGTGAACGTAGCAGTAGCAGTTTATGGGTTTGGTAAGTTAAACCGTAAGGAGGGGCTTGTGGCTAAATAACAGCCGCGCAAGGTTTAGTAACAAATAAAGAGGTTATTATTAAGTTGCTTGTTGCGAATGGGTGACCGTTCTTTACACATCAGGATCACTCCGTGCCTTGGAGAGCACGTTCAACAGTCGGTCCCGGTTGTCATAGGAATATCTTTGATAGTCGTTACGGGTAGTCAGGAGCCCGAAAGTCTGAAAACTAGTCAAACATTCGAATACCGGTATTCCCCAATAATTGAATTGTAGCGACTGCCATCTAACCTAGATGGCAGTCGCTCCACGTAAAATATTGATATTCAGTCGCAACTAGTTGGAAGCTGACTCTAATCTAGTTTGGGAAAAAGGCTAGGCGGATGATAACGATGAACTCCTTAAAAGTTAATGCGCACGCGCATGGGTGTATACGCACCGGTGGGTGCGGATGCGGTTGCGGCGGCTGCGGCGGCGGCGGGTGGTGGCGCGGCGGCGGCTGGTGCGGCCGGCCCAGGCTGATGTTGGGCATGGAGGGCGATGAGAACAGCAGCTCTGCTGCGCGTCCGCAGCCTTCCTCTTCTTCGCGGATGGGGGCCGTGGCCCCCGCCCCTCCCGCGCCCCCGGGGGGCGACCCGCGCGGGGAACCTCCATCGCAATCTGTACAGAAGACAACCTTCAAATATGCTGTTGGGGTATCTTTTTGTAATAAAATGTTGTCAGTGGCGGATCCTAGCAGGCTCCCCAAAA
This sequence comes from Thalpophila matura, assembly GCA_948465475.1. Classification (NCBI taxonomy): domain Eukaryota; kingdom Metazoa; phylum Arthropoda; class Insecta; order Lepidoptera; family Noctuidae; genus Thalpophila; species Thalpophila matura. Next base: position 17,287,923 of record OX419189.1, on the reverse strand, counting down.
TCTTAAGTCTTAGTGGATTTTCGATTAGATTAGTGATTAATTTATTTGATTTCCAACCTTATCCGCCAAAAAATAATATCTAAAATCCCTAAGCCCCCCTCTAAAATAATTTCTGGATCCGCCACTGAATGTTGCGACGCTTACATCGATGAGTGTTCTTTGCGTCGTCTTTATTGCACTTGTCAATATTTCAACAACTTCAATATTTTTCTCTCCTATTTGTAAATTAATAAACGTTTCCAGTATTTTTTTATTGAGAAATGAATTAATTTACTAAGTTAATATTATGTATTTTAAAATTTGCTAAATTCCGAAGAGAAATACCTAAACAAACTCAAAGATGAGAAAGAATTGATTTCCGTGATACAATAAGTAAATACTTGATTATTTCTTACAAAAGATAAAGTCACATTTCACAAAAGATTTTTAGTAAAAAAACAACATTCAAAATGCAACAGCTAAATTCCATAAACCAACATTCCGTCTGAATATAAGGGGCGTCAACTCACTGCGGTGCTTGACGCGCGCCTTGAAGGGGCGGCGCGCGAGCGGCGAGGCGCGGCGCTCGATGACGCGCTGCTTCAGGCGCACCTTCAGCATGTTGGGCTCCGACGCTGCAACGGTTAGTGCACGCCATGCTCACGTCAAACGGTTAACACAACTCACGACACGAATGTTAACTTAATCTCTAATTTACTATGCGATAAAAATAAGAATAGGATTGATCTTGCCATATTGTGACGTTTTGTTTTGAAAATTGAGCTGTTTTGTATTAACAAAATCGATTACAATAGATTTGGTAAATGAAAGACTTACTTACTTAAAAATAGTGTAAAAACAAAACTTTATTTATTTGCAATGAATTTTCTTTGTTTCAAGTGATAGTTGACAGTTCGAGGTCATTGACTATATTTATCGCGATCGCATAGTACATTTTTTTTCAATTCAATTAAAAGCACAGAAATCTAAGAAGTCAATAGAAATGCTATCTACTATATTTTACTACCAGACGCGTGTCACCGGTTTTTACATAGGTACAATGCAATATAATTTAAACTTAATTTCGTTCACATACGTCACATTTAAACGCGCTCGGTCTCGATGTGTTTGTAAGACACAAAGTGCTTTAATAAATTTGCTCGAAAGCGGCGACAAGGTCGCGCCCCTTTGCGATTTCAATTGACTTATTATTTAGAATTATGTGATTAAATATGTTTAATGTAGCGTTCTGATCGAGCACTATCAGCGTTTTATCGATCTAATACATCTGTTACATTATTTAGAAACTCACGCCACAAGTCAATCTTATGCCGCGTACAAGACTGGTGAAACGTAACATGAAATCATTCTGCCTTTCATTGCATGTTCGTTGCAAGTGTGGACGCATCGCGCGTCTGAACCGTGCTCGTCTGAAAAACCAACAAATCACGGAACGATGCGCGTGCGCGTGAAATTCACGGGTTATCCCCAACGGACCACGTGGTAGGTTTTTGAAACCTCTAAAAATAATAAAAAACACAAAAAAAAAAAACCGCACTCGTTCGGGGTAAAATTAAATATATTGTTATAACAGTGCGTCCCGACTGCAATATCGTCTAGATTTTTATTAATTTTAGAGGTCTCAAAAACCGACCACGGGGTTCGTTGGGAATAACCCGAAGTCACCGTGCGCACGCGCAAGTCGTGGCACGCTATGAGAATTTGTTACATTTCATGATACAGTGCAGCAATGTGGAGGGGAAATTCTTTCATTGCTACGTTTCACCAATCTGTACGCGGTTTTAGGGTATGTCCACACAACACGGATGCATGACAACTGTCAGTGGTGCAGTACGTACCAGTCTTCCGGAGCGGGTAGTCAGGGGATGGCTGCGGCGGCGCGGCGTTAAGCGCTAAGGGTAGCGGCGCCGCCAGCCGGTAGGGGTGCGTCGCCGTCGCGCCCGTCGACGTTATCGACTCTCCTGACGACGACTTCACTATACCCCTGTGGACGGATGGATGTCAGCGTTATTATTGATTGATCGGTGGTAAAGTATCATACCGGCTCCACACGATCGTCCAACACTCCAACATGACTCCAATTTGTCCCCACCAGGCGCGGTCGCAGCCGACGATTTGGGGGGGGGGTCATACCGCAGCTGAAGGCTTTACTGGGAGTCATACCGATTAATGCCGACGTGCTATACCGTGAATTACCGTGTTTGGCGCATTTTTGTACGATTTTGGGGATGTCCCCCATGATCACCCCTGGGACCGCGCCTGGTCCCCACTGACTATCGATACAAAATGACTCCATCACCGTCAAACATGCACGAACTATCTCTCCACGCGTGGGAGGTTGGACGAACAGTTGGACTGTTGGGCGATCGTGTGGAGCCGGCATAACGATTTCAGTTGAAACGAATATCGACTTACCAATTTCTATATGACGAACCAGGTACTGTTCCATTACTAGCTTGTTTCTTTTTTAAGAATTGCTGTAATAAGAAATTATTTCTGTTATAATCATGGACGATCAATAGATTGTTAGTAAATATACTATTTTATAGACATTGTTCAAAAGCAATAGGTTTTGTATATTTATGTATACTTTACAACCAAAGTTTAATAATATTAATAAATGTTACTTAAGCTCGCCCAAATGTCAGTACCATAAACAAACACAAAAATAGATGCTGATAACGGTAGTCTGAAATAATTTCACAAATTACCCTCAATTCTCAAAATATAGGGGAAAATGACGAATAAACGATGTGTGTGTTCCCCGATAGTTACAATTTGGGTGTTTTTAAGTCGCGAGTGAATTGGTTCTAGGCAAGCGTCATCGCTTAACAACAGGCGAGAGGAGGTCTAACGCAAGCCTATTATTAAATAAAAAGAAATTAAAAAACCGGACATGTGAGTACGACTCGCACCCTGAGGGTTGCTAGATAGGTATGCAATAGCGCCATCTATAAGCAAGATGTCGCTATTACATACTTCTAGTGGCGCCATCTATGAGCAGATGCTCACCCATTACGGGTCTTCGGACAGACGGACAACAAAGTGGTCCTATAACGGTTCCGTTTTTCCTTTTGAGGTACGGAACCCTAAACACGTGTTGGTGAGTGTTACCTGCAGCTTCTGCTTGACCTCTGTGGAGGCGTTGGCGGAGTGCTCGTGCTTGTCCTTCTTGCGCAGCAGCTCGACGCGGTCGCGCTCGTGCCGCTCGCGCGCCTCCCGCGCCTCCAGCGCCTCGCGCGCCTCGCGCCGCGCCGCCTCCTCCATGGCCTTCTGCTGTTCCCACAACTGGAACGTTAGCCATGCCGTTAAGCTGTCTTCAGACTACGCTATACTATGTAGTATAGCGTATACTTTATAGTATAGCGCGCCATACAAAGCCTTGCTATACAGGGTGGCAGGTTAAACAGTGGAAATATTTTAAGGAGTCATTGTAGGTACTCATCATTATGAACAACTTTTACTATGGGACCAACCCTGAAATCGCGAAAAAAAAATCAGTTGTTTCATACATTTATATTTACATAACTCAACAAAATGTATGGAACAGCTGAAATTTTTTTATTTGCGATTTCAGGATTGGTCCCATAGTAAAAGTTGTTCATAATGATGAGTCCAATGACCCCTTCAAATATTTCCACTGTTTAACCTGCCACCCTGTATAGTATAGCACAGTGTGAATGTGTCCATAACAATGTATGGTGCGCGATATTGTCGTGCTATGAGCTATATGCTGATTCGGGATTTGAGAACAGAAGAATAGACAAAGTGACAGATTAATGATATAGTGAAGATAAGAAATGTTTCTATTCTTCAGAAGACAAAATTCTGATAGGCCAAGCACGGTCGCCGCGTGTTCGGGCAGAAGAGAACGATTTGGATAGAAAGAACTTTGTCTATTCTTTGGTAGAATAGATATAGAATTGTCATGCGAAGCCGGCAGGCAGTTGATTACATTCAATACAGATCGCAGTTAAACTTGAGGTTCAAGTCCTCGGTACATTGAAGACTGATCAGCAAGTAATGTCAAACTATTAAAAAAATTCAGCAAGTCTGTCTTATAATTTGTATTGATTGTGTAATCATTGCCTTTTAATTTTATTGGTATTATTTAGAATCTGTTTGTTTAATTTGAATTCTAAATATTTTGTAATTAATGTATTTTGATGCGATTTCTCTTTGAATGGAACAGTACCTCAATGTTAATTACTAATAAAGAATAGGTGATTAATTAACTTTTGCGAATCTTTAATATAATTGTAGTGATAAAGTTGAACCGTTTATCTTTAATCGAATTTAAAATAAGTAACTGATATAATGTTGCTAAGCCGTGATATCTTTGCTTCACAAAAGGCTTCCTAAAAGATAGCGACAATAAACTTTCAGGATGGTGTATTGTCACTAAAACTTTGTTAGGAAAAGTCATTATTAAATTAAGGTAACAGAAATTTGTGCCTCGGCCGTGAAGTAATATACTCGTAGTACAGGCTAACAATCAAAAGGATATAACAACATAAAATTAATCAAAACACTAACTAAACAAGAATGCATCTGATTTGTTCCACTTGATAATCCAAATACTTTCGCAATGAGTAACACAACCTCGCCCAGTCAAACTAGTTAATGACACTATCACAAATATTCAGCAAATCATTTGGTAGTGAGTAAGAGCATGCGTCACGGATGCCATTCCTACACATGGAATGGCACATCATCAGATCATTGCGCGCGCGCCGCTCTTTAAAATAACACTGTTTACATCGTTTGGGAATGTCATCATTTGTATTTAATGTTTTTTTATTGTGAAAGTATTAATAATAATAATAATAACTGGATCTGAATGAATCACTTTACATAACCCTACAAAAAGCCGCCATATTAAATACCTGTAGAATAGTAAGAAAGTTCATGCAAATTGATGAAAATGAAATAACTCATCATCATCAAAACACACCTCCGACATAAATTTTACACACTACACACTGCATATACTTGACTTCGGTCCGTATATGTAGTTAAAACTAGCCAAAGTGCTAAGAAGTAGTACACAATTCCCTAAATAATAATAAAAACATTTATTTCTCACCACAAACCAAAATACAAGCAGTGATAAATTAATAAATTAGACATTAGCAAGGGGTGACACATTTCTGGATTGTGGATCGCTGGTGCCTGTGGTAGGTAGTAAACACCTGTAATACAGGTCACCAGGTCCCCACCTCTTAAAGATTAAAAATACAGTTAAATTGGCTTACAAGTATTACTGCTACATCCCATAATTAGTTTTACGTTTTCTTAAGTGCACAAGTTCCAAAAAGTGAGTGGGTTTATGGAAATAACGGTAAAAAACAATAAGAAATAAAAACTACCTAACTTAAGTGTGTGTTATGTATGAAAGTGTTTGTTTGTGCATGGTTATATGAGTGGGTGTGTGTGTATTCGGATGTTATATTTAATGAAGCAATGTATTTTATTTACAAATCAGCTGTTTGTGTATAATTTCAAAAAAATAGTAGTTTTCTCAAGCAAGCAAGACCAGCCACTGATGACACGCGTCCATTCTTCATTTTCATTCTACGAGTGTAAAAGTGTATTACTAAACAAATCGCTACAACAAGTATTTAGCATAGCATAGCATAATCGGCCTATAATGTTCCCACTGCTGGGACACAGGCCTCCTTTCTGTGAGAGGGAGTGGGCCGTAGTCCACCACGCGGGCCCAGTGCGGGTTGGTGGACGTCACATGTCTTCGAATTTTTGGTTCTAGGACATGCCGGTTTCCTCACGATGTTTTCCTTCACCGTTAAAGCAAGTGATAATTAATTTCTAATACGCACATGACTTCGAAAAGTCAGCGGTGCTTGCCTCGGAATCGAACTCGAACCATTCGCCGTGGGAGGCACATGGTTAAACCACTAGGCTATCACTGCTCATCAACAAGTATTTACTTACATTCATTTAGGCTCTAGACAGACGGACCGCATTTCAACTACAATCCAACCGCAAATTGCAGTTCGGATGCAGTTTGAATGCAGTTGACACGACTACAATAGAACTGCAAACCAAACGTGCAGTCCGATTGCAGTTCAATTGCAGTTCAACTGCAATCGGACTGCACGTTTGGTTTGCAGTTCTATTGTAGTCGTGTCAACTGCATTCAAACTGCACTTGAACTGCAATTTGCAGTTGGATTGCAGTTGAAATGCGGTCCGTCTGTCTAGAGCCTTAAGGATGATTTACATATTTTATTAGTGTAAACAAATCGATTTTGATTAATTACGCTACAGATTAACTAATTCATATCAAACTTCCATTATCGGATAATTCTAGGTATATCTCAAGATTAAAGAATACGTACATTTAATAAAGCTTCGATCAATTTTGATCGGACACATAAACCTAACAAAATATTATCTTTATTATGTGGAAAAATACATGTTTTAGTCTCTCAAATTATTTGTTTAAGTTTTTAATAATAATCTATAAACACTATCTTGAATAGGGTAATAAATAATATTGTGGATAAGTTATAAATACTTAAGTGCACGTTTGCGACTAAAGGTGACCTATTAATTTATTCATACAAATATTGTGGTACATAGGTAAAATAAAGTATAATAGTACCTGTGCTTCTTATTATTGCATGAATTTATTGATCGTTAGCACTCCATAGTTGAAAGCTATAATAATACCTATGACACCTAAAATAAAGACCAAAATAAACTTTATCAATACGGTACCGGACTATTTTTTTTTTATTGTGAATCTGTAAACTATTTGAAAAAAGATAATTAAAACCAAAAAAACCGATGAAACATCTACAAAATTGGCAAAGTTATAAACGTTTTAAAATGATTTGCTAGACATGGACAGCACTATCATGCAGTGACGTAACACCACCTATGTCCGCTTCGCGCGACAAAGACGGAGCGATACTCCCTCCAAAAACTTTAAAAGCGTCTATGTTTTCCATTTTATGATAAAAAAAATTTTTAACTTTTTTGTTGTTCCTATTCCTTCTTTGAAATACAATAATTTATTTGTACTTTTTAATAGTAGTCCTCTACAGTATTGAAAGTGTGTAACATCAGTTATTTTCTCCAACGCATATTTCTTACCTTAACAGTAAAGCCCATGATACACATGCCTGCCGGTCTATTCTGTACCGACAGTCACGCCGCGTGATCTCGCCGCGACAACTCCCAATTTGCTTGCGAACGTTCCAGGGAGAATGACTCGGTGAGATTCTTCCTCAAACGTTTGCAAACAAATTGGCAGTTCTCGCGGTGAAATGACGCGACATGTCGGTACAGATAGACAGGCAGATAACTCGTCACCTGCAAGGTCCCACACCAGCCCAAAGGGAGTGCCGGAGGTTACCACAATGACACAAAATATGAATGATGTAATTACTACTTGTGCCCCATTCATGACTATTAATATCAGCGCGATGTCGTGAGCCAGCTCTGTGCTACATTCCAGTCAGGAGTAATGTACGCGTGTTTGTTTTTGTAGATTTACGTGGAAACGTGATCAATGGTCCTTAGAATCGAGAGATTATTTCGGTTTTAGGTGAAGCAACCGTTTAAAGGATAGCAGCACGCGTAGTATGAGTGTAAAAACAGAAAGAATAGACAAAATGACTGATTGTAGAAGGATTATTACCGATTTCAGCATGGCGATGTTAACAATGAAGATGAGAAATGTTTCTATTCTTCAGTCGACAAAAGTATACAATACTCGGGCAGAAGAGATAATGAGTTGGATAGAAATAACTTTGTCTTGTCTGGGTAAAATAGAGATGGGATTGGTCATGCTACGCAGGCAGATTAAAATAATGGATAAAAAGGTTAGAACTTTGTCATCATACAGGGAGCTTCACTGTTCAATCTTAGAATGATAAAACTATGCACTAGGCGTTTTCGATCTACGTCTATTAATCAGCTTAAAATCTCGAGCTACCCAATAACCCCAACCACGTAACACCCCGCATCGATCACGGTCGTGCTACGGCTCTGGACGAAATAAAGTAATTACACTCAATCACGATTCGGCGCCGACCGGTCCGGTCCGTCACGTCACACTACTTGTGTGACGGGTTCCCACATCGTAAGGTGAGCTTGTAAAAACTTTATTACTTGTTGCCGCCTATTTATAAATAATTGATGTTTGGTTGTAAAATTATAGGTGTTTCGTTTGGTTCTCAATTTTGTTAAAACTATACTATATCAGCCACTTATATCTTAGAATTATTACAGTCAATAAAATGAATGTCTACTTGAAGTACTGTTCACGAAAAAGAAAAATCTGAAATAACTAAAATAGCTAAAATTAATTATCATCTAATAAATAAAGTTGTCGATTTGTATTTACCTGCAGCATATTTACCTTCAAATGGTGCATCAGCTGCTGCTCATGCTCTTGCGCGAGCTGCTGTCGTTGCTGCTGGAAATGCTGCAACAGAATTTCTTGCTGCAACTGCTGTTGTTTCTTCAACTGCAAAGGAATCCTCACAATTAGTATTGAAAGGGTTCCTCAAGGATCTATCTTTGGTTTCGTACGGAAAGAGGCATTCGAGACACTCAATTTGACAATCGGCGATATTGTGTGTATTTGTAATTTTGCAAGTTATATTTTATGTTTGATGGAACTTTACATTTTATTGTTTCCATCATCGCCACTTAGTTATTAAATATTATTTATTGACAATAAAATATTTATGGTAAGGATTAAAATTTGATTAAAAATCTCCTCTCACAATAGCGCCCGTTTTCCTTATTTTGTAATATATTGTATTTTCGAGATTAAAATAAAAATAATTTATTATCTTAGTTCGAGGAATGAGTATATTATTATGAGTTATTTCACAGTTTACAGCGTTGTTATGAGTTCACCAATTGAACTAGTATTTACATTGATTGTATTAATTTGAACACCCCATGTACCACCAGCGATTGTTATTATTTTCATTTTAGAATTAGGCAAAACTTATGTGTCTTATTCAACTACTTCATCATATGAATTGTTTCATTCGTTATTCATTAATATAATAGTAATAGATGATTTACACTAAGTATATTGAGTATCATGTCCAAATGTTTGGCTCCATTTTTTTTTTGCGAAACTGTGATTATCTTGTGTTTGTGAAATTATTTTCGCATGTTAAGGGATGACAAGCGTATGGCTTCGTCGAATTAATAATGAAAGCCGATTGTTATAGAAATCGCCTCAAAAATGGCATGTTATAATTTAATGATACAATGAGACAGATGACTCAGGATGAGAGACCCAAAATTGACGGCTTGTAACTTTGGCGTCTCCTTAAATATGTATTGGACAACATTTGGACATGTTCATTGAATACGACACATTGAAAACTATTGAATGAACACATTATTATTGTAATTTGAACTCACTTGCAACAGGAAACTACTCTCTAATGTCTGTTTCGCCCGCTCAGCAATATGGTTCTTTCTTGGGTTTTGATTCTGACAACGAGAGATGAAATACATATAGGACACCAGACGACCACGACCGTTGGGGGGCTATTAATTCTAGGGGAGAAACCAAACATGGAGCTCTAACACGCCGGCGTTTTGTGACGTCATTTGATAGTCGATAAAAACAAATTGGATAGAATAATAATAAAATAAAAATTAAGCTCTTTACTCAAGATACTCGGGAAAATATTAAAATCCAAAAAATTCAAAATATATTAAATAAATAGGATACCAAAAGCGTCACAAAAAAATAAGGCGTATTCGTGCTCCAAGGTTGGCGAATCTTGCCTCTAAACCTCTACGCCACATATATATTTGCACATCATTAGGTAACATTCCCTTCACAGCCAAAGCATAGGTCTATTGACCACACAATGCAACCTTGCACTGCGGGTCGGAAGCGTTCAATTTACAAAAAATACATCAAAAAGCACACTGAGGTGCGCGTGCGCGTGTATTTCTGGCGACGCGGGCATTATTTTTGTTCGATGGGGAAAAATGGCGGGTGGTCGGAATGCGCCGCGAATAGATCGCGCGAACGGATGTTTTGCGCGGGCGCGTGGGCGGAGCCGAAATATTGTCACGGTTCAGGGGAGCCCGGGACTTCGGCACCCACCATAACTTCCTTTTAGGATGTGGTCAGGAAGTTATGACCGATTCCGTAGTTATGGACGACTTATGATTGGGCCATTACTTTTATCCGGATCGGGAAATAGTAACCAATTACAACTGACGACAGATGATTTATCGACAACATTTTTCTATTTCGAACGAATGAAGTTTTTTTTAAATCGAATGATACTAGTTTAACCACTGATGTTACTAGAGTTCACTAAGTTAACGTTGCAAAGTAACTCTATCATATAAATTCGATTTCTCACAAGTTGATATTTCTAGACACTTTGTAGCGATCCTGTTTAATGGTTTGACGTCACTACTTGGTAACAAGTTTATCTTAATAGCTAACTCTAAAAAAAGAAGTTGTATACTAATAGGTACAACGACATTACCGTCAAATGGTTATAACGCAAGTCGGTACCTGATAGTACTATCGTAACCTGTACAACACTCCAGTTTCTATTGACTAAAATTGCAATAAAATTACAACCAATATTCAAAAGGCAAGCAGAAAGGGGCCGCGAGTAATTTCATATCTAAATTTAATCCGTATAATACGCATATAATCATAACATATGCAGACGCTATACACATACATACACACCAACGTATACGCGATATTAATAGTGCGCGCGCGCCGGTGTCGGTATAAATATCGCGTAAAAATAATATGTATGCGGCGAGCGTTCGCTATATTTTGGGAAAAGGTCACGGTAATCTGCGGGCTTCGCTCCTTCACCTGCATTTGTTATCTGATTTGTGGAGTTTTAAAATATGTTTCATAATTAAATCAAGTTATAGTTTGTGTTTAAATTAGAAGTCTGATAATATCAGATGGAAGTCCCAGACCCTAAGGGTAAAGGTCGAAAAGTAAAATCGATGAAAAGAAGTAAACAGAAAATGAGGACAAGGAAATGGTAGCTATATTTACCTAATCGACTTTAAACGAATACCAAGGTTCTATTAAAGAGACCAGTCTGTTTTCGTTGTATCAAAGTCTGGATAGTCTTTTGATATCGAATAGTCTGTTTGAAGCAACCTTCCTTCATAGGAAAATGTTACATTTATTCATATCGCTATAATCACTTTCTATCTCTATCTTTCGCGGAATGTGTATTATATATTATATATTATATATCGTTATGTTGACACTTGACAGACGATAGGGCGCTCCAAGAAATAAACAAGCTATATTTAGAACTGACATAAATAAATATATCAACTACAAATCTGTCAGCAAATCTGTTATTTCTGTCAGCCAAATATAAAACTTCGCCGTTTGCTCGGATTATATTTTTAATCTAGTCAAGAATATTGTTTACTTCGTCTTTTATACTGATAATACATTGTATGAGATCTTCAAAAGCCACGTTTATAAACGCGTTAACTGTAGTATCAAGAAAAGGTTTGACTTTGAAAATCTGCTGTTATGTTATTATCAGCTAGCTATTTATAGTTACTGTAATCAAACGATATAAATCATTATCTTCTAGGTTCTTTACCTTGATAGTAAAGAGTACCTATTATTCAATCTATATTAAACTATTGTTTATTGACGAAGTAGTAAAGAATTCTACTACGTATATCATGTAATCAGGCCTCCCGCCCACTCCCATCAGTGTTGTGTTTACAAACAACATTATATAACAAAATAATGACCTATGTAATACGTTGGGAACTTTGTTTATTAACTCGGTGAGTCATTTTAATGTGACTGAAGCCTATGCTGAGGATTCAGATAACTAAAGTCGAAAATATAAGGATGGATCATTCGGATAGGAGTGGACTAAATAATCAAGGCAGTTTCAGAAATGAGACAAAACTAGGAAAGATACAGCGCTAATGACAATAAGATAGACAAACAAATAAACATAACAGGACAAAAATAATACAGAGAGATATACAAGTGACTATAATACAAATGAAACACATGCTAAAATAAGATAAAAGAACATAGTTTAGTCTGAATCTTAAAAAAACTAGAAAAGTCTGAGGGGAAAGTAGTTTTTTAAATGATTTGTAATGCTAACCTGCATGATCTGCTGATGGAAGCTGGTGTCAGCGAGGGGCACGCGCGGCGCGTGCGGGGGGGAGGGGGTGTGCTGTGGGGACCCATCCGCGCCCCCACCGCTCTCATGCGCCATCTCTGCTGCAAAGAGAAACTACTGTTAAAAAAGCAGATAAAGAGAATGAACATGGAGAAGAAGACGATGAAGATGGTGATGAATTTACGACGAAAGTAAAGAGGAATCAATAAGGTGGTGAGCACGTAACTCATCGTGCAAATGCGCGTGCAGTTCATCGTTCTAATTTCTCTAATGGATTTTAGTAAATTGATGATATTGACTACATAGCAACTACTATTGGCGAGTTGTTAAAAATGAACACGTTGAAAGATGCTTTATGAAAAATAGATCAATGAACGCTGAATAGTGATTTACTGGTATAATTTGTATTCAACGAGTGCTGTTTAGTTCGTTTCTTTCGACCAATTTATTACACTCTAATGTTAACATACAGTACCTACCCGGCAGTAAATATTACACATCGAGTTTGAGAAAGAGATATTCAGCTAGCCTCGGCTTTGTAGAGCGTCGTTTCCGTCACTCATAACTATGTGATGGTTTGTCGCCGACTTGTGTATTAGACACCGGACTGTTAATGCTTCGTGCAATAGAGATGACGCTCTATAAAGCCGAAACTAGCCGATATCTCTTTCTAAAGCTCGACGTGTAATATTTACTGCCACGTATTGTATGCCTAGTGTATGCCTAGTAATAAAACTGCACCTAACATTCCGCTTAGTAAAATATGATACATCAAAACTAATCCTTCGGCAATAACTCATGTTCCAACCAGATTTACTGCGACATAACGTGAGGATAATCTATTCTGAATGTTATTCAACGAACGAGCGTTGAGAAAGTCATATCCGTAAACATTTCCGTGCGAACAATGTTGTTAGGTATGTTGTTACTATTGGAACACGCCTTGATTTGCTAGTCATTCGAACAATAAATCTTATTACAAATAAGGTTTGTTATTTTATCCATTTTGAAATCATGTCTATAAAAGTTGTGGCAACCGTTTACTCAACCTGTTATACCCAAAAATGGATATAATTATGATCCACGAGCATCTCTCTCAAGAAGGAAATTTCCGTAGTCACCAAATAAAATTTATTTAACGCAACCTTGTTACCCTAATGAATTAGTTGATCACTTATTTTGCAAATTAGTTCATTAGAGAGTTAGAGGATTGTCGCCATGTTCGTAAACCAATAGTATTCTTCATGTTGCAATAAGTAAGCGTAGCTACTCAATTACTATTGCACTTCTTTTAATACCTAAGCCACTTAATAAATAAATACCTTACACGTAAAAAAATATAATATTACCCGCACAATTATATCACTGGTTCCAATAAACAAAACTTAACACCATCAAAAATAACAACTCCTATCGATTAAGATTCCAAGTCCAGACATTGCAGGCACGGCACACGTCTTGACGCAGCCGTTTGTAGGTGAACTTATGCCTGTGACCTAAATAACCTAGCCTAGGTGGAAGGGGGTACCTGATGTACTTTTATTGAAGTACACGTTCGCATGTGACCTCTTTGCTGGCTCCAATTGTTTGCGTAGCGTCCTCCAAAAACTGTAGTGTTTACGTTTGTGTTGATGTTCGCGTACTTGTTAGGACTGCTATCAGAGGGGTGGCGATGGGTGGAACATCTTTATTGTTTCTTCTTTGTGTTCCCTGTCACTGATTTCCTACCCCTTACTTATAAACTTCTCCTAATTTAACCACTGATTAAATATACAACTATTCTTGTCATTTGTATGACAATGAATAGAGATGACAATTGACATAAGAGCTGTTTAATTTAAAAATAAGGGCGCTAATGCATAACGGAAGATTTATGATGCTGCTATAAGTCTCTTATACAAAAATATCTATAACCATTTTTCTCCGATAGAAGCCTATTGAATTTGTAACTGCGTACATGGAAGCTATGAGCTCAATGTTCCCAACATCTGCAGCAAGCCCGCACTCGCGCTAATCTCATTGACCTGCACTGTCAGGACTGCATCAGTATGCAGCTTATGCAGTCATAAGCGATGTTTTGAGTCCCGATGCGACCTGCTTCGCCCGTTTTAATGTAGGTCGTCGGGGGATTGCGGCGAAGCCTGCGGGTGGCGCCCGTCCGTCGGGGGTGGGGTGGGGACGCGAGGGGGGTGCGACAGTTATTTTCGGCTCTGGATATATTTAGAAGAGCAAGCCGCCCGGGCCCTAGGACTCAGGGTCCGAGCTGGAGGTCACGAGAGACTTAATTAATAGCTTAGTGAAGATGGGCGTGAAAGGTTAATTTATATATTTAGCCTACCTTGAAAACTTTGCTGTGATTTGTGGCTACTTGGTTCTTTTTCGACCATTTATATATATTACGACCATATTTTAGTCAGTTGATTAATATTATTTTTTGTGTGTGTCTGGCTTGCGATATAATAAAGAGGTACTTTAGCAAAGGTCAGTCTTAGCTACGTAATCTTGAGAAATATACGTATTTATAGCCAATACTGTCGTAAAACAAATTTGAATAAATAATGACATTCTTAACACTTGCCTAACATAGCCCTAAGCATACCTACTTAAAATATCATTATGTTTCTGTCAATCGTTTGAACAACATAAGGCAGAATGACGAATTATATTAGCCTATGTTACTCAGTGATAATATAGCTTTCTATTAGTGAAAGAATTTTTAAAATCGGTCCAGTAGTTTCGGAGCATATTCGGTACAAACAAACAAACAAACAAAAAAATCTCACATAAGTTCCTTTCGATGCTGTTTCGATGTTGGCTCCCCTGAATGTCAATATTTTACAACGTTTTTAACGGTGTTAAAAGTTATCTTGCAGCATCAATTCTCGTTCATCACTTTTCAGTGTCATAGGCATTTTTTTAATACTTACTTAAATCTAAAAATAGATCGTTAAGATCTAGACAGTGTCACTGTCTGTGACTGTGTCTGTGTGATAGAGGAGCTAACATAGCTTCGAAAGGCATTATAGCACTAATTGTATTTAGTACTTAGTACTTCATGGTGACAGCCCTAGACTTAATTTTGAAACCAAACCTATACAAGATGTCATTGTGTAAAGTAAAAGATTGCACATGCCTGTTATGGGTGGCGCAGCAAACGTGGGCACAGGACATCGGAATTATGAAAACTATTATTTATACAAAACGTTAAATCAAATGAACTTTCTTAACATAACTTAATCTGAAACTTGGCTTCTATAGAAAAACTGTTCGCATTTCATTTGAAATTCGTGTGTAAAACTCTGTTATGTATTTGGAATAGAAGAGCAGATATTTTAATAGCAAGAAAATAATACCCAACATCATAACAAAACTGAAATAACTTAATCAAGATGACCACACAGCTCGCAAAATATTCTTAGCTCACCTGTCACCTAGCCGCAACACCAATTAGAAGACCTAATTTATAATGACTGGTCTAATAGAGTCCGTCGTCTCTTAATTATTTAGGTCCGCCCCAATTTCACACGTGATCCGAAGAAGTGGCGGGTATAAGTGGGTTAATTATACCAAATGAGATATTGGCGATTGGTTTATTTTGGTTGGAGACAGATTTCAAATGGCTTTGGAAATAGGCTGTGATTAAGATTGTCGCTTGGAACAGTTTTGTGACGGCTGATTGTTGAATAAATAAAGCTTAAATAAGAATATTTTAAATTATTTTAGCCGCTTTTGCATACAGCTTCCTAATTAAAGAAAAATGCAGCAGAAGTGGTCTAAAGAAATTCGTAGCATGCTACGAATAGAGAGATCTACGGGAGATGGTAGCGGCCTACGAGCGGAACGTGCTACGTTCGTAGCACTTTCTACGCTACGTCCGGCTACGCAATAGCCTAGCGTTGACCATGATGATAAAGAGTGTTTTATTTTGTTAAAAGTAATAGGTCTTTACCTATGAAATTGCCGTTTTGTATGAAAAAATTTAAACTAATTTTTTTCATGTATTTTTTATTTGTATTAATCGAAGTAATCACCCATGCAATCAATGCATCTTTGCCAATGCAGTGGCAGTTTATTGATGCCCTTCTTAAGGAAATCAGCTGGACGGGAGGCAACAAAAGCTTCAAAGGCATTTTGTACTGCCTCTCGGGTATTGAATTTTTTTCCCGCCAAGAAGTTATCCAAATTCTGGAAAAAGTAGTAGTCTGTAGGCGCAAGGTCTGGTGAGTAGGGCGGATGACGGAGAGCTTCCAACCCCAGTTCTTGCAACTTGGAGACCGTCTGCTGTGCAGTATCAGGTCGCGCGTTGTCGTGCAGGAGCAGTGGAGACGAGCGATTGACCAATGCTGGTTGGAGATGTGCCAGCTTCTTCATCATTGTGTTCAGTTCTTCACAGTACACATCTGCAGTAATGCTCACCCCGTTTGGTAAGAAGCTGTGATGAATCACACCGGCGCTAGACCACCAAACAGTGACCATCACTTTTCTAGGGGTAAGTTTTCGTTTAGGGCATTGTTTAGGTGCTGAAGCAGGATCCAACCAACTTGCTGAGCGCTTGCGGTTATCAAACAGAATCCATTTCTCTTCGCAGGTAACAATGTGGTTCAAAATTCCTTCATTTGTGTGTCTGTTGAGCAGTGCAAGGCACGTCTCGACGCGTACTTCGCGCTGGCGATCATTGAGTTCGTGGGGCACCCATTTGTCAAGCTTTTTTACCTTGCCAATTTGACGCAAATGGACCAATATTGTTTTGACGCTAACGTCGAAAGCTGCTGCTAATTCAGCCGTAGATTGTGTATCATCAGCTTCCACAATCACCTTTAATTCGTCATTGTCAACCAAAGTCTTCGGACGACCGCGAGGTTCATTTTTCAGGTCGAAATTTCCAGAACGGAAGCGAGCAAACCAATAACAGGTGGTGCGTTGGTTTGTAGTGTTAGCTCCGTAAACGTCGTTGATGTTGCGTGCCGCTTGTGCGCGTTGCTGCCACGACGGTACTCGTATTCCATAATTACTCGAATTTTTAACGTATCCATGATGACGAAAAAGATTGAAATGCGATGAAAATGTAACACTAATCAATAAACAAATGACTACTTTTGGAAAAAAAAAACCATGTTTTTAAAATAAAATTAATTTGAAATTAGAATTCTTAGCCAAACAAAAATTATTTTGATTTGAAATGGCCAGTACTGCAGAACGGCAATTTCATAGGTAAAGACCTAATATTTTATTTTAAGAGCGTATTTTAATATAATTCTAGTGTACATAAATAAAACGAACCGACAACTTCTCCGACTTGAAGAACACTTAAATAGCCAATATGTACTTCTATAAATATATTTCTCTGAATCTCTGATAGGTTGGAAACACGTGCACTTAGGTGCACGTGTTTCCAACCTATCAGAGATTCAGAATTCAAATTCAAATTCTTCTTATAAAAATAGTATAGCTTGTAGTACTAGAACATACTTAGGTATGTTCTAGTACTACACGCTATACTATTTTTATATCGGCAAGTATCAATACGAAAATAGCAATGTAACAGTTACATATGATAACCAGCGAACCGTAAGGATTCTATACAACCTTTCATTCAATTACTTACTCTTTTCCCCGATTAGTACCATATAAATACATGTAATAATAATGTATGTACGTATGTATAAATATAGAGGATGCTTTACAACAGGCAACAAAGAAATTCTTAAAATTCATAATTATAGTGTTACATGGAAAATGTTTTGCTCCTCATCGAAAATGAAGTACGTGTGTCCTCCAGAAATACACTTCCTTCGAGGTTGTTCAACTGGACGCTTTTGAATCTAAATATATTTAATGATGTGGTATTTTTTGTTTATGTTTTACACAATTACAGGCCGCACGACCTAACTTGGCCGGCGAAGTTGGCTCACCGAGACATTGGCGCATTGGTAAGGAAACAATCCAAAATCATACTTTTTCAGTTATTTCTTGATTTGTGCAGTAAAGGATAATTAGCACCGGCGACTAACTTCTGCCGGCCCAAGTAAGATCATGCGCACTGTAAATGAACTTAGTTGGAATAATGCTTCATTACTTAAATCTGTCATCATTAGACGTTACGTGTACCGCTTGAGAAGGCTTGTATCCGGCTCGTGGGCATATCGCGATTTGACCAGACCTTGGGCAAGCCTCGATAAGTCATTAAAACAACAGAGTATAATAACAGAAGTACAACAAAGCTAGATCAACAAAGCGGGTCCGCCGCCGCCCGCGCACCTCACCCCCCGCTTTTTATATTTAGAACACCCGGCAACGCGCCGCGCGACAAGTGAAGGACGCGCCCCGCCCGCGCCTCTCACGCTCCGTCCCTCTCGCGCACACTCAATACAATGGCTGAGGAAACGAGAAGAAGCACAATACACAGCGAAATTATTGAGTTTTAAAAATAGAACATACACGCGAGCTACGAAACGTGACACAGTCGAATTATTTTATAAGTTCGCGGAAATCGGTTTGTGTACTAGCGCGCCACGCGACTCCGTCTGCAATGCACCACGACACGTAACTGTTGTTGTTGCGTTGTCGCCGCGCCAGCGTCATGTTGTAA
This sequence comes from Thalpophila matura, assembly GCA_948465475.1. NCBI lineage: Eukaryota > Metazoa > Arthropoda > Insecta > Lepidoptera > Noctuidae > Thalpophila > Thalpophila matura. The sequence continues at coordinate 17,269,168 of OX419189.1, read as the reverse complement.
CTGTTGTTTTTAAATACTGAATATACATACGAGTATAATAACAGTGATTTTTTGTAAACTAAGTAGTATAATTTTCTATTGTCATCATTTAAATTTTGCACCTGACATCAGTTTTATTGTAAAACGATATCAATATAGGTACAAATTATATTATACAGTAAAAGCCACGGTTGGTTAGTTTGCACAGTATGAATTGGCATAATTTTTATTTGTAATACGTATAAGAGTGCCAATACAATTTTTAAAAATTCGTGAAATATTTAAGTTTAATTCCGTATAATATAATTACGCGAAAATTTGTTTTTCTCATCTGTGTAATCGCGTAACGTAGTGTATTATTTACATAAACAAATTATTGTCTGAGTTACCAAGCCTGGTAATGTTGTTTCTATTTTAAAATAAGTAGAACTTAATATTTTATTAATTAGATTTGTTTATAAAACTTAAGATTTTTAACCAAATCTAATTTTATGTCATCAGGCTGCACTTTCAGTTCAAATGTGGAATCCTAAATAATTACTACATAATATCAGAGGAACGAGGGCGTCTCGTCACAGAGAGGGGAAACAAGCAGCGGTTACCACGTTACCAGTGTTACCATCAGGCGCGGTCGCAGCCGACGATTTTGGGGAGGGGTCATACCGCAGCTGAAGGCTTTAGGGGGGGTCATACCGATTAATGCCGACGTCCCCCATGACCCCCTGGGACCGCGCCTGGTTACCATGCTTCCTCCATGCGCATTCATTAGCGATTCCAGACGTAATCAGTTCATAATCATTAATCACTTATCTAAACTAATAGGTATTATAAAGAGAAAAGTTTTGATTTTTTGTATGTTTGTTTGAAATGGATAAACTGAAAAACAACATAACCGATTTTAAAAATTCTTTCACCTGTAGAATGCTACATTATCGCCGAGTAATACAGGCTACTCTTTATCCCAGGCCTGTGGAACACGCGGACGAAATCGTGGGCAAAATGCTAGTTTATATTATATTTAGAACTAGCACTTTTCCCACGACTTCGTCCGCGCGGTTCACAGAAACCGTAAATTTTTCCGAGTTAAAAAGTAGCCTGTTACTCAGTGATATGTAACTTTCTAATAGTGACTAAAATTTTAAAAGCGGTCCAGTAATTTCGGAGCCTGATCGGTACAAACAAACAAACAAAAAATCTTCTCTTTATAATATTAGTATAAACGAGTCCTCCTTCGTTACCCTTGAAGCCAACAAACTGCAGTGACTGCTGACTCGACAAGATTTCGGAATTTTGTTATTTTTCAATCCTGTGGCAAAAAAAAACATCAATTTCACGGGGCACTTGGCCACGTGAGAGCCAAATACAATAATGGAGGATATTTTTAGTACACGTGACTCGTTTACAAAATCAGATAGACGGCTGGATTGTCACGGTTATGTTTTGAGTTCAACGTCTTAGCGGCTAGAGGTTAAAAGTATTCGGCTATGATTATGACAGATGATTGGATTGAGCACGTGATTGGGCAGTTAAACGTGCGAATTAAAAACTTGATTTAAGTGGCGGGCCGATCGAGTCAAGTTATTATGTAACAGCGAGTATTACCTGTGGTGTTATTTTCGAATTGCCACGGTAATATTTATCGCGGACAAAGTTACTATACTGTAAATCTGTAATATCTTACAATGCGTACGCGCATTAGGCACGCGCGTACTCGTAGACGATTTGATTTGTAAAAGTATTACTAGTAACCTATTTACAGAATAAATATCATTTCATTTCATTTCGTAATTTTACCGGAATTATTTATAAGGTAACGATACTTTCGAGTGTATCACAAATTATTATTAAATCACTCCGTCGCTCGTTGATTACATCGTGTTATCTCTGAAACTATTCGTCCAAATAACATACTGTAAACTGCAAAAATCATCTCCTTTTAATACTTGTGACGAGGTTTATTTCATTTGTTTACTTTATACCTACATTTTTTTTAGATCCTCCTAAAAGACAAATTCAAATGCAACAGTTACCCCATCTCTCGAAACCACGTTGTCCTCTATCAACCACAAACACTACACACTTTCCCGCCACAAAGCCGCGCACACGCACTGCACTATTCTTCCTCCACCACAGCGTCCATCTTCGTACCTCCTGAGCAGACCGCTCCACCAAAAATAGCTGTCCATAAAAGCCAAGTGTTCACCCGTTCCACATTCAGAAGCGAACTGAGTCTATTTCTGTGAGTGTAAACAGTTTGTTACAGTATTCGTATGCGCGGGCGCGCCGTCCGTTGCTATTTTCAAACGGCTAAATGCAGCAGCCACCGGAAAGATTAGAAATGGATTTTGGTATGGTGTCTTTATTGGTGTTCAGAAGATTTTATGTTGTACCTAAATGATGCCAAGAATTTGTAGTTATGACGTCTTTAAACCAATAATAATATAGTTTTACATACATATTTTGCGGGATAAAGCGACTGAGTAATAGAAGGTAGTACCAACGTAGAACATGAAGGTAGACGATTGAAAAGTTTTCGTATCTTTGTGTTATAAAAATATATTTTTTTTATTTATCAAACATAGGTAGGTCTGATGTAAAAATATAAAACTTATGCAGCAATGATTTGGTATTATTAGAAAGCAGCAAAAACATGTTGTGGAAGCCTATAGTTCTTGTCCAACAGTGGACGTATTATGCGTATTATGACTATGATGAGCTCTGTGAGCAGAAGATAAGTAAGGAATGTTTCTACGACCCATTGCTGTAATGTAAGCTCTAAAGCACTTGCGAAGGTATTAAAATGATTTAGTGTGCCTTATATCAAACAATGTGCACATTACAATAAAATATTCGTGCAATATCTTGCGCAGTGTGCAGCGTGTAGCTTGGAGTTGGCCTACTTTCAACAATAGTTCATTTCAAAAAGCTATTATTCTGTTTGCATGTGTACCTCAAGCCGAAAAGAAAATCAAGCTTTTTCGCACATCAATACAGTTTAAATATCAAGGTGCATAAATTAAAATATAATGTAAACCATTAACAGAATAAAACTACGTAATGAGTAGTTTGCACAAAATGCCTAAATTGTTTTCAGCATGGCGTTAGCGCCGAATAAACACAGCCCAAAAATATATGAATGTAAAAATAACGTCACAGCATCGTTTTCGGACGCGAGTACTCACGGGAGCGTGTTGCGTGCGTGTGCGACGCGTTTCATTGATCATGAGCGAGCGCTGCGGTTATGGCGTAGGTAATGTGTTTTATGTACTCCATTGTTTGTGTACGTGTTGTTTTGTTGCCGTTTCTTTCATTAGCTCTAATAGTTTCGGAAGGTGAAGGGCAAATGGCCAATTCCATACAAAGGAAAGGTTTTTGTTAATAAGGTAAACACTAGCGTCTCCAAACAAGAGAATTTTACATAAATAATATAAGAACGCGTATGTAATTGCAAAAAATGCAATAAAACCTTTAAACATTAAACATGGCACACCGAGACCACATTCCTTAGAAATAAAACGTCCTAATAGCCATTGACATCTACTCGACATCACGTTGCAACTAATAACATACCACTTAGAGCTAAATAAAGACTTATAAGTAATAAATTAAGTATAAAATATGCAATTCCAACTGCGACGAGTTGTGGACTCAGCTTGTTCACCGCTGAACTAAACCTTGAGGTAAAAATAGAAAAGTAACGTCGATCGTTTCACTGGAACATGAATTATTGAGTTTCAAAGAAGTCTTAGCGAGTAATTTAACTTGATTATATTCTTCAGTCATCTTCAGGGTTAAAGGAGAATTTTCTTTTCATTGGCTGATTCTTCTTTTGATTGCATTTCAAATGCTGATTTTCCTTTCATCACAAGAAACGAATTGAACGATTTTATTTTAAATAGTAAATTAACAACAAAACTAGATTTTCCTGTACCGCAGGTGCTATACACAAATAACAAACAAACAATTAGAACAGGAAAAATACAATATTTAGGACCAGCAATCATAACAACAACACGAAGGCTTTGCAACCAATTACGTTACTGAAGTAAATTGTAAATCGTTTTTATTCCTGTTAGACTACAATAATCAATTACCTACTATAATTAGGCCCTACTAGTATTTTCATAGACACCGTACTTAGCAAGGAAATTGGTGTTCGCAGTTGGGTTATGTTATGAATGCAAAAGAGCTCGCATATTCACCGGCGTTTGTCTTGATTAAGCTATCTATTTTCCTAAACGCTACGGCTACTCTCAAAATACGATCACGTGTATTCCGAAGCTGTATTTACTCGCGTTTCTGTGAACCGACTCGAAATGTACACACGGCTACACATCAAGCTATACATTCCCAGTTTACACTGACCTCTCACTGTAAGGAAATCCTATACAATGCGAGATCAGCTTATACTGGAAATGTATAGCTTGATCTGTAGCCGTGCGTACGCGGCGTCCGGCCCCGCTTTTATAATAACATTAATAACACCTCGATGTATACGAATATATTAAAATACATGTAGAATCGCAAGCAGCGATAGTCTAGTGGTTAAACCATGTGCCTTCCATGGCGAATGGGTCGAGTTCGATCCCGATGCACGCACCGCTGACTTTTTGAAGTCACGTGCGTATTATAAATTAATTATCACTTGCTTTAACGGTGAAGGAAAACATCGTGAGGAAACCGGCATGTCCTAGAACCAAAAAATTCGAAAACATGTGACGTCCACCAACCCGCACTGGGCCCGCGTGGTGGACAATGGCCCACTCCCTCTCACAGAGAGGAGGCCGGTGTCCCAACAGTGGGAACATTATAGGCCGATTATGCTTTTATGCTACATGTAGAATTAGATATTTTACATACATGTGCACAGCACGCGGTGGACTCGGGGCGAGATGCAAGCACTGGACCGAATTCAATATTGATTAATTAGCCAAACATTCGATAATATTTTAGTTTACATCAAAGACATGTTGATTTACGTTTTTTTGCCCTGTGGCTATGGTATTCAAAGTTCTATTAGTAACAGAAGATCAATATTTATAATTTGTTTTCGCAAACTAGTTTGAGAATAAATTGGCATTCATCATCAACATGTATTATATTCATAATTGTAACTACTTATTACAAAGACAGAGAAATAATAAAATGGGTATCAATCAATAGTAAAACAATATTGCAATCCGAGTTACAAATCGCAATTTCATTATCAAAGTACTAGAGACGCCCACGAACGAGTGTTTCTCACATACGCTCTTGTGGTCTTGTGACGTAGGCGCATTACTTGTAGGAGAAGACGAAACGAATCGGCGTGTTTACATCTCGATCCAGACTGTATACAACGAGTTTTAACTATTAACGCGAATACAAAAACTTTGGAAGCGACTTTGAAAGAAATATTGCTTCTTGATTTGAAGGCGGAAAAGCGATCTTTTTGAACTTATAGTAAAGACGCTGGTTTGAAGATTACATCATAGTAGTAAAGCGCTTAGTTATTAATGGTAAGCTAAAAATAATCTTTAAAACTAGTTTGGCAATAAAAACGAATACCTATCTACCTACTACGAATAGGCTTTTTAACAAGCATTTGTGACCAATAATTTAGATTCATTAATATTTAAATTAGCTACCATATTCAAATTAACTTCATTAATTTAAATAATCTTAAGAGCCGTGAAAAACTTAGTAATCACGAATAACCAAATTAATAACCAACGTAAGCGTTGATTTTTTTGATTTTTTAATAGGCTTGCGTTTGACCGCCATATCGCCTGATGTTAAGCGATGATGCAGTCAATGATGAAGCACGCTTGCCTAGAAGAAACCGATTCACTCGAGTCGTGACTTGAAGGCACCCAGATTGTAACTGTCGGAGAACACCCACTCGGGCTCGATGATACAAACATAGATAACAATAGACTAGAAACATTGCCTGAAGCCAATACACAAACAAAGTTACAAACCGCCAGCATTATATCTACCATCCATCATTACAAATAATTACGCCTCAGCACTCATCAGCTTCCCTAAACACGAACAAAACCAAATGTCCAATCTATTTACAGACAAAACAGATCTAAACTCATTTGACACATGTGTAAAAAAATAGGCCATGTAGGCACATGCATGCAATAATTCACGCCTATTAAAGCAGACTTAGTGGGCAGGAGTGAATCACGGCTAAATTTAGCCGGTGTATAATTAGTACGCCATACAAAGGCTAGTCATGTTAAGGATCTTATTGAGTCATGTGTGAATATTCTTTGTTTGGGATCAACGTATGGGACTTTTTGATGTTACGAAACTTACGAAAGAAGTGGAACTTTAAGGTGAAGCAAGAACTACTTTTAAGAGAGGTTATGTCCACTGTTGAGATACGCTTTTGATGATCAATTGAACAGGTTTCGCTTATGTAATCAAATCCAAAAATTTTAAGCCAAAAAAGTGGGAGCATTTACCAATTTATTTGCACGTTCTGATAAATCACCTGTCACTTTGAAGAGATCTATAATAAAATAATATTAAAATGATTAACATTTACCATTAAAGTGCACGCATCTCCTGCAAAGTATCTCACTCGTTCATCAGCTCGTTTCAAACAAAGCACGCTCATCTACAACCCTTCACTAAACACCCCTGACACACTTCACTTGTTTCAACCCTCGTGCACTCTCATGCACTTGTCACTGAACAAGTTCAATTTTTTGTCAACCTGTCGGGACCTGTCCCCCATTCTAAACACAAATAGACTAGTAAATCTCCCCCGCTTGCTCTATAAACAGATGGGCGCATTCTGTTCAGTGTTATTTTTAGTTGCACTAATTCGGGAATCACCGACTCTTGGTGAGTTTTTTTAACATAAGTTTTTATAGATGAACGGTTATGATTGAGTTTCATTTGGATCGGAAAATAGTTTTCTGTTAGCGCTAGTTAGATTTGTTTGGATTCAACGCTGAAATTAGCAAAGGATGATCTAAATAAAAGGTTGGAAGATGTATGTGGTTCGTAAACGCAAATAGCCGCGTAGGACCGATGAACTTTGGGATGATACCAATTGTATTCATACTTTAACCTAAACTACAGTTAAAATAAAAATATAATACTAAATCCTACTTATAATAAAATGTTGTACCTACCACATTTATCTCATACTTCGTCTGCATACTTTTTTTTATTTATAACTCAGCACACCTTTATAACAAACCGACACAGCTTAAAACATAAACACGATAACTTTAGCACATGAATCATCCCCAAGAAACATTAAGTTACGCCTCATCAGTGATGCAGACACAATCAAATGCCTTACTAAAGTCGGTACATCGAAACCGGACTGCTACCAAAAATAAGTCCAGAGTAAACTCTCCAGCCATGGCGGGCAGGGGGGAGGGAGCATGGTTATTTTGAACCAACAAAGAGTGGAACAAGTTGGCTCGCAGGCACTAATAATAACCCGGTCGATACTTTCCCACTATGTTTATTCCCAGGCTTGGTTATACAAGGAGCTATTTTCGGACCCGTATTGTTAGATGGAGCAACAAATACCAAGTTTTTGTGTTTCTTTAGTTAAGTCGATTGTGGTGTTAATTTAAGAATAATATGCTGATACAATATCAATATCCAGTAATAACTTTGGATGGATTCGTTAACATTTTGCAAATTGTTTAGGTGTTGATTTTTTTTAGTCACGTTTTTTTAGTCACGTTTTTAATAGACACGCTAGCTGCATGCTTTGTTTACTTATTTAATTTGCATGGAAGCAATTAGTTCGTATTATTCGTAATTATTAGTATTACAATTGTAAATAAAGCTGATTCATTTATTATGCATTTTATAAACGTTATAGTTTTCTTTGAAACTAGTCTCTTGTCGGAAGTAACATGTTAAACACCATGGTGCTAATTATAATAATACCATAATGTCAGTAGGTCATGACTGCACGTGGTGACAGACCATTAGCTTGCAAACACCGTGGCGACCCATTTCCCATTAGCATTTGACCGTGGGAAATAGGTTATGGTCTCGTTGATTTTTGCGCGTTGGCAAGTCATTCATGTTTTTATCATATACATTCGACACATTGCTTCTGAAGAATCATTCATCCTGTTCTTGACGACGATAATTATATTAAATTGATGGCACTGTTATTCATATTTCATGCAAGTATCGGGTGACCTTAACCCAAACTCAAATAAAGCTAAAAAAACCTGATCAAACACCGCAAACGACTATATTTCAACACACACACTTGCACAATAATCTACATACACCTTCAAGTATAAAAATATACCTAGTACAGTTTTTTTTACCTGTATGACTTTATTTTTGATGATATGCAAATACTGGGTTCGTTAACCATAATTCACAATTAGTTGGCTCTATTGTCTTAATGCACGCTCGTCACACAATTTTGAACTTTTCCTGTTAACTTAATGTTAGGTAATCGAGTTAAATTGGGCGTAAGCACGTAACTGTTTAGTCAAAGTAAGTCATAAATCAAGTCGGTAAAAGAAACCTTTCTGAGAAATTGAATACTGTAATAAAGATTTCGCAGAAAACTTTATATTAAAAGTAGAGCTTTTAATATAAATGTAATAAATACAGTCAAGTTTACGATCTTTGTGCCAGGCAAATAACTTGTATCGTGTCACAATCTTTGGATATCATCATCAAATTAAACTTTAACATAATTCTTGCTAGACGAGTTGGTGATACATAGATAACTGTACATAGTTTGTCACTAAATTCTTCTCTATCACTTGAAGCTCTGTCTATCCTGTTCCCAATTGCTACCGCAAAGGTTATCGCGATTGAAATATCAAATAAAACAAAAGTAGTCCGTCTATATACAAGCTATATATAAAGTTGCACGACTTCAGCGCGTGATTGAAGCCGGCGGCTAATAATAGCTAGCGAGTTATAGCCGACGTATCGACGAGTGCGAGGGCGAGCCAAACAAACAATCAAATGCTCTCGATTGAAAAAACGATGCTTTATAACAAGACACGTACGAATGGTTCTATGGTAACAGGGATGAGGGTGCGTCCGACCGGCACTTTATCATCCACGATTTTTATATGGCTTCTTGTGATATTGCTAGAGATAATTGTAGACTTTTTAATACCAACATCGATGTCATAGGCAGTTTAAAATGTATAAATTATATTTATTTCGCGAACATTAGAGTAGGTGCATAAGGTAGAAAAAGGAAAAGGTGTGACGTTCCAAATGTAGGGTGTAGATAACTAATGGAAAATTTCCTACTTCAAGTGTTACTCTTTTTTACATTATCTACAATATTGTCGGTCATATTGATTTCTTGAAAGAGACAACCCTTCTCTTGTATGCTACTATTCTCGTTAGCTAAAGCATTTATTATTACACCATGAATAAATAGAGTTATTTTGATGTAATGCTAATCAATGACTACATATAACGGCTGTTTCCGTACAATCCTCTGTTACAGACAATGATGCGGATGCATAATTTAATAAAAAACACATTCATTGAAAAAATAATAGGAAAATAACAGTATAATAATAGATGACAATGAATGTAAACATGCATGTTGAAGGGAGTTGCGTTTTATTGCCCACGTGACTTAGTTTAGCAGCATAGTTGTAATGTTAATCGCTGGTCATCAGATTGTAAGATGGCTGAAATATTTCTGCTAGTCATTTACTCTAGCTGAGATGGTGTAGATTGCTTGACCAGCATGCATAGCATGCGCACTATAGAAACGGGTTCTGTCGACGGAAGCATACACAAAAAGTCAGATTGTAGAAATATTTCTACCGATTGAAGCATGGCGATGTTAAAGATGAAGAGAGGAAATGTTTCTATTCTTCAGTTGACAAAAGTCTACAGCGCAGTGCACGGGTCGCCACATGCTCGGGCAGAAGAGATAACGTGTTGGATAGAAAGGACTTTGTCTATTCTTAGTGGAATAGAGATAACGTGTTGGATAGAAAGGACTTTGTCTATTCTTAGTGGAATAGAGATAACGTGTTGGATAGAAAGGACTTTGTCTATTCTTAGTGGAATAGAGATGGAATTGATCATGCTACACGTACTGGGAAATATGTGAGCAAGAGTTGCGCCATGTTTGGAGCCAGAAGACGTGGAAATCAGATTATCGGATTACTGAGAATGCAAAAAGACATCGTAAAGCTGAATTTGGTCCAAATCACAGTTACCATCTAATAGTACAACACAGCGTTTTACTTTTCAATCATTTGTCATTTCACACAAATTATGATTGTGGAAAGCGAGTTATTACGGCACCGGTAGACGATGCACTATTTATGTGCAATTGTAAAGTTTTTAGTGCTTCACGTGCATTTTATGGCGGCGGCCATTGACTGAGGCGACGCCGACGCACTAAATATTCGTTTGACTGATTTAGTGCGAGAAAGCAAAGATGTCGTAATATTATGTATAACTAGCACTTTGCCCGCCACTTCGTCTGCCTGGCCCACAGAGTAAAGACTTTTTTTCGGGATAAAAAGTATCCTATCTTACTCAGTAATAATGTAGCTTTCTACTGGTGAAAGAATTTTTAAAATCGGTGCAGTGATTTTTGGGTTTATTCATTGCAAACCAACATAGAAAAAAAACATGTTTTTTTTTTCTTAACAGATATTACAATGTTTGTGTAGAAATGTAAATAGCGTAGATTATTATAAATTGTGAACTGCTTCAGACTACTTTTGGCATAAATATGGTGGCTAAAAACACGTGGTAAGTGTCTCTAGTGTGTAATCTTTGTTTGTAACATTACTTGTGGCTACTCAAGTCTAACAGGTTAAAATGTATTTACCTATTATTAACTTGCAATTAGTAACTTGTAACGAGGATAAAATTGATAATTTAATTCTAATTAGGTCATTTTCGTTTATTTCAAAGCGCACAACAATATAGTTTCTATTTCTAGATATAATAAATTCTAGTTCGGAACTGGTTGTTCAGAAATAAATCGGCGTGCCAAGTTTGCAAATCAGCTATTTTTATAACTACAAGTTTTGTTATTACTATTGATTTTCATTACAATATGCATTGCATTAAGAAGGAAGTAAATCAAAACGGGCTCGATCATTAGGTACTACGTCGCAAAAACAAGAATAGAGTTACAAATATAGACATTATTTGACTCAATAAATAACATGCTGTGTCAGCAAACGAGACAACATGTAGTGCCTATTTTTGTTGTTCAGGGACCGGAACACGTTGGCATTCACCAAAATAACGTGAACTTTTGAAAGCAGACCTTTGGACACAAGCCTTCTGACTTCCTTCTTATCAGTAGCAGTATTCTGATTGGTATGATTATGCCCATATTTTATAGCAGTAAGTGTAGTAACGGTGTATTTAATACATAATAAAACCAGCTCGTATCGATACAAGTTTATGTAACGAGTTGAGTACCTATATACCGTTTTAATCTGGATGTAAAAGTTATGTTTCTTGCCATTCTAGTACCTAGGTACCTACTACTATTCTTTGAGTGCTTTTTATTTAAAACTAGCACTTCGCCCGCGACTTCGTCCGCGTGTCCCACAGGAACTGTAAATTTTTTCGGGATAAAAAGTAGCCTATGTTACTCAGTGATAATGTAGCTTTCTATTAGTGAAAGAATTTTTAAAATCGGCCCAGTAGTTTCGGAACCTATTCGGTACAAACAATCTTTCCTCTATATAATATCAGTATACATTCAAAAAGAATCTGTGAGTCCAATATTTCATAATAGAAACCGACTACCTATCAGACCTAGATGTAAACAGAGCTAATTCAAAAAATTTAATTAGCTCTTTTAGATCTAAGTAGGTACTAGAGAGTTGATTCAAAAATTTTAAATTTTTGAGTTACCTCTCTTTAGATCTATGTGTGCGAGATCAACCCTGAGAATTAGGTGTGTAACAATTAAACCTTGACAATTCACTAAAATGTCTATTTGAAATCCTATAATTCCTCCTGACAAGTACGTATATCAACACGTATGCGCCACTTCATGTATTATCTACAACAAAGCATGTCGCCAACTAGCACATAAAGCTGCCACTAAAGTTATTTATATCACGGACATAATCCAAACAATAGCCCGCTATTTTTACACAACATATTAACGACAGTTTTCCTGTCAATGTGATATTTATAGCGACCGTTCTGCTGCTATTTCTGTATTTATCACCGAACAACAGCTATGTAACACGATTGCCGAGTATTTACATTTTAAGAGGGAATACATCGAAATTACATATATTTAGTTATCCTTTGGGGAATTCAATGGAAAAATATGGCACCTACTGCTGTACCTTATTGTACATTGTTAATGTGTCAATAAATACGCTTTACGAATTACCATATAAGGTGTTCTTCAAGTGGATTTTCAGGCGAACCTGGGGGGTCTACTCTGTAAGTCCGTCAACGAAGATACGGGCCCGTCCGAAAGTAGACATAAAATTCCGTCAAAAGAAGTGTCAAATTAAATTTTTCGGACGGATAAAAACACATCGTGAGTAGGGACACCTGTCAAATCGTGTCAAATCGTATCATTCATTCTTAGTTTGGGCCCCGAACTAATCTTAAGTCCGTAGGTGATACGGAGTAAGAAACGCCCGTAACTAAGGTCGAAACTACGGATTTCGTGCTTAGAGAGTAGACACCCTGTAACGGGGCTTTAAAATTCTATGATAGTACTTTTTTGTAAAAGGAGCATGCAACAATTTTTTGATTATAGAAAATGTGCAAATGATTTTTCTATACAAGTAAATAAAATTGAAGGGTAGTAAATACGGTAGGTGCACACAACAAAAAAAAAAATAATTCCGGGCATCAGAATTTAAACTCAGCTAGTCAATAATAAGATAGAGGCCTAAGCCTCTCCTTCATTACAGTGTTTTAACAATCATTTCTGGACGAAAAATATTTAAATTCCAAAACATTAAATTTCGTATACCTCCAGTCCAGAAGTGCACGAGAATCATATCCGCGTACAAAAATAGCTCAGCGAAATCGTGTTGTAATCAGTCAGGGCCGATAAGGCCACTCTATTTATATACTGCCGGACACCGCAGCGGGACACTGTTTACACGACAAACGAGGAAATCCACCACTAAATGTACTAATTATAGGATAAAACGACTCATAAATTAAAATGGCGGTCCTTTGTAATGTTTTCCTCAAAGAGTGAGCAAACTTTAGGGCACAACACTCGTAGCACCGATGTTTTATTCATTTTCATTCATAATATTTTCATAATTGTTTACTATGTTTCAACAATTTACATACTTACGCGATTTTCAAAAGGGTTAAGCTGATATAGTTTTTTTTTATTTCTGCATTTTAATAAACATTATTAAGGCCATGTTGTTTCATCTTACAGTTACGTATCTGTAACCGTCAAATATGGCGGCTTGTACGACAATTTCATACTGACTTAACGATTACGTACTGACTTACGAATACAGATGGTTAAAATCAACCCGCCCTAAGTCCTTCGCAAAGTAACAACTGGTCAATCTGTTAGGGCCAAGTTCACCGACAAGATAACAGTCCTATAAATTGAAAACGGCCGTTTAACATATCTTTTTCTTATGTTAAACGGTCGTTTTCAATTTATCGGACTGTTATTTTGTCGGTGAATATGGCCCTCAGTGTATTTTAAAATATGCAGATGATCGGAATTAAAACTGCAGTAGTCTAGTGTAAATTGCTTCTAATTGTGCAACAATAACGTCAATTTAATTAATCATTCGCTATTGAAACTGTATTTTCCTCCATTCACTTTGATAATCTATTTCACGAAGTCCGTTTAACTTTCGTTGTGTGTGTAATGTGTACCGAGATCGTGACTGAGCGCTGCCGCGCTTAGGCACACTAAAGCATTGTATATATGCATATGCACGCCTACAACATTCATAACCCAACGGACTTCGTGAAATAGATTATCTGTACTGTACATGGTGGAATTACGAGCAGCTGATGATCTTCACATGTAGTTGGCTTATATTTGCTATGTGAGGAATGTTAATGACATGTCTAATACTTATTGTTATATTAATCTACTTACATAATATAGTTTAACTAGCTTCGGCCCGCGACTTGGCCGTTTATGGGCTAAAAAGTAACCTATGTGTTAGTCATTCTGATGTTTTAGGCTATATTACTTCGTCCGTTCAGTAATTTTTGCATGATAGAATAACAAACATTCATACATACATCCTCACAAACTTTCACATTTGTTATATTCTCAGATCATAGAAACAAGGAGATGTGCCAAGGCGCTATCGAGCTTGATGCCTGATCTTGAGCAAATTGCTCATATTAAAAACGTACGCGCTGGCGACGAACCGAACACGATCGATGGTATAAATACAGTGTTTTAGTTTAGTGCTAGTGTTGAGTGACGATTAACAGTGTTAGATTAAGGGTGTGCGGAATGTTCAATGCTTGGGAGATCTTTTTATTCACAAGGAGCGCTTAATTATGCGCGTAATTGTGTCGAAAAATGTACTAAAAGTGGTTCCCGTACTAATTTGCTATGATGGCATAACTCCTTGTTTCTATGATCTGAGGTTATATTAGTAGAAAGTAGGAAGAAAAATAAATCTATAAGAATTACTCTAAGTAGCTACGAAGTACTACTGAAGTAAGCGTTAATAATGTTTGCAACAGAGTTACAAAAATAATTTCTATGGTTTTACTTGGTGTAGCATAACATAAATAGTGGATAACCTTATGGACAATGGGTAAGGTTACATCGAGTAAATTATATCTACCTATACCGCAAAACATAAATGAAGCTAGGTACATACTTGCAAACCGTTCATGCAAGACGCGCTCGCGACAATAATAAACAATATTATTATTATAACACTAGACTTTTGCAAGCGACTCTGTCCGCGTGGACTACATTGAACTGACCAGTTTAAATGACCTCCGTAGTGTAGGTTGGCTAGTACTACCAAGGTCAAGCTGTATCTATGGTTTTTTTCAGCGGAATCAGTTGAAACGTGCCTTAGATTTTAAGTTGGACCCTAAGCTATCGAACTGTGAAAACCACATCAAAATCCGTTCAGTACTTTTTGCGTGATGCGCGCACAAACAGACAAAAATTTAAAAAAATATATTTTTGGGTATGGTTACGTCCCAGTACCCTATCCCGACTGTTTTTTCTGGAATATCTTCAATGTACAGACACGGCTTTTTTACAATTTTATAATAGTATAGATGTGCGTAACTGCATATTTAATTACTCATGAATATGTACGTAAACATGTTATGTGCTGTCGGAATTACGAATCAGTTTGGATACATTTGTTCGTTCGTATCACACAATTTATAATTAGAAATTACAAATTAGTATATTCCTCAGATCATAGAAACAAGGAGATTTGCCATCATAGCAAATTAGTACGGGAACAACTGATGCCACTTTTAGTACATTTTTCGACACAATTACGCGCATAATTAAGCGCTCCTTGTGAATAAAAAGATCTCCCACGCATTAAACATTCCGCACACCCTCAATCTAACATTGTTAATCGTCACTCAACACTAGCACTAAACTAAAACACTGTATTTATACCATCGATCGTGTTCGGTTCGTCGCCAGCGCGTATGTTTATAATATGAGCAATTTGTAAAAGTCAGGCATCAAGCTCGATAGCGCCTTGGCACATCTCCCTTGTTTCTATGATTTGAGGTATATTCATTGATGCAGACGTAGTGACGTGTCAACCACAGAGCAGTGGGAATAACCGAAGACTGAAGAATGATTATGAGCATCGCACAATGAAACACCACCTACATATTGAACGTTTTAGTCTGACGGTCAAACAACGGACACACGTACATACAAACTACATATACATACAAACTACATAATACGTACATATAAACTTAAGACAACTAACGACCTGTCCAATAACATGTTAAACCATCACACATCTATAATTCTATACCAATATAATAAAACTGAAGACTTTGTTTGTTTAAACACGCTAATCTCTGGAACTACCAGAGGGATTCGAAAAAATATTTTTGTATATGATACCCAGATTCATGAGGAATAGTATAGGCCAGTGTTTCCCAAACATTGTTCTGCCATGGCCCGGTAATTTTCATACTACCCCTTCAATACTTTTAAACCCAAGCTGGTTCCATTAGGTCAAATAATGTATCACCTATTTAGATGCACCGTATCGATAGTAGTATTATTTTTAAAACAAGGCGGGAATGTTGCGACTCGGTATTTTATTTTGATGGCCCGGTACCGGGCCGTGTCGCGACCCGGAAAATGGGAAACGCTGGTATAGGCTATTTAACATCACGCTAAGACTCTTAGGAGTCGAGCAAAATGAATAAAAAAAATCAGAAAGAACATTAAGCAATAAAAATAGTAAATTAAAAATTAAAAAAACCCGACTGCCAAAAAACAGCTAAAAAGTTCAAAACAAGAGCACTTTTCAAGCAGTCTGATGCAGTTGGTGGCAATTATTTGTGTTAAATCTTAGATTTTATGCCACCAACTGCATCAGACTGCTTGAAAAGTGCTCTTGCTTTGAACTTTTTAGCTGTTTTTTGGCAGTCGGGTTTTTTTAATTTTTAATTTACTATTTTTATTTTTCACTTTTTAGTTTTTAATGTATGTTTTCGTAATCTTCTTTTCGAGCCCTTCATTTTGATACCCCACATGATAGGTTTTGAGGATAAGTAAGAATTAGCGAGAATGATTGCTTTGTTGAACAACTTTAAATCGTTATATATCCTAAACTATTATTTAAAATGAAAAATGATAAAAGAAACCTAAAGATGATTTTAAAATACCTATTCAACGACACCCCATTTGACATAGTTCATCAACTTTTTTTTTTTTCATTTTGACAATATGGCGTCTGGTTGTCGCTGTGGTGAATTTTGATTACTGTTATGTCTTTAGTGACACTCGCAAGGTTAAGACGAATCGATTGACGTAAGAATTATCAAAATCGGCCTACGCATTTGGTCTCTAGAACGCCACATAGAAACAAACATACATACATACATACATACATACATACATACATACATACATAGACTGATAAACACATTACCCTCCTTTGCGTCTCGCAGTCGGGTAAAAACGAAGTGCGGACAGTTGTAATCAGATTTCTTTTTTAAATGAAACTACGAGTGAATCCGCGGGGCACTCCTAGCACTAACATAAAGCCTGTTAATGTATGCAAGCGAACAGACCACAGACTATAAATAGCACATACTTAATATCTCGCGTCACGTAGCCATGTTCTTTGATTAGGACAAAAAACTTGGTTAGTGAATAATCAAAGTTCTATTATTAGGAGAACATTAATTTTATCTCGATGTCAGGGGTCGTCTCAATGTAATGTATGTGGCGTGTTGCTAACTTATTTTGTTTTTAAACTATAGTTTTGGCATTTGCATTAAATTGATTAAACGGGGCTAAATTATAGCTAATGTTGGAATTGTTAGTTACATTTGAGCATTTTAACTGCTAAAGGAATATTTTTGAGACTGTTCAGTAGCATGGGCGTACGCAAGGTAGGGCAAGTGCCCCACTACTGAGGTCAAATAAAGTACTATTTTAGGCCAGCAACACTACATTGCTGAAATATTTTTTGTAGCTTAGGTGGGGGGTAGGCCTTTGGGATAAATAAGTAATAAGTATTACTAATCAATAAAATAGATTATGTACCTACTTTCTATAGAAGATTTGCCTTTTGCCCCGTCCCTAAGCAAATCCTGGTCACGTCCATGTACGTCTGTACTTCTGGTCTGCCCTTGTGTAGATACATCTTAACCTTACCAGTATTTACAGTATCGTATCAAAGTACAAGGAAGTTTAAAAATAAGACTTTCCTTGTATTTCCCCCCATACATGTAGGTACTACGGTCACCGCCAGGTACGCAGTATTTTCCTTAAGTTATAAAGTCCACTCATTGTATTTAATTGGCCCTTACGATTTCAATGTAAATCAAACTACAAATTATAATTCTTACTAGTTACTTGACGACGTGTTTACGGCTTAATAATCATCTGATTTTACAAGTTTAATTGATCTTATAGAATAGTTTGACTATCAATGGTAAAATATTTTATCAAAATAATTGCACAATAGATATATATGTATACAGTACTAGTTTCTGCCCGCGGCATCGTGTGTGTAAATTCAAATTTAATTATTTAATATCTTTATAAATTATAGCCTGTGTGTTATTATAATATTAGAACATATTAGGCCATAATTAGAGGAAATTTTACAGTAATATAGCTTATACATTGTACCTATGAACTATATTACTGTTTAGTAGTTTTTCCGTGAAAGAGTAACAAACATCTTCACAAACTTTCGCGCTTATAATATTAGTCGGATTAATTAGGGCGAATGATAACAAAATATGCACGCTACGCATCCTGCTACCATATATCTTAAAGCAACATGTGTTTACAACAATAAATTAATCTTCCACCAGAATCACGGAACGTTTCCACAACCGTAACCAAACGGGTCACTATACCGCCATTTAATTACCAGCGTTACGTCACCGTGTTCTAAATATAGGACACTAAAACAATATATATATTGTAATCAGCGCAACATGTCCGCCATGTTGCATGAACCGCGAATGGAATACGTTCTATAAATAGTATATTTAAAATGGCCATGTGTCGAAATCGCGAGTTGTTATGTTGATTTTATGAGACAATAATGTATTTTGGCTCGTTGAACCAAAAACGGTATTGATAAGTCCTGCTTCGTAATACAGTAGCTAGTTCCATTATGTATGAATGTGATTTTTATAGAACACGTGATTCTTTGTATTGAGAACTGTCGTTTAGATTTTGTATTGAGAACTGTCGTTTAGATTTTCCATTTTCTGTTCACATCTAGTTTTATTACCGTTTTGATGTATGGCACGAAAACCTATGTAGGTACTTGTAGAAGGACATGGCGCGGACCGGTTTGTTGTTTTTAAAGAATTTGCTAGCAAGTTTTAGCAATTCACACATTTGTTGCCGCCGGTAACAAATGTGAAAATTGCCGCCGCTGCGGCATCGCATCAGTCCGGCAAGTTTCCGGACTGATGCGATGCCGCAGCGGCGGCAATTTGCTGATATCGTACTGCTCACGGACGGTTGTTTTTGTCTATGTCGTCCTGCTGGCATGCGCAGTACCGGCGTCGCTCTTGTACAACACAATTCGGCGCTATAGCGCGGCGTCAGAGTAGCGCTTTGACGCGCGCTAAGTACGCGTTCTGTTTGGCGAAGCCTTTATTTTATAAGGCGACCACCAACACATGTTTCGATTTTACATGATTGATAATTTCTTTCAGTTTCACCCTCTAAAGAGCAGCACCCACATGTCCTGATGGCCTTTCAGGGACTGTTGTTCAATTCAAGTGGAGGTTGATTTAAGTAGGTACTATAGAGAACTATGTATAAATAAATTCTACAATAGCCAATCGTGTCGTAGGTATCGTACATAACATAACCTTGAAATATAAGTATACGTATTGAAAACGGCAAACATTTCCACAGTGATATTATTAGATGCAAAAATTATTGTTCCGCAATTAGTGATGTCTGAAAATAGCCTCATTAAATCATTACACACGGACTAATTAGCACGGGCGACATGAGCAGATAATCGTTAATTATACAGTTTATATATAACAGTTATAGAACATGAGATAACTGCAGTCATTCGAGCTAATTATAGTGATTGCAGAGCGATTTGTTGCTTCATCATTAGCTTTATTTAAATATCTGAACTAATGTTATAGAGATGTGTTTATAATATGTATTTGTATTTTATCAAATTAGAGTAACTTGCACTATTGAATGGATTTGTTATGTCCAATTTTCCATAGCCAAAATGCACGCATTTAAAAGTCTGCCGGCCTAGCATGACCACGATAGAAACGGGTTTTGTCTACATAGAAATAGACAAAGTGACAGATTGTAGAAACATTTATACGTTTTATGAATGAAACGGTAGAAATGTTTCTACAATCTGTCACTTTGTCTATTTCTATGTAGACAAAACCCGTTTCTATCGTGGTCATGCTAGGCCGGCTGAGAGTGTAAGTGCTGTAAGAAAAAGCATTTGCATGAATCATTAATTATATCATTATTTATTCCTACTAAGTATCTACATATTATTATAGTTTTGAAAATCAATATCATTATATGGAATTCAACACGAAATATGACTAAAGTTAGCCAATGTAAATATGTACACGGCAGTAAATATTACACGAGAGTTTGAGCAAGAGATAATCGGCTAGCTTCGGTTTAGAACGCCGTATCCGTCACTCATACCAATGTGACGTTTATCACTGACTTGTATAATAGTACCGGACTGTCAGTGCCTCGTGCGACAGAGATGACGCTCTATAAAGTTGAAGTTAGCCGATATCTCTTTCCAAAAATCGATGTGTAACATTTACTGCCGCGTACCTACTGTATATTATTTTCAACACCGCCAGTGACTAGCAGTCTAATACCTCGGTTTTCCCCACTCTTCTGTCACATGACGTGATCAAGATGCACTCGTTGACCTCTCAGCTTCAAACCATACATACCTACCCGCACTTAATCGTAAATAATAAGAATCACGTTATGTAGGTACTTACATGCGTGCTTATCTACTTCTAAATATAGATGGCAATGATGCAATTATGATAGGTACTTTAGTTTCCTTATGATGACTCAGTCTTACCTGGAAAAGAGAGATTAGACAAGTTTAGAAGAGTTATAGGTTAAGACTCAACTCCACAAAAAAGCTTGAATGCCTCTTTCATCTGTCGACGGGTTAATGATAGTTCAAGTGTAAGGTACCCAACATGCAATGATGATTGAGAATACTCAAAATTAGGAATCTCCATAGCTTTGCTAGCAATGGGCAATTAACTTGTAATTTAGTCCTGGATAGTCTACTCGAAATAGCCGGCGATAAAATGTCTATTTAGGAAGTCTATTCCAATAGTGCAAGTGTTAACCCGTCGACCGCGACGTGCTAAAATCGCTCGCGTTCCGCGCGGCCGTTGTCGCAAAGTTCTATTTTCGCATCTATACAAATAGGATTTCCGCGAGCGAGTTTTTACATACATTCTATTTGTATCGGCCGGTGTTGCCTCACACCTACGTTGTCGCTAGGGTTGATTGCCGACTATATTACGATCTCTATCGCTTCTAAAATTAACTGATAATGTGTTTGTTACAATATTGCAAAGCTACGACTGTTTTTCTTTTATTTCTATAGAACCATTATTCCGCTTTATATTCGTTTATTTTGATCTCGCGACGATTTTATTATGTAGTCCAATCGCTGAAATGTGAGTTCATTTACAGGGTCATGCTGATTGTAAAAATTATAAAATTGAAATACAGCGTCTAGACGCCAAACGTTTTAAACACAAACGTTGTTTCCTTGGCAAGTAAACACATTGTAATCAATCATTGTATTGTGAATGATGTTTGCAACGCACGTCACAAGACGGAATAGACATTTGAGAAGTCAGTTAAAAATATATACTAATTGACACGCCTTGCGAAGAAAGGTAAACGAAGCCACACAAATTGTGTACAAAATATTGCGCATTTCATGTTTGCCAACCCTAGAGGTCCTCTAAATAAAATAAACGTTACTATATTGCTACGTAAGTGTGAGTGCGACGCGTCGTGGTCCGTGGTCGTGTCGTCGCCGTGTCGGCGGGGGCGGCCGCGGCCCTGAACTTGGGCCATTACCCACCTGTCTTGGTACACCATGGCCGCATCGATCCCGTTCAACACGAGGCAACAACGCCAATATGATAATGTAGTCAGCCGCGGCACGAGGCAGCGATTTGAATGGAATATGAGCTACAATGTGGACTTCAATTAGTATTTAAGTATTTCCGTAACTCCGAAGGGTTTATATGAAAGACATATTGATTAAGATAAACATATTAAGTAACGAGAAATAGCTAAACAGTCGCATGGCTTCAGAAATGCAGTAATTTAAAACAATGCCAATGAATGAAAATATTACGGTGATTAAATGTAGGTGTGTATAAATACATAATGCTGACAACATTCGGAGAATTCGTCCAAAAAACCCTTATCTATAACAAATTAACACTATTCCTACTGTAATTCCAATGATAGCCTAGTGAAACCATGTGCCTCCCGCGGTGAGAGTTTGAGTTCGATCCCGAGGCACGCACCGGTAACTTTTCGAAGTCATCAGAAATTATCACTTGCTTTAATGGTAAAAGAATCGGAGGAAACCTGCATGCCTGAGAGTTTTCTATAAAGTTCTTGGAGGTGTGTGTCTGCCAACCCGCGTTTTTACAACGGTTTTAACGATGTTGAAGTTTTCTTTTAGTACCAATTCTCGTTTACCACTTTTTAGGGTCCTAGGCATTACTTTAACACCTAAAAATCATAGAACGTATAAACTACCGTAATACCTAGACCGAATGACAGACAGGGGAGCCAACATAGCCTCGAAGGGTGCTTTATTTGAAACGCATTATAGCTAGTTGTGTAAACTAAACAGGTCCCAGGCTGATATGATATCTTTATAACTGTACCTTATATGAGTTCATATAAGACACAAACATCCTCGTCGTGGGACACACACAACTAGTCTTTGATCGCGGCTTCGTCCGCTTTTTTGGGATAAATAGTAGCCTAAGTAAGCTAAATTACTGTAAAATTTCATCAAAATCCGTTCAGTAGTTTTTGCTTGAAAGAGTAACAAACATACATTCGTCCTCACAAACATTCGCGTTCATTTCATAATACACTCGGCGTCACAAAAATCGCACCTCTTCGAAAATAAGTTTTAAGCATGTGCCGCCATCAACGAATACATTAAACCCAATTAATATTGGTATCAATTGAAAGTATGTTTAACGACCTTTAAATTAACAACAGTTAGAATTCCTAAACACAACAGATCTCATTAGCACGTTACGTTAAAAAAATGTTGTCAAAATACGCATTACAACGGCCACTAATTGCACCTCCCTACAAGGGTATAAAATGGGCGACCCGGGTTAAATGTGGGTCATTCGCTATTCAACCTTCGAAGTGAACACACGTGAACAGTTACAGCAAGAAAAATACCCCAGAAGATGGATACCACTGCAGATGAAGCCGCTCAAGTCATTGCACTACTGCAATCAGGGATGCGGCAATGTGATGTTGCTCGGCAACTGAACTTGAGTCGTTTTTCCGTTCGACGAGTGTTCCAACGCTTCCAAGAGACTGGTGGCTATATCCGAAGACGTGGATCTGGAAGACAACGGTGCACATCCGAAAGAGACGATCGCTTCATTGTTTCGACGTCTTTACGTAATCGGTTCTCCAATGCTGTTGAGCTGCAACAACAACTGCGATCAGCTCGCAGAACTTCTGTAAGCGTCTCCACGATTAGAAGAAGAATGCGGGAGAAGAAAATTGCAGCTCACAGGGCTGCTACAGGGCCAAAATTGACTGCACAGCATAGGAGAGACCGGTTGCAATTTGCCCGTGACCATGTAAATTGGACAATAGACCAGTGGAGGGCTGTGCTCTTCTCGGATGAGACTAGGGTGTGTCTTTTCTGCAACGACAGGCGTCGAAGAGTGTACAGGAGGCAAGGAGAACGATTCGCACAAGCCTGTATTCAAGAGACAGTGGAATACGGGGGTGGCTCGTGCATGTTCTGGGGCGGCATATCAATCGACGGCAAAACGAACCTTGTGTGTGTTTCTCGGACTGGAAGTGCTCGCGGGCAAGGGTCGCTGACTGCTCATCGGTACATAACAGAGATCTTAGAGGAGCAGGTTGTCCCTTATGCGGGTTTTGTTGGCAGTGGGTTCACGTTAATGCACGATAACGCCCGCTGTCACACCGCTTTAATTGTAAGAGACTACCTGCAAGAAGTTGGGATCCCTGTTATGCGCTGGCCGGCGCGAAGTCCAGACCTGAACCCTATTGAGCACCTTTGGGATGAACTGAAACGGCGAGTACGGGCACGTGATCCTGCCCCTACCACTCTTCAAGACCTCCAAGATGCTGTCGTTGCGGAATGGGACAACATTCCTCAAGAGACTGTTGTCACATTAATTAGGTCCATGAGAGAACGCATGGAAGCAGTCATCAGGGCTAGGGGGGGTAACACTAGGTTTTAAGTTGTTTTTAAGGACTTTGTTGTAATTTTTGCTGATAAAATTAAATTTAACTTTTTAATCATTTGCATTAGCTTGCTTTTTTTTATTCCCTGGTAAAGAAAAAACCAAATCTGTTGATTTATTCTGAAATTTAAATAAATTACCTTTCCAATGATACCTTATAGTCATATGTCTACTATTGATTAATAGGGTTAAAATGACTTTGAAAGGAATTCTTAAAGAGGTGCGATTTTTGTGACGCCGAGTGTATTAGTAGGATCATAAGTAAGTTCTTATAGGACATAAACATCCTCGTCGTGGGACACACACAACTAGTCCTTGATAAGTGGTACCAAGAAGTGGGTGTGGGATGAGTAGCGTGGTGTATCCAGCTGATAAGGCTTCCGGCGAGGTCGTCGCCCTTCCGCCGATAGCGGTCAGCTGGCTCCCACTGACATTGCGGGAATAGTTTCTCTCAAAGTAAAGCAAGTGATAATTAATTTCTAATACGCACATGACTTCGAAAAGTCAGCGTGCGTGCCTCGGGATCGAACTCGAACCATTCGCCGTAGGAGACACATGGTTAAACCACAAGGCTTTCACTGCACTTAATATTTATTCTGTTTTTTTCGTAGGTGCAGATATTTAAGTGCAAGGCAATAAATCGCTGGTTCTGGAATCAGGATATGAATACAACTAAGTTATTGAATGTGGGAGGTACTCATTAGATAGAGACCTCGATTTTCTAAGAAGTCTATTGAAAAGGATGATGTAGGAGGCAAAGGAAAATCAATCTAACTAAAGATTGCAACCAGCTAATATAGATAATTTGTAGCGACTCCATTAGAGCTTCTCAATAACTTTATTAGGTAAGCTATTTAATGGAAAATTATTCAATAACGCTCCTTGCGATAGCTGGGAGTTAAAAAAAAGTCAATAACGAAACAAATTCTACCCTCAAACTAAAACCATCTCTTTAACAATTAGAGGTCAAGAATACTCATCACCACAATAATTAGTCCTCCAGTCTAAATTTAACGCAGCCTGCCAACAATGGAAACTTGACAGGCTGTTCGGCGCTCGCGTCTTGCGCGCGCGCCGGTGTTTTTCCTACAATTAATGCACTCACCGATACGATAGCACGGGAGTTTCCTTTGACACACTTGTGTTGTTGAGCAACCAGCACCGTCTCGGCCTTCGGGGACACATTCCATTCATTGATAGTAAGCATGTTTGGTGCTGCGATTAAATAGGGCGAGTACAATTACTGTACCTACCTGCCCATACGTACCCATAGTGTAACCTAAATTATTGTTCCTTTGTTTTTTGTGTCAGAAAAAAATACAAATTTCAGCATAATCCAGCGTAACCATAATCAGCGCTGACATTGTTGTATCTTAAGACAAAGATTATTTATTTATCACCATATCAGCATCAGCAGATAACGAACCTCAGAAATCGTTGTCAAAACCCACGCCCCCCAAGATTGGCATAGTTTGGTGATCACAGCACTCGGTACATAGAAGATACTATCTTAAATCCGTTGTTAATTGTATTTTCCTCATTTTCTCTCCAGTGGTTATTCTTGTTTACTTTGTTTGTGATCTAATACTTGACCTGTGACGTCACGTGGCCACTAATACCTCCGTTATCAACGTGTTTATGTTTATCGAACGCTTCCAATAGTTCCAATACTCGCGGTATACGTGGCAGTGTTTTGTCTGTTTGTTTATTAGAAAGTTTTGTTTATGCTGCTTCTATGAAATAATTAATTACAATTATCTAATGACCCTACGATTCGTTGATGTTGTATTATACATTTTCTATTACTAAGATATTGATTAATTATTTAATTAATGTTGTTAGCCTTATTGAACTCCACGGAAAGTAAATGTGATGCGTACGTAAGAGTGTCGAGTCTAAAGTTCACAACAACGAATATGTCACAATTAATTAGGTCACCAACACGATGCTAACAAATATGTAGGTACAGTATTTCTCACATGACTGTGCCCTTTGCCCCTACGAAATAATCGTAGGTAGGTCATGCGTCATGCATTTTCCACTCCATTCAACATCGCCCTAGACAGGCTGGCATACATATAGTCCTATACTTCTTTGCAATCGCTCTAAATTGAAACAAAACAATAACATCCGTCACACTCTCAACCAAGGAGGTTACATATTTCATCTGGAGCGCCTATTGTGTTTCAAAAAGTTCAAGAAAGAACCTTCATGCGTCAGACATAGTTTCTTTTGCATTACCAATAGACGTACGAAAACAATGGTACTAGAAAATAACACACCACACGTATTAGACACCACTACGTATTAGTTCTCTATTCTCCGACCTTTGGGTGCTTATCAGCTTTCACGATAGTACTTATTAATTGCATGCTTCACATGCTTGCAACAGTGTGAAATTCTCCTACATGTTCTTTGACCCGTCCCCAATTCTGCGGCATCGTCCACGTCACTCTTCCCGGTTCCCGGGCGTTGCCAGGCGAGTTGGCGCCGCACCACCTCCCATCCATCACCCCGCGTGATTGGCAAGCGTGCCACTTATCACGCGAGCTGCACTGATGTGATGAGACTGGCAATGGAATTGGCAAACAGTTTGCGGAAAACGGAAGAGTATGCGTAAGAATGTAATTATCGCACTTTTCTGGCTTGAAGTCAGTTTCTTTACGTGCTGTGAATATGCTTTTGAGACCAATAGTAAGTCTAGGATTGTAGATACACATATCACGCATTTGCAATAACAAACTTGTTGAACATTCCGAAATGTAAATGCCAAACAGGAATGTACTTCCTAACCAATTTACTGGCTTGTTCTCCAGGGGTTTGGAACAA
This sequence comes from Thalpophila matura, assembly GCA_948465475.1. NCBI lineage: Eukaryota > Metazoa > Arthropoda > Insecta > Lepidoptera > Noctuidae > Thalpophila > Thalpophila matura. Next base: position 17,242,177 of record OX419189.1, on the reverse strand, counting down.
CTTTTACAAAATAAACCTATAAAACTTACTGCTATAGAAATCATTTCTAATATAGGTATCGTCCAGGTTTCAACGTTCTTGTGAGCTATAATTTTCAAAACGAAGTTCTTTCTTGGCCTGTATTTTCGATATCATGAGTCTCCAAGAATACACGTATCAATCAGTTGGCCATGGAGCATGTTCCCCACAAATCCTCCGTACATCAATAGTACATCGAAATGGGTCACAACGGGCAGCAGTGACCAGCTGTTAAATCGGTGGGACCTTGGCCCGGCGGGGTGCGTTGCACAACGAACTATTCTGATGCATCACCTTGCCCGTGTTACAACACTATCACAGGGATCGGGGGACGGTGGATCACTTTATATGGACCGAAGTATTTTCGGAGCTAAGTGCTATGTGATGTGATGTATTACGATTATATTTTCCGTAAAAAAAATACAGCATTATGATTGGATTATTAGTAACTAATTCAATTATAAATGGAGCTCTTATTTGAGCACAACTACCTAGAAAAAACATGTTGGTATTCATAGCAATTTTTTAAAACTTTGTCCGTAATGGTAATGCTCTGTCCCAAATATCGAGAAACGTGTAAATAACACCAGGATACTTATTTTATTTGTACTGAAAATTAATAGCCAATAACCGCAACGGGTCCGACCACAAATAGAATATTGGAGTTATACCAGATATTAATTTATAGTCGTCTAATTATGGACTTAGTTATCGCTGTTCTATAAATATCCACGGACAGGAAAATATTGCAGGATAAACTAACAAACGAGTTTAAATTACTTTAATTGGTTAGGTACAGAGTTAACTAAACTGTTTGCTCCAATTCCCCGTTCTTCGATCTACCATAGTTTCCACAATAATAACAACATTTATTTTTATATAGAAAATATTTCAAAATGTAAGCTAATTATGAACGATTAACGCAACTACATTATGTAGTATGTTCCACTAATCTGGGGTGCGATAAGTCCGCTAAGCGGTGCGCGGGCGCAGCGCATGCGTGCGGCGACCCACAGTCTGCCGCATCGCGGTCAAGGCGACTACACCGCCACATAGATGCATTCATTACACTTTGGACCTGTCGTGTTAACGCGAAGTCGCTGAGAAATGGAAAGATAGTCCTCGTCACAGAAATAATTGACATATTAAATAATCTAGGGAGCAGTACCTACGACTCATGAATTGTTAGGATTAGAAAAAACTTTGAAACATTCCATTGATATTGTTTCCCAAAAAGTATTTCGTCCATCAGTTTGAGGGCGGGTTGCTTCAAACCATCTGTGTTCGTAAGTCAGTACGTAATCGTTAAGTCAGTATGAAATTGTCGTAGATACAAGCCGCCATATTTGACGGTTACAGATACGTAACTGTAAGTTGAAACAACATGGCCTTAATCTTTAATACTTAGCAAATAATCAGCTCTATCATTAAATCAAGGTGTGAAAGCTCAGGCCAATAAGTCTCTAAACATCACACTTTTCATCAACACTATAAAATAAATCTTAATAAAAACGTTTTATACTCTGCACTGCGCCCACGCATACCATACGACATAAATCACAAAGGTTAGTCGCAGTTAACGGCCGATTAACATGCCCACCGCGCGTACTTAATTATAATTATTTTAAATTTACTCGCTGCGTCACGCCTAGCACCTAATTATAGATCTAGGTGTTAACTACATGTTACCGTGCAACCGACCGTTGGAGCTAAAGTAAATGTTTAAATATATAATAATTTCTTTGTGTATTTTAGCTCGGTTTAACATCTCACTTTTCAATGTTTGCACAAGAGTTTGACTGATAGTGTGTGTTTTTCAAAGTATTTGGATACTCAAATAAACCTTTCGAGATGCTTTGCAGTTATTTGTTTCTATTAGCTGGCAATTTCAATAATCATAGCATCGATTAGATTTAAAATGCCTAAAAATCGGAAGACACCATTTTGTAATCAATTAAAATCGGTCTCTAAATATTTTTTCGCACATCTGTAATCGTACGGCGGTTCAGCTGTCATGTTGGACATCACACGAGAACTCAACGGTGATACATTGAGTGCCAAACATTCATCAATGATGGCACTCGATTTTTTGTCCACGTGAGTAATGTTAGAACAAAAGTTATCGTCCCTTTGAAAATTGCGTAAAACATTCTACTGTGATGAGGTTCCAAGAATAGGATGTCCAATTACCACAGAATTAAGAGATATGTGTAGTGCCAAGCAGCTCATCTAGTCCACACCTTCAGAGAGGATAAATCACGGTCGCACAGCTATGCCAAACGTACGGAGTAGTGCGGTCGCTGAACAATATGATATAATTGTTTTAGATTGGACAATGATTCAGTATTGTTTTGAGCCAATTCGCGTTAGAAACTGTTTGTAAATAGTCATGTGTTTGGCCACGCTTTTCTGACTCGTGGTGAGGTTAAATAACCGATCTTTATCGTTCTAAATTAGATGAAATAAAGTCATAACTACTCTGAAGCATCTGTGATCAAACGTTAGATTAAAATGTCTCTACGCACTATTGTCTGTTACGTTCCAAAGTCTCATCAAAACAAAGCCACATCATGTATGACGAAACACTTCATAACCTAGTTTGCAGCATGCAGCTTCCACGACCCGGCAACCGAGATCCGCTGTGAATCCGCTGGCATCCGGAGCGGCGACCTCGCGGCGTGCTGCGGACGCCAACTAAAACAAAATCCGATGACACGACACGCCTCCCCACATAAATATAATACGTAGTAGGAGTAGGACATTAATTCTGTTGAGGTTTGGTGAAGGTTTCGCTGTGACCTGGATTAGTATGAAAAATGTTACTGCAAGCTAAGATCGATATCGGAGACATTTTTCTGAAGTAGCCGGTGAACCAGCTGACTTTGTACGATCCAGAAAAGAAAAACGTGTAGTAGGTAGACTATACTGCGTAAATCAGGGTTGACAAGATCAGACAAGACAAAAGAAACGAAAAATGGCTAAGGTTAAAGAACTATTTGCAATTCCAATGAAAGGATGATTTGATAATATTTTGTATTTTCGATTATTCAATGCTTGGAAGGAATAGATTAGTCTGTGTCATCAAAACAAAGCCTAGCTTTATCAACTTTCTATTCCGCACCCAAAATCCATAAATCAAAACGAAACAAACATACACCCAAAATCTATTAATCGTTTGTTGCACAACTCAATAGGTATTTATTTTGCTTTTTCACCATGCAGAGAGAAAAATACTATTAATTAAGTAATATGCATAACCATTAGATCGGATTAACCGGCAGACAAAAGGAGGGAAATTTGTCGTGATTCTATTATTATGCTAATGCCAGAAGAGATTGTTAACAAAGTACCTACCTGTTACAGAGTTAGACTAATAAATAAACAAGCAGACTAACACAATTAGTAAAAGTGTGGACTCATTATTTAAGTTACATCTTCAATAGTTAGGTATGAGTAAATGGATAATGAAACAAATATTACGAATTGATCATCTTCAGAAAAACAAAACTCCGAACGATTCTGAACAATTTCTGATCTTTAGATTATATACATATACATATATATATAATATTTTAGAAAGTTTGCCGTTTACAAAATCACATTCTACGCCTGGGCCCAAATCAAGTCACCGTGACTTGATTTTGGCCCAGGCGTATCCAATGGTCATAAGTAGTGGGCACAGCACGTGATGCCTTAATTACCTACACGTATGTACAGATTCAGCTAACAGAGAAGTTACGTACGCGTACGCTTTGAACACATGAAAATCAGTCAGTCAGACAGAGTTGACATGTTGACAAGTTGACATGATTCAAAACGATATTCTAAATCCCACAATTGAAGCACGAAGATGCAAAGTAACACTATTCCTGTTCTCTCTTTACCATACGGAAGATATCAATTAATGAGCCAATAACATTTTTGGCATATCACTGCCACGCACAGAAGAATCTAAACTACCCAAACTTTGCGAGCCATTCGCACTTGACCATTTGAGTACTAGCCATAGTTGACACTCGAGTCCTGAGGCGAACATAACGAGGTCTCTATCTGGCCACTATCCAATCAGGTGCGAAGCGTTATGTTCGGGAGTCGCGCGGCCAATGCTAATAATACCCGGTCGAAGCGGCGCCATTTATAGCCTAACCAGAATAGCCGGCCAAACATATAGACACACCGATAGATATGTCCGATGTCGAGACAGATTTAGACGGCGATGGGAACGCCATTTATGGAATACTTATAATAGAACCGGCTTACAGTCCAAGTTAATCGGTGCTTGAATAAGGATCAAAGGCCGAAGCGAAAGGCGTGTGCATTAGTGTTGTAAGAGCGGATGACTCGGTAATTCAAGTGGAATGTTTAAGGCGCTTTTGTTTCCAATCATATTCCTTATTTGTAGGAAGCGAATAAATGACATGATTATTAAACACATTGCCATGAGAAGCGCTTTTGATATTTTGCTGATTCTCTTTCAATTCTGAATTATTCACATGATCAAGCATAAACCGCAATCACGAAAGATTTTCTAAACCGTGACGAAAATCTATACAAATTGCATTCTCTGAACGATATCTTGAAGTGTTCCAGAAAATTGCTCCACGATTTTGCGTGAAATACGGTTTCTGGCACATCTGAAACTATAAAGTTTTCAGTGGGAGCGCCATTCAGCCGAGTATGTACGAGAGCGCTTACGAGCCAAAAACGCTGGCAGCCAACTCTGGCAACGCTGCCCGCGCGTCATTTCCGGTGGTGCATTATTTAGAGTCCGAACCCTTTTAGATTTCCGGTAGGCCCGCCTCCTTGTAAACAGTTAAGGCTAAAATTTGAATCAGATTCCGAAACTATTCAATATGATAAAATTATAAAACTAACATGAGTTTTCCGAATTGCCATTTATTTATATTTACAATTTTACTCACGAGTTTATATGAGCTTGCCCGAATAGTTTCGAACTCGAACGGTTGTGAATCGAACTCTCTTGATATGATTTTTTTATATGATTATAACAAATATTCTAGTTGTCCTCTTCAAGAGCTCTGTACACAGTACAACTCTAACCCCCAGTTTCCGAAACATTAATTATCGAAAGATTTACGTCAACAGTCTGTTAACTTCAAATTAAACGTGTTTTGGGTTGTTGAAAGAAATATGTGACAGTCTGTCAAACGTTTGTACATTCAATTGTCAATCTTCAATTAGCTCTAAATCAAAGCAATTTTGGGTTTCCGGTAAGCTTTTTCGTATGTTAACAAACTGTCAACATGCGTAAAGTTAAATGTTGAATATTGACCAATTAACTGCATGTTACTTGTCATAGTTTTATTAAAAATGCAAAATCTATGTGAATAATAGTTCACAGTTGTAGGAGAAAACTAAAGGTAACGCAATTTAAGATAAAATACGATATTATATAAATTTTTATGCCGATTACCTACTTTGAAATAAGTTTATCTTTCTATATACGGTTAAACTTACCGCCTTTACATACCCCGTTCCTCTTGACAACATATCTTGTCAAAATTGACGTTTGACGTATTCTGTCAGACGAAAGAGACAACGCTATGCGTTAGACAGAATAAGAAAGACCTCTAAGTTGAATGAATGAATGAATTTTGTCGGGGTGGCGAGACGAATAAATAAATCATCGAAATTTTGTCAATCAGATAATTTGGAGAAAAATTGCTTTTCGGAAACCTAACAATTTTAACAGACTGTTGACTGACTGTTAATTGTGACAGTGTGTCAGCCAGTTTGGCATGTGACACGCCTTTTCAGAAACCGGCGGTACCTAATTGGATTATACTCAACTTTTCATTTAAGTATTTTACCTAACACGATGTTGCTTCACTATTGCTGCTCAAAATATCATCTAAACAGAACAGTTCACATCATCAATTATCCAACATGTGTGCGAGACAGTACAGCAGTGATCATGAAGTTAAATTTAGACGTTACCGCATAAGCCCAAGTTTCTGGTCACCACTAATTGATATCGCCTAGCCAATATACATTGTTCAACACAGGCCGATGTCACTGTTGTTTTAAAACTAAAGATATTTTGGTTGAAACTATTCAAAACATAAATTAATATAATGCTAATGAGACTTCCTGGTTGAATAATCTGCTAAAAAACCTTTGGCCCTCTGGTATAATTTCACATACACAAAAAAAATACCAAACAATTCAGAACTTATCCTTGACAGCCGACCCGAACCGAGAACATGCGTAAATAAAAAAATGTTATGTCACTGTATACATAAATAATTCTTTCATAATGTTATGTGTACAACTTGGCAGTCATGTACATTTTGACGAAAAACCGATAGCACATTCTACTTTTCGAAAGCCATTGGAACTAAACCTAGCTTCATTGACAAACCAAGGAATACACTAACCCGCTTGAAAATTATGTTCAGATGTATTCTTTGCCTTATTGGCAGCTAAGCCATCATAAGATTCATCAATGTCATCAACATTTTAGACATCAGTATTTAGATAACATTAATTACGAGGCACGTGTTCCTATAGAAGAATTAGCAACAGTCAAACTCGAACTAACATATTGTACTAACATTACATTTAAGCAATTTGTAAGATATAAAAAACTTCTCATAAAAAGTCACCACGTTAACTTCTTTTGAAAAGTTTTTTATAATGACATAAAAACAGGCGATTTCATTACCACTAACCGAACTTACATACCACTTTTTGCTGTGACTGTGACTAATTACATCAACATAGGCAAAGTGAACTAAATACCGTTTATTGAAGCTAGTTCAAAATCTACTCAGGCAAAGTTAGTACAATTAATATGGGACAACCGCGCGAGCTTTCTCTACTAAATGAAAAAACAATGATTACAATCAGTTCATAATTAGCGATGATATCTTGTCACAAACATACAAAAAATCCTCCTTCTTTTTGAAGTCATTAAAAAGGATGATATCAAATCAAACGACGAAGACGAAGTAGTATCACCACCTGTTGTCGTGTTTACGGTCGCAGTGGGACCTAGACCTTGCGGGCGCGTCCCGGCGTCGCGTGTGACAGCCACAAGCCACAACTAGATATAGCTATGTATAGAATAAGCATATTGTAAACAAACTTTCATATAAGAACTGTGGTACAGGAGTGTAAGCCAGTCTTATTATACAGCTCATGGAGTAAAGTCGTACTGTTTTATTTGTTGTCATAGACCCCTTCTGTCATCAGAAGTGGGATTAATACTAAACTAATTATAATATAGTTTAAATACCCAAACCCACAATGAACAATAAAAAGATGAACAATAAACGTAAAAGAAGTGATATAAGTAAACAATCAGTTTTATGTGAACATTCAGTGATAAGTGTTAATAACGAGAAATACTTTATTAGTTCAGAGACAAGTACTAGTAAGGCTATAGCTTTGCCTACATTTGACCCTAGTGTCGGTGCTATTGAAGCAAGTGAATGGAGTGCACAGGTAGATACCCTGGCCTTGAAACATAAATGGGATGACATCGAGACCATCGCCAGATGTGTTCCTTTCTTAGCTGGTCCAGCACGAGAGTTATACAAAGAATGGACACCAGAAAAAAGAACATGGCCAGTGTTGAAAGAAGATCTTCAGATTACTTTTCCTAAATGTCGCGATTTGTACCGGGATTTTCAAACGGCAGCAAATATGACAAGTGATAAATTCGCAACAGTTTCTATGTATGCAGCAAAGAAACATAGAATTCTAAAGCAATTGAGACTGCAATTTCGTGAATGTGAAGTATTGGAACTGATAACCGGAGGTATCACTGATCCCCATGCAAAATCGATTGCAAGTAGCGCTGAAACTATTAGCGGGTTATTTGAGAAATTAGCCCGTTACATCCCAATGCCGCAGAAGAAAAATACTGAAACCGAAACCGAGTTGCCGTCTACATCAAAGAAATCAAATATTTTATCAGAGGAGGAGCGTTGCTATCGCTGTAATCGTATTGGACACCTACAACGTGATTGTCGTACTAGTTTACATAACCTACCGCAGAAGATTTGTAATGAGAACATAGATGATTGTAATAATTTAATTAGGAAATATTTTTTTTAAGGAATCTACTTTTCACATAGTTCAAGACAAAGAAATACCGTATTGCTAGAGAAGCAATAAATAAAAACGATATGTTTATAACCACCACGGGCGGCACAATCATAAAAAGGCAAGATAAAATTCAAGCTCTTGAGATTGTTTACAACATAAAGGACTTCATAACCAAAGCTTTGATAAAAGTGCCAAGTCAAATTCATTATGAACTACGAGAACTGTTAAACAAACATTCAAGTCTTATCGCTCTAAATATTAACATAAGTGAAATCAAGACCATCAACTCATGACTATTTGAACTACGACAAATGAACCCGTTGTTTATCAACTGTACAGAATGTCGTTCTCTGAAAGGGAAAAAGTGTGCTGGGATCGCTGAGTAAAATGAAATAATGTGTAAGTATAATACAATTAAAAGGCGTAAGCAGCTTTTATAAAAAGTGTGCTGGGATCGCTGAGTGCGCTAGCATCTTATCTAATAATAAGAGTGATAGGACCGCAAAAAAAATATTATTGTGGCGCGAGCTACTCATACGATGAGTGAGCGTGGACCGCTGAGTTAAGGCGCGAGCTACTTACCTATATGATAAGTGAGCGAGGACCGCTGAGTTTGGAGTTATTAGGGCATGACAGTGTTCAAATTAGCCAATAACTTCATACTAGTAAATAAAAACCGCTGAGTTTGGAGTTATTAGGGCATGACTATGTTCAAATTAGCCAATAACTTCACACCAGTAAATCAAAATTTGCCAGTGAGGGCAGTAAATCAAAATTTGCCAGTGAGGGCAGTAAATCAAAATTTGCCAGTGAGGGCAGTAAATCAAAATTTGCCAGTGAGGGCAGTAAATCAAAATTTGCCAGTGAGGGCACTAAATCAATATTTGCCAGTGAGGGCACTAAATCAAAAATTGCCATTGTGGGCACAAAAAACAAATATGCCAATGTGGGCATTAAATTTGCTAAGTTATTAAAATATTTCTTATTACAGGTAATTCAATAATGGATGGAAGTTTCAGGAGTTGGGCTTCGAGAACGAAGCCTGGGCAGGAAGGCCGTGACAGCCACAAGCCACAACTAGATATAGCTATGTATAGAATAAGCATATTGTAAACAAACTTTCATATAAGAACTGTGGTACAGGAGTGTAAGCCAGTCTTATTATACAGCTCATGGAGTAAAGTCGTACTGTTTTATTTGTTGTCATAGACCCCTTCTGTCACGTGCGGTAGGTCGCGGCGGCCCAGCGCTAGCTGACAGCTTACTAAGTACCCGGGCTTGATGATTGCCGCTGTCATAGTAGAGTTCCGTGTAAGGAATATTTTACTACTACAAATGTTCATGGACTACGGATATAACGGAATTGGCCACGAATAGGCAATGAGCAGGCTATACCCAAACTTGCGAATTAATTAAAGTAGATAGAGGTCTCAATTGTTGTTTAACTAAAATTGAAATACCTAGTTAAATAGTTTCTCAATAAAACAGTTACCAACATTGCCACTATTAATCGAAACCAAACTACCGACGATCGACATAAAATCAAAGAACACAAGTTATTTTCACCAGCAATCTCGTATAATCTTGAACTGTAAAGATAAATGGATATCGATAATTTGGCAGGAGTGCACGCGGAAACTTCCTACATTTGTGCATTTGATGCGAAAGCTATAGGTACGTAGTGCAGCTAATATACGATTCCAATCTATTTGTGAATCAAGTCACGTAACACCGAAGTATTTTATGGATGAAGGATCTGATGTAACGAATACGAATACGACATGTTCAGTGGACGTAACATGAATAATGACAGAGGAATGTATTGATTTGTGAATAAAGCTTATTGGAGACAAATAACATTAATCGGAATAAAAGACTCGTCAAGGAAGGTAATTTGAGAAATAAAAATACGCATGAATAATTTTATGGAAACGTCTGTCTGTAGTACATGGCTACTATAAAAAACTTATTCACAAAAAAGGATTTATGATGGTAAAAAAACATAAAAAAATGCCATAAAAATACTGACCGACCATTAGAGTCTTGTTATAACTTGCTTGTTAATTTGTAGTAGATGAAGTTCATTGAACTGTAGAGTATTAAGACTTCTCATCTGAATACCAATGAGGTCATCTCGGACGAATATTTTGGACCACAAGCATGAAGGAGACTAAAAGGTAACTTGAACAATAAAGTTAAATAAATGATTCAATTCTAAAAATATACCTCCATAAATTATACTTGACTTCAGTTCAATTTTATGTTAATACAAAAGCAACCAAATTAAAATATTACATAGAAACTCTTACATCTTTTGTTTCAAACCAAACCCGGTCGACATGAATGAAAACACACACAAAGTCAAGTCAACAATTTTATTCAATGATCCGACCTCCAAGCCACGTGTATTACGCGAGCATTATTCAATGAAGGTTACTAGTCGCCTCTAGTACTCTCTGGTACCAACATAACAAACGCAGTTCCGGAGGTCATAAGACACCAATACGCCAACGTGACGAGTTAACGAGGATATGTATTTGATCCAACGTTGGCGCAAACCGGCAGGTGGTGGTCTACTCTAGCCAATTTCGGTGTTTGATCCGCTGACACTGGGATATTGCCGCTTCCTGCCCACGACTGCAATGAGGCCAATTGTCGTGAACCTTTGTATCTATAAATGTAACCAGTTAATTCCTTGTGCTCCAGAATGCTAATACTGTTCAAGACAGTATGATGTACTTCTAATACAAGGATGAATAATACGACCAAGAAGACAAATAGAATAATAGAAACATCGTTTTTACACATTAAACTATGCATAACGATAGACTAATATGGCATCTTGGCTAGTAAATAGGTATATAATTTATGACCATGGAAATTTTTTGCAAGGCACAAACTGCTTAACTATAGGTGCTTCAAACAAACGTTGAACCTAAAAACGAATTATAGCCTAACCTTTAAAACTTTACGATGTCTGAAAACAAAATAGAAGACGGTGAGTTTATGGACGAAGATTGTACAATTAATTGAGTTAAATTGGGCAACAGGAGCAATGGGCATTATAGAATTTATGACGTCTAGCCGCCGTTGTCTCATATGCGCTTGCGACGATCGACCAAATTCTTTATTAATTCGAAAACAATAAAGTGAATCTAATTAATGTTGGTGAGGCATGACTGCCAATATCCTTTATTAATAAATCTTCATTTCAGTTGATATTTGGCCGTCATTTCATCATGTACCATTGTGAATGCTTCAGAGTGAATCATGCGCTTACTTCGTTCGTGAGAGTTTATTGAAAGAAACGAGTTGCATAGTGTTTGCACTACTGACTTTTGCGGCTCATTTAAGTTACTTTATAAAAACGACTTGATCCACTGTCATTATCTCCAATTTTTGTATATTAAGATAAATTTAAGACTGCATAGTACCTAATGTTAAAGTGTATGCAGCATTTAACCCATCCAAAACCATATTATTATTCAATCAAAAATGAATCCCGTGTCTAATAAATTTGGAAATACCAATATGCTACGCATGTAAATGCGCATCGTTGCATCATTATACAACACTTTTAATTCAGACATCGAAACATTTTGAAAGTTGCATCACTTTTTCAAAAGAGGTAGGCACGATTCGACTTTCACTTTTGAACTTTGAATGAGCATATAAAAATGATTACATGTTTGTTAAGCTTTTCAAAATCCATTCTCTATTTTGCTTCTACAAAGTAATAATAACGACACAATTGATTGGAGTTTATTATAAAGTAAGACTTATCATTATCACGTTATCACTCATCAGGATGTTTTATGGTTTATGGGTTATGGTTTTGTCGTCTAAACGAGCATTCTCCCTAAGGGGATCATCATGTACACCTTTCCTCTATGTATGTTTTCCTTGCCCGTCCCTCTCCCCCCCTTTCGAATAAAATCCTGAATACACCCTTGGTCACGTTTGTGTCACGCTACTGATATTGTTACTACTTACTAGTAACCCACTGTTTATAAAAGTCAAATAAAGTTTTTGATCCCAAGCAAATTATTTTCTATTATACTACGTCGTTTTGGTTATGATGGGCCCATAATGCACAACTTCATAGTAAACTAAATGGCTCTGTACGGATTATACTTATATAAGTAAACTTAAAAATTCATTAATTTACATTTGATTACATTAAACTTTGGTGGGAACTTGCCAAGGCTCGCCATGTGTGAAGTGTAGTGATGGTAGCTGCTCGAGTACGAATGGGGTGTAATCACGGGGTGAGCAAGAGTGGCGGGGTCAGACATAACACTCCTCGTCGTTTTGTTAAAGAGTTCGTAATTGAAATGTATATAGTATGAAAGTGGAATTAATAATAGCATACCTACTATATTGATTTAAGTAAATTGAAAGTGATATTAAAATCCTAGTAAAACTTGGAGTTGAACAAGTTCGACAAACAATATGAGAGTGAGAATGTAAACCATACAATAAAAATAATTAAAATAGCAGATTACATAAAACAAACATAAGTTGATGATGATGACAGTGAAAAAAATTAATTTTAATTTCATAGAGACATTATTTAATTCGCAAATAAAGATAACGTTTCACTCCACTTCATGAGAACATCGCAAATGAACGGACAGTAAGACGTCACAATAGAAAAAAGTCACTTTTAAAGACATATAACACTAGAAATATCTCAGACTTTTACACTACAAGTGAATAAAAACCATAAAATTAAAGTTGAAGCAATAAGATATTATCTCAAGTCTAGACATATTTAAACATGTCGCGTTTTACATATCTAAAAATAACGTAGGTAACTACGTACTGTTCACACAAGATATGATGTCATACTCTTTTTAAACCTCTCGGAGGTGGGTGACATAAACTTTATACCTAATTGCAATACGGCCAAAGAGCTGATTAATCTTAATTGCAGCCCCGTCAACCGTTTCATAGACGTAAACACACGTTATTAATCAATTTATTTAGTTATTCATTTGATAGAATACATTTATTTTAATTGATAGTTACAAATGTTTTTTAAATGCTGTTATTATTATGGTTTTGTATATGCGCATCAGTCAAAATACTTGTTGGAATCGTCAGAAAATATTTAAATAATAAATCCAAAACAATCAGATAAGTTGGTTTTGTTCTTTTGATAACGTAGGTATACACATAAAAGAACCTTGAAACAAAGTTCTCTCGTAAACAAAATCGACCGATGATGTAGCTGAATTGTATTCATCACGACAGGACTAAATTCCCATAAGTGCAAAAGCTAATCGAGCGGCATAAGCCATTTCCAAGTTTTTCTCACTCTCTCGCAAGTAAACAATACGTTTTCCCATAAACGATACAATTTTCTCGGTACATTTTTCCTAGAATTGTTGGTAACGTAAACAAGCCGCCCACTCCACCACGCCAAAGGTCAAGGAGTAATGTCAGCACCTACACACAGTTCCGAATCAAATGAACGATATTCTCTTTGGATTACATTATATTAGATCCCACGCACGAGTGGGTGTTGGTATTGGGAAATATTTCGGAACATGTTCTAGGAAAAAATTGCAAACATATTAACCTAAGTTTTCAGCAGTCAGTTTGTTGAACTTGTAATTTAATTATCAGAGAAATATAAACAGAAGAAGTATAATAAAATTGTTACGACGTGAAGTCTTAAAAAAAGTGTACCGGTATCTTTTAAGGCAACTTCTGCCAGTTAATCGATTCTTTTCTTATTGCCCCGTGCCGAATCAAAATCATGGTCAAAACCACCAGATATAAATTAAATCAATGTCCAACTTCCTACTGTGATGGTTTTGTTACGGAAGCCTATATTCGATAATGAAAAAAATGACTGATTCGATTTTACACTTGGCTGAATCGAAATTGACCACCATTTAATGCCCGTCGACTTCCTCGGAAGACTTGGTAATTGGTAAACAATCAGTATCCAGTAGTGTCTCATCTTGTCCACGAACAATATACTCCGAACTAAACACAAGAATCGATACCTACCATTAATATTAACAAAATACTCTTTAGACAAATTAATATTTGTCTAAGGAGTATTAATAGTGGGTATCGATGTGCTAAACAGGCTTAATAGCCTGTTTAGCTACTTAATATTTTTATTTAGTAACAGATGCGAAAAAAAAAATGTTTCCAATAAAAAGGCATCTAGTTAAATGTGGGCGAAGCAAACAACATAGGCAAACACCTACATGAAAATTGAATTTAACAAATAAAATGTACGTAAATATTTCAGAGAGCTTGTAAAAGCGGCTAACACTACACTTCCAGGTATCCTCTGACGTAATTTACTCTTATGCAAAATATGTTTAGCTTAAGAAACCTAATTCAGCAAGACTTCACAGAAAGATTGTTCATATTTTTGACAAAGTTATACAGACTTGTTCTTTGGTAGTAGCTGTTCTTAACTGTACATGCGGAAAACGAAAACACGGAAACCTGAAGTTTACAAGTAACACTGACAAAAGTTTTCAAGGCTCGGGGTTTTTGTAAGCAGTTTCACGGTCCATCGACGTGATGGAAGCAACAACCACGCAAATAGACGCAGCCATGCATTGACGAACGTACTATAAGTTCTAACGCCAGTAAACAACTAATAACAGTAAACGAATAGGGAAGCCTACATAATATGTCCAACAATAGACCAAGAAACTAAGTGATTTAAAGAGTAAATAGCTTATTCACGACGCGATAAAAGCTTTCCTAAAAGTGGAACGAGTTCAGAAGATAATAAAAGAAAAGGGTAAAACAAATTTTACAATGGTCGATCTGTTTCGTCTTTTGTAATAGATCTTAACCTTTCACATTAAAGTAAATTTTGCGATACAAGAAACGACATAATAATTAAAGCTACAAACATCGAAACACATAAATAAAAAATATTGTACGTCGAGATTTTGAAATGTCTTGCATACTGAAACTACACCTTTTAAGTTTGAACCCAGTAAATTCTTTAATAACAAAACGGCAGACCGTTAGGGTCTGTCTGTCGGTCTATATTTCCAATAAATAATTATTTTTCCTTCGAATGAGTCATCAAGATATATGAAACGTTAGAACGTCGCATGCAAGTATTTTCCTGCTAATAATCGACCGCACTGATGATGCAGCCCATTCATAAACCCTCACTGACCTCTTTGAACCACAACAATAGTAATTAGGCCAATTAAGTTCGATCATAAGCAGTTTGATCTGTCCACATGAACATGGCAAAAGCCGGTAATGAGATCGACGGAACCGGAAATACTTATTCAACCAGTAAACTGCGTATTTAGTCAATTGATTTTTGTTTACCTACTAAGTTGACGTCAATGCGGCTAGACGCCGTTGCTAGCCTTTATTACAAAGGTTTAGGCAAATACTTAAGTATATAATAAGCAATGATCGGAGTAGATAGATTGATTTTACGTACTTGCAGCATGATTTTGATTAGTCATAGAAATCATAAGCCTTTTTTCCGGGATTTCATTTTGGTACTTACGGGATTGATATAAATATTGTTAATGTAAAGATTTTCAAACTAAAACATTTGAAATTTACAGAATGCTGTAGTTAAACGTTTAAAATAGTTTTTTTCTTATTTGTAGTTTTTAAACTTTCGCGAATTGTACACATGTTTTTTAATTATATATCGGGACTTTTCGCGCACAAACATAATCAAAATATCAGTATTTTGACTAACCTCGACGTTTCGATCAAGTTGCATTGATCGTGGTCACGAGAAGAATGACTTTTTCTTATTTATTAAGTAAGTAATAAAGTGAATCTTACTTTTGTGCGTCCATTCTTCATCCTACACATAACAATATTTGAAATTCTTAAAAAATCTTAATTATTACAAAATCCCGGAATCCCGGAGGCATATCCATATTAATATATACGTGCCAGTTCATTGACCCCAAATCAATCTACCTACTCCGATCATTGATAATAAGAAACAATGTATTCGCGTAATATTTTGCTCATTCTATTCGACCGGCCCTTCAAATTTAGTCAAGTGTCTGTCAACTTGACCTTATTTTATTATTTTAGCTGCTCATGTCCACACCTGCAAATGGTTTTAGCCTTTTTTATGCTAACATAAAACTTAAGTTACAATGGCATGGTACTTGTAATATTTCGTTTTTTATTTACTGGCAATGACATTTATGACTCCATTGACGATCGATGACGATTAACCACAAGCACAACAGGATAATAAATGAAATACATGAATAACAATCGAAAGCAAACAAATGGGAATTACTGCTATGAATAAGGAAATACTGATGTTTTGTTGCGCAAAAAAGCTTGTAAAGCGTTGCACGTCACAAAAGGCTTGGTTTTATTTATAAGGACAAAAAATATTTAAAGTTCTGTGTTCTGAAGATATCTATTGAACAATTGAACATTGTCTATCATCAAACGTTTGAAAAATAAAAGTATGTTTTTCAGTGTGCTCTATCGCACGCAGTTCGTCTAGACAGAAGTTCCGTAATTATTTCTGTCGCGAATCCAAGACGCGTGCGTCATTCGCTTTGACGCAATGAACCGAAAAAAACGCATCGATTATCACCACACTAAATGCACAGACACGACCAGCAAGACAACAATCATTATGAACGTACTCAACATATCGACAAACAGACAATTAATTTAATCAGTCGCTTAGCAGAAACCCATTGTCAGGCAGAGAAATCTTATACTTACACAAACACTGTAAATTAAATAAATATCATCTTAATATAGAAGTAGATAATTAAAAACCTAATCAAAATGACAAATGAAACGTAAGCAAATAATTCTTAGAACTGGAAACTTATCTTTGTATCAAGACATGTCAAGGTTTTGTCCAAAGAAATAAGATAGATGAGTGTTTAAAACTAGACATATTAATTAAAATCTATCTTTGTTCTGCAGATTCATCGTTTAATGCCTACATGATGACGCTGATTCAAAGGTAGCCCCTGTTATCAGTGCAGGCAATTAAGGTTATTTATAGAACTGATAAGGTTTTTACGCAAACCGAATGGTACTCCAAACGAAGAGTTGTCACTCATTATGGAGGTCGATATGAAAATCAACAACAGTGCTTGATATTTTATTGCGTCAAACATTTGCAGTAGTAATACAGAACACTTAAGAAATTATAAGATTTAATATTCTAGAAATATCAATTCAAAAAAAAAATATAGCGCCTTGCTTACAAGTGCAGCAGATTTTTTATAAAAGCTGTAATATGTGGTCGTATCCGGCTGGGGGTCAGTGGCCTGTGCGCGCGCCTGTGCGTCTGCGCCGGCCCTTAGACAGGTTCCGCGTAACGGGAGCCGGGACCGTGTCAATCACGACAATTATTTAGCCCTCACCATCGACACATCTCGAATACTTCATGTATGCGGCAAGTTTTTATTATGATGGTGCTTTAGTATGTAATGTATGTTGTACCTATTAGGAAAGTTGGGATTCTACTTCTCCAAGCTGTTGAGGTTAGAATTGTTAGTTTTACAACAAATGTTCTTATATAAAATTATGTATATCGTTACCTTAATAAATATGCATTGGTTTTAGAATAGTTATTTCGATGTCACTAAATGATTGAACTTTCGGATTGTCTATTTATGATGCAGCTAATGCATGCAGCGCAAATGCCAATTAAATCAAGATTTTTACAATGCAAATCTGTCAAATAGGGTAATTTGAAATTTCATCATTGATTTACATAGATATTTGATTATTTCGTACAACAAAACCCAAGCGTAGAAGTATAGTACAAAATAAAAGTCAATGACAAAGTAAACAGACTTGCCCTTTCAAAACAATGTAACCCTGTAAGCTCAAAGAACAACGGGATCCAAACTGGTGTCCCCGTATCGCGTGCAGCTTTCTACTCGGACACCAGCGACCAATGACAAGCGATAACTGACCAATTAACAACACTTACAGTCGATACCCATCGATACTTTACCGACAACCGTAAAATCAGTAAGCCTGGCGGCAATATTGTTTTATTGTGCAATTATTATATTAAAAGATGCGGTGCTTTCTCTGGAAACATCAACAGTAGTGGTAATAGCTACCCATAGAAGGCATGTCTGCTGTTTTTTCTAAGAAACAATGTTTACACAGCTACAAGAAAATGAATTAATTGTCTTTAGAATATTGCAGATTAGATGATATTTTTCATCAAAACCACACCAGTATTATCATTAAGAAAATCATGATATTATGTCAGATCACTTTTTTTACATGCTGATAAGATGACATCCATTTCTTATCCATACAAATTATCTTCATCTTCAATAGACCTAAGATTTGTTGATAAGGCAGTGATTGCGTTGAATTTGAATGGCGTTGATCTTTAATTGATTGTTTCAAAAAAGGTGTGGCGATGGAAACAAGACAAATGATTATGTAAAAGCTAACACAAAATTAACATCGTTGAACAATTCAAAGAAACTAACAGAAAACCATATTTTTCGTGTCATCCGATAAGGTTTATACGTGCTGCTAGAGATAAACGAATGGAGTCGTGTCCTACTATTAGTGCATATTTATTATGCAATGCCCTTATTACCTACCTACTCCGATCCGATAGCTGCAGTTCGATTAGATTGTATATTACAAACAAGTTTGTTGATATCATCTTCAGCTTTGTAGTCATTAGTGTTAAAATCTTGTCTGTTCTTTTTTACGCCATGCTTCCTTAGGTTGTGTCATTCGGGCTGCAGTTTTACCGACTTTTTCTACGTGTTGCATCTTCCCCCTGCATACCTATATGATTCTAGGCCCATTTCGAGCTGACATCGAAAAAGTACATTACTATCATAAAGTATTATGCTGCGTCGACCCCAAATATATTGGAATAAGGGCAGGGGGGTGATGCTGATGACTATCGTTATGGAAATGTTCAACGACTGCGTGATTTTATGCAAGAATTAGAATATAAACAATATGGCTGCGACTTCTAGGTGACTAGAGCATAGATAGCGTATTTAATTTAAACTTTACATTTACATTAAAATATAGGTTCGTAGTAGTAGGGTCCATTCCAATTGAATTTGTTAACTTTGTAAACAATGTCAGTATGGCCAACTGTCAAAATTTGATGAATTTGTATAGAAAGTTTGTTTACATAGTTTACAAGTTCTATTGAAATGGACCATAGTAGATAGGTAGGTGTTTTAACATATTTTAACTCGCTCGATTAGATACCTAACTTCGAACATTTGAACGTGCTAATGCCAAAGTGCTATGGCAACGTTTCCAAAGTTCAATGAAGATGAAATATTTATTTCCATATTGAATGGCTTTTTAGGGTTCCGTAGTAAAACTAGGAACCCTTATAGTTTCGTCCTGTCCGTCTGTCTGTCCGTCTGTCACACCCTCGTAAAATCCACAGTTCATAACCAATTTGTATGAAACTTCGCAGGTAGATGTCTTCTATGAGCCGCCATAAAGGCCTGTAATAAAATTATGTAAAATAAAATAATTAGGGGGGGCTCCCATACATGAAACTGGGGGATGAAAATAAATATTTTCGCGCACCCCATCATGTGGGGTATCGTTGGACAGGTCTTTGAAAATAACATAAAGGTTCCTAAATGACTTTTTTGTTTAAGTGCATAGTTAGTGAACTAGGAGCTCCCAAAGTCGGTAACAATGTGTCCCCCCCTCTGTAATTTTCCAACCGCTGTATCAAAAAATCTGAAAAATTAAAGCTTGTGGCATCTAATAAATACTCTCGATTAAAATTGGTTTGAACAAGATACGTTAATAACTTTTTGAAATATTCACTATTTTCAGTTTTGAGTTTTGACAACCGCAAAATTAACTTTGTATTTCATAATGATATGGAATACAAACTTATATTTGCGGTCGGAAGACTGAAATACTTCTTGCTACGGAACCCTAGACTGTGCGTGGTCCGACACGCTCTTGCCCGGTTTTTTATTAGAAGGGTTTGAATTATAAGTATTTTATTAACAATTGTGCTCTCAACGCTGCAAGCATAATAAATAATAATAGACAACACTAAACCAGTTTAAAAGCTGCTAATAAACATGGTTGAATCTTGTTTGAATATTAAAATCTTTAGTGATAATCAAATAATTTGCACAACAACAGTTCCAGTAAAATACAACTTCATCGCGAATAAAATATAAACGTACCAATAAGTCACTGTGAATGTCCGAAATTGGTGGATGTTAACATCCAACAGCATTTATGTCAACCAACAATCACCAATTTCGATGGTGTAAGTCGGAAAACGCGCTAGGGGTTTCGGTGGGGCGGGGGGCGTCCCGCAAAGAAAAACAATTAAAAACCGCTTAGGTTTAGCTAGAACGATGACCAAACAACGCACGAGCCGAGCGAGCGCAGTGAGTGGTGTCGCGGGCGCGCGGTAGCGGCCGGCGAGTGCCAGAAACGATCAGCAGGGAAAATACGAAGCAATATTATAACGTGTTCCTATTTAGTGTCTCATACTCATAACACGTAAAATAAAGAGTTAGCAAATCGTCGTGGTGATGTTAACCGGTGTATGATCGAAATCGTCATAAAGAGGATAAATAATGGATATTCACTAGCTAGTTTGGTGGATGTGGATGTTACCAAACATTAGTGTATCATAAGTGATACATTGCACTTCGGACATTCACAGTAACGTATAAATTAAAACGTGTGTAGTATAGATAGACAATGAGTTCTTGCGACAATGATAAATAAATAGAAACAAATAATATAATTATGTACTTACATCATTGTTTACCAATGACTTTGTGTGTTACTTGCTAGGCTGCAGTAGCAGAGGAAAATCTACGAAAGATTTAAAAGCAGTTGTAAACACGAAACAGAATTGTGTCAATTATACCTACTTATTAAGGATACTTATTTACTTTATTTTCCTACTGTACTGTAGACTTGTCTTTGTGTTTTAATTCGGTGTAAATAGCGCAGTTATGCATATAAATACATTTTAATAAATCAAACTGCGTCATTATAATATTTCAAATGTAATAAAAAATCCAATATAAGCTTGACTTAAAATTAAAATCATAAACGTAAACGAAGACATCACGTAATTCGCAACAATATCAAGCGAGGAGAATGATAACAGGCCGAACGCGGATACGACGTCCATACGCGCACTCTCGCACCACCGACACAAACACGCACGCACACACGCGCACAATACAAAAATAGCATCGCCGATAGCGCAAACACACCAACACACGCCCACACGTTGTACGTGAACTGTAATAAAAACATACATAGACACGCACAGTGCGCTATGAATAAGACACAAATTGAAATGGAATCGTACGAGCGAGCTGATTATGAACCACCAAACACCGACCTCCTGCAGGACGCGCGGCGGCACCTCACCCGCCTATCGAGCAAGGCATCGAAAAACACGATCAGAGTGAAAGCCGATTTCGAAAACTGACCTCGAATTTATTTGCATGCCGCGATAAAAACTAGGCTCAAACGACAATAAGAGCGGGACCTCTTTACCACCGAGTACCGGTCCAGTCTACTTCCAATTATAGGAGCGCACCGCAATTCTATGTCATGCAACATATCGAGGAATGTGGATCTGCGACGTCGCCGTATGTCGAAGCGGACTCACCTAAATTAATGACATACATGGCCTGGGAGCGCTCGAGCCTCCGCGCATGCTCCACGGCCTGATACAGTCCGCCGGAATCCACTTTGAGGCACTAAAAAACTTTTACACAAACAGAAACCACTGCGACAAGCGCAAGCATCTTATGTGGGCACTGGCACTTGCCGTCGAACGGCACGGAACGGATTAGCGCGACACTCGATGGAGCGACAGGTGAGCTCGGATCGCGGTCGAACACTGACTGAGCGGCTGGCTGCGCGGGGTGGCGGCGCGCTGACGCAGCGGCGCGCGCGCAGTCGTTCAGCGACCGAAGCGCTCCACAGCCAGCGCCCTGCAGCGCTACAACCGCTGATAGCTGACGCATCAACGTTTTCGCTAAAACGACTTAAATCTTGGCAATAGTTTCTATACAAAAAACATGGTAGACTGTCGGATGCAGTTTCTAAGAATCAATTCTCACCGAATTACTAAGAATTTTCCAAAGAAACGTAGAGCGCTGACATGATGGATGGTAATGTTATTATTTACATATTTTCAAGTCTAAAATTAAGTAATTCGTAATTTGCGCAAGTCATCGACGGACAGCATGATCCTTGGTGCACTATTAAACCACTGGTTATTAACAAAACCATCAACAAAGTTATCTGACAAGGATGCTGGAAGTATAAAAACTAGGTACCTAACTGACCGACACGTGAGTTCAGTCTTAAAAAGGCAATGACGCAATATGTGCTAACTTATATTTACAAAGGTTACAGACGAATTCACAACACGCCAAAGTGAACAAACAAGCCGCTAAATACTTAGCAAGAAGAATAACATTAACAAATAACTTGAAAGATACAAACTATATTTACAATTAGAGATAAAATTAAGTAAGAAGATCAAAGGTTAATGTAAATTTAAGTACATTCTGAAAACAAATACTTTCACCTATTGACAAACAAAACAAAGCTTGAACACAATCTGGCAAATCTGTCGACGTGACAGCTGTAGCGCGAGGCATCAGTTGCGCAAGAGTAAATATTACGTGAAGAACAATACAGGAAAATGTTGATCAAAACACGCACGACACGCTGAAGCGAGTTTGGCAATCAAGTTGTATTTTTGCATTAGGTAGTACTACCGTATAAGTACGCAGAACCAATAAAAATGAAGAAAAGGAAATCTGTAATCGAAAAGTGTTCAAGCAGTTTTGTAGGCAAGGTTGCCAGGAAATGTAACATGAAATGAATGTAATGTAAAAGCAATATAGCAGGATTTCCAAGAAAATACGCATTTTTACTTGAAGAGCTGCAACTTTATAAGTGATTGTCCAACTAAATGTCCTGTCTGCATTGGTAAGATTATGTTAAGAAATAAAAAATATCAGATTTTAGACCCACGTAATTGTTAGCTTGATAGCTGAGATAACGATGATTGAGCTATTGAGCTATCTTATAAATGCATACAGCTCTAAGTAAGCGGGTTTATAAACAACAAGTAGCAATCGTTGGACCCGCCCGCTGTCAGCAGAGCGGCTCACACCGGCTATAGGTCAACCGCTAAATATTTAGGGCGCAACGTGACGTGGCTGTGACGTCGCCTGATTGCAGCGCTGATTAGCCTGCGCCCGCGGATGTAGTTTATGAGAATATCTGACGAAACTGTTTGTGATTATTTACTAGTTATACTTTAGCTTCTTTCGAATTGTGCATTTACAGCAGAAACCCAAAAGTCAAATTCAAAGCATTTATTTCAATTAGACTACTTACAGGTACTTTTGAATTCAGATTCAGATCAAGGATTCAGATAGTCATAAAGATGAAGCTAGATGCCCGCCCCAAAGCGTAGATTCCTGTGGAGGAAAACGGGCAAAAAACGCAATAGTTACTCTTTTAAATCAAGTTATTACAATTTCATGGTTAGCTTGTTCTAGTCGGAAAGGAAAAGAAGTGAATAAATAATAAAACCCAAGCGGCGGCAGTTTTATTAATTTAAATAATTCTAAATTGTATACTGATGAGAGTAATGGTCTTAACTCTAGTAGATGCAAGGGCATTTATGAAGAAGAACTTGCAAACTATATGAAGGGAGGTACATCTTTGAAGTGCAGGTACTATAAAGAAACGGCCGTAGTTAAGGTAAAAAAGAACCCTGGGGAAGAAAGATAACGTAGCCACAAACTAATTTGTGACTTATTTTTCCTTTCAATTTTCCTTTAAATGAATCTCTCTATTTATGTTGCTTACTTTATTTTCCTAGCGCATTATTTTCCTAACTGAAATACAGTCTTATCAGTAACTCTGCAGTTAGACCCGACAGACGCCTGTAGGTCTAAAGTTGTTAAGTTAAAGATTTTTAATTGGCTACAAACAAAACTTGGTGTATTTCAGTCTAATACAGTAGACAATAAAAAATTAAAATATTGATTTTCAGCCGCAACTAGTTAGACTGGAAGCCGATCCCAATCATGTTTGTGAAAAGGCTAGGCGGATGATGATGACAGTAGACAATAAAGTTCTGAGTATGAATGTGGAAGGCAATAGAGGAAGATCAAGGAAGCGATGGATGTACTGTGTGAAAGATGATTTGGCCAGAAATGACGGGAATAATGAGATGACGACTGATAGAGATGTAAGGATGAAAAAGACATGCTGCGCCGACCACAAATATGTATATTGGGATAAGGGCAGGAGGATGATAATGATGCTGACAGTAGACAATGAAGTTTAAAACTGTACGTATATGATGAGTGGTTCAAATTGTTACGTGTATCATTTGTTAAAGTTAAACAAAAAACAATAGTTACTAATTAGTTATTTAAAAACGTATATGTGCATATTAAGCTATGACTTTGAACTTTATACGTTAACACGAGTTAGATTGTAGGTAACTATCGAACAATAATAAGAAAACATTTGCACAGTCACTACTGAACAAGAAAATGTTGATGGGTCACGGTCATAGCTCAATAACAAAAGGTTAATCTGCAGTCAGAAGTAAGGAAGTCTGACATCCGGTCTAACTTTAGGAGTTCCATTGATATAACTTATTTTCGCGAAGGCTAACAATTTCAACTACTTTAGTACCTACTCTAATTCAGATCAACATTGATAGGACAAACAAAAAAACGGATATTTTTTTTAATGCTACATACAATGGCATCAACTGATCGGGTCAATTTGGATGGAATCAAAAATATTTTAGCCGACTTTTTTATTTGACCTATCAAATGTTGCTCTGAATTAGTCTAAACAACCCCCATAATATTACCACGCATTTATATTGTTGTATAGATATGAATAATTATAATATCGAAGAGATATAATAATATAACAATTGACCTCTATTCCATGATGACACGATAGGTAGTTTTAGGTTAATGATTTATCATTTGTAAGAGGCGGCGTCATTGGTCATTATACTAAACATAACCTTGCGCACGCGCGGCCCGTGACCTTTGCCGGAACCTATCAAAATATTAAATACATTTTGATCTAACAAAACGAAATATGCTTAGTAGTCATCTAACATAATCTACAAGTCATCGTGTGACTAAGAATTTATTTATAATTCGGAAGTAATGAAGATGAAATAAGAGACAAAATACCTACGTGAAATTCCAAAACTGTAATAAATAACTCAGTGCTTTACCTAAATTTCAAAATTGTATAAAATTAACATTTTATAATTGCGTCACGCTAAGAATCACATAATTCATATCTAAAGCACAGTAGGACAAAGATAGATATTTATAATAATAAGAAGAATGATTAAATAATGGGAAAAGGGAAGGGCAAAGAAGAAGATGAAGAAGACTGATCAAGTGTATAAGTGATTCTCAAAAATCATATGACCCGAGCGGGATTTGAACCCGCGACCTCTGCCGAACCGTGGCTAGTGCTCTGAACCAACTGAGCTACCGGGTCCCGCCCGACTCATCTGAAATTTGAGACCCCTTTGTAATACGCTTCTTAGGAGCGTTTGGCGACATCTATCGGAAAACTTATGCAGTATTTCCAACTCAATGCCAATTACTTTGCAGTTATCGGACATCGATGCGATATCACCATCTATACATTATAAATGTATATTTTTTGTGAATTTGAAACATGTCAAAGCCATGTTATGCTTATATTAAGTTATTAAATATATAAGTGATTCTCAAAAATCATATGACCCGAGCGGGATTTGAACCCGCGACCTCTGCCGAACCGTGGCTAGTGCTCTGAACCAACTGAGCTACCGGGTCCCGCCCGACTCATCTGAAATTTGAGACCCCTTTGTAATACGCTTCTTAGGAGCGTTTGGCGACATCTATCGGAAAACTTATGCAGTATTTCCAACTCAATGCCAATTACTTTGCAGTTATCGGACATCGATGCGATATCACCATCTATACATTATAAATGTATATTTTTTGTGAATTTGAAACATGTCAAAGCCATGTTATGCTTATATTAAGTTATTAAATATATAAGTGATTCTCAAAAATCATATGACCCGAGCGGGATTTGAACCCGCGACCTCTGCCGAACCGTGGCTAGTGCTCTGAACCAACTGAGCTACCGGGTCCCGCCCGACTCATCTGAAATTTGAGACCCCTTTGTAATACGCTTCTTAGGAGCGTTTGGCGACATCTATCGGAAAACTTATGCAGTATTTCCGATAGATGTCGCCAAACGCTCCTAAGAAGCGTATTACAAAGGGGTCTCAAATTTCAGATGAGTCGGGCGGGACCCGGTAGCTCAGTTGGTTCAGAGCACTAGCCACGGTTCGGCAGAGGTCGCGGGTTCAAATCCCGCTCGGGTCATATGATTTTTGAGAATCACTTATATATTTAATAACTTAATATAAGCATAACATGGCTTTGACATGTTTCAAATTCACAAAAAATATACATTTATAATGTATAGATGGTGATATCGCATCGATGTCCGATAACTGCAAAGTAATTGGCATTGAGTTGGAAATACTGCATAAGTTTTCCGATAGATGTCGCCAAACGCTCCTAAGAAGCGTATTACAAAGGGGTCTCAAATTTCAGATGAGTCGGGCGGGACCCGGTAGCTCAGTTGGTTCAGAGCACTAGCCACGGTTCGGCAGAGGTCGCGGGTTCAAATCCCGCTCGGGTCATATGATTTTTGAGAATCACTTATATATTTAATAACTTAATATAAGCATAACATGGCTTTGACATGTTTCAAATTCACAAAAAATATACATTTATAATGTATAGATGGTGATATCGCATCGATGTCCGATAACTGCAAAGTAATTGGCATTGAGTTGGAAATACTGCATAAGTTTTCCGATAGATGTCGCCAAACGCTCCTAAGAAGCGTATTACAAAGGGGTCTCAAATTTCAGATGAGTCGGGCGGGACCCGGTAGCTCAGTTGGTTCAGAGCACTAGCCACGGTTCGGCAGAGGTCGCGGGTTCAAATCCCGCTCGGGTCATATGATTTTTGAGAATCACTTATATATTTAATAACTTAATATAAGCATAACATGGCTTTGACATGTTTCAAATTCACAAAAAATATACATTTATACTGATCAAGTGATCGCACAAACAATAGATCTCTAATTGATCTACATTTGTCGAGCATGTAATGTAGTCAATGGTATAAACACCGCCATCATTATACGTATTGTACATAAGTTGACCGATCTCAAAAACTTGGAACATGAAGTGAAGAGAAATCCCGGTCAGAGTGTCGTGTTAGGGGCGGGAGAATCATCACATCTCCCAGATCGTAGCATAGTAACCCTGACATTGACAAACCTTGTAACTTAACTGACACATGCGGCGAAAAAAACAACCATCTATAAATACCATGAACATTATATCACCAGTATCATATAACAAGCAGAGACAGTCAGTTTGAATCACTAACTTCTTGATTTAACTCTGCGCACGCGTCACTCGGTGACACACTCAACCTTGTGTCCTCACTTGCCAAAATACAGTTAATTCTTTAGCTCACTTTGTCTACGTTTTGATGATTAAGATGGCATGTTTTGTCTGGATAAATTGAAAATATTAAATTAAATCTCTTTTATGATTCGTAGAGACTATAAATAAATCATTAAGCAATTTTCAGAATCAAATGTCTTACTGTTGAAATTATATTTATTATAATAAAACAACCATGCTTGCTTTTACAGTCAACGGATATAATATGTCAAACAGAGAACCACAGATGATACATGTCACTTGACTATAGAGATCACATACAAAGAGAAGACACTCAATTTAAATATTCAACACTCCCCCTAAATTGAAGACTTCTTTACTATTTAACAGTAGTTACATTAACTAACAAATCACTGTGGTATACAGAAACTTAGGAGAAACATTCACAGAGTACAAATTCTATCATTTAAAATTTATTCCCTAATGTTTCTTTGTAGCCTATACTTTTTGTTTGAGTAAACCCTTTTGCTTATAGCCTGAAATTTAAAGCTTGGATCGATTGCCTCATCCTTGACTATAAACATCCACTTGCAGCCGATATCTTGGCATTTGGACGTTTGTTTCCCAATATCCATGTTTCATTCTTGTCATAGGCTTTATGTTTTTCTTTTAGCATGGTTGTTTTATTATAATAAATATAATTTCAACAGGTTATGGGCCCAGGCCACCTGCTTTTAATAAAATACAAAGTGATAAAGTAAAATACAACGTAAAATAAAGTATTCGAACAAAAAGTAAAATCGTTCAGTTCAAATTTGAAATAGGTATAACCTATAAACTCGCAACGTGTTTGGCACCATACAGAAATTTTCTTTATCAGCAAAAATGTCGTCCAACAATACGATGGCACTGATTGAAAAGCTGACGGGAAGAGATAATTATCCTACATGGAGATTTGCGGTACAATCATATCTCGAACATGAGGAATTATGGAGCTGTGTCACCTCAGTTGAAAAAGTCAATGAAAAGCTAGATACGAAAGCTAAGTCTAAAATAATTTTGCTTGTCCATCCTACTAATTATATACACATACAAGAGGCCACAACAGCCAAAGAAGTGTGGGATAACTTAGCTAAAGCTTTTGATGACAAAGGTCTGACACGTCGAGTTGGTTTATTGAGAGATCTGATCACCACCACCTTAGACAGTTGCCAAAACATTGAAGATTATGTCAATAAGATTATGTCTACGGCTCATAAACTCAGAAATATTGGTTTTACTGTAAACGACGAGTGGTTAGGAACACTTCTACTTGCCGGTTTACCCGATGTATACCAACCAATGTTAATGGCTATGGAAAGCTCCGGCGTGGCAATCACTGCTGATGCTGTAAAGACTAAGCTTCTTCAGGACGTGAGAAACTCTGAGTCTACTGCTTTGTATGTGAATAAAGGCAAAGGAAAACATCTGCAGACTGCCAAGCAAGCTTCCGATAAGGTGAAGACATTTAGTAAAGGCCCAAGGTGCTTTGTTTGTAACAAATATGGGCATATTGGGAAATATTGTAGAAACAAAAAGAAGGAACAGAAGTCAAATGAGAACTCTGGTTATGTTGCTATATTTTCCGCTACAACAAAAAATGACAGCAGCTGGTATATTGATTCTGGGGCATCAATGCATATGACAATGCACCGTGACTGGCTCAATGATGAAATTTCACCTCCGATTAGCTCTATAAAAGTAGCAGATGACAAGAAATTAACCGTAAAAGCTTGTGGTACGGTGATTCTGAATGTTGTCAATAAAAATGGTGAGACAGATATGATAAAGGTACAAAATGTTCTCTATGTGCCTGGGCTGGCAACAAACCTTCTTTCTGTCAGTCAAATTATAAATAATGGTTGTCAAGTGCAATTTGACAAACAAGGGTGCAAGTTGTACAATGGAAATAATAAACAGATAGCAGTTGCAAAGTTATTTAATAATATGTACAGGCTTGATACACAGAGTATTCCAGCATACAAATCTGCAACAAATGACAATGATTTTTATCTGTGGCATCAGAGAATGGCACATTTGAATTATGAAGATTTGAGTAAATTGTCTGAACAAATAGAAGTGAAAATTAAGAAGGAAAACAAAATAAAGTGTGAAGTGTGTCTAGAAGGCAAACAGTGCAGAAATCCATTTTCTTCAGAAGGTTCCCGAGCACAAGCTATGCTAGAACTTGTGCACTCAGACATTTGTGGACCGATGGAAGTACAATCACTTGGAGGAGCTCGCTATTTCGTTACCTTCATTGATGACTATACCAGGAAAGTATTTGTTTATATATTAAATAACAAGTCAGATGTGTTTGAAAAGTTCAAAGAGTTTAAAAGCAAGCATGGTTGTTTTATTATATTAAATATAATTTCAACACTTACAATTACAATGCAGTTAGAGAAAGTTATTTTAAATGGTAACAATCAGATTCAGCATACAATGAACGACAATCCGCCTTCTAAGTGACATGAGAACTGCAACTCAGGATAAGTCGCAATCGCGATCTAAAGGGTAACCCCATCTCTATGCTTACCTACACCTTCAGAAACTCTACTAAGATAAGCAAACATTCATTCTTCGAACCTCCTTCTCACGAAAAAGTTTGTCAAAAAACACTTTATTTTTTTCTTAGTTCCCACATTACAAAAGCCAGGAGATAATCCACTATTAATAGCCTTATAATTTCAGCGAACTAATAAACTACAACGGTTGGGTGCGCAGGCGCCGGTCGCGACGTGGGTGATCAACCTTGTCTAGACCGAACTTGACTAACCAGTATTTACGTAACTACTTCATTATTAGTCATAGTTTACAGTTTTCAGGCCCACTTTACACGTTTTGAAGAAGGAACAGAGAAAGAGACATGCTCCTGCGCAGTTGTAATAATACTTGTATTGGAGATTTCTTCAACGTGGTAAGATACTCGTAGACGAGACACGAGCAAAAGGTTTTGTTGCTGATAATGTAGCTATCATCAACTGGAAAATAGGTCGTCAGCTCAGATCATAGTTCTATGATCTGAGGTCGTCAGATAGTACTTTGCTGCAGGAAGTAACGGCACTTGGCATAAGAGGAATAGTCACCAGATCTGTGTTGTAGGAAGAACTCTGAAGTATAGACAGGATTATACCAAGAGAATAGGAAACATTTTTTTCCGCACATTAGAAAAAAATCTGTCACAACAATCGGATTGCCAATGCCAAGAGTAATTTATCTGATATAATCAACACCATGTTTTGAGAAAAGGTGCCTCATTTTATAGCCATCACGGCCATGTTTAATGACTGCCATTGCCCATGACGAGTTATGGTTGTGTGTGACCTTAATTAAATCTTTACATCACTGTCTTAAACCATTAAATTGGACTTTCTAAAACCACATACCAGTCAAAATATGTAGTACCTACTACTAGCGGTGCCAGAAACTCCGTTTGCGTGGAAGTCGGAAAACAGCACAATGTTGTTATTTTCTTCACACAAACTTTACTACCCTTTATCACCCTTTAGGGATGGAATTTAAAAAAATCCTTTCTTAGCGCACCTCTATGGCAGGGCCGTCTTAGGCCATGCAGGGGCCCTTGGGCACAGGCAGTTTGGGGCCCTTTCCGAAAGAGAAAAGAAACTTCTGCCCTGCAAACTTTTGCTGACCAACCCTGGCTACAGGGTGCTTTGTTAATGATGCCTTGAACTAAGAAACCAATGCATTTTTTTTTATTGGATTAAAAATAAATATAGCCACTGGGTTTCGACACTTCCGGGCCCAATCAAACCGGGGGCCCTGCCCCAAGTCGGCCTGCTCGTGCCCCAAGTGCCCTTATGGTAAAGACGGAACTGCTCTAGGGTACTCAAGGAATATTTCCTCCCAACAAATCTCTAGGTCTACCGGTTTAGGCTGTGCGTTGTTTGTCAGTCAGTCACAGTCACAGTACCTACCTTTAGTATTATAGAAGATGGAAGAAGATTATAAATTTTTGAGTAAGTATATAGTATACTAGCTGTGCCCGCGACTCCGTCCGCGTGGAAGTCGGAAAATAACGCCATAAAACGGTGCGGTGGCGCACTGAAAATCACGGTGCCGGCGCCGCAACGTGGTGATGTGACGAAGCCCTAATACATGTTACTATTTCTTGATTTGAAATCAATGACTTGTGTATAAACCATCACTCCTAAGGATAAGAGAGATTTTAATGAAAAATGCAGTGATAGCCTTGTGGTATAACCATGCGCCTCCCACGGCGAAGATGCGAATTCGATCCCGGGGCACGCACCGCTGACGTTTCAAAGTCATGTGCGTATTAGAATTAACTATCACTTGCTTTAGAAAACATCGTGAGGAAGCCTGCATGCCTGAAAGTTCTGCATAATGTTCTTGAAGGTGTGTGAAGTCTGCCAACCCGCACTTGGCCAGCGTGGTGGACTATGGTTCAATATATGCAATGTACAGACACGTGGAATTTACATTCTTATTATAAGTATATATAGATAGTATACAAATTAATATGGATGTAATCAATTACGATGAATCTGAAATAAATGATTATTTATTTATTTATTTATTAATATTATGGTTTTTCTTTTGTTAAGCATGTTAGTGGAACCCTACGTAGATCGAGAAGCTATTAATAAGTAGTCATTTTATGACAAATGTGGTGTCGCGGAGTGACGTTTCAATATTTTTTATTATTTATGTCATTCCGTGGCTTCCAGCCTTGAATCGCGTCGTTTCCTTCGCACGTCTGGGACACGCTTCCTAGTTTCTCTGAATTGATAAAAAACTGAAATACTTATAGTTTTTATTGGAAGTCCAGAGTTCACGATCGATAATGTTTTGTTCTGTCGAAAATAACCTAACCATTTCTCCAGTTCGCCCGTTTTGGATAGGGCCATCAAAGCTAATACTTTGAACTATCTTTCCAACCTTCCGATACCTGATTATTCCCCTTTTGTCATTACTCAATTTTCCGCATGTGATGTTAAGAGGAGCATTATATCGATAACATCTAACGCTGTTGGATGTGACTGTATCAGCCGTAAAATGATCATTCCTATCCTAGATGAAATTCTTCCTGTCATCCTTTTCATACTTAACTCCTCTGTTTCTTGTAGTGTCTTCCCGCATGCGTGGAAAGATGCCCAGGTTATACCCTTACCTAAAAAATCGAATCCCGCATCCTTTTCTGATTATCGTCCTATATCCATATTACCGTTCCTATCCAAAGTCCTTGAAAACCTTATCCACCATCAACTCAGCACGTTCCTTTCCAAAAATAGTCTACTTAACACCTTCCAATCTGGTTTTAGACCTGGACACAGTACCACCACAGCTCTTATTAACATTACGGATGATATTAGGTCGGGCATGGAAATCGGAAATTTAACGGTACTGGCATTGCTAGATTTCAGCAATGCTTTTAATACAGTTGATTACGATGTTATGCTCGGTATACTGCGCTCTTTTAGCATATCTCCATCGGTAATTGACTGGTTTCATAGTTACCTGTTTGGTCGCCGGCAACGTATCTGTATTGAAGATTCCTTCTCTTCTTGGTGTTACACATCCGCCGGCGTGCCTCAGGGTGGCGTTTTATCTCCTTTACTTTTCGCACTTTTCATTAACTCTATTTCTCAACGAATTTCTTCTTCCTACCACCTATATGCAGATGATCTCCAAATTTATACTCAAGCCACTCTCGGAAAGTTGTCTGATGCCATTAAAACTATTAACATAGATCTCGCTCGAATAGGTGACTGGAGCATGGAGTTTGGGCTAAAAATAAATCCAACAAAAACTCAAGTGACTGTTATCGGCAGTTCCCGGATGGTATCCAAGATTGATTGGTCGACACTTCCCCAAGTTTCTTTTAATAATAATGTAATTCCTTTATCTGACCATGTTAAGAACTTGGGGATTTACATCGACAGAACTCTTTCTTGGAATACACAACTGCAGGAAACCAGTCGTAAAGTGTTTGCTTCTGCAGGTTCCTTGAGACGTCTTCGAAACTTCCTACCCATTACAACTAAAATTGCGCTAGCACAATCTATTCTTCTACCTATCCTCGACTATGCTGATGCCAGCTATCTTGATCTCACCCAGGACCAATTTGACAAGCTTGAGCGACTTCAAAATCTTTGTATCAGATTTATATTTGGCTTGCGCAAATATGATCATGTTTCTGAATTTCGTACAAAGCTCAAATGGCTTCCCATCCGCCTTCGCCGGAATGCCCATATTCTTTCTCTACTATATAATGTGCTTTTTAATCCTTCCACCCCTTTTTATCTTAAAGAACGCTTTGAGTTCCTTTGTGACACACACTCTAGGTCCTTGAGGTCATCAGAAAATCTAAAATTAAAAATCCGTTTGCATTCCACATCTTTCTTCGATAAATCTTTCACTATTCAAGCAGCTCGTTTGTGGAATGCATTACCACTTGAAGTGAGACGCGCTCAATCAATTGCCGTTTTTAAAAAAATGGTAAAGGAGCATTACCTTTCGCTCTAATTTTGTCACTTTCTTCTTTCTCGTTTGTATTTGATATATATTAGTTTATTTTCATAATAAATATTATATATAGTATAGTATGTATTAGTATTATTACGTCTAAGTAATATGTACGTACACCTAGACTGCCCAATATCTTCTCCTATGTTTCAGTCCATCCAAAGGTTGTCTGGAAGAGATCGCCTTGTGCGATAAGACCGCCCATTGTACATTTAAATTAGTAAACCTGTTTTGTATTATGATACTCATGGTGTACAATAAAGAGTATATAAATAAATAAATAAAATATTGCATATTTTCGAAGTACATTGTTTAAAATGTATCCTTCTCTTTTAAGTTACCTGCTCGAGTATGCATTTTGTTAATTATTATTGTTATCATCTAGCATTTCAAAGAAAACAAAAAATCAAAACTATAAGATCTAATAAACTTGCGACACTCCTGTCAACTATTACTCCAAAACTACAGCATCTAGCTAGCAAAATCTTAATCTGCTCTCCAACTAGGCATTAGTCAACAAACCGCATCATCTGCACGAGCTGAACATCAGCAACTCATCAGTTATATTTAACGCGTGATCGTCGCGTCGCCGTGTCGCCGCCGTGCCGTCCGCCGGACCGTCACCGCCGACTCACGGTTGCTAACATAAACGGTTATAGCCGGCGCCATGTCAATATACGCCGTCACGGTGATATAAGTGTTATAGTATTTATGTCATAGTCGATCTAATAGCTCAGTTATGAACTCACTGTGACTAGTCGTTTTCGCCATAACCTGCGATTATTAATGCAAAGAAAAGTCAGTGATTTCTATATCAGTAGGTTCAAGACGAAAGCGAGAGGTTTTCTTTGCTGGGGACGGTATTTGATTCCCAAATGAAACAAACATTCAAATGGACTACTACTGAGTCCAAGATGTTTGGTGTCTCTGTTTGCGAAAAATTTGTTTGCGTAAAAAAAAATCGCGACGCATCGTCTACCAACAAAAAACATGTTGCAGGATCAACAAACGACTCGTACTGCAAATACTACAATATTTGTCGTGTATTGAATGCACGGCTTTAGATGAATCATCGCCCCTTTCTTCCGGGAACCCGCGAAACGTAGATACAAGGTTGAACTATTTTTGGGATCCCACTTGAAACAAAATTGTATTCGGTTAGCGGGAGCACTAGTGGTAAAGTATGATTCTATTTGATGGGAAAGCGGACTGTATCTAAAGGGATGGTAAAAGGGACTCACCGAAGCTCGCTGAAGAGGGCCGGCTGGCTCCGAATACCTTATGATTTTGTGCTGTGGGGCGCCCCAATTCTCGATTCTTGATATTTGGATGATAGTAGTTTGATGGCACACACAATTATTGTCTTTTATAACACTTGGTTGCATTATTTCACGATAATTTTGCGGAGTCGATATGTTCAGTGGTGAGATATGGCGGGGAACTACCTAGCGAGGGTCCAAGAGGTTAGGTGGCGCTGTGTGCGCAGGAAATGGTAGGATTATGGTAATGGTAGGGCGGGAATTCAAATTATGTTTATGGTGCTTTAACATTATCTTCCCCCCTGCTGGCGAATTGATGAGACTGAGAAGTCTGAAGTGAATATAAGGATATCGTATTGTTAATCATTAAAACTAAAAGCAGGCTGAATATGGGCTAGCCACAAAAATCTAAATAATAAGTCAATAGAAATGTCATCATCTTATACATATTTTATTTTCAGACGCGTGTTGCCGGTTCGCAGTCAATGTCAAAGCATCCAATGCAATACAAAATGAAACTTAATTCCGTTCACATACATAACATTTTTAAACGCGCGCTCTCAATGTAGTGGTGTCGTGTAAGGCACGGTGCCTTACATAATTTGCTCGAAACCGGCGACAAGGTCACGCACCTTTGTGACTTCTATTGACTTATCTAGATTTCTGTGGGGCTCACGTATAACTACGATTAGATGACAAACACAATTTGAACACTGAACCAGTTGGCATAACTCGCACAGGGAACCCGCCCAACGTTTGTATACTAGCAAGACTGTAATCAGTCCACGTAAATTGTTAGAAGTTGATAAATTAATTAAAATATTTTTATAGGACTGGACCGCCTTTCCAGAATTCTATTTAATTATTGAGATATTAGATAAAAATATTGAAATAGAACGTGGAACCGTGCCAGCGAGGATTCTGGAGTTACCTTACCTATGTTTCGAGGACTAGTGGCGGGTCCAGGAATTGCTTTTGGGGCTAAGAGGTAAAAATCAAAACACAAAATCACTAATCTCGTCTGAGATATGTCAGAACTTAAGATTATGGGGATCCGCCACTGGATCCGCCACTGCCGAGAACGATAGTGACTTTCTATGACCACTGTTGTTTCAGACTATCGATAATTAGCTTATATAGACTTCATAAAGCTAAAATACCTCTTGTTCCAATGGATTGAAGTGTACAACCAGAGCGGAATATTTTATTATTCCATATAACCAATGCAATAACCGCATAGCCACATAATGAACTTTATAAATAGCAAGACAAGTGGTTCTCCTACAAACGACACTGATTACATTAGCATGCGCGTGGGCAACTTCAGGTAAGTACCTAACACTATTTTAGTAAAACTTAACAAGATAATACCGGAATAACTGGTACAGATCGGTGTTTGTTTTGTATAAATAATGGACGAAACTTGGGGTTGCTCAGGACAGGTGGACCGACGACTTGTAACTCGCTGACTGAAGATAAAGTATGGGGTTCTTCAAGGGGGTAAATAGGTTTTTAAAGTGTCGGCCACGACCATTTGATGGTCCTGGTGTTGCGCACGTTTCATAGGCTACGGTAATCGCTTACCATCAGGCGGTTTTAAAGTCTTGAGCATCGGCGCAAAGTTGCTAGTCTATCGGTTTTTTACCGGACACATTTCGGTGAGTGTGCTTCAGATCTGCATGATCTAATTCCCTCCTGCCCTTTCTTCTATCGGACGGCCAGAAGCACGACAAGGCGCCATCGGTTCATGGTAGATATACCAAGAACCCGAACAAAGCGCTTTGAATCCACTTTCATTGTGAAAACCGCCAAGCAGTGAAATGCGCTGCCCGAGTGGGTGTTTCCCAACAGTTACAATCTGGGTAACTTCAAGTCACGAGTGAATCGGTTTCTTCTAGGCAAGCGTGCTCCATCGTAGACTGCATGATCACTTAACATCAGGCGAGATGGCGGTCAAGCGCAAGCCTATCATCCTCAGATCATAGAAACAAGGAGATGTGCCAAGGCGCTATCGAGCTTGATGCCTGATCTTGAGCAAATTGCTCATATTAAAAACGTACGCGCTGGCGACGAACCGAACACGATCGATGGTATAAATACAGTGTTTTAGTTTAGTGCTAGTGTTGAGTGACGATTAACAGTGTTAGATTGAGGGTGTGCGGAATGTTCAATGCGTGGGAGATCTTTTCATTCACAAGGAGCACTTAATTATGCACGTAATTGTGTCGAAAAATGTACTAAAAGTGGCATCAGTTGTTCCCGTACTAATTTGCTATGATGGCATACCTCCTTGTTTTTATGATCTGAGCTATCATCGAATAAAAAATAAAAAAAATGGCGGGCCATACGCCCGTTTGCCACCATCTATCTATACTAATATAATAAAGCTGAAGAGTTTGTTTGAACGCGCTAATCTCTGGAACTACCAGTCGGATTCGAAAAAATCTTGTATATGATAGCCAGATTTATGTGGAATAGCATAGGCTATTTAAGATCACGCTACGACTCTTAGGAGCCGAGCAACGGGGGTGAAACCGCGGGGCACCACTAGTTTGGAATAAAAGCTTAGGTATATTCAGCAGTGAATACGGTAACGTTTAATCTATACTAATATTATAAAGAGGAAAGATTTTTTTGTTTGTTTGTACCGAATAGGCTCCGAAACTACTGAACCGATTTTAAAAATTCTTTCACTAATATAAAGCTACATTATCACTGAGTAACATAGGCTGCTTTTTATCCCGAAAAGGTGCACAGTTCCTGTGGGACACGCGGACGAAGTCGCGGGCGAAGTGCTAGTTGATAATATAATTAGAGCATCGATGGCGAAGGGTCACGTCACGTCATAAAACATAATTTAATTTAAATTAATTTTTATTCTGATAAAACGATTTGCTAATTCAATGCTAATTTCATTGATGAAGATGATGCAAATTAGCGGATGTGTTTTCGAGATAGGTACTAATTAAGCGATTACACGGTGGGTATTGCAACTAATGGATCGATGCCAAAAACGAAAGTTTTAAGGGTTCCGTACCTACTTAAGAAAAAAACGGATCCCTTATAATTGTCCTTGCTTCGGCGGACATGACTTAGGAGTCAGTTTATAACCAATCCTATCTCTATTCTACCAAGAATAGACAAAAGTTCTTTCTATCCAACTCGTTATCACTGCTGCGCGAGCACGCGGTGACCCGTGCACCGCTGAAGAATATAAACTTTCCTTATCTTAATTAGGGTTCCGTACCAAAATGGTAAAAAAGGAACCCTTATGGTGCGACTTCGTCTGTCTGTCTGTCTGTCTGCCTGTCTGTCTGTCACACCTGCTTATTTCAGCAACTATTAATGCTATCGACTTGAAATTTGGAACAGTTATAAAGAATGCTTGTCCAACTTTATGGCAAATGAAAAAATTAAAAAAATATTTTTATTTTCGTTGCAAAAGGGGCCGGAGTGGGCGTCCAAAATTTCAAAGTGGGGTTACTGGGTCAAGTGACATATCATATGAAAGGGCTTGATCTGCACATTTCAAAATATATTTTCATTTAATTTTATGTCTCACAGTTTTCGACATATGATGAAAAATGTCTGAAAAAATACCATTCCCCTTATCTCCGAGGTTTGCGGAGTGAAAAATCTGAAATAATTAGAGTGGATAGGAATTGACCCAAATATTGCACCAAAAATAAAACGATGTTCCTAACTAGTACAGGTTTAGCAAAATCATCAAAATTCTTTCACGAACAAACTTAGTTTTGCGGTCCGGTTTTTTTCACTTTATACGTCCAAAACTGATACGGAACCCTCGGTGCGCGAGTACGACTCGCACTTGACCGGTTTTTTTTAACATCACCGTGCTTAAATCGGTGGAAATCGTTCTACAATCTGTCATTTTGTCTATTCTTCCGTCGAAAAAACCCGTTCCTATCGTGCTCATGCGTGCAGGTAGGCCTTGGCAAATTGTACCCAGGGGAAATTTTCAATGTCACAAGTCATTGAGCCATGCACCTATTAACTAAACATATTGTCACGCATCTTTATTAATAACAAAATGACGCACAATAGAAATTAATCTCCAATAGACGCCAAGTTTTCATAATCCGAGCCAAACTTTCCAAACGGATGTTGTGTCTTCAATGAATAAACCTCCAAAACGGCTCGTAACAGCTGATCCACACATACATACCACGTAACAACATGGCCGACATCTATGCGTATGCGCCGTATTACGATACTAATTCGGCAGGTGACATTAGCTGTGAATCATTCATTCGGGAAATCCCAACATTAATTAGGGGTGACAGGTTTTTAAACAGCCATTCATAGTCGAGAAAATAATTTAAATAATATAAACTCCGCTTTTTTAATGCAAATGTGTTGCTATCTAATTCGTTAAAGCCAAAGATCATCTAAATATCAATCAATGCAAGTATAAACTGTCTAAAGCTTTGACCATAACCAAAAATTAATATAAACACAAGCCAACGAAGCATCTCAAATGTAGGGTAGATGTCGTATCGAAGCTACTATTTCGGCAGTTGACATTAGCGCGGTGAGTCACTCCTGTGGGAAATCCCGGTAGTAAACAGGGCCGCCGGTTACATAACCCACATTTACAACTCGTTTAGAGGCTAATAGCTTTTACAATGAACCAAGTTGTTCACATCAACGTAAATTGAACTTAGGAATTGTTCTTGAAGACGTTAATAGTGTTGTTTCCGAATTTGAAGATGATATGAGCATCAGAGTAACTAAAAGACATGGAATATCTTGAGCTCAGTACGGTTTTTCGGACCATAGTCAAAAACGTCGTAAACTTTTTTTATTAAACTTATACAACTTTATAAATTAAAGCTTTATGTGATGTACTTTATGCAAATGATCTACTACTAGTTTTGAAATCACAAAACATGAGCTCTTAGATAGACTTTTATGACAAGAAGCAATTCATAAAATTGAGAACATAAAATTGTTTACAATATCAATAAAATATATTTTGGATTTTTTTCGCAAATAGGAACTACTGAAAATAACATTTGAAATTAATGTTCGTTTCGTTATAATGTGACATAAACTAGTAAATATGTCAACCCTGTCGCCGGCGCACGGTAATTGCGTGCGCATTGTGCGTCAATGCCCTAAATAAATCAAAAAGATCGCGGTTAACAAGCGTCGCTTTTCCGTATTTTATGAACCATCAGCTTCTGACAACTCTAACAGTAACGTCTGAAAATCTTCCTATAACTGGGGTCTTTACAAGTTTACATACAAGAGAACGTTGGAACAACCTTTAATAAAGCGTGAAAACATTACAAAGTAACCATAAAATGAAATATAACCCTTACAATAGCTGTACACCGCCGTGTATTATTCAGAATAAATTACCTTTTTTTTTTTTTGCGAGAACGCTGGCAACCCTGTAGCATCAGACGGTCATCACATCGTGCGTCAATGTCCTAAATACACGATCAGTTCGCGGTTAACTGGCGCTCTTCCGTGTGTTATGAACAAGCTTTCTTATTAATCAACTGTTCCATTCCGATAAATAGATCAACGATGAATAAGCTTTAAAAGTTACTGTCTGTCTATCCTGTACCGTTTCAAGGAAAATGTCACGGTGAGATTCTCCCTTGAACGTTCGCAAACAAATTGGCAGTGCTCGCGGTGATACCACGCGGCGTGTCGGTACAGACAGGCTGGTCATGGAGGGTCAATGCGCTATGCGTTGACAAACCGCTAATAGTTGGAGTTTCCAGAGTCTAAGAATGGAAAATTGGGTTTTTACCATTAAATTGTTTATACTAAAATTTGCTTTAGGTCATTCTATTGTTTCTCCTAAATGATTGTTGCGGTGTTTTATTCCATTGCGGTTCATTAGACGTAGGCCAGCTAATACAGTTATTTCCGGAGTACCTGCTTACTGGAAACCTTAAACTTGACAGTTTGAAAAAAAAAAAAAGGCTTGCCATTGGATGGCTAACCTAGAGCACCTGAGTCGAACATGGTCGCATTGTCATCATGACCATCGTCATGCTATCGGCGGTTCCTAACCTTTTTAATTTTGTTACCCCTATGACATCAGGAAAATCCATTTACATGACAATAGTCTTTATTACTCATAATAAATTGCACAAAAAGTTCATGAATTTATAATATTCAGTGTGAATGTTGGTATTGTTTTGCATTCGCGAGCTTTTTAATGTTAGGTTTAGTTTTTAATTAATAATTATAAAAAATATCTATTACCAGCCTTATTAGCAGAATAGCTGTTTTAGTCCCGAGGAATTAATTACCCCCAGGTTAGGAACCCAGGTCCTAGATGCATAGCAACCGATTAGACTTTAATTTCCAAATGTTCTGTTATGATGACGTTATCATCGTCATGTTTTGTCATAACATTCTTCGTCATGTGTGGTTGCCACGTTATCAAGATAACATAATTATGAATTCGCGTTTTTCACCAATGACGTGTAATCAGTCCAATGTTTATCGAGTATCCTTCCAGAAATTGGCGGTGTGAGGTCACTATGGTAGCACGCGAGCCTGGTCACGCACTGTATACGTCAGTGACGTCAGCAGCACTACGACCAGCGCCCATTGTTGTTCACCAAAAGTGCGCAACACGGACTTTGAACTCAGGTTGAGCGTTGTAAGTTTGGTCAATAGGTAAATGATTCGTTTTCCGACATCAACTGCATGCTTAGCATGACCAATTGCATCTCTAATAAGAACAGACAAAGTTCTTTCTATCCAATTCGTTATCTCTTCTGCCCGAGCACCGGCGACCCGTGTGCAATCTGTCATTTTGTCTATTCTTCTGTCGACAAAACTCGTTTCTATAGTGTTATTGCTACGCGTGCTGGAGCTGTTTCGACGCATCTGCTTTCGCGATGTCGTAATTACTTTTAACCCATATTTCCGATACGTGTCAAATTCGAATGAGGACGCATCTGACAGATCTAATTTACTATGATTTCATGTGTAAAGGTTAGAAATGTAGCACTCTTAACAAAATATTTTTCAACTCAACACATTTTAAAGCAGAACATAATAATAGGCAAGCTATTTCGGTTCCGAATAAGCACGAATTTATTAATGAGAGTGACGTATCGACCCGTCACTGCCGATGACGCCAGCCATCAAAGTACGTGTAGGTACAATGTCGTAATTAATATTTCGCCCGCGTTCATTCTCGCATTTTCGACTTTTCAAGGTGATCCTGACATTTGAAACAAAACTAGTAATATTCACAAGTGTATTACATATGTAAGTACAGTTTAATGAGATATAAGTATAAGTCAGTAACAAGAGTGATAAAATTAATGAAAACTCAGTCTGATCTACTACTGCTATTTCTAGGAGGGCATCGAAAAGTTCCAGCTAAGGTAACCTACGTAAAGGAAATTTTATCTTTTGGTCCTTCGAGCCGGATGAAATGTTTTTTTTCTTTAAAACAAAGTCCAAATTGGAGTTTTCACAATAGCGAGGGCGAAAGTTTTCACAAAGGAAACCAGCTTATAAATTGTGCAAGAATTGAGTAATTGTAATTTCTAGAAAGGACGAGAAAGGAAAAGACCCTTTGCCACTAAGTTAGCAAATGGTTCGAGGTGTTTCTACTGCAATCGTCTAAAATATCCCTTGCAGTGTATTTGCGCTCTATCCTGAATTCAGGGCAGTATATTTATAGACTACTAGCACTTCGCCCGCGACTTCGTCCGTGTGACCCACAGGAACTGTGCATTTTTCGAGATAAAAAGTAGCCTATGTTACTTAGTGATAATGTAGCTTTCTACTGGTGAAAGAATTTTTAAAATCGGTTCAGTAGTTTTGGAGCCTATTCGGTACAAACTAAAAAAACTTTCCTCTTTATAATATTAGTATAGATATAGATAGGACTTAGCTAAATTCTGCAGTTAAAGGGCGTAGCCTGTACATCAGGGAGTCTTGATGACGAGTGACGTTGCCAACGACGCGCAGCCTATCAACCGGTATCTTTCGGTATCTACATTGTTGTTACTTAATCAGTTACCTAGTCAGAAGTAAATACAAATAATTATGTAACACCCAAAAGATTATAATCATGGATCGCATTGGAAATAAATAGATATTAACCAAGTGGAATAGCTGGATAGTTGAAATGCATTTCTTTCATAAGATATCGGTAATGATGACCAAGCATCAAGCGATTACGGCAAAATAATGATATTGTTTACTAATGTGACGTAGGCGCACAAACAACATGGCGCCTAGCTTTTTGCGACATTGGATACAGATAAAAAATGAATTTGTTTGTTTATTTTAGTAGGTACTTCAAAAATACAGGACATCAGTGTAGCCTTGGCTCCTGTACTAGAATTTCCTGTATCACAACCACAAGAGCTAAACCTAAAATTAATAAAAACAATAATGTGAAAATAGTCGTGTTGTTTTATGAAATAACCCGAATAAATACTGAAATAGAGCAATTTTTTTTATGAAATCCACTAAATTGAACGGGCTTATTAGCATATTTCTTCTGATAATAATCATGATCAACAGTATTATGGTTATGGCGTGAAGTGGAAGCAATTTATTGCGCCATTAAAATCTGTACATCAAGTTTATTTCAAACCTTCTCACAGTAAAGACAATCATGTTAAAATTATACATACATTTACCTTCATAAGAAGTCCAATAGATACTTAAGAACATTGAGGAGCTTTCGACTGATTGAAAAATTGAAGTAACATCTTGGTGCCCCTTGTCGGGATCTTAGATTTCAAGGCATTTTATTTCACGCAAGTGTCTTTTTGCGCATGTGTCTTTTCTGGGTTTTTCGTGTAAATGACTTCGCGGAAATGGCGTTTCGCACATTCGTTTTTTCGCGCAAGTGGATACGCGCAAGTGTCCTACTACCTAAAGGTTGTCACCAATCTTCCAAACAATTTTGGCTAAACTTGTACCGCAAGGTACACGTGCATCAAATCGTAGAGAAAAAATAGAGGAATTAGAATATCGCTGTATTTTATTCAATAATTCACTATAAACCATTTAATAAGTAATTTAAAGTTTAAAAAACTTGTAACACAATTAAATCATATGGCAACATTGCATAAGCACGTGCAAGCATGACGAAATGTATCTCGATTTAGTTCTCGATTATTGAATAAGTTACTATTTTTAGTAATTATTTAATTCAACGTTTACTGATCGCAATTGTGTATAATTTTATTAC
The DNA here is from genome assembly GCA_948465475.1 of Thalpophila matura. Taxonomy (NCBI): domain Eukaryota; kingdom Metazoa; phylum Arthropoda; class Insecta; order Lepidoptera; family Noctuidae; genus Thalpophila; species Thalpophila matura. Next base: position 17,197,524 of record OX419189.1, on the reverse strand, counting down.
TAAAAATCATATTTTTTAAAGGAATGATTAAAATAAATACAAACAACTATTTTTCTGTTAATCTGCAGTTGAAACTGTGACATTAGTAACAAATGTTACCTAATCGATTAATTTACTAAAAAGTCATTTCCACTTAGTGTTATCTTTGCACATCACTGATAAATGACAAAATAATGTTATTGATGTTATTGTTTGTTTTGATTCCGTTCAATTCCGTTCGTTTCTGCGTTCCGGGGTGTTTCTGCTGTTCGTTTATGTTGTGTTTTACGTTGTGTATTACGTTTGCATCCTCACGATTTTGTTTTTGACGGGTGATCCCAAAAACTTGGGTATTCTCTCTGGACTTTTGTTTTCAACTCGATGTATGTATGTGTGTATCATTATGTGTATAGTGTATATAGTGGCGTAGTCTAAACAGCTTTAATAAAAGCCACTGGTAAGTATCTTTTGTAATGTCAATAACGAAAGCACATAGAACTCGCGGCGAATGTTTTCAAATTGTGTAATGCCGGTTTCACACACTTGACATTTGCCGTAAACTACAAATCTCGACAAATGCACTGAACGTGTGGATTCGTTGCAAGCGTTTTCGGCAAGCTTCTTTTGATTTGTGCACAAAACCGTAAACGGCAAACCCATGTTTAGTTTGTTTAGTAATATTAGATGTCTGTAGTTTTGTCAAGGTTTTACCTAAGTGTGGATACGGCATTAGATAGTTGACAGATAGAGCGCCTGAGCGCCATATTGGAGTGCTTTTTCATATTGAATTAAAAAAGTATTTTTTTCTCGTCTTCAGGTGACGATAAAAAAGAAATAAAAACACAGCATTATTCAGTATAATTTAGGGTATTTTATTCAACTGAGTGTACCTCGATACTTCATTTAGCCAAATATTGTTGATCTCCTTTAGAGAAGTATTCCTTTTAAGTGTGCACTTTGGTAACAGATCCGGAAAAAAGGAAAGTGAATGGCTAAATCTGAGCAGACATAGTATATTAAGAAATTATAGAACTAATATCAGCTGTATGATAGAAACATTTTAACAATAGTTCGTAACCACCGTAATGATCATCTGACGGTCGGCACATCGTGTAGTTTAAATACACTGCGGAGAACTAAGAACTAAATGCATAGCATAGCATAAGCATAATCGGCCTATAATGTTCCCACTGCTGGGACACAGGCCTGCTCTGTGAGAGGGAGTGGGCCGCAGTCCACGCGGGCCCAGTGCGGGTTGGTGGACGTCTCATGTCTTAGAATTTTTGGTTCTAGGACATGCCGGTTTCCTCACGATGTTTTCCTTCACCGTTAGAGCAAGTGATAATTAATTTCTAATACGCACATGATTCCGAAGTCAGCGGTGCGTGCCTCGGGATCGAACTTGAACCATTCGCCGTGGGAGGCACATGGTTAAACCACTAGGCTATCATTGCTTTAGAACTAAATGCATCAACATATAATTATTATTTACATTTAAATAGGGATGTCTACCTCGAAAAAATATTAAATATTTTGTCAAACTATTTCATTGTGAATATAAGCCACTTTAAAGGTCTGATTAAATTGAAAACCTTAAAACTATAACAAGAAGCGCCATCTGTTCGTTCAACACAACATACGCAACTCTGGTAACCAGAAAGAAGATACAGAGCTATGACAGAAAACTTGTGGTCTAAAGCACGAACATGAAGAATAACAACGACTACAATAGTAGCAAGTAGCAACCCTATTCAAATAGGAGCAATGAACTCGTTTGTGGCACAGGCGTGTCAACCTTATTATAACGAAAACATTCGTAACTGCACGTAGGTCGTACACTGTGGCTGCATTTGCTGCATATAATGATGTGCAATGCATTCAATGCGTTGTTGAAACTATTGTCTGTAAAACAAATTGTCCGAATTGATTGTTATCTACCGTTACTTAGTGTTAAAGTGCAAGTAACTTATACCAAATACAATAATCCTACAAGCCGTTTCCTTTATCAAGCTGTAGCTGAGGACTGAGAAGACCAAGAGGGAGTCACTTCGGGACAACTGATGCTTATCAAGACAAATACGTAGAACTACAATAATACCCAATCCCTAAAATCCTCCAAAATCCAATTTCATTCGTTGAGCCGTTTCGGAGCACATTTTAAGACAGATAGACAGACAAAAATTCTAAAAACAGACATTTATGATTAAGCATCGTATAAATAGCAGTTTTCACTTAAATTTTGGCATTTTCAAATCACAGACAGACACTTCAATTTTATTTATTGATTTATTAGTCAATTCAGTATCGCCAGATTTCTATCTATTCTTAGCCAAAGTTTTTATAACGTTAAAGGTTAGTTACCGAGCCACAAGTTTTAATTTTAGCAACAAAAGCAATTTTCTGTCTTCATGCAATTCATATTTTCATATCACATTAAATTTTATTTGCACGATCGAAATTAACTTAATAATATGACCACACCCAGTATTTTGTAACAACAGACGTTTCAAGTTTTATTTAAACACGTTTTTCTTAAAAATATATTCTATAGAAATAAGGCAGAATAGAATTAATATGAAAGTAAATATGGGATATAATTTGCCATATCATGGACCATCACGTGTTTTTGAAGACAAGCCTCGTATGTACATCCTACTAATATTATAAATGCGAAAGTTTGTGCGTGTGTGGGGGTGTGTGTGTGTGTATGTTTGTGTGTTGTTACTTCTTCACGCTGAAACGGCTGGACGGATTTGGAAGAAATTTGGCACACAGATAGATTATAGTCTGGAATAACAATAGGCTACCTTTTATCCCGGAAAACGCGGGCGAAGCCGCGGGCAGAAGCTAGTACCTACATAATAAATAACGGACCTGAAAAAAACACATATTTGCACAATAATTATTGTCAAACACGTGTATGAAAATCAAAAAAATTCTGAAGACTAACCAACACTTTCTTTTTTTTTTCTTTATTGAAAGGGTTTTGTCGCTGAGCGACTATGTCACCCTGTAAACCACCACTTTCTGAAAGTTTATTGGATTTTAATCTACCGTTAACATCAATCATGTCAGCCATTGTGATCGGTTGACCGAAACGACAACAGCAAATTAAAACCATTACCTCAGCTTAACAGAAAATTAAAATTAAAAACGGTTTCAGAAGGCGGGGTATGATTTGGGATGATCTTATCGACCATAACCGCGCTAATTTAGGTGAACCGATACGTAAATACAAACAAACTGAATTCATTAACACGATTGCAAATACCGATGACAGATGCTTTGAAGCGATCCGCTCTTCGGTGGGCAAGCCAAGTTCGAGGTGAATCCTGGAAGTGAGTCAATAAGAGACAAGTTGAAGAGTATCAACAAAGTTAACGAAGAACCAAAGCAACAGCCTAATAAGAGTATTAGGCTGTGGCTAAAAATATTTTCAATGCAGAGGCATTGAAAATATTTTTTCCTCCAATCGGTCATATACAGAGGTATACTAGGCCAATTAATGCAACTAACTGATTTAAAAAGGCACAGCTGTATCGGGTACCCATCATGTATTAAAATGCTTCAAAAGGCGGTCACCACTTAATGTAGCTGTACCTACACAGCCCTAAAGTAGACCAAGAAAACGATATTCAGTACATACAGTCACTTAAGCTTCGGCAAATTGCATCTCGACATACAAACACGAAAATATTTGCTTTATAAAAAAATACACTAAAGAATACTTGATCACATTAACAGAACACACATATACTTCATTTCCACATCCGAGAAAAACTGTCCGATTCATCTGTTAAAATTTAAAGAGCTCAAAATTCAGCTTCCTCGTATATCCAGCAAGCTGTGTTATCAACTTTGCGAAGTTATTGCATTCAGATAACGACCAGGCTGTCCCGTGTGAAAATGTAAAACATTGAAACAACTATTACTATTAGTTTTAAAACTTTACCTTTTACAACAGCAGTAGGATTGTCTGACATTTTTAAAAGTTGTCTTTCCAAAACACTTAAAAGTTCAACTAGAACAACACTATTATTTAACACGTGATTTTCACTTTTATTATTATTTCCTACATGGCTATTAAATCCAAAATCAACACTATATTTATCAATTGCTACCAATATAATAAACAATTATTATTTACATCAGATAAAGTTGCATAGTTCCTGCTTATTGGGCGCCACTACAAATTGCGGGACACAAACTGTTTTCAAATTATTAAATCATACAGTAGATATTATCGGTACAAGGACACCATAAATCATGCATAGATTTATTTAATGATGAAGCAAATATACTCGTAATACATTCCAGGTACGACGATGAGGAGCGTCTGGCTACGGACGTGCTCTTGTCGCGGGCAGCCAACTTCGACTGGCATGGCGAGTCCGCCATCCGCCTGACGGAGGGTGGGGAGTCCGTGCGGGGTGGGGATGCGGCCAGGAAGCACAGCCTCCGACCAATAATAATTATGTAAGTAAGGGTTGTTACTATTTTTAGAGTCAAGGCGCATACATATTGTAACTAGTTTGTATGGCAAAGTATATATTATGCTATCGGCTTTGTATTAATAACTGGTGTGCAGTGCGGTAGGCGTTATGATCGCAACGTTTCTATTTGTGGCACTCTTAATGCTGTTTCTCTAGTTTCGCAAGTAGCAAGTTTAATGTGCCCGTTTTGTACGTAGTTATGGCAGGTAGTTTGAACTAGATCGCGGTTTGTGTAGCACTTGGCGGGCTTCTTGTATCCATCCAAGTAATTAAAGTTCAGAAAGCTTTTAGCGAACGTCGGTGAGAGGTATTTGTTTTCAGGTTGAATAATGGTTTTTTGTGACGAAGATAGATGGTTACCAATTTCTCGGCTGACTGGTTATCAAACACTGTCGGTGTTGTTCAGGTTTAACGTTACCAAAACGTAGGTACTCTAAGATACATTATGTCACAATATACACTACTTCAATTAGAAACTTTATTAGCGAAAGTTCCTAAGTATTCCTAACAAAGTTATAACTTAATGATATATAATTCAATTAATTTAATACCATCGCTGCAGCTCCCCGGCGTCCCGCCCGGCGCCCCCAGCCCCCGAGCCCCGCTGCGCCCTGCAGCCGCATCCGACCGGCACATGGATCGAGCTCCCCACCCCTCACGTAACACTGACACACTTCCGGGAACACTATGTTATTTATGTTGTTTACTACCTCCAAATCGCCACATTTAATATTGAAGTAGAAAGTTTGAAATGTTTTCACGCCGCTGTTTGCCAGCCGGGACCGACAGTATGTACTACCTAGTACCTACCTATTTAATTTTCCTGTTGGGAAACTCACAGTTCCGGTTGTTGTTTTAACCGTATTTACCACTATATCAGTTCGAACGTCTCCAGTGCCTTTAATTATGCTCCCCTTCAAACCTGAACTGGAACACAGCAATGCTGCAGCGGCAGACATAATTATGGTGGTAGTAGGTACTTCGCCGGACAAGCTCTTTTACAAAAATCTCTTCTACAACTTCTAATACTGTCTTCTTTTCCACCTAATCTTGATTTAAAGTTGATATTATTTCGTACTCATCTCGAATCAAATCTAGTTTTAAATCAGAATTAATAACTGTATTTAATAACATCATTCGAGAATACGGGATACTATCATGAAGAACTGTGCCTACCGCCGGGGACATAGCGTAGCAACAATCCACGCAATACCAAAGGTGATGAATATTGATAAAGTTGCCCTCATCACTGTTACCGGGCGGTAACTAAGTATAAGCGTTCTCCCAGGGGTGCTTAAGTGGAGGGATTACCTATATGAACTGTATGGACGACGTCCACCCGTGTACTGATAACGTTGCATTGCGAAATCCGTTTTCTAAGACCTGTCTCTTAGGGGAAGCTCGCTTGGCAGACATATTCCTGATGCCTGCACGCTTAGCATGATCAATTCTATCTCTATTCTACCAAAGAATAGACAAAGTTCTTTCTAGCAAATCTTTGCTTGGTTTGTCAGAATTTTGTCTACTGAAGAATATATACATTTCTTCTCTTCATTGTATGCATAAAACGTTAGAAATCTTTCTACAATCTGTCACTTTGTCTATTCTTCTGTAGACAAAACCCGTTTCTATCGTGGTCATGCTAGGCCGGCTGGGGATGAGTCAACGAATGAAATGTAGGTATATTATCATTACTCCTAATGGGCACTAAGTTATTATCAACAATTAGTTCAACAGAATCTGGGTTTTTCTGATACAGATCGATAAAACACATTGTTAATATTGTTATCTGCGTATATTCCCATATTAATGTAACACAACTTTCCTAATCATGTAATTATCACTACGTAACTATTCGTATCACTTGTCAACCTTGCACGATAACGATTTTTCAGTTGTGCCTTAGTATTTTTATTTAATGATGGGCTTGCGTTTGACAGGCATCTCCGATGACGGTCTACGATAAAAACGGTTGCCTAGAAGAAACCGATTCACGCGCAAGTTGAAAACACCCAGATTGTAGCTATCGGGGAACACCTACTCTGGCAGCATATTCCACTGAAAATGATGTATTATTGTGTGTGTGTATCGTATCGTATTTTACATACTCAAATACTTACAGGTATTTAATTCAGTTGCTACGCGTAGTACATTATTATGATTATGATAAAGGGTTGGAGGTGGGGATATGATAGTGAATTGACTATGGGTCTAGTCATGGTAGCTATGCAGCAGCAAATTTATTAACTGAAAATCGATGCCCTATAACAGTCCAATATAGTCTGAGCTAAGGGAGCTAAGTCTCGATTTCCAGATACTTTAAATCATCATACTGAACAACTTTATCCGTACTAACTTTATTTTTATAAATGTTCGTAGTTTGAGTTAAAACGTCCCCTTCTCTTTTCCTAATAATTCCGTTAGCTAAGACAGAACAAGCAACTCAAACGTACACAACAACTTAACGAATACACAGATCAATCTGTATATATTTAGGTGTACAAAGGGCACGCATACAGCCGTATTGCCGTACCCTTTCGCCAACAATAGGAGTGCCAATCAAGTAACGTACGCCCGAACTTCATGTTTGCTTGCTATTTCGGTACCGATCGGAATACACTGTCAGTTTATTATAACCTACCTTAGATCATAGAAACAAGGAGATGTGCCATCATAGCAAATTAGTACCGGAACAACTGATGCCACTTTTAGTACATTTTTCGACAAAATTACGCGCATAATTAAGCGCTCCTTATGAATAAAAGATCTCCCACACATTAAACATTCCGCACACCCTCAGCCTCAATCTAACACTGTTAATCGTCACTCAACACTAGCACTAAACTAAAACACTGTATTTATACCAGCGATCGTGTTCGGTTCGTCGCCAGCGCGTACGTTTTTAATATGAGCAATTCGCTCAAAATCAGGCATCAAGCTCGATATCGCCTTGGCACATCTCCCTTGTGTCTATGATCTGAGTAACCTACTGTTATAAAATACATTTTGTTCAGCCATTCCAGTACATATTGTTGTTTATTTTTAAAGCTTCGAGAGTGTTTTAATAATTGTTACGTGGCGATCCACATAACAATTATTAAAACTCTTCTACGCTGTTTGTGATTTAATTGAAATGTATTTTCGGGTTTTGTATTAATGTTGGTGGACGTCAAGTTTGTAGTTACGATTGAGATGTAGTACTGCGTCATAGTTACGATGTAAGAAAGCTGGGGTACCTACATCGGATGCGTCAGGAAATCGTTATGTGGCGAAAATTTGGAGAGGCTTCGGTTGAACTGCGATCGAATAAACTGCTAGGAAATATGCCTGTACTATTCCTCGAAGGCACAAAGAGCGTTGGCGTAAGGTTACTGTCATGTCATTGCCATACACTTATAGTACCTATAGGTACCGGCCCCAGTCATGAGCACAAACGTCACCTGCGAATTAGCTGTTTTTCGGTGTCTTTGGCGGAACAAAGAAGACGGGGGGCGCCGAAGCTGCACGCGATTGGTTCGTCAGTCGATGCTATCGTATTGTCAACTGTCTATTGTCTATTGGGGCGAAAATATACATGTGCGATCTATGTTCATAACTGACTATACATAAGGGCCGGTTCACATGATTCCAGGGCCCCAAGTCTGCAAATGCGATTGTCATAATCGTGTCAGAATGGTCTCTCAATGACATCGTTTTGACCAATGACGAAAGAAATAGACTTACTCTAAGCCAAAGACCGCTTAGGTTTTGACCGTTATGGTGTCATTACGACACCATTCTTACACCATTGCAATAGCAGACTTGGGGCCCAGTCCAGTGCCAGTTCATATTATTTCAGACTTCAGAGGCATTCCAGCGCCGCTGTACTGGAATGCTACTGCAATAATGTGAACCGGGCATAAAGTTTGGCGTAAACTCTAACGGAATAGTTATTTGTCTGGGCCATCTGTACGGTATTTTAATGAAATGCATAGACGCACCCATCTTACAACACCTATGTATCAATCAAAAAGTCTAGACACCGTGTAATCATCACTAGACACAACAGGAGACCTCAAAGCAAACCGGTTGCCAAATAGTCGGGTTCCTAGTGCATGGAGAATAAGTAGGTATCACAAACTTGTTTGCAATATTCCATCTCGCCGAAAAACAATGTTCCACAGCCTTGGTGCGGTATTTGTGCATAGAACTTATACAATGTACTGTAGATTTTATCTATATTGAGAATTTATAAAGACGAAGCGCTAAATACATTTTAATACCTACCTATTCACTTGATGAAAGAATTTGTTGGTTCTTCCGGCAGATATCTATCAAGATAAATACATAAATAAAAACGCAATTCTGCAATAAATTCAATATTACAATGGATTTTAATTCGACTTTGTGATCAATATACGCAAATAACTCATATAGCTGCTTTACGTTTTTAAATTGATAAAGATCCATAACTATAATACTTACGTAACCAATTAGATATTTACATACATTCCTCATAGGGTCTGGCTGGAGTGTAATCATTACTTTGAACCCTCAGATCATAGAAACAAGGAGATGTGCCAAGGCGCTATCGAGCTTGATGCCTGATCTTGAGCAAATTGCTCATATTAAAAACGTACGCGCTGGCGACGAACCGAACACGATCGATGATATAAATACAGTGTTTTAGTTTAGTACTAGTGTTGAGTGACGATTAACAGTGTTAGATTGAGGGTGTGCGCAATGTTCAATGCGTGGGAGATCGTTTTATTCACAAGGAGCGCTTAATTATGCGCGTAATTGTGTCGAAAAATGTACTAAAAGTGGCATCAGTTGTTCCCGTACTAATTTGCTATGATGGCATATCTCCTTGTTTCTATGATCTGAGTTTGAACCTAAGTAATCTTGTGGTAGCAAAAATGACTAATAAGTAGGTACATTCGTTATTCTAAACACGGTAATTCACGTCTTTGACTGCGACCGCGCCTGCGTACCTACAGCCTAAACGTAGGAAGGTACTAAAGGGTGTTTCAACAAGAACTTTGTTTTCTAAAACAAAATAAAACAAAGAATTTAGAGGAAAATGAATACATTTTTTATTGTATTATAAAGAGAAAAGTTCGGCAATTATTAATGAAAAATGATATCTGGCAAATGTCCACCACGACCACGCTGACAAAAGTTGATTCTTTCATATTTTTTTTAAAAAAACGGCCCAATCACGCCTCCTGACCACATAGCGCACCACACAGTAACACGTTGAGCATGCAAAGGCTTCTCAATAATTGCTTTAGGATTTTCAGAAGCCCAAATGCGGCAATTTTGCTTGTTGACGTACCGTGACAAATGAAAATGGGCTTCGTCTGAAAAAATGATTTTTCACGAAATGTAACTTTAACAGAACGACCGTTTTCATAGTGGATTTGAATTATTTTAATGCGATTTTCGAGCAAAATTGAATTCATTGTAACAATTGACGAAGCACCTACTACGAATACCGCCAAAAACTAAACGACAAAACTATCACGTTCTTGGGGGGTTGCCCCAATTGAAAAACAAAGTTCTTGTTGAAATACCCTTTAAAAGTAGGAAATATTCCTTGGGTACCCTAATTTGAAATTCCATCCCTAAAGGGGTGGGTGGCAGTTTGTTTGAAGAAAATAACATTAAGTATGTTTTCACAGTTCTGTATACAGCTTGTAACAAAAACCCTGTTCGATCCGAAAGGGGGCCATTATGTTCATCATTATGAACAACTTTTACTATGGCATCAACGCTGAAATCGCGAAAAAATATCAGCTGTTCCATACATTTAGCATAAGCATAGCATAGCATAATCGGCCTATAATGTTCCCACTGCTCGGACACAGGCCTCCTCTGTGAGAGGGAGTGGGCCGTAGTCCACCACGCGGGCCCAGTGCGGGTTGGTAGACGTCACATGTCTTCGAATTTTTGGTTCTAGGACATGCCGATTTCCTCACGATGTTTTCCTTCACCGTTAAAGCAAGTGATAATTAATTTCTAATACGCACATGACTTCGAAAAGTCAGCGGTGCGTGCCTCGGGATCGAACTCGAACCATTAGCCGTGGGAGGCACATGATGGTTAATCCACTAGGCTATCACTGCACACTTCCATACATTTGTGTTCATATAAATCGATAAAATGTATGGACTATCTGATTTTTTTTGCGATTTCGGGGTTGTGTGATTGTGTCATACAAAATATTGTTCATAATGATGAGTATAGTGGCCCCCTTTGGGATCGAACAGGGTTTTTGTTACGTGCTGTATTTCTCGCAAGGCATGACGGCTATGTTATGTAGGTACTACTAGCAGGTATTGTAGTCGTGGGTATGGAAATTTTTGAAACACAAGTGTTACGAATCATTTGACGCTAATTACAATTAAGGTGCGTCACGGAGTTAAAAAACTTACGACAAATAACTGGACAAAAATTATGTAAGATTTTGTTGCCGAACTACTCTTTTGTTGATAGTAGAACAATATCAGTGAGGATTATGCGAATATAATGTTAAAAAAAGAAAGTAAAAACCGCCTTCTAAAAGATTACAGTATAGTTGTGTTGTGTGAAACAATTTCGGAAGTCGATGCCTTTGATTTGTTTTGTTTCGGCATCGACTTCCGAAACTGTTTCACACATTATTGGGATCTTTTAGAAAGCGATTTTTTTTATCTTAAGTTAACTAAACTAAATTGGTACCGTTTATTAAATTGAAGCTAGTTAAAAAACTACTATTCTCTACCTTCCTCTATCAAATGAAAATAAACAATAATTAAAATCAGTTCGTAATCGGTAGGTAAAGATTCAGGTACTCGGAAACCAAAAAAAATAACCGACTTCAAAAATCCACTACAAAGAAAATAATAATTTTGGTTTCGGAAGTCGGTGGCTTTGGTTTTTGTTTCCTTTTTTTTGCCACCGACTTCCGAAACCAAAATTATTATTTTCTTTGTAGTGGATTTTTGAAGTCGGTTATTTTTTGTTAAAAAAGTTTTTTATTTTTCCCTTTTTAGTTCTTTATCCCGTGTTAGATTACTTTCACGAATTCGTTCAACAGTAAATCTTCTACGGAGTGTGTACATTTATGCATATAACTTTGTACATAGGAATGATTACATAATGTATTATATACTAAAACCTTCCTGAAAGTATGTAGATTACGTTAGTGAAAACCCCAACCAAATCGAATCAGTAGTTTTTGAGAAAATCGCGCACATACAAACATACATACATACATACATACTTACATACTTACATACATACATACATACATACATACATACATACATACATACATACATACGGGACGAATACAGAACCTCCTTTTTTGAAGTCGGTTAAAAATACAGACGAATTGTATAAGTACCTCCTCCTTTTTGAAGTCGGTTATAAAGTAGGTAGGTATTTAATATTATAACAAGACGTAATATTAGATAGACTTATCAGTTGCAGAAAAGGTCATTAAGTTTTAAAAGAGACTTTAACCATAGAAATTGTACGGGTAAAGTCTTCTTTAAAACTTAATGACCTTTTCTGCAACTGCAACTGACTGATAACGATTACAGTCCAATATGAAAACTTCAAGTTACTATTATCGTAATCGTAATATATGATATGTATCTTCACAAAACAACATTTTCGATTATTAATTTCTCGGTATTCAGGGACCATTGTGATTGGACTACAATACCAATTATCTATTGTTCAGTAATGGAGGTATTAAAATTTACCAAATATGGGCGCGGTTATATTGCTAGGGGGGAAATTGCACTATCAAATATCTAGATCATAGCTTTTATACTAGGTATATTTAGTAGAAAGTATAGTATAGTAGTATAGTATAGTAGTATAGTATAGTAGTAGTATAGTAGTAGTATAGTATATATATATATAAGTAAAGTATATTAAAAATCTTTGAAGATTAAATTATTCATATGTCTTTATTACATTGTCATATTATCTGTGGCTCAAAGATTATGACTCTAGCCCCCTGTTTCCGAAACAAAAATTATCGAAAGATTTACGTCAACATTCTGTTAACTTCAAATTAAACGTGTTTTGAGTTGTTGAAAGAAATATGTGACAGTCTGTCAAACGTTTGTACATTCAATTGTCAATCTTCAATTAGCTCTAAATCAAAGCAATTTTGGGTTTCCGGTAAGCTTTTTCGTATGTTAACAAACTGTCAACATGCGTAAAGTTAATTGTTGAATATTGACCAATTAACTGCATGTTACTTGTCATAGTTTTATTAAAAATGCAAAATCTATGTGAATAACAGTTCACAGGTGTAGGAGAAAACTAAAGGTAATGCAATTTAAGATAAAATACGATATTATATACAATTTTGTGCCAATTACCTACTTTGAAATAAGTTTATCTTTCTATATACGGTTAAACTTACCGCCTTTACATACCCCGTTCCTCTTGACAACATATCTTGTCAAAATTGACGTTTGACGTATTCTGTCAGACGAAAGAGACAACGCTATGCGCTAGACAGAACAAGAAAGACCTCTAAGTTGAATGAATGAATAAATAAATCATCGTAATATTTGTCAATCAGATAATTTGGAGAAAAATTGCTTTTCGGAAACCCAATAATTGTAACAGAGTGTTGACTGACTGTTAATTGTGACAGTGTGTTAGCCAGTTTGGCATGTGACACGCCTTTTCAGAAACCGGCGGTAGATATATAGTGTAATATAGGGGATATTACACTATATATCTACCGCCGGTTTCTGAAACCTATCGGAATTTCCATCCAAAAACAAAACACCCATCATCTGCTGTACCGACACGCCGCGTGATATCACCGCGAAAACTGCCAATTTGTTTGCGAACGTTCGAGGGAGAATCTCACGGTGACATTCTTCCTCAAACGTTCGGAAACAAATTGGCAGTTCTCACGGTGACATCATCAGGATAATGTGGCACAGTACATAACGTCCATTTGATAAATAACAGCGCACATGAGGCCGGCCGGGGCACGTTACAGCAGCGATCCATCATCCACTAAAACACTCCGGCTTCCAGGAACGTATTAGCAAAATGTTCCAAGTTTCGAGAAGAGGGGGTCTCACCCCCTTTCGGCCGCCCCCGGGGCATCCCCCCCGGCCGGAGCCACGCTGCGTAGGCGTGTGTTGACAAACGTTGCTGTGTCTATTTCTGGCCCAAGCTCAGCCACGCCCATGGCGCCCCCGCGCCCCGCCCGGCCCCTGCCCAAATGTGCCCTTGACCTTGGTAACCAAACAACCGCAGTCACAACAAGGGATGGATGATCATTTGTTTTTCTGATACAGATTTGTTTGAGTTTTGGGGGATGGCTACGTGATTATTAGGCCGGGTACTTAGTGACCTGGCTGGTAGGGGTGGTTGCATTAATATAGGCGAATGAAATTATTATAATACCTATTTAATATTTAAAACAGAGTTGCGGATTATGAAAAAAAAAATGTATTCGAACTCTCAACGTTTTATAGCCTGATGGAGAGGCAGAGCCTAAGAATTCACTGCGAAAATGATAGTATCTATTAGTCAAAATCGTTTGTGTGTCTGTCTGATTGTCCGCTTGGTTATTCTAAACTACACAATGCATTTTAATGCGGTTTTCACCACCATTTAGAGAATTTATTCCGGAAGGTTTACATATTATATATATATATACGCAATATTTACCTTATCTAAGTTAAATATTGCGTATATATATATATATCGAGATTTATGTGTTATACCTATCTAGGTATAACACATAAATCTCGATGTTTTGACATGTCACCCCCATCAGTAGATAGCACCCGTGCGTAGCAGAGAACGGGTCGCAAGTAACTGAAGCTTTTATTTTACGGACTGTATTTACACCTCGCCGACAGATGGCGCCACTGGTTGCTTTTCTTGAACAATTTACGAGCATTACTTGTTGGTAGACTTTCACTTACCTACCTGATCTATTTTAATCATTATCTGCTTTCACCCGATAAGCGCTTAATTTGTTGACACGGTAAAATCAAATATACTTGGACAACAGGTATCCCAATCTTTAAGTTAAAATAATTACATTATCAGTAATGCGGTAACTAAACCGCAGAGTAAAGGACGGGTGTCGGCACAGAATCAGTTTCCCAACCTAGGTAAGTAATTAAAGTAGTAGATTTATATTAGTTATAGCTTTTTGCCGGTATTTGCCGGCCAAGTTCACCGACAATTTAAGTCCGATAAATTGAAAACACCCGTTTAACGTGACTTTGGACTTTAGAAAAGTCTTAATAAACGGCCGTTTTCAATTTAACGGACTGTTATCTTGTCGGTGAACTTGGTCCTACATACACGGGATAGCGGACAGTTCGTAGACGGCAGCTACGGGCTACGGCGCGTAGCGGCCTACGGAGACAACCACGTCATTACAGGGCCGATGTGATTTTGCTGCTAGTGCTACACATATTATTTGCTAGTGATGAGCCTAGCTGCAGTGGATAACGATGATTTTAATATGATTCCCACTAATAAGTATAAAATAATAAATAAAAGTTAGCCTGAACTTCGAATCTGCAGAAAGACGGTATTTTTTATCGTTGAAAATACAAAAAAAATCATCTATTTTAAGTACCTAATGCTTCTGCTGGCCTTGTCAGTTTAAGATGCATGATATGGCATATTCGATTAATATTAAGTAGCGACCCGCCCCTGCTCCGCATGGGTACAATCTACTCATGTGGCCACATGTCAAAACATCGAAAAGGACGTTGGCAGTTTTGGGCTTGATATGGTACAGTGGGTAATACAAGCTTAACCAAAAATAAAAATAAAAATATTTTTGTTGTTCTTTGCCTAATTTATCTTAGAGATTAAGAATTGGAATCAAAAATCTAAATAAATAAGAAATAAAACTATTATGCAGTTGACATTTTGAAAAAAACCAATGATACAAAAACGGGTGCATGCTGGCTGGCGCATGCCTCCACAGAATATCATGGAGACAGCAACTAAAACCTTTAAATTGAGAACTCATTAGTCGGGCTGTACTTCATTGGATCATTCACACCATACTTAACCTCACTGTCACAAATACGAAGATTTCTCTTTAACCCAATTACGTACAAAAACAAATAAAAAATGAATTTCAATACTCTTGAAATACTCGATCACACCAAACTAATTTCATATTTGTACCGACATACACAATCTGAAGCCCAGCGTTCTATGTGCGTCTGCCAGTGTACTTTCTGTGCTGTATAGGTATAAACCTTCCGGAATAAATTCTCTAAATGTTGGTGAAAACCGCATTAAAATGTGGTAAATACTTATCGACATCGGTAGTAGACCCAAAATGATTCAATTAGAGATTTCTCGATTAGTGTTAAAAAATATTGTAACGTAATCATTGTTACTGGAAAATTGGAAATCTTTTTGGAAAACCCATGCACCGCTTCAGGGCGCGTTTCCACCAGAGATGTGAGCGAGGTATGTACCCCGCTCACATCTCTGGTGGAAGATGGAGCCTCAGGTAAATGAAGTGATTCTATTGGTTCTTAACAAACACATTCCTCGCACGCCTTCTGTTATGTTGTTCTATTCTATTCTGCATTCTATTCTAAATCTATTATAAAATTGTAAAAAGGCCGTGTCTGTACATTGAAGATATTCCAGAAAAAAACAGTCGGGATAGGGTACTGGGACGTAACTATACCCAAAATGATTTTTTTTAGATTTTTTGTCTGTCATGTCTGTCATTCTATTCTAAATCTATACTATTATAAAATTGTAAAAAGGCCGTGTCTGTACATTGAAGATATTCCAGAAAAAAACAGTCGGGATAGGGACGTAACTATACCCAAAATGATTTTTTTTAGATTTTTTGTCTGTCTATCTGTTTGTCTGTTTGTGCGCGCATCACGCAAAAAGTACTGAACGGATTTTGATGTGGTTTTCACAGTTCGATAGCTTGGGGTCCAACTTAAAATCTAAGCCACGTTTTATCTGATTCCGCTGAAAAAAACCACAGATACAGCTTGACCTCTTAGAGTACTAGCCACCCTACACTACGGAGGTCATTTAAACTGGTCAGTGCATTGTAGTCCACGCGGACGGAGTCGCGGGCAAAAGTCTAGTAAATAAATAAATCTCTGGTGGAAACGCACCCATAAGGATGGAATTTCAAAAAATCCCTCCTTAGTGCATCTCTAGGGTAGTCAAGGAATATTTCCACCAAATTTCCAACCTGGTTTACGCTGTGCGTCAGTCAGTAAGCGTCATGTTACTGTTTTAAAGGTATAGAAAAAGATAACAATGAATTATAGGATTTTTCCTTTGTTGTGAATACGTAGTTGTATTTTATTTTTGTACTCATTTATCACGAAACAAATAAATACCTACGTAAGAGTAGGTAAACAAGTCGGGGATTCACTTGAATGAAAAACCTATACCTGTTAACTTGATATAAAGGTCCATGTAATTGCCAAGATGACGGGTGGCGCCCTTTACCAGATTTGCTGGCGTAAATTCCGAGTAAAAAATAAAAAACAATCGAATTGAACTATGATTGACCTCTTGATCTGCTGAGTGATACCGCGGTGCACGAAAACCGTTTGTGAAGCGTAAGTCCTACTCTTGAAGAGATTTAAAATATCCGGGACAATTTGGAAAATTTCCGGGCCCGGGACAATCTTGGTGGGTCTCAGCTATCGATGTTCATTCCCAATGTAGAGTTAATGTTCAGCACTTCAGCAGTAATCGGTACAACAAATAAGCAGGGCATCATGTTGAGTAATTTGTTGATAAGCTCCGATTTAGTGACGTAAGCAGCTTACGTTACGATAACATTGTATCAGAGGGTTTGTCAATGCATATTGTGATCGATCTGTGGCGTACGCGCAGCAGACGGAACAATCATTTGACGTTATTTTAGAGGAGGACAATGTGCTGATGAACCTACAAACAAGCGAGGCCAATTTGCTGACGAAAGCTAGTTAGATCATCACTGCACTCCTTATATTCACGAATGATTCACTTTACGTGTTTCTATAATAACGGTAGTTATACTATTTTATCCCGTTTATTCCGTATATTAATTACATTTTTAAATATTTCTTACACATACATAAAATTATAAAAAAACACTTAAAAATGGCCAAGAAAGGGACCAAACTACCGGTGGTCAGGGCTTCAGAAAGATACCTCCTCACGATGCGAGCCGTGTCTAGGAGTACTGCTTTCTGTATCAAGCCCTTGATCCAGCCGCCCAATGAGAGCCTCCAAAGGTGTTGATCGAGGCTCTTACAATTCTATTATGTATTATTAAAATAGACGTATAGAAGTTTTTCATCCACCACTCAAAAGTAGACGACCACTTAGCGTTACTAACGTTTAAAATATATATATAATTAAGTGCCACAACTCGCTGGAGATTAAGCAGATGAAGCTCTTTAATATGGCTAATGTTTTAGAATCATTCTTCTAGTCAAGTTTTTATTTTGGGGGAATCATAATAGGACGAGAGACGCCTTCTACTCATGGCCTAAGCATGACCACTATAGAAACGGGTTTTGTCTACAGAAGAATAGACAAAGTGAGAGATTGTATAAAGATTTCTACCGTTTTATGCAAACAATGAAGAGAGGAAATGTTTCTATTCTTCAGAAGACAAAATTCTGATAAACCAAGCACGGGTCTCCGCGTGCTCGAAGAGACGAGTTGGATAGAAAGAACTTTGTCTATTCTTTGGTAGAATAGAGATAGAATCGGTTATGCTCGTGCTGAAGAAGCTAGCGGAGGTTAACTGGATGCACAAACCAACGGGGATAGGCCTGTATTTAGCAACTGAACTGACATGGGTTAGGTAAAAGATAAATAGGTCTGAAGATATTTTAAACTATTTCAAAAAACGTAAACATTGTAGCAATTCCTATAACGTCGTAATATGTAGAGAGTTGAGACTTATTTCCTTTCAATTACAAAAAATTCAAGGAAAGATACAAAATTAAGTGCTTTTCCCCCGCCAGTAGACGTGGGCGCGCGGCGTGGGTAGGCGACGAACCCACAGCCTCGCGCTAGCTAGCAGTGCAGCCTACACGAGAAACGCTTAGGTCTAAAAGGGGTGCTAAACAAAACATAATTTGTTTATTTGTCCTTACGAAGGCCATGTAGTGACGATGTTAGCGCTTTTCCCGCTTCTAACCTCCATTCCAAAGTCAAAGTCGAACCATATTATTTATTTCAATTAGAGCACTTACAGGGACTTTTATATTGTAAAGGGATAATTTAAAAGTGCCTGATTTACAGTCGCAGTACGAAAAAGTAAATAAGTACCCAACGAATAATATTGCGAACAATTTTGACTAAATCAAAGTCAACTTTTTCTGAAGTCAAATTTAAAGCAACCAACAGATCGAAAATGAGCTGTTCATCAAACGGCAGGTTACATCTCAAAATAAAAGGAGAAATAGCAAAAGCTATGTATGCTCCGCTCCAGGGCCCCAAGTCTGCTATTGCTATTGTCATAATCGTGTCAGAATGGTCTCATAATGACATCGTTATTGTTGGTTTTGACCTATGACCAACGAGATAGTCTTACTTACTCTAAGGGCGCTTGTAGACGTCCGGTTTTTGTACCGGACAACGGACCGATTTTTTACCGGATTCGCGGTGGTGTATCCGTGTATGGTTTATAATGAATATGTGTACACACACCGGACATTGGTCCGGCGAACAATTTACGCCGGATTCATTATAAACCATACAATCGTAAAAAATCGGTCCGTTGTCCGGTGAAAAAAACTGGACGTCTACAAGCGCCCTAAGCCAATGACCAAAGGTTTTGACTTAGGCTTTGACAGTTATGGTGTCATTATGAGACGAGACCATTCTCACACAATTGTGCAAGAAAGGCCCCAAGTCTGCAATAGCAGACTTGTGGCCCAGATTGCTGACTACTTTAGCCTTCTTTACCCATGATGGAGACGAAATCTAACGACCGATAAAATCGAGGTTTTCCCAAAACTCCGATAACTAGGTATTTAGGTATGTTTCGACAAACGAACCGAGATGACTTTATGAAGCGATATTTAATGATATACGAAAAGATATTATATTAAATTAATAATCTATTATTATTTATCCAATTAATACGTACTATTAGATCAGTGACATGTGTACTTAATAATATGATTTTATGTTTTTAGAAACGCTTGGAAGAGTCCTACATACTACATACACCTGCCTATTTTGTACCGACTCGCCACGTGATATCACCACGAGAACAGCCAATTTGTTTGCGAACGTTTGAGGGAGAATCCCACCGTGACATTCTCCCTCAAACGTTCGCAAACAAACTCGTGGTGATATCACGTGGCGAGTGAACAGAATGAACAGGCTGATCGTCTGCTGATGCTGTCCAACGTACTGTGAGTCTGTGATGCTCCATGTGCTAGTTTGTGATTATGGCAATATCCCATTTGACAGGCTATTCGGAAGGTTGGGAAGCCGTTTGAATAATTACAGGCTGGCATTGTATGTTGTATGTGCCGGCCGCTTGCCATCTGACCCCCTCAACCCAAATATTATAAAAGTACGTGTGAGGTCGGGGGACCCCCGTCAGGAACGAAGTTCCAATAATGTACATATACGTCTGAACGTTTATTTTATTAGGTACCTACCCATTATTACACGGTAAAATTACGCGTATTATTTTCCAATCCGGCGACATTACCTCCTGCTCTACGTCTCTACGGGTACTGCCGGCCTAGCATGACCACGATAGCAACGGGTTTTGTCTACATAGAAATAGTCAAAGTGACAGATTGTAGAAACATTTCTACGTTTTATGAATGAAACGGTAGAAATGTTTCTATAATCTGTCACTTTGTCTATTTCTATGTAGACAAAACCCGTTTCTATCGTGGTCATGCTAGGCC
Source organism: Thalpophila matura (assembly GCA_948465475.1). Classification (NCBI taxonomy): domain Eukaryota; kingdom Metazoa; phylum Arthropoda; class Insecta; order Lepidoptera; family Noctuidae; genus Thalpophila; species Thalpophila matura. Next base: position 17,177,141 of record OX419189.1, on the reverse strand, counting down.
GGCTGGTCAGAGACCGCGAGCGCGATTGCCGTGAGATAAAGATTTATAGAGGGGGCGCGTAACGCTTTTTCATTAGGTACCTACTTGATTTTTTCTAGTCAACTGCTACCGCAAGCCGCTCGTTCCAATAATATATCGGACCCCAGACTAAATGGGAACGACATGGGACGCCAATCACCTCAGGCAACGCCCACTCGGACCTGTCACAATGACCTGAAACTAGTGGCGAAGACTCCATACAACTCGATTCCTACTGGCTTCCCATTGAAAAATTGCACAGTCAGTAGTGTTTACTATTGCCAAATAATATTTTTCTTAATAGAAAAGGTTTATAACTTTATAAGTACTACATACAAGACTTTGAAGCCAGGAAGCCAGCTACGGCTATAGAGTTACTGAACCGCATGTGTCACGCTTGTCATAGGTAAGCATTTTTTGCTCGGCTTACCTCTTAATATTGATTCTTCGCCACTGCCTGTTACCAGATTGTTCATCGGCTGTATAGGTATATTAGTATCTGTTCTGGGTTTTTATTGAGGTCAAAAGTGATTCAAATCTACATTTATAATCATAATACCCACAGAGGGATTACCCAAACGAATTGGCCGTCATGTTGATATAAGTAGGTACCGTACCGTCCCGTAACACAATCATGAGCCTTTCCAATGACTGACACACTCCGGTACAAGGTATAAGATAGTGGGGGTAGGAGAGATTAGGGGGTGAAGTGAAGGGAACTATAAGTAGGGTTACCAGATCAAATAATGAAATTTCCTGACAATACCCGACCTTTCAGCAGGTAAACCTGACATTTTGTCTGAATGTTATCATGTGACAGCGAGATTTCCAAAATAAGCATGCACGCCCGCCGTCCGCATCGTATCAAGTACGAAACTGGTTTTTAAACAAAAAAATATATTTAAAATACTTAATATTTTATTTTTTGTTGCCAGAATGATTAGTAAGTAGGTATATTTTTCTCATTCAATTTAAAAAAATCCTGACAATTACATAATTCCCTTTCCCTGACAGAGGGCCAAAATTCCGGATATGTCAGGAAAAATCCTGACATATCCGGAATTAGTGTTACCCAAGTTACCACTTAGTAAACCTCTTTATGAATCTCTACCCATCAACATAATTACAGCAGGGGTGACTATTTATTTATTATTTTAATTACTTTCCACACTAAATCCATAAATCAATATAATCAATCAATCCGTAATCTATGTGATCTTTCAATATATGTAGTATAAACGATGTGCTCGTCTCGAAGCCTTTAGAAGCGTATCCTAGCAACCACTTTCATCCAATATTTTCAATACAAATGATACTTCACTTTTCTAAGAAGTGAACGAGCGATAGAGCTTCGATGGGTAGTGGGTATAATAGTTATTACGTTCAAACTTCAATAACAATTTTGAAATAGGTATATACAGGGTGTCCACCAACCCGCACTGGGCCCGCGTGGTGGACTACGGCCCACTCCCTCTCACAGAGGAGGCCTGTGTCCCAGCAGTGGGAACATTATAGGCCGATTATGCTATATACAGGGTAACATTAAAACCAGTGCGGATATTTTAGGAGGTGAAAGTACTCATGAATATGATCAACTTTTATTATGGGACCGACACTGAAATTTGAAAAAAAAATCAGCAGTTCCCTACATTTTGATCGTGTTGTAGTGCAATTTTGTAGGGAACAGCTGTTTTTTTTTTTTTTTTCATATTTCAGTGTAGTAGTAGTAGTAGTAGCATAAGCATAGTATAATCGGCCTATAATGTTCCCACTGCTGGGACACAGGCCTCCTCTCTGTGAGAGCGAGTGGGCCGTAGTCCACCACGCGGGCCCAGTGCGGGTTGGTGGACGTCACATGTCTTTGAATTTTTTGGTTCTAGGCAGCCCCGGATCTTGAATTATATCGAGGCGGGGCAAAAACTGAAAAATGCCGCCCCCGCCCGACAGTTTTTTTCTTATCATCAGCATAATTTAAGCCATAACACGCCCACTGATGCTGATGGACATAGGCCTCCTCCAAAGAACGCCACAACGACCGGTCTAGCGCTGTGCTTTGCGATTACTACGCTTGGTAGACGAAAACACTACTCAGTGTATTCGTCTACCAAGCTTGAATTTGCCGCCCGGGGCATGGGCCCCGGCTAGCCCCCCCCTAAATCCGGGGCTGGTTCTAGGGCATGCCGGTTTCCTCACGATGTTTTCCTTCACAGCAAGTGATAATTAATTTCTAATACGCACATGACTCCGAAAAGTCAGCGGTGCGTGCCTCGGGATCGAACTCGAACCATTCGCCGTGGGAGGCACATGGTTAAACCCTCAGATCATAGAAACAAGGAGATGTGCCAAGGCGGTATAGAGCTTGATGCCTGATCTTGAGCAAATTGCTCATATTAAAAACGTACGCGCTGGCGACGAACCGAACACGATCGATGGTATAAATACAGTGTTTTAGTTTAGTGCTAGTGTTGAGTGACGATTAACAGTGTTAGATTGAGGGTGTGCGGAATGTTAAATGCGCGGGAAATCTTTTTTTTTCACAAGGAGCGCTTAATTATGCGCGTAATTGTGTCGAAAAATTTACTAAAAGTGGCATCAGTTGTTCCCGTACTAATTTGCTATGATGGCATATCTCCTTGTTTCTATGATCTGAGGTTAAACCACTAGGCTATGCATTGCACTGCTTCTTAGTATTACTTCTGCAGTATGACTTGATGTAGGTATTTCTAATAGGTAGGTACTTTAAACATTACCAAACTTTTATAATAGGTAAGCCTTCAATCATTGGAATAAAATAATATAGGTAGGTATTTTTTTTTGTATTGGTTCTAAACGAGTTTTTGATGCGAACAGATAATGACATAATGATACTATAGTACCTACATACAAATTCTACTATGTATATTTTTTGCGCTGGCCACATACCTAATATTATGTAACAAAACCGGTCATTTCCAAACACCGGTGATGTCAAATTAATAGTGATGATAAAAAAAACCGTAAAGTATCTTTCCTCTGCTCGAAATAGAGCACACAAAAACTTTTCACTACATTTAATTAAGCATTGCAAAATAAACAATACACGTGGAACGCAAGGACGGACGTCGAACCTGTGTTCCCGGTTCCCGGGCGCGGTGACAGAGCGCATAAGGGGCGGGGGTAGCGAGGGGCTGCTTCTATTTATATAAAATCGATAGCTCGCCCGTGGCCTTGGGAGCATCGATCGCGACAGATGGGTGTGTGTGACGAGCCCCCGAGCACGATTGTACTACGCTGCGTGGAAAATTTTCCGACAAGGAAATGTACCCCAAATGCTTAGATTTAAGAATAAAAGGGAAGGAATCTCCCACATGAGAAACAGTAAAAAAATGGGCAGGTAACTACGGTGTAAAGTGACTACAGTAGGTAGTCTTCGTAAGGTAAAAAATATGCTAGTCAATAGGTATTTAATATATGAAACACTTTTTCTTTTGAAAGAAAGTGGAATTGATGAGACCAAAAGGCGGACCCTAGCAACAACTGAGATTCATCAAATTATTACCCACACCATGACATGGATTTCTCTGAAGCTCGGTCCTCCCTCCGTTTCCCTTCTACCACCCACTTTCGCCCGCGTTGCTGATTGGCTCTGGCCAAATGACAGACACACAGATTTTTCTACATGCTGATGCACACAGGTACACAATTATAATAATCTGTGATGCACGGCGCCGTTCGCGCTTGACGTGTGCGTTCTGCGCGGGAATTACGAATTGAGCAGAGAACGACTTTGTCAACGGAAATATATTTAGGAGACAAATAAAAACGAGAAAATCCATTATTGGAATATCTGGTTAGCTCTAAATCAGCAATAATTCGAATGAATAATCATTACTTGAATGGATTGACAAGTTTCATTGTTTCTTTCGAATGTTTATTTTGTATGTTTATCAGAATAGCATGGCCAATCTAGTATCTGTACCTAATGCAATACCGAGTCGATATAGGTAACTATTCAAAGAGGTTTTAATCATCAAATCCCGCCCGTGTCAGTTGTTTTTAAATATTTAACAATAAATCAGGAACGTTGCGAATATTCGCACCTGATCTGCATCAACAACCGCGGAACATTCGCATTAATTTTGAAATCCACCTCCGCATCCACAATAAAATAATGTGGATCTTTTGCGGATGCAGAAGTCAGTTGTGCAAGTAGCGACAAGAAATTGTAGGCGCGGAACAGAGAGTGAGCGCGGTAGAAAGACCCATCTTTATCATTTACTCAAGTGAATTAAGTATCTATTAAAAAAAAATTGACGTCCGCATCCACAGATTTTGAAAATTTTGCATCCGCAACTTTTCTGATTTAAATATCTCCCCTCGCGAAGCCTGTTTTATTAGGAAAGTAAGGGAAAATATGTTTTCCTTCTCAATATAATTTTGAAAAAGTCTGTACACTTTACTCAAAAGGCCAAGTAATTGTTGCCTCTATTCCCGAAATATAATTGAATAAATTATGTCTTCTGTCTACAATGCTAAGGCAGTTAGGAAAGGCTAGTTATCAATATCCATTATTAGGTACCTACTATATTTGTATCAAAGTTCTACTAAAAACAAACAAAGGCTTTATAAGTATAATATTAATAGAGTTTGAGTACTACAGCACATACCTGAGTTATTTGAAGAGCGGCCAGGATCATCAGCCATTTCTCCAGAATCCTGCAAAATATTAATTTAAATATGTTTAATTAACATGTTTGTTCATGAGTACATTTATTATAAAATATAGTAATAATGAACTGTCCATCCATTCAAACTTTTAAAGTATACTAGTTTTATATGCGACACACTGCTGATGTAATACAAAACAAACTGGAAGTAGGTATTTCTTATAGGACTAAAGAAATATAGTTCCAAATTTTTCCAAAAAATTACCTACTATAGCTAAATTAGAAATTTAAAAGTAGTTTTTCTGTGTAAAAAAATATTTCATATAAACAATTATTCAAGGAACAAAATTGATGTCTTAGAAAATCAGCATATATTGTTTAACATTAGAATTCTGTTTCCATTTATTTAATATTACAAATGTTATTGCCTTGTTACTTGCCAAAAAGGAGGAAAGTAGACACAATAAAATATTTGGTATTTAAATAGGTATTATTCTTATAACCAATTTGTAAATAAATATAATTTATCATTTATCTCTGTCAGTGTTAGGTCAGGTATTGCCTTAATAAATGAAATGGTTCTCGACTACAAACTGGCACACACTATTACACTGCACTCATAGCCTATATTATGCTATAAGATTATGATAACTACGGTTTGAAATCATTTATTTCCTGAATATTACACATCACATTTAGAGAAATAAATACTAATTATTTTGTCATCATAATCTATAAGTTATACATACACTACAATGGCAGTTGTATACTTTAAAAAATGTTTCAAAGACATCACAAAATGTTTTAATTATTTATCATAGTGAGAAATAGTGTTGCTGTTCTATATTTTGTCAAGAAAGACTTATTACTAGTATTTACACTAACAAAAGTAGACAAACACAGCCTTATGAAAATATATTCAAACATTGAATTCAGAATAGATCCAAGACTCAAACATTGTGATGTTTTAGTAATAATGTACTGATTCTGGTGTGTAAGCGAAACAAGTATTAATGACAACAACTGGTATCTTGTTATGATAGTATTATTATATTTTAATTAGGTACGATAAACCAGTATAAATACCAATATATGACATAGTTTTCTTGTGTGATGTGGAACACACAACAACAACAAGGTGAGGCTTCTATTAACAAGCATAATAATATATACAGAAAATGTGACCTTTAGGCTATTGAAATAACTCAATACGGTACATAAATAAATAAAACAACCACAATAAACCAACTAATAATACCTTGCTTACACCAGCTGGGGTTCCACCAAACACTTGATCTTATTATTGTCCTCAAAACACACAATGTTACAGATTTACATACTCATTTGTATAATTTTAACGTCACAGTGGACACAAATAACAACATTTTAATGACGAATTCATCTCAAAGTCTTTTATTTCACATGATAATTAAATACACTTCAAAACAAGCCAAAAATCTATGTTTTGACCAGATTTTGACGTAATACTTACGTCGAATGATCAGTCCGTTCGCATTTTCTGTGTCAAGAAATAAGTAATTTTCCTATTTTTTTATTGGCCAATAAGAATCTTACAGGAGAACTTACATATTACCACCAATCAGACCAATAATTGTGTTGACAACAATTTCAGAGTAGAGTCTAAGCAGTAAAACCGGTATATCCTAATGTACGGTTTTATATGGATTTATAGAGTCTGGCAAACGAAAGCTGGTCCTGAAAAAGCGGGGCAAATTAAAAAAAACACATTATGGTATCACTAAGAACAGTAGGAATAAATTGTGTTGATACTTGACAACAAATAATATATTAGGGGCGGAATTTTCAATTGTTTGCAAAATAAATGCGGTGGTTGGTTTGACATATTTTCTACACAAAAGATGCCAAACAACCACATCTATTCCTCAGAAAAAGTTAACTGACGATTGAAAAATCGAACGTAAGTAAAAAAGGTACGTAATTATGTTTTAATTGGTTTTAATTTTAGGTATATTAATTTGTTATAAAGATGTTATATATTAAATAAACCATTTATTACATAATTATGCGGATAAGGAAAATATGACAATTTGAAATATTTATTAATAGTATAAGTATCAAAACTATATCATGTAAACAAACCCTTTAAAGAATGTTGTCATGTAAAAAGTTTCGATTAAATCTCAGGCTTACCTTTCGTTTGCCAGACTAGCGCCTGACCTCATTTCCCTTCTTTTTCAACTCAAATAATTCACGTCGCAGGTAGTCAGAGGCAAGAGGCAATGAATATGTAAGTAAACTCTAGGCAGAGGTCTCATCATTGATTCCTTTATTTACTCTGTTTTTGAGTTCAGCAATTTCTAGCGTTTGGTATTGATAACGTAGAAAACGTTTTATAAGGTCCAATCGTATAATTAAGCCAGATCATGAAATTCCTCAGCATTTCATGAAATGCAGCCATTTTATGATTTAGCCAGCTTAAAACCCGCCTTATCGTTCAACTCAACACATCGTTTGACGATTTGGGCCTATCGAATACGTAGAGTGGTTTGTTGTCACTTGTCATTCTACAGAATATGAACACGATATTACCTATGTTTGTCCAATAGTGACAGAACCGAATAAGCCAACCCCGGCTTCACGTGGTTTTATTTGCCCTATCACTAGAGTGTTTTTGTAAGGCGGAGGCGCGGAGGGAGAGCAGCCCCCGTCGTAGGGGTGGAGCGCTGCAGGGATGGAGGGGCTGCACTGCCCGCAGCTCTGGAGACGTGTAAAATGCCGTGGTCCGACCATATTGGCCACATCATGAAAAAGAAATAGCCAACCTTCACACAGTAATGCGTCATTCTAATACTCCGTTTATTATGGATAATATGGGCGATTGTGCACTACACGTTTCCAGCACGTTTTTTCACAAACCGTTATTTTTATACATTTTAAGTATTGTATAAAAGTATGAAAAAAAAAATGGTTCGTAAAAACGTGCTGGAAACGTGTAGTGCACAATCGCCCTAAGTCTATGCTTGTAAAGAAATGTGAATGTCATTTTGACAAACAAAATGACAAGACAATTAGACAATGACATATGAACTGTCAAAAAGTAAGTCGCCTACTCGCGCTCGATTCACAATCACATGTCAACAAAACAAAGTTGTAGGTTGTACCGGAAAAAAGCGCGGGAAATTCGTATCGATTGGGCGCCTTTTTTAAAACAAATTTTCAAATAATTAGTTTATTCCTTCACAAGTTCATTTGCTTGCTTTTCTCATGATGGGGAAGAAAGGGCATCCAAAGAAAAGAAAAAAAGAAGATGTTTCGTCTTCTGCTCCACCATTGCTGTCCTCTGAAGACGACGGTGGAGCCTCAAGCTCTTCAGAGGAATCAGTACCAATTGAAAAGGATAAGTATCGGGAATTCAGGATTCCTGACTACATTAGGTCATACCCTGAAAGCGGAGGCAATTTTGAATATGTCGTATTTTTTGAAAGTATTGACTTAGTCCCGATCGGTGATAGAGACATGATGTCCCTTTCAACCAGCATAAAAAAATACAACAAGGGAGTAAAACAATTATTGCGCATGAATCGTTATAAAATTGGTGTTATTTTTGAACGTCCTGGTTTAGCCAATGCAGCGTTATTGAATCGTAAGTTTTTGGATAGTTATAAATTGAAAGCCAGTATTCCTGCAACTGCTACGGAAAATACAGGTGTTATTATGCATGTTCCAATTGACCTGAGCAACGAACACATTTATAATGCTATAACTAGCACAAAGAATATTATTTCTGTCAGAAGATTTATGCGTCGTACTATTTCAGAAGGAGGGGGGGTGTCTTTTCAGCCTACGAAGACGGTGTCCATCACATTCTCGTGTGCAACAATACCCGATAGTGTAGACCTGAACAGCTGGCGATTCGAAGTACGGCCGTACATTCCGCCGGTGAAACAATGCCTGAAGTGTCTAAGGTATGGTCATATAGCCAAATTCTGTAAGAACTCCCAAAGATGTTCCATATGTACAAAGGACCATAATTATAAAGAATGTCAAATACCATCAACTGAGGCTACATGTTGTCACTGTCAAGGTAATCATGTAGCTATTTCGGCACAGTGTCCAGTCAAACAGCAAAAAGTGGAAGAAAACAAACACAAAATTAATAAGAAATCTTATGCAGATTTATTCAATGAAAAGTCATTTCCATCCCTTTCAAAGTCCAGTCCTGCTAAACAATTACAATCACTAATTGAAACAGAACCAATTTTAAATATTTTAATACAGACAATAGTAACATTAATTTCTCAAAATAAAAATAATGAAAAGAGTATTTGTACTCAAGCATAAAAGATGTTCTATTATCAAAAATCCAGAATAATATAAATAAACCTTAATTTTATGGATCAGCTGAATATTGTACAGTGGAATGCTCAGAGCATCAATAGTAATAAACTTGCTTTTTCGTATTTTTTACATGAGTATAACATACATGTAGCTTTATTGTGTGAGACTTGGCTCAAGCCTCACATGAGATTTAGTATTAAAGGTTATAATATAGTAAGATTAGACTCAGGTAATTCACACAATGGTGTAGCTATTTTAATACATAACAGTTTACAATTTAGTAAAATAGATACTTTATATGATGATTCCATACAAAATATAGCGATTCGTTTAAAATATGGCAATAAAAAAGAAATTTCATTAGTTAGTTTTTATAGTCCTGGAAATGCTTCATTTACTAAGTATAAGTTTGATAATTTAATTCGCAATATTCCTGGTCCTCTTTTGGTGGGTGGAGATTTCAATGCACATCATTCGGCTTGGGGATGTAACAGTGTGAACATCCGTGGCCGAGAGGTGCTTGAAATCATTAATGACTGTAATTTGGTTTTATTGAACGATGGAGAAATGACAACTGTAGGCTCTGATAGGTGGCAAAGAAATGCACTTGATTTAACTGTAGTATCAACTTCAATTTCATTATCTTGTAACTGGTCTGTTCATGATGATCCTTTAGGTAGTTACCATTTGCCTGTAATTACAAAGTTACTTATTAATGACAATTATAATAACCCACATGATATGGAAGCTTCAAATTTGCCAAAACATTTTAATTTTAACCTGGTTGATTGGGAAATATACAAGAAGACTGTTGATAGTTTGTTAATGAATTTTAAAATTAATAAAGATAACCCATTAAATTCATATAATGACATGATAAAGTTATTAAATTTAGCTGTTATTAAGTCATTACCATCAACTATAAGATCTGATTCTTCTTTTGATACAGCATCAGTAAATAATAATCGTAAAAAACGCATTCCATTACCATGGTGGAATTTGAATTGCACTAAAGCAGTAGAAGACTCTAGGAATGCCTATATAGTATTCAAGCACCATCTCACATTGGAAAAATATATTGAGTTTAAAAAATTACAAGCTCTTAAAAAATTAGTGTTAAAAAGAGAAAGATATTTAAGTTGGATTTCTCTGTGTGAGTCATTTAATAGAACTACTCCATTATCTAGGGTTTGGCAAATGTCAAAAAGATTTAATAAAACATTTTCACCTTCAAGTAATAATATTGCTCCTTGGGTATTTGATTTTCTTAAAAAATATACTCCAGATACAGTTGAGGGGCCATTTCAATCAATTCCTCATGAAGTAAAAGCTTCAGGACATTATGAATATCTAATTTATCCATTTTCTCTTCAGGAATTAAAATCTGCAATATCATCTAGACGAGATTCAGCTTTTGGCCTTGATGGAATACCTTACAAAATGTTGAAAAATGTATCAATTATGGCACTTTCTGACATATTAAGTGTTTTAAATTTACTCTGGCAGGAAATGGTTATCCCTAATGAATGGAAAACAGATTGTCTTATCCCAGTACTTAAACCTAACAAAGTAAGACACAAAGCAGAATCTTATAGGCCAGTAGCATTAACATCATGCATGGGAAAAACCTTTGAACAACTAATTAAACAAAGAGTAGAATTTTATATAGAAAGTAATAGTCTATTACCATCCAATCAATTTGGCTTTCGACGTGGGTTCTCTACTCGAGATAGCATTTCTCATTTGCAATTAGATATATACAATTCTATTAAAATGGACAATCATTTTGTTGGTGTCTTCTTTGATGTAGTGGGTGCATTCAACAACATTAATCTGCACATTTTGTGTGGTGAACTTCGTGCCCTTGGTATTCCTGAAAAAATTATAATATGGATCTTTAACTTTTTACATGGTAGAGAAGTATATGTCAAGGTGAATAAACGTTTAATAGGGCCACGTTTTTCATATAAAGGCGTATGTCAAGGTGGCATCCTCAGTCCATTGATTTATCTTCTTTATTTACATAGACTAAACATTGTACTTGGTCTTGAAGTGGCAAATTTGCAGTTTGCAGATGATTTGGTTATCTATGCTTCAGGTTCAGATATAAGTTCTGTTGAAAGTATTTTAAACACAGCTTTAACTCGACTAAAGAACTATTTTCATTATCTTAACTTAGATATTAGTCCAGAAAAATCTAAAGTTATAGTGTTTGGAGAGTGTGAAACAGACCTACATATCTATTACAATAATAGTGTTCTTCCAATAGTGAATGAAGTGAAGTTTCTGGGTATCATTTTTACAAGCAACCTTTCATGGACTAAGTATGTCGATTATCTGTTAGGTAGAGCTAATAAAGCATTTAATTTTATAAAGTCACTGTCGATTGCAGCTGATCCAAAAATTTTGCTTATGTTATATAAATCTCTAGTCCGCAGTCATTTCGAATATGGATTTTTGTGCTTTGGGTCTGATCAGAGATTGGTTCACAAATTGGAGATTCTTCAAAACCACAATCTTAGATGTGTAACTGGTGCAATGAAGACAACTCCAATTAATTCACTTCAAATTGAGTGTAACACTCCTCCTATGAATATAAGATTTCAGTTTTTAAAGTCCAAATACATTCTCAAGCTTTTATCTTTCGAAAATCATCCTTTATTAAAGAAAATATTATTTTATTATAGAGTATACAATCCCTCTAATTTCGTAAATGTCCCTTATATATTTCATGACTTTTCTAATCTAATCAGTATTGATGATCAATATCAAATTGAGAAATGTAAAGGCAGATGGCCATGTTACTCCGGTAATTACATCAGCAAATTCTGGCCCATGAACATTTACATTAATCGCGATCTTCGGAGTAAAGAAGATGTCTATCAGTTAATTGCAGAGTTCCCTGGGTACAGGCATATATTTACTGATGGATCCAAAAACAATAGAAATGTTTCGTTAGCCATATATTTACCTCATCTTACTGTTGGACATGGAGTTCGGTTACCTGGAGCCATGTCTATATTTACAGCAGAATCTCTAGCCATTTTATCAGCTCTGCAGTACATACATGTAAAGAATCTTGGGCACACAACTTGGCTTATAGCGACCGACTGCATGAGTGTTCTCATGGCCTTACAAAACCCGAAACTGGACGCCAATACCGGAAATATTTTATATGAGATTCGGACTTTATACGCTGATCTTTGTTCTAGAGGATTTACAATAAGCTTAATATGGACACCCTACCCTCCCACATAGGAGTAGCAGGAAACGAAAACGCAGATTATCTTGCAAGAGTTATTGTTGACGTTGACATCCCAGAGACAAGAAATGTTGCCATACCAAGTTCGGACCTGCTTACTAAATTACGTGAACAAAACACCTGTAATTGGCATGAGAACTGGCAAGAAACACTAAGAACTAAAGGAAAATGGTATGCGAAAATAAATCAAATCACTGGTTCTGCGCCCTGGTTCACCAGATCTGAAGGCTTACCACGAGCTCTTAAAGCAGGACAGAAATTGAACTGCCCTGCTTTTTTGTACTATGACATCACATTAGCAGGCCTGCGGCAGGCCTGCTGAGTTGACGTTTATGAAAACCGTTCACCTTTTTTTTGTATAGACTTTTCATACCATGACGTGCTAGCAAAGCGTTTATTGAACGTCTGTAATGTCAAAATAAACCATCTTGAAAAAGTTACTATTAGACAAGCTTATTCAACATTGTTTTGTTATATTGAAGGTAAGCTGTGAGGACTTGAGCGACCGTCTGACTAATATCACACAATATGAGGTTGTGAAGTCAATAGTATATAAAAATATGAGAAATAAGTGCGTAAACAACACTTTTTATTAGCTAGGTACTTAAATATAATATTTGTAGGTGTATGACGAGTACGAATTATTTAACAATATTAATTTGGAGAATGATTATCGATTTATCGTAAGTATGATAAAAAGAAACTGACGGCATCGCCTTAGGGAATGAGCCTTTTCAAATTAATGAAAGGGAATTTATGAATCAATATAGTTGGACATTTCAACTTCTTTGTGTTCGACTAAAAACAAAAAATAAAATCATCAAAATGTATGACCTTATGAAATTAGGAATTTATTCAATTTCTAATTGAATCCATTACTAATTTATTTTGCAACAAAGAATATTTTGATTTAGGTTTTGGAACGTAACCAAAGGATTAGATTTAGGTTTTTGAACGTTGTTTATTTGACTGGAGTGTATAAGATGGAGGAACAGTTCTATGCAAGTGTCAGTGTATGAAAAATGTCCATCAAAATGTGTTAAATTAGGGTGGCGCTACTGTGCTACATTCATACCATACCATTTGCTTATGCTAGCGTCACTTTGAAGGGTTTTTAAACAATTATTTTACTACATAAAGCTGGACACTTTTTCAACTTGTCTCCCGTAAGAGTTAATACTCCTCAATTTACTCTCCATAACAATGACGTAACAGCAGGCCAGAGACAAGCTTTACTATTCAACTTCGTTCAATAATCGTTCACCTTTAGTACTGTCATGGTACGATTTTTAGCGATTCAGCAGCAGGGTGGCAGCAGGCCTGCTTTAGAACTGACTGGAAATTGAATGGTTTTCTAAAAGCTCATGGTAAGCCCCCTGTTCTTCCTAAGAGCAGAAAATTTTACACAACTTTAAACCGTCTTAGATTTGGACATGGAAGATTCAATGCACATTTAGCCAGAATGAAAATTATTACATCGCCTGTTTGTATAAATTGTAACTTAGGAATTGATCAGACCCTAGATCATATAATTTTTGAATGCCCTGCATATGATCTACAAAGAATTCCTCTATTTGATAATTTACTGGAAATATATAAAACGCCAGCAAGCATCCCGCGCGACACTCAAAGTTTGCTGGAAAATTACAGTACATACACAGCACTGTATACATTTATTGACAGCACTGGTTGGGCAATCTGACCGATCGGGGCGACATAATAATATTAGAAGGATATGACCCGGATATGACCTTACTTTACAACATGATTATGACGAATACACGGATATGACACCTTAATATTATGATTTTGACTAATGAATACTGAAGACGTGGCTCTGGCCTAAAATAAATAAACATAATCAAGATATAAACTACTAAGGACGAGGCTGTGGCCTTATTTACTTTTGGACAAGAAGTATGAAACTGAAGACGAGGCTTCGGCCTTACTTACCTTTGAACAAGAAGGATAAAACTGAAGACGAGGCTTTGGCCTTACTTTTAATCAAGAAGGACAATAATTACTGAAGACGAGGCGGTATGGTCCAAGACCTTAGCCTGCCCAAGAAGGGCGAAGAGAAAAAAAAAAAAAAAAAAAAACTACTCGCGCTCGCGTGTTGCTGTTGGCTGTTGACTCTGACTCATTCGTTCGTTCATGGTTCAGCAGTCAGCCCCAATTTCCCAAATAAACAAAAATCTATCTGTGACGCAGTGCTAGATAATTAAAAATGTTTTCATCAATTTTTGGTAAGCGGAGATCTTCGCCAGTGGAAGTAGAGGTGGAGGAGGAGACTCCTCCGATCCCTGGAGCGAGGCCCGACGATGGATTCGTTGTGGTTGATCCAAATTCGCCTAGGAACAACATATATCCAAACGTGAGTGGTGTCGGTGGCCCGGTCCCGTACCCGCAGAGACCCGCGCCGGCAGCACCGAGGCCAAGAACTGCGGTAATAGATCCGACTTTCCATTACCTGCAAGGAGTTCCATTCACCCTGTCTAAAACACTTCAGATGGCTTCAAACAAAGATGCATTCGCTGCGGAAGTCGCAGATCTTCTTGCGTTCCTCACCAACAAAGTCAATGTGAGCAGTTTTGACTACGACTTCTCTATAGAGCGGAGTGTTTTGAAGGAATGTTAAAGGAAGAACTAACCAGCAATGAAAATACAATGTTTGATGTGTTTTACTTCTAATGGTACTATTGATGTGTATTTGTGGTTAAAAATATTTTAATATTCATATTATATGATAAATCATATATATTATGCTGAGCAGCTAAGTTCTCTAAGAAGTTATTTGTCATGACTACAGCCAGTGTTGATGAAACATATAGAAAATTATGACACTGTGATGGGCTATCTAGAAGTATAAACAAAGCAATCGAATGCTACAATGTTTATTACATATTATTACTATGTTGGTGTAATTTCACATACAAATTTGGATATGATTATATAATTATGTATTTTTGTTTACCTACTTAGTTTATTGTAAAAGTAATAAGCTTAAAATATAATTTTGTATTAATCTACAACCAGACAAAGTGTTGTACTTACTGTGTATTGATCATAGTTAAAAATTAAGCAAAATATTTACTACACAGATTATGTAAAGTAAAAAGTTTAATTAGGCCTTTATTAAAGTAATTGGTAAAAAATGTAACCCACACTTTGTATGTGATACTAAATAGGGCAGGTTTCACTAACTCTGGATAATTTCTGTTCAACTTATTTTACAAATAATTTACACAGGTACAAGTTAAGTTCCATTTTTTTAAGTGGTATATAATACCAGTCAGGAGACTGATACTGGCCCTGAGTGTTAAGCTTGACATAGATAAGATGCCTGTCAAAAGCAGCATCCTAAAAGGCACACAGCATACATTGCACTAATAAAAGCATGCTTGTTTCTTAATATGTGCACATAGGGTAGCATTTGCTTGAAATTGTATTGTATGTAAATTGCATTGTGTAACAAAGGCAAACCTTTGCCAATAGTACAGTAGTGGAGCAAGCTCCAGCATAATGCACTAGTACTATTACAGTTTGGTAATCTAAGATCAAGTTAGTTGTCCCTTGTGCAGTTAGGTGAAATAGTCAATGAAGTAGTTATGCCCAACAGCCCAAGGCACTCATAAGCAAAAATGAATGTAACTTATCTCAGGCATCTAAATAGAAACTTAAGTCGCCATGTATTTCATTATACAGTCAAGATATTTACAACTTTGGCAAGAAGTTGTTTCAAATATTCCTGTGATGTTTTCAGTTTTCGTAATATAAGGATTTAATACAAGAAAAAAACTGTGCGAGTCTTTATTAATTATAATCTAATATCTGTTATACTATGTAATTATGTATAAATATGTAAAAGGTTATTAATTAAATTGTAAATAAAAATATAAAATCCAAATAAAAAATATTTTATTATAATTTACTCAAACATCTAGCAGTTTCAAAGAAGGAAGTATTTCCTATATCTAAACTTCTTTAGGAAATCACTTAACCTTGTTTTTAACAGATTAAAGAAAGGGAGCATAGTTTAGAGCCACTATCATAAATGAAACGAGATTGTAAATAAAAATTTAAAAATAATTTGACAATGAATATACTGCAGGTGCTTTTGTAACATTTCAATATACTTATTACAGACATACTGCAATGTTTTGCATAAAATTAGAATGTAACAACATTTATAATGATATCAAGGACACACTATAACAGAAGTGTAGCTTATTAATACACAAGATTTACAGTACACTATTAATAATATCTGGTACTCATTATCTGATTTTATACATTGTTGAAACATAACATACTCCATCTGGCACAGCACAATAGTCCATATTCTTAACTTCCACCATCACACGACCAGCACCAATCATTTCCTTCACACATAGTCTTGGGTATAATAGACATAACAGTCCACGACAGAAACCATGGAATCCTTACTTATCCAACTTTCTGCATATAGCATTTACCATCATCTATATCATTGCCGCTAACCCAACAATAAATGCTACTATTATCAAGAATGGTATCCATGTCTTCAGAAAAGCTCCAAAACTGAAAAATAAAAATAAAATTGTTATTAGACTCAAGTTTTATTGATTTAAAAAGCAAACCTTGTTCTATATAATGAATTTCAATTTAAAAAATTCTGCAAGATCTATGTAAATTAGTTTAGTCAAATGGTTGCAGGCAAGCACAATATAATTTACTTATAATT
Organism: Thalpophila matura; assembly: GCA_948465475.1. Classification (NCBI taxonomy): domain Eukaryota; kingdom Metazoa; phylum Arthropoda; class Insecta; order Lepidoptera; family Noctuidae; genus Thalpophila; species Thalpophila matura. Next base: position 17,160,172 of record OX419189.1, on the reverse strand, counting down.
AAAAAAAAAAACGATTGGAGGTACACAAAAAAAACCAATAGAAGTATTATTATTTTTCTATAATAACTACAAAATTACCTGACATATCTTGAGTATGGTATCATGTAGAAGGCCAGTTTGACCATGTTCCAATTCTTACAACCTCCGTAGTTCATGATGTTGAGAGCAGTTGCTACATGAGAGTGACAGTTGTCGTAGAACAAAATGTGCTGCAAATTAAATATTCATGGATTAATACATTTCTATGAAGAGAAAAAACAAAATGTGTTCTCATTGGTATAAAACTTGAATTCTATGTACCTACCATTCTCTTTTTATAAATCTCGGAAGCCTCTGCAACAGCAGCATCCCATCCTGCCTGTCCATTTGAAGCCTTTTGAGGAGACAACTGCCAGTACTTTGTTGGATTCCCAAATGCCATCAAATCTTCAGACACAAAGTATGGACCAGCAAAGTCTCTGATTATTCCTGATGAGGTACAAATGCCCATATGCCCAAGGAATGGAAAAATCCACCTGTAAACATATTTTTCCTTATTATTCACAAAGGACGTAGTTATGCAAAATAGAACCAACCCACAAAAAGGTACTTAACCCAGTAATGCCTAGCGTGTCCAAATGGACACGTATTTAGTGGTAAAATTAAATATTTGGTAAGCTAACCTAGCTTTCTTTTTTGGCAAAGTAATTCTTATAGCGTATTCACTAAAGCCTATAGTTTCTGTAAACTTTATTATGCTGCTGATATTTTCCATTATTTTGGAAATATTTGCATTGTATGTTCAATAAACTTGCGAACAGGTGAAAAAATGGATCCCAGATGAGAGTAGGTAATATTATGTCTATGTCTTGTTGTTTACCTATGTTATTTTTATGATATATGATATTTTTATAAATACCCTTGGATGACGTAACGGGAAAACAAAGCTCTGCTTTCATTTTAGTTTGTTTTTTTCACAATAAATTCGATGTGTCCATATGGACACGCTAAGCATTTGTCGTAGCTTATTATCAAAGCAATTGTTATATTTCAGCTGCTTTGATTTCGATAAATTCAAGGAAACGTGTACACTAAATCAAGTTCTTTATTACCTATTTGTATAAAAAAGATGATGGCGTAGATCAGCCAATGCCTGAATCTCTTTTTATAACCCTCGGAGCCAGCTATTTTGAGTAATAAGGACTCTCCTGGCGAAGGTAATAGTGGAAGGGCAGAAAATTTGAATGATTGTCAGTTGTTTGTTGAGACAGAGATGCGTTTTCGGAATAAAAATGCCAATAGACGTTTTGATGACCTTTGTGGGAGAATTCATATAAGAGGAAAGAAATAGTACTGGTCCCTGATGACATGGATGTTAGATGCAAGCGTTCATAACGCATGACTCCAGAAATGACTGGAGCTAACGTTTTCCTATTCGATTTTCGTAAGAGATTGTCTAAAGCTGTCTTCAGACTACGCTATACTATATAGTATACGATATACCTTATAGCATAGCGCAGTATACAAAGCCAATAATATATAGTATAGCACAGTGTGAACGTGTCCATAACAATGTATGGTGCGCGATATTGTTGTGCTATGAGCTATATGCTATAATGCTATATAGTATAGCGTAGTCTGAAGACAGCTTTACAGTACCTCAACAAACATCGGACGGTTGTCAAAAGTCCAGGAAAACCTAGTACTGCGACATCTGCACTAACAGGTTCATCGAGATATGAAAGGACTGATCACTATGTCCAAAAAAAAAAAGGGCAATATGTGGGGCCATCGTGTAAAAACAAATTTTCAGCAGGTAGAATTGAATTCATAAAATGCAATGTGGGCTTATGTGTTTCTTGCTTTTATCATATAAAATCACACTTTTACAATTTACCTACAAATACTTTTTTGCTACTGATAATGCTTAGCGTGTCCACATGGACACATAGTTTTTTTCTATTTTGCAATATATTTATTCAAACCAAAATTGTATATTTCATTTACGTACCCTATAATGAACCCTAATTTATAAAAAAAACATTAAAAACTAAAAAAATACAAATTCGGGCATTACTGGGTTAAGAGATAATTAGATTTTTGTTTCTGAAGTGTGTAGAAACAAATAGGTAAGTTATTTGAGATAAACAACTTTACTAGGTTAAGGTTAGTATTGATGACGATTTAAGACAATACATTATTTGGATTTTAGTGAGATTTTAGTATCTATTTATGATCAAAAACCTGATGGTTCCTTATTGCAAAATTATGTTTTGTGGATTGGATCTGTATTGCCATATGTTTTGGTTTAGCTTGGTTCTGTTTTGCGTAATGAAAAAGCTTAAGATCTATAGGTACTATGCCACATGGGTCTGTATTTTTTTTTTAAAGTGACTCAATCTAGGGTTGGTATCCTTGGCAGCTTTCAATAATGAGTAAAGAGTGTCTCAAGCAGCTTGGATCTTTTTTGAATATATGAAAGTTGATTCGTAGATTCTGTTGGTACCAATAACTCAATTTCACCAGTTTTGTGGGTTGGATCTATTTTGCATAACTACGTCCAAATGTGATTAAACTATTATAGCATACATAATTGGATAATATATTATTAAATTGTTATTACGAACGTAATAAAAAAAAAAAAAAATAAAAAAAAAAAAAAAGATTTTTATTTACCTTCCGTTGTACAAAAACACTTATCTAAACACTATGCATCGTTACAACTAGAGAAGAGTGTTTTCGATGAACTCTGGCACCCAATGTAAGATTTAACTTGTGTTTAGGGTGCCAGCGTCCTCGCCTATAATTTGAACATTTATATCAGTAGTTGTGGGACGAGCACAGTACATTAATATTAAGATAACTACTTACTAGATTATAATTACAATGATTATTATTTTGTGGACCATTAAAGTACCTATGTAGGGGTATGTGTATGTATTATGAAAGAGATAAATATGGTGAAAACTTGTGTTTATGTAAATCTGAATGAATACAATTAAATATATTTATATATATATATGTATTTGTGTATATATATATTATATATATGACTTTATTAACTACATTAGGCTAAGCGATTGATACGTGTAATAAATCTTCAGTCTGATCGTAACTTAGTGTCAATAGCCACTTTGTTACCTTGTTCTTACATTCATTTAGGCACATGGGAGCAATGTTGCATAGTTTATTAATTTTATTATATAAATGGTTGGACAGAATATCATAATGACGCTGAGCAAAGGCAGTTCTACATCCGCGAGTTGAGCATACTGCGAGGTATCTACGCTTTTTGGCAGCACTCGGTTTAAACACCACAGAGGGATGTTTGCGCAGAATGGTGCCAAGAACAAAGAGCTGTCTCACTGTAAGGACCTGACATTCGGTGTAGAGAGCCGAGGTGGGATATCTAAACGGCTTCGAGGTCATTACCTCGAGGACAGCTCTTTGGGCTCGTTCCAGAGGCAGTAGGACTGTCTTGGGAGTCCCACCCCACACTGTGATGCAGTAGCTTATTATGCTTTGACACAGGGCATAATAAACAGTTTTAATGGTATGGTAGTCTGCGGAGTGCCTTAGTTTTTTAAATATAAATATACACTTGCGGACTCGCGATATGAGAATACCAAGGTGAGGCTTCCAGCTCAGAGAACTATCTACATAGACTCCGAGATACTTAACAGACTCACACCTTGTGAGTTGTGGACAGCCGCATTGAGAAGATAGACCGAGTGAGCAAGTATGAACTCTAAGCGCCATTGAATCCGGTGGAGGGAGGTTGGTGGACAGTAAGGAGAAAGGTAAGTATACTGTTTTCTTAAGATTCAAGGTCAGGATGTTATTTGATAGCCATTTCATCACTGAGTTTAGCGCAAGTTCCGCGTATTTTACTGTTTCTGGCCAGTCATTACCGTGAAGAAGCAGGGCCGTGTCATCTGCGTACGTATAAATTGAACAGTTCGTTAGAGACATTTTGCACAAGTTATTAATGTAGATGAGAAACAAGGTAGGACCCAATAGGAAAATTGGTTTCAAAATTGATAAACAAGATCTATTCAATTTCAATTATTGCTATGTTACCTATCATTTTACTAGGCAAAATATTGAAACAGACTTGCAGGTTTCTAAGGACAAATTTTGGTTGGATGGAAGCAAATGGGGCACCAAGGAAGAAGGAAATTATCAATACTTACTTTTTATGGTTTTATCGGGTGCGGGGCATCAAGGCGAGCAACCTTTTACCCAGGTCATTTTTTCACACCCCTGGTGGTATCGTTTGGTAGTAACGTTAAAAATTAATGAATCATGGGACCGTAATTACTAATGTAATTGTTAATACTCACGTTAGCACAGGAATAGGCGTCCAAACAATACAATAAGGGTATCGACTGCGCTCACGGTCTATGGGATCCATGATTAGCACAGCTTCTTCAGGATCAGATAAGTCGATAGTACTGCCGGGGCTGTGGTCACCTGTCATAGTTTTAGCGGTCATGGAATTTAAATGATAAGTTCTTCCATTACCGATTAAATACGTTTCAAATACAATCAAAGGAAGGAAGTCATGAAGTCAATAAAAATATCTGCTTGACAGCTTGACGCAGACGCAAATCTGACGTTTAACCACAGACTAAAGATAGTAGACATAGACACACATAGACATTAGTTTGTATCTTGGAGGAAGAATATACTGGAGTTAGGCTGTTTGTGCACTACAGACGTTTTCAATTCGTATTCGGTTTTTTACGGATTTTTAGCCAATAGGCCTGCAGAATGATCCCCACCACTTTTTAAAACATATGAAAAAAAAAACGGTCCGTAAAAAAAAGTGCTGTAAACGTGTAGTGCACAAACAGCCTTAGTCTAACCGTGTCTGTATACTGTGTGAAGGCTGTCATTTCTCGTTGACAGTGATATAGTGACGTCACTGAAGCGTCAACCAGTCAACTCTTCCCTAGTCACGCACGCTAATACACCGCACACAAACAAAAAACGGCCAGCGGCTTTATGTCCTTAGGCTCAGTCTATAGTATTCTATGTTTGTATACTCTTTGATATAGACATAGAAAAGACAACACTTATTCTACACTTCAAAGGACTACAACGCGTTAAAATGTAAAATCATTTCTACAAGTAGCTTTTATTTTTATTATAAATGATGTTCTAACTTAGAACATACATAATTGTTAATAAAAATAAAAGCTTTAGAGAAAAAGACATTGGCCATTTGTCTTTTTTTCTAATACTCCGTCTATAGATATTTTGTCTAAGGTTTTACGGTTTTTGTTTTACCCTAATTAAAATGGCTGACACTTGTTTGTTTGACTTTGACATACAGCTATTTATCAGACATTGTTGATGTGACGATGTTTGGCGCTATTATTTTATTTAAGTGATTTAACTCAAATAATTTCGAATGGTGGTGCAAAATTATTTATCAGCAGCCAAAATGCCGGCGTTTCTCAAGTATATTGATATGGAAAACTTCAAGTCCTATCGGGGACACCACCGCATAGGCCCTCTGAAATCCTTTACGGCGGTGGTAGGCCCCAACGGATCAGGTAAGTTGGAAAATAATATTTTAAATTGTAGCATTTTGACTGTATGCGTAAAGATAACAATGTACAATAAGTAAGGAACAAAAGTTTACCTAAATAAATAAACAATGATTGTTTTGTAGCCTGCTTATAAGTTCACTTTTAACTTCACAGTCTGTGACTGGCTCATGTACTTGCAAGCTTTATATTTTCGTCACTAACAAAAGCCTTTTTATTTGATAGGCAAGTCCAACTTCATGGACGCAGTGAGTTTTGTGATGGGTGAGAAGACATCCCTGCTCCGTGTGAAACGTCTCAGTGATCTGATACATGGGGCTTCTATCAACAAACCTGTGTCTAGAAGGTAACACTACTTACAATTTAATGATAGCTTAATATCCAACACCACTTAGATATCAGTGTGATCACCAGTGGTTGAAAGGTAGTGCTAATTCACCCAAAACTTTGAGGAACAGAGATAACAACTGGAGGCTTCCTTATAATAACATTTTGTCCAGGACAAAAATTGACCGGTTTCGGGACATTAATTCATTAAAAATATATTTTATTAATACAGTAAAAGAACTTAATTCAATTGAGGTTGTTGTTTCCCAGAATTTACAAAAATTTCAGTAGACATGTTTTAATTGTTTTCTAAAGATGTTTTTTTAAAAATACTGCTTGAATAAAATTTCCCTTTTTTATAATTGCATTTTCATCAGACTTGTTGTTAAATCAAGATAATATATTTCTAATTTTCTTACGATGTTATGGTACTTACTTTAATATTTTTATCTGTGATGTAGTGCATCAGTGACAGCAACTTTTGTGCTTGAGGACCTGACAGAGAAGCAGTTCCAGAGATCAGTCAATGGACAATCTTCGGAGCACAAGATTGATGGACAGGTAAGCTAAGCCCTCTCACTGGGCTTGTGACGTACCTATATTACTCCTAACAGTAGGATCATTATCAGGGCCATTCAAGTATTACGTAAGCACTGAAGGGGGTGAAGGGGTCTTTCCTTTGCTTATTTTTGATGAAATGGGAGATAGGGAGGTATTTATGGTGATTATGTAAGCATAGGAGTGTTGGTAAGAGCTTTGCTTACTTTTGCTGACAAGGGGGTTAAAAATTACAAAAAATCCGCTTACATAATACTTGAATGGCCCCATAGACTGATTATGTTATGTAAACACAATTCGGAATTTGAAAAATAGCACAGGCAGTACAGCCTACTTTTATTAATTAGCTTTTCGTGGCCAGGTAAGCATTTGTAGCTCCGGCCAGCTTACCACTTACAAAAACTTACCCATCGCCACTGCTAACTATACAAAAATTTTGTGAACAGTCCGTATCCACGTCACATTACCTCGCCGAGCTAGAGAAACTGGGCATCAACGTGAAGGCCAAGAACTTCCTGGTGTTCCAGGGAGCCGTCGAGAGCATCGCCATGAAGAACCCCAAGGAGAGGACTGCGCTCTTTGAGGAGATCAGTGGGTACGTATGTTCCTTTGAGTTTGTTTCGGTGTGTCTTCTCAAAGGTCAGTCAATAGTCGGTCAAGTCATATAGGACACACTGACCTCATCTAGCTTAAAAAAATGTTTTGACATGACAAAGTGTTATTTTTAACCTATTTACAAAATAAATATTGTTTATCATTTATCGTTTATATTTAGAATTAATTTATGCATTAGAAAACATACATTACGATATAATGGGGCTCTCAGAAGTTAGAAGAATGGGTTGTAACATCGAAGAGTTTGATGATTGCATACTTTGCTACATTGGACAAACGAAAGGATTATATGGAGTAGGATTCCTAATAAAAAAGACACTAAAAAGTAACATAACCAATTTCACTGGTATCTCAGAAAGGGTGGCATTGCTCCAACTAATGCTTGAAGACATGCTCTTATCAATTATCCAAGTATATGCACCGACTGATAGCTCAAGTGATGAAGACATTCAAAAATTCTACAACGATCTTAAAAAGGCACATGAATTAGCGGACGATAAAACTTCAGTAATTGGCGACTTCAATGCAAGAATAGGACAGCCCAAGTCAGAGGAATACCCCATAATGGGCAAATACGGTTATGGAAGAAGAAATGAAAGAGGCACGCGATTACTAGAATATGCTTTTGAATACAGACTGTCTATCATGAACCCCTTTTTTAAAAAGAAAACAAAGATAAAATGGACTTGGGTATCCCCAGATCAAAGATACAGAAATGAAATTGACTTTATTATGTTTAACACTCCAAAATAGGTAACAAATTTCCAAATATTGAACAACATACATTTCTCCTCCGATCATAGAATTCTGCGAGCTACAGTCAGGTTATGTGTCCCCAAAAAGAGCAGGAAGCACTTCAAACCAGTCCCAAATATCCTATGAGCCGAAGATGATATAAGCGCATACATAAACATCTTAAATCTTACAGCTTAGATAAAATAGAAGAAGTACCTACAAAATTAAATGTCCAAGATTATTATGATACTCTGGAAGAAGCACTAACCTCAAGCTCTATGCTGATGAACACAACAAAAAAGAAGAAAAAACCAAAAATATTTTGCGCATTTACAGAAGAATTAATACAAAACCAAAGGATTGAAATTAGCTAGCAGCTGCTTGAGCCATTTGCGATTCGCAGATGATATAGTTGTCTTTGCTGAATCACCTAAAGAACTAAAAGCAATGATATACTCAATTGATCGCGAAAGTACTAGCGTAGGACTAGAGATGAATGCCTCCAAAACAAAGATAATGACCAACAGCCAAACAATCCCTATTAGTACAAATGGCAGCTACATAGAATACGTGGACAAATACATATACCTAGGAAAGCAGGTGTCATTCAGCACATCAAGTAATGAAGAAGAAATAGAAAGGAGGTGTAAAATAACCTGGAATAAATTTTGGTCTATATTATTGGGTATAAATATTAAAAGGAGACTATACATTAAACATGAAAAAAATTGTAATTGAAACCTGTCTCCTGCCTTGCCTACTGTATGGCTGTCAGACATGGATTTACACACAGAAATGTAAAAATAAGAACAACGCAAAGGGCAATATAGAGAAGTATAATAATAGGTCGGGGAAAAAGTTTCTTCGCATTTTTTAAGAAAATTCAAAACATTTTTTAATACAGTTTATTTACATGTAACTAAAGTATGTAGGTATCATTTTGTTCGATAACTTTTTGCCATCTTGTAGGTAGGGACATGATCCCATTGCTATAGAAATTTTGGGACTTCTGGTCAAAATACCGCGACAAGTGGTTTTGGCAGTCCTCTCGTGATGTTAACCTGACACTGCCTAAAGAATTCTGAAGAGACCGAAACAGGTGGAAATCTGAAGGAGCAAGGTTAGGACTATACGGCGGATGCATTAACACCTCCCAGCCAAACTCTCTTAATTTTTGTTGGGTGGCTAAAGATGTGTGAGGTCTAGCGTTATCATGATGAAAAACCCACCCCGTCTGTTGATTAATTCCGGCCGCTTTCTCTCAACTTCTTGCTTTAATTTCATCAGTTGTTCGCAGTAGAGTTCAGAATCGATGGTCCTGCCTGGTGGTAACAGCTCATAATGAATAATGCCCTTCCAATCCCACCACACACACAGCATCACCTTGTTGCGAGTTAACCCGGGTTTCGCCACAGTCTGTGAAGCCTGACCGGCCTTTGACCACGACCTTTTTCGCACGTTCTTGTCATACGTGATCCACTTTTCATCACCAGTTATCAGCTTCTTCAAAAATGGTTCGGTTTCATTACGTCGTAATAAAGAATCACAAATGAGTACACGGTTCATTAGGTTTCTTTCAGTGAGCTCGTGAGGTACCCAAATGTCGAGCTTTTTTGTGTACCCAGTTTTTTTCAAATGCGCCAAAACTGTTTTGTGTTCAATTTCCAGTTCTTCAGCTACGTCGTAACTACTGGTATGCCGAACTTGCTCCACTTTTTCAAAAATGGCATCCATTTTATCCGTAATAGGGCGACCAGAGCGACGTGCATCTTTGACATCAAAATTTCCGGATTGAAAACGCTTAAACCAAATTTGTGCTACTCTCACAGACACTAAACTAGGTCCATAAACATCGCAATTTTTTTTCGCGGCTTGCGTTGCATTTTTACCTTTTTTGTAGTATAATTTTAAAATGTATCGAATTTCTTCATTAGATTCACTCATCTTGACGGTACGAAAAACAAATGAAAATCACACATTTTCCTAATTTGAATTTGGAATTATGTTCTTTAAAATTTAAACTCTCTATGATACCAAAACCAGCCAGATACAAATAGTATAGCCAAAGAAATTTTATTACAAGTTCATACATACTATAATGCGAAAAGACTTTTTCCCCAACCTAATATTAAAGAACCTCCTTTTTTGAAGTCGGTTAAAAATCAGGAAAATACACAAAATAAGATCAGAAATAATCAGGGAAAGGACAAAATTAACAGATACTCTAACACAAGCACTAAAACTAAAATGGCAATGGACCGGTCATATCTCAAGGTTCACAGACGATAGATGGACCATAAAAACGACACGTTGGAGCGGACCTTTAGGTAAAAGAAATGTCGGCAGACCAGCTAGACGGTGGGCTGATGATATTGTTGCAAAAGCAGGGCAAGACTGGATAGCCCTTGGCAAAGATAGGGAATTATGGAAGGGGAAGGAGGAGGCCTTTACCCAAGCAGGGATCCACATCCCAGAAAAATAGCTAACCTTACTAACACTAGATTAAGAAGTCAAATTTACTAACACAACTAACAAACATTAGAATGTAAAATATGTTGATGTGGAAATAAAAGGCTTTTATTTATTAGGGTTCCGTACCAAAATGGTAAAAAAGGAACCCTTATGGTGCGACTTCGTCTGTCTGTCTGTCTGTCACACCTGCTTATTTCAGCAACTACTAAAGCTATCGACTTGAAATTTGGAACAGTTATAAAAAATGCTTGTCCAACCTTATTGCAAATGAAAAAAGTCAAAAAATATTTTTATTTTCATTGCAAAAGGGGCCGGAGTAGGGGTCCGAAATTTTAAAGTGGGGTTACTAGGTCAAGTGACATATCATATGAAAGGGCTTAGTTTGCACATTTCAAAATATATTTTCATGTTATTTTATGTCTCACAGTATTTGACTTATGATGAAAAATGTCTGAAAAAATACCATTCCCCCCGCCTTATCTCCGAAGTTTGGGGAGCGAAAAATCTGAAATATCATCGATCATCAGAGTTGATAGGAATTGACCCAAATATTGCACCAAAAATAAAACGATGTTCCTAACTATTACAGTTTTTTCAAAATCATCAAAATTCCTTGACAAGCAAACTTAGTTATGCGGTCCGGTTTTTTCCACTTTATACGTCCAAAATTGATACGGGACCCTCGGTGGGCGAGTACGACTTGCACTTGGCCGGTTTTTATTTTATTTTATCATTTATAATGTAAAACACCAAAACTATGAAATAAGAGACGCTTAGTTGACGAATATTTATGAGCTTTATTTGAATCAAAACAATGTTGCATTTTTAATCAGCTTGCTGATTACAACATTAAATTATAATGTTGCTAATAAGGATCAAGAGGAATAGAAATTAGCAATTAATGACTAACTTACTTTAGTAGTGTTTTGTTTTTGTGGTGAGCAAGGTCGCCAAAGCTCCAGAGGATGCCCTGTGTTGACAGCGGGGGACCCCTAAGCCGGACCCCAGATATACGGGGGCGTTAAATGTGTCGCGATTCAAATGTGGCATGAAATGAAATGATATTTATTCTGCAAATAGGTTACTAGTAACCAGTGGCGAAGGGTCAGTTTTTGTAAGAGGTAAGCCGGAGCTACAAATGCTTACCTGGCCACGAAAAGCTAATTAATAAAAGTAGGCTGTACTGCCTGTGCTATTTTACAAAGGGAAGCCGGTAGGAATCGTATTGTAGGGACCCTTCGCACTGCTAGTAACATTTTTACAAGTCAAACGTTATCAACAACGCCAACATTATCGTAATACAAGTGTAATGTGTATGTCTGGTGTGCGGCCCGGCTAGCCTGTCGGCACAGCAAATCCTCATTTTAGAAGCTCGGCAACGCGTATTTAATACGCGGTGTTGCGCACGTAAGCACGTAAGCAGTGATAGCCTGGTGGTTTAACCATGTGCCTCCCACGGTGAATGGTTCGAGTTCGATCCCGAGGCACGCACCGCTGACTTTTCGAAGTTATGTACGTATTAGAAATTAATTATCACTCGCTTTAACGGTGAAGGAAAACAACGTGAGGAAACCGGCATGTCCCAGAACCAAAAATTCGAAGACATGAGACGTCTACCAACCCGCACTGAGGCTCTAGACAAGTTGCTTTTCTGTCAGCGTTCACGCCAAACGATAAGCACAAAATGTATGGCAATGACATTACCTGCGGAAAAGTCACGTGACTCACAAATGTCATTTCCATACATTTTATCCGTAGCGTTTGACGCTAACGCTAACAGAAAAGTAACTTGTCTAGGGCCTCTGGGCCCGCGTGGTGGACTACGGCCCACTCCCTCTCACAGAGAGGAGGCCTGTGTCCCAGCAGTGGGAACATTATAGGCCGATTATGCTTATGCTTATGTTGCGCACGAGTCATAGGCTACAGTAAACGCTTACCATTAAGAGGGCCGTACGCCTGTTTACGACCATCGTCGTATAAACCTGTAGGTACTACTGTCATTCCACCAGGTCGGGTGTTCTTAAGGAGCAGTACGAACACTGTCGCGCGGAGGTGAACCGCGCTGACGAGGAGGCGCAGTTCTCTTACCAGAAGAAAAAGGGAGTGGCCGCAGAGAGGAAGGAGGCCAAGTTTGAGAAGGAGGAGGCTGAGAAATACACAAGGCTCAAGGAGGAACTGGTTAGTATTTAACCAGTTTATTTTTTAATGGAACACTTTTGTTTATTAAAAATTACACAATAATTACATACACTATTTATAAGCTAAAAGAAAATATTAATAACATTAAAATTTAAGCATCAAAATATTCGTCCGCATCGCTGTCAACGGGTAAAGTGCCCAGAAGGCTGGCCGCATTGCCACGTTGATGTAATTATAGTGTATGTAATTACTGGTTAGTTAACTTAGATTGTATAAGAATGAAGTTTTAGATGAGCAATATACAGACAATAATCTTATTATAGTATGACCGTTAGTGCTATACCGCGCCGTGGGGGTGACAGACGAGCGGGGGGTAAGAAAACAAAAGCACAAGTGCACATGAGATCGACAACAAACAGAATAGTTCTTACGATCATCATCTGCCTAGCCTTTTCCCAAATTATATTGGGGTCGGCTTCCAGTCTAACTAGTTTCAGCTGAATATCAATATATACAAGCTGTTGATTTGCATCCTAGTCAAATTCAAGGACGTAATTATGCTAATGATTCTCGACCCAAATCAATAATAAAATAGGTAGGTATTTTTTTATTTTTTTTTCTTATTAATGGATATCCGTAAGTGTGCACCAGCGGTATTTAAACTCAGCGCGTCTGTTACCTAGCCTTATAACCGCGCTCTCACACACAAATAAACGCAAACAATGCATACACAACACATACGCAACGATCATTCGATAAATTCGTAGATCAATCCCATCCAACCACTCACGGGTACTGTCTCGCGCATGCGCCTAGCTACCCCCGCGGTCGGGGTCGCGGGGATGGCCGCTAGCGCGTGCGGTGCGCGACAGTATGTTTGATGTCGCCGCTGTGTGCATGTGTATGCGCTTTGCACATACCTGGAGCTGTTGCGGCACGTTGTTGAGGAGATTTTGTAGGATATTCCTCTGGCACTCCATCGCAACCTCTACTACCAGCAGGACGGTGCTCCCCCTCACTATGGTCGGCAAGTACGCGAGTACTTGACCGAAAGGTTTGGTGACCACTGGATCGGTCGCGGAGGACCTGTGGCCTGGCCTCCGCGTTCTCCGGACCTGACGCCTCTAGACTTTTATTTGTGGGGAGACGTTAAAAGATTAGTTTACACGGAGGAAGTGACAAGTGTAACAGAATTACGTGGAAGGATCATTAGTGCTTTCGACACTTTAAAAACGAATGTGTTAGTGTTACGTAAGCTGAGGGAAAACCAGCTAAGTCGTGCTCGATTGTGCCAAGAGTGTGATGGTGGTAACTTTGAACAATACCTCCGGGTAACTTAAGTAGGTACCTACCTATCTAATTTATTAATTTGTACATTTTGTAAATACGTTGTTAGCATAATCAATTTTATTATTGTAAATAAGTTGATTTCAATTTTTTTACTAGGGCCAATAATACCTAAGAGTCGAAAGTATCACCACGTAGTTACACTTAACTAGCAATCCATCAAACGTAGAAAACATTTTAATACGTAGTAGATCGGTACAATAACTAAGGTAGGTATTATTGCCGAATTTCAAATCAACCAAGTTAATCCACAAATAAAAACAAAAACATTACGAAAACTTCAGGCTGAAGGATAGCAATAAAGCAAAACTAACATCTGATAACAGGTCACTGAACTTTGCGCATATTACTGTTAATAATGAGATTTTCGTATTCTAATGATGCATAAAATAAGTTTATTATAAAGCGAAATTTATGACAATAATGTAGGTGATTTTGGAAATAAAACTACCTAGGTAGGTATAATTATTGCTACGGGCGGTCGCCGAAGGTCATTACTCGGTAGCGCGCGCGAGAATTTCGTAGGTAAGACGTTGACACTCACGCACACAGGTGCATTGTCGCTGTGTGCGTAGTCGGGTGATTCCCTTTTATTTGAGGGTTTAATTCTGAAATACTGTTAAATTTCAACAGCAAAAAAAAGCAGCGCTTATTAGTTATTACCCGGTACTGTACTATCAATTGATTATTTATGTCCCTTATGATAACCTCCTGAAATTTGACGAGGATGCAAAACAACAGCTTGTATATTTTTTTTTATTTAGATAGAATAGTTCTTACGATTTTGTTTGCAAATTATTATTAATTTATATTGTAGAGAAACAAGCACGAGAATCAAAAGTTAACAACTTATAAGTACTTATAACTAACTTCGTCGTCGGTTAAAAATAATCTATTCAGGGACGCTGGTAAAATCAAACAAAAAAATATAAATATTTTACCATCGTGTTATAAAAAAAAATGCTTATTAAAAAACAGGTTTAAAAAAAACCGACTTCCAAAAACTACACTAAAAACTATGAAATAAAAATGTTAAACTTCCATAAATAAAAATGTAAATGTATATTGAAGTCGGCGGGGCCTCTTCTTCAGGTTTTTACCTCTCAGCCTTTGAACAGGAAGAACGTGCGCAGTGTGTGCAGCGAACGTGCAGCTTGCTTTGCGCCTCGACAAATTAAAATTTCCTTTCATTCCTATATTTATGCTTAGGCCCCGCCGACTTCAATATACATTTAGATTTTTATTTATGGAAGTTTAACATTTTTATTTCATAGTTTTTAGTGTAGTTTTTGTAAGTCGGTTTTTTTTAAACCTGTTTTTATTTTTATCTTTTTAGTGTAGTGTAACCATTTTTGTTGTTGTTAATTTATTACAATAAAGTACCATAAAATCATGGACAGAGCGACTTTGATCATTTATGTACTTTTACCGAGATCGATTATATTCATAGATGTTGGTGGATGAGAGCATTTCAGTAAACAAAAACCGGGCAAGAGCGTGTCGGACCACGCACAGTGTAGGGTTCCGTAGCAAGAAGTATTTCAGTGTTCCGACCGCAAATACAAGTTTGTATTTCATAATATTATTATGAAATATTATTATTTTTACGGTTGTCAAACTCAAATATTACAAAAATTTATTGACGTATCTTGTTCAAACTAATTTCAATCGAAAGTATTTATTAAGTGCTATAAGCTCGATTTTTTTTCAGATTTTTCGATAGCGCGGTTGGAAAATTACAGGGGGGGGACACATTGTTAACGACTTTGGGAGCTCCTAGTTCACTCAATATGCACTTAAATAAAAAAAGTATTTAGAAACCTTCATGTTATTTTCAAAGAACTATCCAACGATACCCCACATGGTGGGGTGCGCGAAAATATTTTTTTACATCCCTCAGTTTCATGTATGGGAGCCCCCCCTAATAATTTTATTTTTCGTAATTTCACTATAGGCCTTAATGGCGGCTTATAAAAGACATCTACCTACGAGTTTGATACAAATTGGTTATGAACTGTAGATTTGACGAGGGTGTGACAGACGGACAGACGGACAGACAGACGGACATGACGAAACTATAAGAGTTCCTAGTTTTACTACGGAACCCTAAAAACAGTGTTTTTTCAGTTTGTAATCGAAATAGGCTCGCTCCCTAGCCTTCTATCAAATGCGACTTAAGCATGAAAAAATTGTTTGTACTATACACCTCTGTCTAACCTTGCGGGAAATATCGGCGTGATGTTATGTATGCATAATATCGAGATCGATTGCGTTCAGGAATTCATGTACCTACACAATATCACTTTTTCATCATCGTCATGATGTCATCGAGATACACCAAAAATACCGTTTATTACACTTGGTTAAAAATCTACTCAACCAAAGTTAATAAAATTTATATGGGACCACCGCGCGAGGTTTATCTACCATATGAAAAAAGAATCACGTAAATCGGCTCAGAAATCACGGAGTAATCGGTGAAAACCAACCGAATGCAGAACCTCCTCCTTTTTGGAAGTCGGTTAAAAATAAGCATTTTTTTTTATAACACGATGGTAGCAAACGTGCGTACGGCCCACCTTATGGTAAGCGGTTATCATAGCCTATGAAGAACATTATACTGTAGTCCGCCGGGAAAACCTTGCCAGGAATTTCATTCTCCACAATCGAAGCGAGTGAGGATGAACTCTCTGGCGAGCGATGCGATGGTAAAAAGTGGCCGTGAGCATCAACTCGAACAATTCCTCTGAACACAACCCATCATACAAGCGGTAAAACACAAAAAGAGGCGACAGACACGCACGGCTTTCCTTAGACTTAAAGTGATCTCTGAGCCGATTTACGTGATTCTTTTTTCATACGGTAGAAGAACCTCGCGCGGTGGTCCCATTTAAATTTTATTAACTTTGGTTGAGTAGATTTTTAACCATGTAATAAACGATATTTTTTTTACGACAATATTCGGCCACATTATAAATAACAACTTTGAAATCACAAGATAAACCTCAACTCATCTTTGGATAATTAATTAATCTCATGTGCATATGACGTACACCGTCTGTTTCAAATAAACATGTGCTATCTGATGTGAATGATACGACAATTTGATCAAGACTGACATTTATTCATGTACCTACACATATTAATAAATATACATCATGATATCCCTTAAAGAAGTTAAATATAATTAATCATACAAACATGCAATTAATATCTATCTGTAACAATATTTTTGCATTCCTAATTAATCATTAGGTAATGATAAACTTAGTTACACTTAAAAAATCAAAAATGTATAAGTATTAAACAAAACAGTAGCATTATTACTAGACACTTATGACTGACATAGCTGATATAATATAATAAAATATAATAACTTAACATTCAATCATTTTTGAACAAGATTCAGTATTCCTCGTTAAGTATGACTAGCATAGCTTTAATAGTATATTGAAGTATCGTCACATAAATATACATAAAGATAGAAGAAAGACGTTCGAAATGACAGATCAGCGCGTTACTCCACCCCCGCGTCTCGCCGCGCAGCTACCTAAGGCGCGGTACAGCGCTTGCGATCACACTATAGCCAGGTACACACAAGGAAAGAAGAAGAAGAAGAAAAATCGTTTATTCGCATGTCGATGCGTACAGCGATAAAAACTAAAATAATGAAATAAAAAAATAGTAACAAAAAAAGTGAAATTACAAAATGAATTAAAAAAAAAATAATAATATTTAAAACAAAAAAAAAACAAAATTAAAACAGAACTTAAAAATAAAAACCGCTGTACAAGGAAGGCTAAGAAATATTAAGGAGGCAATACAGGTTGTCCCCTTTTGAGTGGTCAAGGTAAAACCCCTGTAAAAGGTCATGTCTAGCTATCTGCAGCATTCGTTTTGGGAATTTCGATTTAAAAATATAATTATTGTCACTTACAATTTTTTATGAAAAACTCCCCATTGGAACAAATTGTTTTGAATAAGTTCGCATAGCGGTCTCATTTTGAACATATTATTGTTCGAACCTTCCGCTAGGGAATTGCCGACGAAATTCAGGTTTTTTATGTCTAAAAATCGATTACGTGACATGTGACATGTAATTTACGATCAATTATTTCTAATCAATATCGAAATTCCCCACACTAGTGCTGCAGACTGATAGCTAGATATGTCCTTTTACCGGAGTTTTCCCTTGGATAATTCAAAACGGAACACCCTGTATATTTTATGCTTAGTCACATATGACTTGAATTTTAAACCTAACTTATGATATAATAATGTCTTAGGTTTTCGCGATTATTACACATTATAATAAAACAAGTTTAAACGGATTAAGTCGCGTCTATTACAGAGTAATTTAAAGTGCGATTTAATCCGTTTAAACTTGTTTTATTCTAACCTATGATTTCCAAATCAACTCTTTGTGAACTCCTTCCTAGTAAAGTTCAGCATTATCCTAAGTGTTCTCCTGTCCTCCAAACTGCCTTCTCTTACAGCAAGAACAAAAGATAGAGCTGCAGCTCTACCACCTGTACCACAATGAGAAGGAGATCCAGTCGTTGGAGGAAGACCTGCAGCACAAGCACACGGAGCTCACCAAGGTGGAGAAGAAGCGGCAGAAGCTCGAGGAAGCGCTGAAAGAGAGGAAGAAGGAAGCTGGCACCGTGCAGAGAGAGACTGCTAAGATCGAGCAGGAGATCAGGGAAGTGGTGAGTAGAAAATACTTAATTTTGTAGTTGAAAACATGTGTGCATTAATCGAAATGAAAAAAATATAGGTCATTCACAGTGGGATATCTTGCTCAACGAAGCAGCCCAACTGGGCCCCAGTCTGCTATTGCAATTGTCATAATCGTGTCAGAATGGTCTCTTAATAAGCAAATGACCAGAGATAGTTTACTCTAAGCCAATGACCGAAAGTTTTGATTTAGGTTTTGACAGTTATGATGTCTAGCTTGCGCCCGCGGCTTAGCCCGCGTTTTTGGGATAAAAAGTAGCCTATGTGTTATTCTGATGTACCTATAAGCTATATTACTGTAAAGTTTCATCAAAATCCGTTCAGTAGTTTTTGCGTGAAAGAGTAACAAACATCCATACATCATTACATCCTCACAAACTTTCACGTTTATAATATTAGTAGGATTAATGTCATTATGGCATCTTTCTTACACAATTGCAATAGCAAACTTGGAGAAGTACCTCCACCTTACAGAATACCACAGCCAAATAACGCTACTCCTCGGTACACTTAAACTTATTTCGCCAACAGGAAGCCGAAATCTCAAAGAAGCGTCCTACCTTCATAAAAGCGAAGGAGCGCGTCACCCACACCCAGAAGAAGCTGGAGAGTGCGCTCAAGACCTTGGAACAGGCCCGCAAGGCCCACGAGGCTCACCAGGCCGACATCAGGAAGCTGGAGGACGAACTGCGCCAGATCGAGGAGCAGAAGGCGCAGTGGGAGACCACCACGCTGGGGACCGCGCACACGGGGCGAGCTGACGTGCACCTAGAGGAGGCGCAGGTAACTGCAGCACATTGTTATATAGGAGACCACCCCGCTGGGGACCACGCACACGGGGCGAGCTGACGTGCACCTAGAGGAGGCGCAGGTAACTGCAGCACATTGTTATATAGGAGACCACCCCGCTGGGGACCACGCACACGGGGCGAGCTGACGTGCACCTAGAGGAGGCGCAGGTAACTGCAGCACATTGTTATATAGGAGACCACCCCGCTGGGGACCACGCACACGGGGCGAGCTGACGTGCACCTAGAGGAGGCGCAGGTAACTGCAGCACATTGTTATATAGGAGACCACCCCGCTGGGGACCACGCACACGGGGCGAGCTGACGTGCACCTAGAGGAGGCGCAGGTAACTGCAGCACATTGTTATATAGGAGACCACCCCGCTGGGGACCACGCACACGGGGCGAGCTGACGTGCACCTAGAGGAGGCGCAGGTAACTGCAGCACATTGTTATATGGGAGACCACCCCGCTGGGGACCACGCACACGGGGCGAGCTGACGTGCACCTAGAGGAGGCGCAGGTAACTGATGTAGCATATTTTTTAACGGGATAACTAGTCATAATTACTTACTGATGGTTGCATTTGCAGGGTTCCATACCTCAAAAGGAAAAACGGAACCCTTATAGGATCATTTTGTTGTCCATCTGTCATGAGCATGAGTGGAGTCATCTGCTCATAGATGGCGCCACTAGAAGTGTGCAATAGCGCCATCTATGATCAAGATATGATATATTATCTACTATGATGTAATAGCGGCATAGATAGCGCTATTGCATATTCCAGCACTCCAATCGTACACGCACTTGTCCGGTTTTAACTGAAAAATACCTTGTTATTGTCCAGATCCGTGAATACGAGGAGTTGAAGATGGAGGCGTCCCGGCAGGCGGCGCGGTACCTGCAGGAGCTGGACTCCGTCAACCGCGAGCAGAAGGCCGACCAGGACCGGCTCGACAACGAGCTCAGGCGCAAGGGAGAGTTCGAGAACAAACATCGACAAAAGGTACTACGTAGCCATTTCGAAAATGAAGTCAAAATCAAAATCCAAGATGGCTGCCGGCTGCCATGAAAATTGACGAACTATACGTCATGGGTATAATTTCCTTGGTTTTTGAGACCCGCCCATGCCGTAAATGAGGTCAAAATTGAAATCCAAGATTGCGGCCATGAAAATTTACGAATTATACGGGTATTATTTCAATGGTTTTTGAGGGTGCCCATGCTGAAAATGAGGTTGAAATCAAAATTCAAGACAGTGGCCATGAAAATTTACGAATTATTCGTTATGGGTATCATTTCCATGGTTTTTGTGGGTGCTCATGCTGAAAATGAGGTCAAAATCAAAATCCAAGATGACTGCCATGAAAATTTGCGAATAATATCTAAGCGAAAACGAAGTAATAGCGCGGGCGGGTAAATAATCCGCAGCCTGATTGCGTAACACAATTTCTTTCGCCATGGCTTTAATTTTGACAGTTCAACAACATCCATTGCGGCGTTGAGCTAGTTACATGAGCACGGATTACCAATCATTCGGCGTAATGAATGTCAAAAACAATGCCATGGTGATAGCAATTGAGTTACGCAATTAGGGTGCCGATTTCTTTTAAATTATACGGCGGGTGAAACCGCGGGACACAGCTAGCAATATATTTATCTGTTGCAAATCGCGAGCGTGCGTCATTGACATAAGGTTTAAATTGCAATGATTAACGCGCGCTTGAGAAACTAATAATAAGTTGGTATTTCTTTATTTCTCGCGTCAATTTCACGTACTGATGATAAGTTAATCCTAGGGTCACGAGAGGAACGAGGCTATGAAGCGTGTGGACAAGCTGAACGAACACATCAAGAGTTCTGAACAAGCTTTAGAAGAACAGAGGCGCCTGCGCGCTGAACTACAGGTCAGTACTCTATGGTTTATGCTCTATGTACAGTCCGGTAGGTATTAGGTAGGCAGTAGTGTATTAGGCAACAGTATTGTGTTTTATGATAAGGATTCTATGATGTAAATCAAAGATAGCATTAAACTATAATAAAAAAATAAAAATAAAAAAAATCCAACCGAATGCAGAACCTCCTCCTTTTTGGAAGTCGGTTAAAAATATAGTATTTTCAGATGTGTTAGGTTATGCTTGCATAACATTTACAGAGTTACTTTATGTACCCGGCTATAATAAACAATAAAGCATTTATTTCAGGCGACTATGAGACCCATATAGTTTATAAAAACAGACATGAAGACGGCTATGAAAGTATCTAAGTCCTTCTCTATAGATCAAGCTATCTGACCAATAGGCTATTTGACTGGCTTTTGTAAATCATCTTAGCTTATTTAGTAGTGTTTACCGAACCCACAACAAGTGGTTTTTATTCTATTATGTATTTCTTCAAAAAATTGCATATAAAAATTTTCTATTTAAATAAGCCGCCAAAACACTTTCTTGAGCTATATGGCGTTGTACTTTCTTCAGTAAAGTCACACGACAGTAACTATGTCTGTCCTTGTCTTGTGACTTGATGTTTATTTACTGGGCCCCAAGTCTGCTAATGCAATTGTTATAATCGTGTCAGAATAGTGTCTCAATGGCATCGTTTTGACCAATGACGAAAGAGTTAGTCTTGCTCTAAGCCAATGACCGCTTAGGTTTTGATAGTAATGGTGTCGTTATGACACCATTCTTACACTATTCAAATAGCAGAATTGGGGCCCTGATATGACGTCACTGAAGCCAGTGCGACGCCATTTAGGCCTACCCCACATTGGGCGTGCGCGTTCCTCGAGCGAGTGAACGACGCGAACGCCGCGTGCGAACCGCGACAACGCGGCGCGAGCGTCGCGCTTGACCAGCGTGCGGCGTATGCACGGAGTGAACGCAGCGCGCACGCCGCACGCACGCTGAGCTCGCGTCGCGTTCTATGAGTTATAGAACTTACATAGTGCATTTTACTTTGCGGTTTTCGAGGTTTTTTGGATAAATATTCTATTTTTTTTTAGTTAGATTAATGCAAATCGCTTCTAAAACCGAAAATCTTTGCGGATTAGATATCAATAATTATTATGAAATTATTTGACATACTGTATACAGGCCGACGTGGGTGAGTGTAGGGGTCGGGCGGCCGAGCTGCAGTTGCAACTAGAGGAAGTGGCGGCCGCCCTGGGCGACGCGCGCGTCGACAAGCACGAGGAGGCGCGCCGCAGGAAGAAGCAGGAGATCGTCGAGAGCTTCAAGAGAGACATACCCGGCGT
This sequence comes from Thalpophila matura, assembly GCA_948465475.1. NCBI lineage: Eukaryota > Metazoa > Arthropoda > Insecta > Lepidoptera > Noctuidae > Thalpophila > Thalpophila matura. Next base: position 17,137,667 of record OX419189.1, on the reverse strand, counting down.
GGTGAGTACCGTGGACAGGCGACCTCACTACTAGCAGGGGGCGGCCGCCCTGGGCGACGCGCGCGTCGACAAGCACGAGGAGGCGCGCCGCAGGAAGAAGCAGGAGATCGTCGAGAGCTTCAAGAGAGACATACCCGGCGTGGTGAGTACCGTGGACAGGCGACCTCACTACTAGCAGGGGGCGGCCGCCCTGGGCGACGCGCGCGTCGACAAGCACGAGGAGGCGCGCCGCAGGAAGAAGCAGGAGATCGTCGAGAGCTTCAAGAGAGACATACCCGGCGTGGTGAGTACCGTGGACAGGCGACCTCACTACTAGCAGGGGGCGGCCGCCCTGGGCGACGCGCGCGTCGACAAGCACGAGGAGGCGCGCCGCAGGAAGAAGCAGGAGATCGTCGAGAGCTTCAAGAGAGACATACCCGGCGTGGTGAGTACCGTGGACAGGCGACCTCACTACTAGCAGGGGGCGGCCGCCCTGGGCGACGCGCGCGTCGACAAGCACGAGGAGGCGCGCCGCAGGAAGAAGCAGGAGATCGTCGAGAGCTTCAAGAGAGACATACCCGGCGTGGTGAGTACCGTGGACAGGCGACCTCACTACTAGCAGGGGGCGGCCGCCCTGGGCGACGCGCGCGTCGACAAGCACGAGGAGGCGCGCCGCAGGAAGAAGCAGGAGATCGTCGAGAGCTTCAAGAGAGACATACCCGGCGTGGTGAGTACCGTGGACAGGCGACCTCACTACTAGCAGGGGGCGGCCGCCCTGGGCGACGCGCGCGTCGACAAGCACGAGGAGGCGCGCCGCAGGAAGAAGCAGGAGATCGTCGAGAGCTTCAAGAGAGACATACCCGGCGTGGTGAGTACCGTGGACAGGCGACCTCACTACTAGCAGGGGGCGGCCGCGTTTGGTTTGATAACTTACTGCGTTCCATACCTGTTTTAACCTAAAACGTCCTTAAAATCACACCCAAATATACGGGTACCAGCCCCCCTAGCCAAGTTGATTCTCTGTTAGCGTTTACGCCAAACGCTACGGATGTAAAAGTGAAATGAAAAAAATTAATATGTTTGGAAGTGACATTAGTGAGGTCAAGTGACTATTCCGCAGGTAATGTCATTGCTATACATTTTGTGCTTATCGTTTGTCGTGAACGCTAACAGAAAAGTAACTTGGCTAGGGGGGCAGTTATGATCACAAACGTCATCAGCGCATCTGGTTTTTCGGTCTCTTTGGCGGAATGAAGAAGACGAGGGGCACCGAAGTTGCACGCGATAGGTTCGTCAATCGATGCTCGTCGTCTATTGGACTATTCTGTATTACGTATTGTCAACTGTCTATTGGGTCAAAAATGTACGTGCGCGATCTGTGATAATGATTCCTGCCGATACCTATACCAGCTCAGAAAACTAGACCGTAATGCTATCCTGTATTCAGCTTCCCTTGAGACAAAACAAACAATGAAGATCTAACCCGACCGAATACAAAATCGCGCCTTGCACTGTAAACTATTGATTTTCATGGGTCATCTTAACTTAACAGTATAATAATGGCAGCTTATGTTGCTATTATACTGACAAGGTAAAATGAACCAAAATATCAACAAATAACGGTGCATCGTGTGATTTTGAATTTAGTAGGGTTAGGCCATGTTGTTTCATCTTACAGTTACGTATCTGTAACCGTCAAATATGGCGGCTTGTACGACAATTTCATACTGACTTAACGATTACGTACTGACTTACGAATACAGATGGTTTGAAGCAACCCGCCCTTAGACTTCTATTGTTTAGGTTTTGTCTCAAAGCCAGTTGAATATAGTATAATGCTTTGTTTCCGGCAGTACGACCGCATGATCAACATGTGCCAGCCGACGCACAAGCGGTACAACGTGGCCATCACCAAGGTGCTGGGCAAGTACATGGAGGCCATCGTCGTCGACACCGAGAAGACGGCCCGCCGGTGCATACAGGTAACTAATTAAACCTCTACAATGGTGTTATGGTGCATTTGCCAATAAACAATAAATTGCAATACATGCAATCCTACTAATATTATATACGTGAAAGTTTGTGAGGATGTATAGATAGATATGGATGTTTCACGCAAAAACTACTGAACAGATTTTGATGAAACTTTACAGTAATATAGCTTATACATCAGAATAACACATAGGCTACTTTTTATCCTAAAAACGCGGGCGTAATAAACCAAAATGTTTGTCAAAACTGTTGCAGTTTTATTTAACGACTTTTCAGGTCTTTGTGGCAGTACAATATCAAATATATCGAATTCCTTGTCATAACATTTATTGTTTGTATTCTTATAAGACGTCCACCAACCCGCACTGGGCCCGCGTGGTGGACTACGGCCCACTCCCTCTCACAGAGGAGGCCTGTGTCCCAGCAGTGGGAACATTATAGGCCGATTATGCTTATGGTATTCTTATAAAGCATCTTTTTGCAAATGACCCAAATTGAAATTCCGGAAAAAAAACAATTTCGATCCACCCTAATGTTGTACATTTGTACATCAACACGCGTAGCATGAGCTCTATAGAAACGGGTTTTGTCGTCGGAAGAATTCACATAGCGATGTTAAAATTGAAGATAAGAAATCTTTCTATTCTTCAGTAGACAAAAGTCTTCAACGCGGTGCTCGGGCAGAAGAAATAACGAGTTGGAAGAACTTTGTCTATTCTTTGGTAGAATAGAGATGGAATACGGTAGTGTCCTATTAAAAAAGTACAAATAAATTATTTTATTTATAATAAAAAAGTAAAAGCAAAAATAATAATTTATCACAAAATGGAAAACATAGACGCTTTTAAAGTTTTTGGAGGGAGTATCGCTCCGTCTTTTTCGCGCGAAGCGGACGTAGGTGGTGTTACGTCACTAGTAGGTAGTGCCGTCCGTGTCTAGCAAATCATTTTAAAACGCTTATAACTTTGCCAATTTTGTAGATGTTTCATCGGTTTTTTTTGGTGTTAATTGTCTTTTTTCAAATAATTTACAGATTCACAATAAAAAAAAAGCAGTTAACATCCTATTGATCATGCTACGCGTGTAGCAAGTTTTAACGTTTTATTGACTTGATCATGTTGTCTCCAGGTACTTAAAGAGCGAATGTTGGAGCCAGAAACATTTTTGCCTTTGGACTACATCCAAGCCAAGCCGCTCAGGGAGCGATTGAGGTAAATACTATCGAGAATAATCCGTGAGTTATCAGAATGGGATCGAACCTTGTCAAAGTAAATCAAAATAACAATTCTCGAGAGAAGTAGCAAGCAAGGAAGTTCTGTACAATAATTATCCGACTTTAGCAAATCCAAAAACGGGTTACGTTTTTAGCAGATTGTGTCTATGTAGGGATGTATGTTTGTTTGTACGTATGTATGTATGTATGTTAATTGTACGTATGTATTAGGTATGTAAATGTGTCATCATTATCAATGCGTCAGAATACTTGTTCGAAAAGTCTATCAGACTAGTAATACCTATGTAGATAATAACAACACGTGATATACAGGGTGGCAGGTTAGACAGTGGAAATATTTAAAGGGGTCATTGTACTCATTATTATGAACAATTCTTGGGCCGAGATAAATAGACGTTACTTGGCACGTACTTTGGCTAAGCAGTATCGTTGTCACTGTCGCGCAACTTGTAAGCAAGACAGAGACGGGAACATAGCTTAGCCAAAGCACGTGCTTAGTTATGTTTATTTATCTCGGCCTTACTATGGGACCAACCCTGAAATCGCGAAGAAAAACAGCTGTTCCATACATTTATGTTAACTGAACTCAACAAAATGTATGGAACGGCTGATTTTTTTTCGCCATTTCAGGGTTGGTCTTATAGTAAAAGTTGTTCATAATGATGGCTACAATGACCCCTTTAAATATTTCCACTGTCTAACCTGCCACCCTGGATATCGACTCGCGAGCATCGATGCGAGTTTGCTGACGCTACCGCTACCGGGCGAACCCCGTGTGTCTCAAGTTCCAAAAGGTAGCATCCTATTCTGATCGCGCGCGATTACACACACACAAGAGCCGTTCGGCGGAGGTCGCGGGTCATAAGAGCTACCGGCCTAGCATGACCACGATAGAAACGGGTTTTGTCTACATAGAAATAGACAAAGTGACAGATTGTAGAAACATTTCTACGTTTTACGAATGAAACGGTAGAAATGTTTCTACAATCTGTCACTTTATCTATTTCTATGTAGACAAAACCCGTTACTATCGTGGTCAGGCTATAGGCCGACCGTTTAACTCGCGTATCGCCTGCGCGGTAAGAAGGGAGCGGGGGCGGGTAACGCTACACACGGAGTCAATAAGCTCTCTGCTCCGCGCACCCCTTTCACCCATCCGCTAACATCTCCCCTCGCTCCCTTCTACCCCCTTAGGCGATACGCGTATTAAATGGTCGGCCTATAGGCCGGCTGGTGACTATATGGCCCATCTGCAGGGACATAAAGGAGCCGAAGAACGTGAAGCTGCTGTTCGACGTGCTGCGCTACGAGCCGGCCGCCATCCACCGCGCCGTGCTGTTCGTGACCAACAACGCGCTGGTGTGCGAGACGCCCGAGGACGCCTCGCGCGTCGCCTACGACCTCGACCGCAGCAAGAACAGCAGATACGACGTACGCACCGCGCCGGTGTGCTGTCAGACACCTCTAGATCTGACCATTTTGAAAACAAAATCGCCCGTTTTGCTTGACAATAGTCTTAATACGTACTTCTATAGCGGCCGAGCGCTGCAAGCAAGAATAGCCCTTACGGTGGTCAAATCGAGATTTTTGTCTGATAGCACATCTGACGAGCTAATGCTCATTCTATCCTCACTTTATCAAATTCTATTAGTGTAAACAGACGTACAGCTTTATTTCGTTGTTTGTTGTAATTTTGTTATAGTTCTTGGTTCTCATTTTTGCTCGTTGATATTTGGATGTGAACGCTGATAACCAGCTTTCGTTTACACTAAAAGATCGAGAAAGAATGCTCTTGTTCTACTCTAGCTCTTTGTTCTGACATTGACATAGTTATATTTATAGAATGTTCCTCGTTACCTTTTCGAAGGCTAGTTTAGCTTTGTGCGCTCGCTTCCTGGCGGCGACGAACGCTTCGTTCGTAGCGTTCACTTTCTCAGATTCAGATCAGATTGAAAAAGAATGCTCTTGTTCTACTCTAGCTCTTTGTTTACTGCTAGTAGAGCATTTGATTTAACCTGTCAACAGATCACGGGATCACCAATTTTTGTGTATTCTTTCAATGTGTACACAGGGAAAACGAAAGACCAAATTCAAATTCATTTATTCATTTTGTGAACCAAAGAGACGAAAGATCACTTAAGATTCCATATTAAACTGATGTTATAAAATTAAAGAAACAATGTAGGTTCACTATATAGTGCCCAAGCGCGTCTGTAGTGCGGGGTACGGGACAACTGAGATTCGAAGTGTAATGCAACTCTTAGGGCCGATTTCACCAACGTCAGATAACATTTATCCAAGGAGAGAGGAGAAAAGTTGAGATTTGACAGATGTTCTATACACAATCTGTCGAATCTAAACTTTATTCCTTGGATAAATGTTATCTGACGTTGGTGAAATCGGCCCTAAGTCTAGTATCTATAATAGTGTGTTGGCTAAAGAGCGTCTAGCTAGACCAAAAAGTTGTGCGAGACGTTGGGTACTAGCCCAATACCTAAATTGTTACCACCTTCTTTCCTTCCCTTCTTCGTTTCTTTCTTTATACCTTTGCCTTTACCTGCGACCCCCCCCAGCTACCTGGGGGGGGTCGCAAGATGGGCCGGGACAAATAACGTCCTATGTGCCGCGGGATCAGACCTCCGCGGCACCGTAAGAGGGCGCGCGGCCACCACGCGCCGCTTGTATAGCTGTAGAGCCGGCCGTCGGCTCCAGACGGGCGGCCGCCAACGACACCGTCACAATGATCTGAGCAAAACGCCAATATGATTTGTTCCAGGCGTTGGCGCTGGACGGCACGTTCTACCAGAAGTCCGGCATCATCTCCGGCGGCTCGCTGGACCTGGCGCGCAAGGCCAAGCGCTGGGACGAGAAGCACCTCTCGCAGCTCAAGGCCAAGAAGGTACGCCGACTGGCCCACACTGAAGCACGCTCACCGACTGTGTCGCACGACACTGGTACTTATACATAGGGCTGCCACCACCTAAATTGTTGACGCCGGACAAAAACTAAAAACCCCAGACATTTGGCTCAAATTGAGTATTTTTCCCGGACGCCCCCGAAAAAAATATTTCATCAATCAGGATTCCCCTGACACGAATCCTGAAACCTCTTTCCTGAATTCTTGAAACCCCTACTGGACACTTCCCGGACGCCCTCTAAACTAGGACAAATCCGGGGAACCCCCGGACGGATGGCAGCCCTACTTATACATAACATTGAAATTGACACAAAATTATTCGATACAGTTGTCGGTATATCATGTAATAGTCAATGTGTATGTGTTATATTGTACATACATTCCGATTTCTTTTAAATATTATTATTTTTAGTTTATTGGATAGAATATTATTGTAGCGACACCTAATAGCTACATGAAGAGCTATTGTACCTAGCAAGACGGTCAGCGAGCAGAATCCTACATCGCGCAAGCAACATTTGCCGCGAAATTGGCATAGATGCTGCAGTTCAGTGACCCGCCAGACCTTACCAGCCGGTCTGGTTAGAGGATCCTCCCTTTTTAATAATAAAATAATAAATTTATTACTTATTCCTCCAGCTCCTAAAACTGAAGTATTAATTGACTTTTTTCGCTACGTGTCAGTGGCGATCCAGGAATTGTTTTTGGGAGGCTAAGAAGTTAAAATCAAAACGCGGAATCACTGATCTAGTCTGAAATCTCTCAGAACTTAATATTTTGATGGGAGGTGCTTCAGCCCCCTAGCCCCCTGGATCCGCCAATGCTACCTGTGCTAAGTGCTAAACCGGTACTAACCACTCGTGGATTTACAGGAAAAACTGACAGAAGAGCTCCGCGAGTCCATGAAGAAGTCGCGCAAGGAGTCGGAGCTGACGACGGTGGACTCACAGATACGAGGCCTCGAGTCCAGACTCAAGTACGCCATCACAGACAGGGATACCACGGTATGTTACCCACAAGAATAAGATACGAGTAGCATCATTAAGATGAAAGAAAGAAAGAAAGAAAAAATATTTATTGAACTCGCACAACAGGAATTTACATGTACATATAATAGAAAAAATACAAAAAAAAAACTTTAATGAAAGTAAAAATAATAAAAAAAAAAAGTTTAAAAAATAAAAATAAAAGTAAAACCTGGTGCGAGGCCTAAAGGCCACTATCTCAGCATAATGCTGCGACCTAAAAGTGCCGCAGCGCTGGTACTCTGATAGGGCCCAAAAGTCAAAGTCAAAAGTCAAAGCATTTATTTCAATTAGACCACTTACAGGTGCTTTTGAAATGTCAAGGAGTCAGTCAGTTAGTAAACAAGATGAAGCTAGATGCTCGTTCCAAAACTTAGATTCCTATGGAGAAGAACGAGCAAGAAACTCCATGGTTACTCTTTTAAATCAAAATGTTACAATTCCATGATTACATTGTTTTCAAGGCGTAGTTATCACAAAAATATGTGAGCACAATGTAAAAGATGTGCATAAAAATAAAATTTAAATCTAGAAGTAATGAATAAAAGATACAACTCCTGCCGGCCTAGCATGACCACGATAGAAACGGGTTTTGTCTACATAGAAATAGACAAAGTGACAGATTGTAGAAACATTTCTACCGTTTCATTCATAAAACGTAGAAATGTTTCTACAATCTGTCACTTTGTCTATTTCTATGTAGACAAAACCCGTTTCTATCGTGGTCATGCTAGGCCGGCAGATATTTGTCTTGGCAGTCTAGAGATGACCAGTCCCAACTGACAGCCAAGCCCAAGATGGGATGTCATTATAATATAATTAATGATAATTTTATTTACAGTTAAAACAAATCAAAGCATTAGACGCGGAACTCGCCGAGTTCGAGAGGAAAATTGAAATGTTTGGTGTAAGTGTACTTTCTTATCTATACTATGCATACTAATATTGTAAAGAGAGAGTGCGAATTTTGTGAGTTTGTGTAAATGTGGAGGATAATCTCCGGAACATCTACTTATTCGACAAATTCTTTCACTATTTCAAAGGTACAGTATTCCAGATGGAAGGCTATATTATGTACATATGGATACAGCCCGGGCACAGCCGGGGCGGGCCGCCAGTGTCTCAATAAACTTACATCATCGAAAGCAACCATTGTTTTAAAAAATACATACAGCCAAACATAGAACCTCCTCCTTTTTAGGGTTCCGTACCAAAATGGTAAAAAAGGAACCCTTATGGTGCGACTTCGTCTGTCTGTCTGTCTGTCACACCTGCTTATTTCAGCAACTACTAATGCTATCGACTTGAAATTTGGAACAGTTATAAAAAATGCTTGCCACACTTTATTGAAAATGAAAAAAGTCAATTTTTTTTTTATTTTCATTGCAAAAGGGGCCGGAGTGGGGGTCCGAAATTTCAAAGTGGGGTTACTAGGTCAAGTGACCTATCATATGAAAGGGCTTGATTTGCACATTTCAAAATCTATTTTCATTTTATTTTATGTCTCACAATTTTCGATATATGATGAAAATGTCTGAAAAATGTCTTTTCCACCTTAGATTAGTTTTCCACCCTTATGTTAAAATGCACTGCTAAAATATGCAAAGTAATAACATTGGACTCAATATTTCACTGAATGCCTCCGTGTCCGCAGCCCCTCAATTTGTACATATATTTATAAAATATATTTTCATTTTATTTTATGTCTCACAGTTTTCGAAATATGATGAAAAATGTCTGAAAAAATACCATTCCCCCCCCCTTATCTCCGAAGTTTGCGGAGCGAAAAATCTGAAATAATTAGAGTTGGTAGGAATTGACCCAAATATTGCACCGAAAATAAAACGATGTTCCTAACTAGTGCAGTTTTTTCAAAATCATCAAAATTCCTTCACAAACAAACTAGTTATGCGGTCCGGTTTTTTTCACTTTATACGGCCAAAACCGATACGGAACCCTCGGTGCGCGAGTACGACTCGCACTTGGCCGGTTTTGTTAAAGTCGGTTATAAACCAATAACGACACTTTGTTTTTATTTAGTTGAGTGACTGCGGTTTGCTCTGAACTATTAGTGAGTTTATGGTTGTTATTAAATACACAATATACTCTCAAAAACAACTGACACAACATTGGCTCGAATCCGCGACCTCCGCGTAAATAGGGGCATCGCTCTAACCAACTGAGCTACAGCGTCATGTCTGAATCAGTTGAAAACGCAAACCTCTTTACGCCTCTTAAGAATGTTGGTGACATCTATCGGAGACTAACAGTTGGTTGCAGAAACGTTTTAAAGGAGACTTAAACCATAAAAATTGTATGGTCAATGACTCCTTTAAAACTTAATGACCTTTTCTGCAACCGCCTGTAAGGCGAATCACACACCGCCCCGCGCCACGCTGCGGCGTGCGTGGCGACGGAACAAAAACCCCGCGCGTTCAGTGTGTTGCACCACGCGTGATTTCTTTACAAATTCTTTGCAAATGCGCTACGCGCAGTGATGCGGGGCAGTGTGCGAATCGCCTAAGGGCCAATTTCATCAACGTCAGATAACATTTATCCAAGGAATAAAGTTGAGATTTGACAGATGTTCTATACAAAATCTGTCAAATCTCAACTTCCTTAAATAAATGTTATCTGACGTTGGTGAAATCGGCCCTAAGAGTCAGAGTTAATGTTTGTTTGTCGGCAGCCTCAAATCGAGGACATAGAGCGCACGATCCGCGCGCGCGACCTCAAGATCCAGGAGATCAAGGAGAACATGAACAACGTGGAGGACGTGGTCTTCCGTGGCTTCTGCCGCGACATCGGCGTCGCCAACATACGGTAACGTGTGATGAGACGACCATTTTTTGTTATAGAGGGTATCTATGTAAATTTTTCATGAATAAAGGATTTGTCACACTGGATGCGTTCTGCGGCCTGCAGTCAGGTCAAAGTGAACGCAGCCCGCATCATGTATGAACAACGCTGTCGGTCGGGACAGCGGTCTGCGGTCAGGGCAGAGCATTCGTACGCGTCCTTCCCTCCCCCCGCCCCGTCGGGCCAACATGCGTTCTTTGGTTGTGCTCGCACGGTTAGATCGCATTCATACAAAATATATTGATACCGACAATGTTGTTCATACATGATGCGGGCTGCGTTCGCTTTGACTTGACCGCAGGCCGCAGAACGCATCCAGTGACCCTTGACCGCAATTTTTCGCGCTCAAACAAAATCATATTTTTAATTTGCGAAAGTATTTTAAAGACTACGATTTGTGCGCAGACAATACGAGGAGCGCGAGTTGCGCGCGCAACAGGAGCGCGCCAAGAAGCGCATGGAGTTCGACGCGCATATCGACCGCATCACCTCCAACCTGGAGTTCGAGCGCTCCCGGGACACGCAGAGTGAGTGTGCGCGCTGGCCGCACAGCCGGCCTGTGACCGCGATACAAACGTGTTTTGTCTACAGAATCATAGACAAAGTGACAGATGGTAGAAAACATTACTAGTGATTTATGCATACAATTAAGAGAATAAATGTCTCTATTTTTCAGTAGACAAAATTCTGATAAACCAAATACGGGTCGCCGCGTGCTCGGGCAGTAGAGATAACGAGTTGGATAGAAAGATCTTTGTCTATTCTTTGGTAGAATAGAGATAGAATTGGTCATGCTAAGCGGGCTGTATGCAACATTAATCATCATTTTGCAAAGATGCAAAGTCTTTAAGTCGCGAGTGAATCGCTTTTTTTTAGACAAATGTGCTTTATTATGGACCGCATCATCGCTTAAAATCAGACGAGATGGCGGTCATATTCAAGCGTATTATTAAATAATTTAAAAAAGAAACTGGCCCTGAGAGTTCTGTATACACTTAATACGGTAGTTGACTATGTTTTTTTTATTGTAAATCTGTAAACTATTTGAAAAAAGTCACTTAACACAAAAAAAACTGATGAAACATCTACAAAATTAGCAAAGTTATAAGCGTTTTAAAATGATTTGCTAGACAGGGACGGCCCTATCACGCAGTGACGTAACACCACGCGAACGTCGTACTTAAATCCAAATTCCACATAGTAAAAGTTGTTCATAATAATGAGTACAATGATCCCTTTAAATATTTCCACTGTCTAACCTACCTCCCTGTATAAAATAAAATATTCTACTAGAAGTATACAATAGCGCTATCTATGAGCATGATGCCGCTATTATACATATACTTCTTCTAATGGCGCCATCTATGAGCAGATGCCTCGAAATTACTACGGACAGACGGACGACGAAGTGATCCTATAAGGGTTCCGTTCTTCCTTTTGAAATATGGAACATATTTTTAAGTGCCGTGCTTTCTATTAGTTGTTGGTAGAGTTGCAGCAGTCTTTAGGCTGATTATACACGGACTGCTTGAAGCAGTCAGTATCGACTGCCTTAAGCTATGACTGCATAGCAAACTACAGTGTTCTACGTCCACACGTACACGGAACCGCTCGAGCGTCGCGACTGCTTCGGGCGGTGTGCGGTCAAGCAGTCGCCGGGCATAGGACCGCCTGCTCGAGCTGTCGCCTGCTCTCGCGCAGTGACCTCCGCCCGCGCTATTCATTCCAAGCCGCGTGCGCCTCCCGCGCGTTCGCTTTTCGTTTGATTTGAAATTGTGACTTGTCGAACAGTTGATACCGACTGCTGCAGCAGTTATCAATGTCAGCTTCAAGCGGTTGCATTTGACTGCTCGAGCAGTCCGTCTATCGTTGGCCTTAATGTAAATGTTGTTGTTCAGAGAACGTGACGCGTTGGGAGCGCGCGGTGCAGGACGCGGAGGACGAGCTGGAGGGAGGCCGCCAGGCGGAGGCCAAGCAGCGCCACGACATCGACCACGACCTGCGCCGCGCCGAGACACTGAAGGCCGAGCGGGCCGCCGCGCGCGGCCGCCAGGAGGCCGCCGACGAACAAGTCAACAAGGTCAGTACATTACAAGCAGCGCCACGACATCGACCACGACCTGCGCCGCGCCGAGACACTGAAGGCCGAGCGGGCCGCCGCGCGCGGCCGCCAGGAGGCCGCCGACGAACAAGTCAACAAGGTCAGTACATTACAAGCAGCGCCACGACATCGACCACGACCTGCGCCGCGCCGAGACACTGAAGGCCGAGCGGGCCGCCGCGCGCGGCCGCCAGGAGGCCGCCGACGAACAAGTCAACAAGGTCAGTACATTACAAGCAGCGCCACGACATCGACCACGACCTGCGCCGCGCCGAGACACTGAAGGCCGAGCGGGCCGCCGCGCGCGGCCGCCAGGAGGCCGCCGACGAACAAGTCAACAAGGTCAGTACATTACAAGCAGCGCCACGACATCGACCACGACCTGCGCCGCGCCGAGACACTGAAGGCCGAGCGGGCCGCCGCGCGCGGCCGCCAGGAGGCCGCCGACGAACAAGTCAACAAGGTCAGTACATTACAAGCAGCGCCACGACATCGACCACGACCTGCGCCGCGCCGAGACACTGAAGGCCGAGCGGGCCGCCGCGCGCGGCCGCCAGGAGGCCGCCGACGAACAAGTCAACAAGGTCAGTACATTACAAGCAGCGCCACGACATCGACCACGACCTGCGCCGCGCCGAGACACTGAAGGCCGAGCGGGCCGCCGCGCGCGGCCGCCAGGAGGCCGCCGACGAACAAGTCAACAAGGTCAGTACATTACAAGCAGCGCCACGACATCGACCACGACCTGCGCCGCGCCGAGACACTGAAGGCCGAGCGGGCCGCCGCGCGCGGCCGCCAGGAGGCCGCCGACGAACAAGTCAACAAGGTCAGTACATTACAAGCAGCGCCACGACATCGACCACGACCTGCGCCGCGCCGAGACACTGAAGGCCGAGCGGGCCGCCGCGCGCGGCCGCCAGGAGGCCGCCGACGAACAAGTCAACAAGGTCAGTACATTACAAGCAGCGCCACGACATCGACCACGACCTGCGCCGCGCCGAGACACTGAAGGCCGAGCGGGCCGCCGCGCGCGGCCGCCAGGAGGCCGCCGACGAACAAGTCAACAAGGTCAGTACATTACAAGCAGCGCCACGACATCGACCACGACCTGCGCCGCGCCGAGACACTGAAGGCCGAGCGGGCCGCCGCGCGCGGCCGCCAGGAGGCCGCCGACGAACAAGTCAACAAGGTCAGTACATTACAAGCAGCGCCACGACATCGACCACGACCTGCGCCGCGCCGAGACACTGAAGGCCGAGCGGGCCGCCGCGCGCGGCCGCCAGGAGGCCGCCGACGAACAAGTCAACAAGGTCAGTACAAGCGAACTTCGTATATTCCTTTAAAATATTCTTCACCAATACTAATGCGTGCACACTGTACAGGCGCGCAAGGACCTGACGAGCGTGCAGAAGGAGATCCAGAGCATCCAGAAGCAGATCGCGAGCATCGAGGCGCGCATCGAGAGCAAGCGCAGCGACCGGCACAACATACTGCGACAGTGCAAGGTACGCCTGCCATCCGGCTCGAAGGACCATGTCGAATTTAGTACCGGCTGGTGTTGCGACACTATCTTCTGGCTTGGTTGTTATTTGGTGGTTGGTTTGATATCGGATTCGATTTGGTAGTTATTGGTTCGATGATACTAGGTTATTGATCGTTTATAAAATTATATTAAATAATCATATTGGTGAATACTAATTTAACACTAAAAAGATGAATTGATTTGGTTTCGTTTGAGTTACGCGGTTGGTAGCCGAATACTTTGAAACTACATTTATTAACGCACATGCAAAAGTGCTGAGGCCCTAGACAAGTTGCTTTTCTGTTAGCGTTCACGCCAAACGCTACGTCCAAAATGTATGGCAATGACATAACCCGCGGAAAAGTCACGTGACTCACAAATGTCAATTCCATACATTTTGTCCGTAGCGTTTGGCGTGAACGCTAACAGAAAAGCAACTTGTCTAGGGCCTCTGAGCTGTTCGGTTACAAGTATTGTTACGAACAACCATCAGTGGCAGATCCATCAATTATGTTAGGGGGGGAGGGGGGGGGGAGGTCTTAACCAGATATGATTTCTAGGCTAATGAATTAAGCATGCGTTTCTACGAAACACTAGTCCGCTTGTGACCGAATACAACCAACCGAATAATGTAATTAATCCATCAAACAGCACACAAACATATCGCAAATACAATGCTCATATCGTTCCAAAAACTACTCAAAATACTTATATATACTAAATACCTTAGTATTTAACAAATAAGGTGTATTTTACAATGTAATTCTCGAAACAGATCGACGATATAATAATCCCTTTACTGGAGGGCAACCTAGAAGACACGGCGGACGGCGAGTCGGACCCGTCGTCGATGTCCACCACGCAGCAGTACCGCAAAGACTCCAGGTAATTTGTCGCTGCAGCATGCTGTGGGTGAAGGCGAATGGATACTGTAGATCTTTATTGGTTTAATCTAGTTAAGTATCCTCGTCGCCAATGTTAAATATGCGGGCGGAACGGGGAACACAAGTTAAACGCTCACTGGTTGTCAACGCACTGGCGTGCATTTATTGCATACATGTACACGCGGGGTCAAGGGGAGGCGGTGTGCACGCACACATATACAACAAATCTGCTATGAAGAGTGCGCATGCCGCTTAGACCAACTCGCCGGTGGGCGGCGCCAAAACGCCGTTTCACCTAGCGCCGCCGTGTTAGAAAGGGAGATGAACAATATTCTTACGTAAAATGAACGCAAACATTTTTAACAGTCCTTTGGGAAAAAGATTTGTACAAAAAAACTACTTGATGTATCTACTTATGCAAAATAAAGTTAGTCAAACTTTTGAATAAATGAACTAAGGTTACTCAGTTTTGTTGGAGTTTTTGTACTCCATTATGTTATATAATTACGCCCAAAGTTCCGTTAAGATTTGTGATAAAACATGTTTTTTTGAGGCTCGTAATTTCCAAATCGATTCTTTTTACTGTTCTGATGAATAATAATAATAATACTAGATAATGACGAGACATCGATATCATGCTTAATTTTGGACGTGTAACATCAAATGGTGAAGGAGCTAACTTTCTACGTTTGTATGAAAAAATAAGCGGCTTGCGCAGCCTTAACTGTAAGAAAAATATAATAATACATATTTTGTTAAAATTGTAAAATTTTGTTTTTTTTTAAAACGCCGATTTTAAAACGGACTAAAAAGTATAAAATAATTTCTGATGAAATGAAATACGTGGGGCGCATCTTACTATTATCTATTGCATGCGCTCCACGTTTTTCATTTCATCAGAAATTATTTAAACTTTTTAGTCCATATTATTGCATTGTCATCCAAAATACATAGGTATACCAAATTTCAGCTTAATCCGATGACAGGAAGTGCTTTAAAAATAAATTGCAAAATTTGTACCGAACAGACAGACAGACAGACATACAGACACGAAAGTGACCTAATAAAAACGTAGTAAAAATCGACACTTTCCTTTAGTTTGCCGAATGTTGCTACTTCCCAGATTTCGATCCTTATTAGCGACGCTATCGGATGGTATTTATAATAATATAGGCTGCGTTCTTTTTCAAAATCAACGGGTTTAATTCCCGGCAAAATACATAATTTTTCGTTGGCAACGCGCATATTGTGATGTTCGGTGTTGCGCACGTTTCATAGGTTACGGTAACCGCTTACCATCAGGCGGGCCGTACACCTGTTTGCCACTATATAAAAAAATTGCTATAGCCCCCTAAAATGTGGGAGAGCCATGCTTCGGCACGAATGGGCCGGCTCGACCGGAGTAATACCACGGCCTCACAGAAAGCCGGCGTGAAACGACGCTTGTGTCGTGTTTCGCCGAGTGAGTGAGGGTACCGGAGGCCCAACCCCCCCCCCCCCCCCTCATGATGGCGCAGTTGATAAATCCATTGTTGTGGGGGGGGGGGGGGGGCAAAACTGCGCTCAACAATGCCCAAGGCAAGAGCAGTTTTTTAAAGGCCGGCAACGCACTTGTGACTCATCTGGTGTTGCGAGTGTCCATGGGCGGCGGTAATCACTTACTATGACGTGATCCGTCTGCTCGTTTGCCTCCTATAATATTTAAAAAAAAAACGATCGAAACCTTTTGACATTTTAAAATAAAACTTAAAATTTTAAAATTGCTATCATTATCAGAATCCGCGTGGACTACAGCTCGCTGCCAGAAAACTTAAAAGAGTTGGAAGAACCCGACGAGATCAAACGCAAGGCGGACAAACTGCAGAAGGCAATCAACTCGCTGCAGAACACCGTGGACAAGATACAGGCTCCTAACATGAGGGTACGATAAGTTACCATCATTATATTATAAACCACTTTAATTCCACTTTCATTGTGAAAACCGCCAAAGAGTGAAATGCGGTACCCGAGTGGGTGATTCCCGACAGCTACAATCTAGGTATCTTCAAGTCACGAGTGAAGTTTCTTCTAGGCAAGCGTGCTCCATCGTAGACCGCATCATCACTTAACATCAGGCGAGGTAGCGGTCAATTGTAAGCCTATTACCAAATAAAAAAAAAAAAAAAACCAGAAGTCAATAGAAATATTATCTACTACATTTTACTACTAGACGCTTGTCGCACATTTTGTACACATGTTTTTAGGGTTCCGTACCTTAAAAAGAAAAATGGAACCCTTATAGGATCACTTTGTTGTCGGTCTGTCGTGACCATGAGTGGAGCCAGCTCATAGATGACGCCACTAGAAGTATGCAGTAGCGCCATCTATGATCAAGATATGATATATCTACTATGATGTAATAGCGGCATAGATGGCGCTATTGCATATTTCGGACCTATAGAGCGCGAATCGTACTCGCACTTGTCTGGTTTTTATTTACAAAAATACTTTCCACGTGTTTTACAGGCGATGCAGAAGCTAAACGAGGTTCGTGAGAAAGTGAACGCTACGAACGAAGCGTTCGTCGCCGCCAGGAAGCGAGCGCACAAAGCTAAACTAGCCTTCGAAAAGGTAACGAGGAACATTCTATAAATATAACTATGTCAATGTCAGAACAAAGAGCTAGAGTAGAACAAGAGCATTCTTTCTCGATCTTTTAGTGTAAACGAAAGCTGGTTATCAGCGTTCACATCCAAATATCAACGAGCAAAAATGAGAACCAAGAACTATAACAAAATTATTGCACAATAGAACAACGAAAGAATGCTCTACATCTGTTTACACTAAAAGAATTTGATTGATTGGGGATAGAATGAGCATAGGCTCGTCTGATGTAAATTGGCCTTCAGACACTATCTTAATTTATTAGGAAAACATTATACCTATTATTTCACATTTACTAGAAACGAAGCCTTTGCATTGGTAATTCAAGCAAATGTTACGTAGCGCTATCGTTACAAAATCTTATGTGCCTGGAATGAGATTATCGTATTGGTTGTGTTTCAGGTCAAAAAAGAGCGTCATGACAAGTTTATAGAGTGCTTCGAGCACGTCGCCAATGAAATTGATGCCATCTACAAGGTAATTAGCAGTTATTAGGGTTCCGTAGTTTTTACTAGGAACCCTTATAGTTTCGTCATATTCTTATTATACAGGGTGGCAGGTTAGACAGTGGAAATATTTTAAGGGGTCATTGTACTCATCATTACGAACAACTTTACTATGGGACCAACCCGGAAATCGCAAAAAAAATCAGCTGTTCCATACATTTTGTTGAGTTATGTGAACATAAATGTATGGAACAGCTGATTTTTTTTTCGCGATTTCAGGGTTGGACCCATAGTAAAAGTTGTTCATAATGATGAGTACAATGACCCCAATGAACGGCGGGTGAAACCACGCGGCACAGTTAGTAAATTAATATAATTCAAAACGTGTCAAATCGTCGCTGCGCCCACCAAAATCGCTGTTTTTTGCGATTATAGGTTTTTGACGCTTAACCTTAAGGCGCTATGGGTTCACAAAACGCTAGAATGAGCTCTAGAATTTTTCATTTTTTTATAAGATTTCTTACAGTTTCCACCCAGAAAAAAATATATGGTATACTTAAGCATATTAGCTAGTGAAATCATTAATTCAATACACGATATGAATAACTTCACTCGATAGAAAAAAATTCCAAAGATACCTCTCGAAGATACTTTTTCATTACGAATATTTCATTTTTTAGACTTATTTCTTACGTTTTAATTTTTGAAAATTTTTTAACATATTATTTAATAATTGAGTTAGTGAATTCATTAATAAAATTGTATAAAAATTAAAACGGCAATTTTAGATAATTTTTTATACCCAAAAAACGTTCCTAAGAACGTGCGCACGACTGCTTCAGTCCGGTCTCAGACCTCACCGGAGTAGGACGTGTGCCAAATTTTTCGCCGCTCACGAAATGATTATTTTCAATAATTCTTTGTGAAAATGACTAACAAACGTAATAATATCATTAATATAATATTTTTTATACAATTAAGGTTAGGTTTTAGCACATATTTGGGCAAATAGCGCTATTGACCACCTATTGACTGATAAACGTAGGTACGCTCACATCCTAACAGTGTTGCCAATTACAATTTCAAAATTCCGCTAAGCAGGTTGGTATTTTCCGTCAAAAATTCGTCATGATTAAATATTTTTCCGTCAGTAAAATCCGTCAAACAAAAGATGCAATAGATAGGTACATCATTTTAGATAATAAATAAATAAATAATATAGATAAATAAATTATGATTATAATAATAAAATGCGAAATCCTATTCAAACTAAATCTTATACGTCTCAAATAATAAAGAATATGCTTGCTTACACTCTTGTATTATAAATAAATAATTCGTAGATAAATGTTAAAATCAGACGTTATCCGGGAAGTCCCGAAGCAAAGACGTTTGAATGCCACCAATATGAAGAAAATTATATTAATATTAATATAATATTAAAATTATTAATTCATATAATTTTCTTCTTTGATTAGGATTTCGCATTTTATTATTATAATCATAATTTATTAAAAAAAAGCTCGTGGCTAAATGACGGCCGCGCTAATCGATCGATCTGCGAGGTTAAGCTGCGCTTGCCGCGGTCAGTCCTTGGATGGGTGACCGTTATTTACACATCGAGACCCCTCCGTGCCTCGGAGAGCACGCGTTTCTTATATAACCTAATTACTTTACCTCACATAGCGCCGTGTTTTTGAATCCTAATTCACTTTCGTTTTCACTACGTGTGAGCCCTTCTAATCTACTTTATTTAAATATCCAACCATAAATTACACATCATAATTTGCGGAAAATCCTACCTATCCAATGGTACAACTCCCATGGACCTACCTAGTCACATAAAAAAGTTTCTAGAACAAAAACTGTCTAAATTTCTAACTTAGCAAAGTTACAATATCCAATTGCCTATAACATAGCCTATTTCTTATCGGATCTGCAATATTCTTGTTAGATACATGTTTCTAGACTACCACACGTCTAGTAAGACACAATTTATCATCCTAACTTACACACAGAAATATCGCATTTTCAAACTCATATCGATCTATATTATAGGCACAATATCCATGAAATTCAGAGTCTTTACACAACATTATGTCCTAGCCTTCCTACCGAACCTAAATACATGACTAGATTCTATATAACACATTACAACAATCCTACAAATGCAATTTTATGTACATAACACTTATTCTCAAATTATAGCTTTCCTATCGTCGAGAGGTATAACTGCTTATGTACATCTTATGTAAACAACATTCCTACACTATAAAACCACGATGTACACAAAACCTCGATTATGGTTACAAAGGTATTCACGACTTTACATAAAAAACATGAAATCTTATTCCTACACAATAGGCTATTTGACTCATTTTGGGAAATGGTTTATATTAAATCTTCATTATATTATAAGCACACTACATTGATATTTCAAGGAGATCTACTGTATTTATCAATAAAAATCAGTGATTAAGTATAAATTTCCAAAACCGCTCCAAAAACGCTGTTTCTGACAGAAGTGACGTAACACGCTAGTAAACGAGCTTTGACAAAAGACAGATGGTGCAGCTGAAATTAATTTCATCAATAATTCATTTTTATCGGCTATAGTGGCGTATAAATGGTGTGTAGTTCCACAATGTACAAATACGTCTTTAAGCAGTCCATCATGATTCATGACACAAAAGAATTTATAGGTAATGTTTCTGAGTTTTTATCAACATAACCTAAAATGAGATTTCACAAAACTTCTGAATGATTATATAAAAGATTTGTAAATAAATATGTGGTAGGTAGGTACTTACACAGCTGTTTTTACATTTTTAAGTTCCGCAGCATAATAATCAGCGTTATTCTTAAAGAAAAGTGCAACCATAAATGCGTCTATCTTAGGTAGGTTGCTGTTATCAGCTTGCACAAAATTTGACTCCATTTTGTGATTCGATATAAATATTTATGCCACTAGATGACTATATAGAAGATTTCTATGAAAACAGCTTCAGAAATAGCTCAAAGATCGATTAAAGCACCCAAAAATATAAAACGCAAACTACATCTGTCAAAGCCGTGCTTATGCTCAAAGACTACATATATACATACATATATACTTATGCTTACATTGCTTACTCCAGTGTTGCCAAGCTAGATTTTCATTTTACCCCAATGCCTGATTAATTTTACTCTAAAATCATAACTATTTATACAAAAATACCTGGGACCTGGCTAAAGTTTTGGTTTTAGATATACAATAAAACAAGTTCTTTCTTAATCAATGGTCATGTTTCACAATAAAAATATGCTGAATTTGTTTGTTTAACTCAAATTCAATTCAGATACTTAGGTACCTACATGTATTGCTTACCAAAAAGCCCATAAACTTTAGTAATCATAACAACAATACGAAATCTAACCTTAAAATTTTGGAAGTGACTCCGCGACCGCCGCCGTGACCTGAATTTGCAGCCGGCACCGGTTGCTAAATTGGCAGCCGGCGCTGACTTTGGAAAAAAGCGGGAAAGGGGGTTGGCAATTTGGCATAATTAAAAGAAACATTTCATGTTTCATTTGAGTAACATACCTAATTAGGGTCCAAGAGCCGGCGCCGATCAAAAGGGGTCATTGTACTTGTCGGTTTTAATATCGTGTTTTATGTTATTTTGAGTTATTATTTCCTTAATTTTAGTATTGATTAATGTTTACAATTTGTTTCCTATTGGATTTGTATTATTTTCTTATTAGAATAGGCTTCTTGACAACATTGAAAATATGCTATAGATTGTGGTCATCCTATCAGTTCATAGCGTAAATAAACTTATTTCACTTGATTTTCAACTAAAATATTTATATATTTGCAAATTACACGAAAATAAAATGCAATATTTTTTGTTATTTTATCTGTGACAAGAACGGCCAGTTGCACTCTGGTGACGTCACACGCTAGTAAGCCAGTGTTGCCAACTTATTTTTAGGGTAAAGAATTCTTTAGAGTAAAGGACGCTGGCAGTTTTAGGCTTGATATGGTACAGTAATAAAAGCTTAACCAAAAATAAAAATATATTTTAATTGTTCTTTGCCTAATTTATCTTAGAGATTAAGAATTGGAATCAAAAATCGAAATAAATAAGAAATAAAATGATTATGCCATTGACGTTTTGAAAAAACCACTAAAACAAAAACGGGTGCATGCTGGCTGGCGCGTGCTTCCACAGAATATCATAGTGACAGCAACTAAAACCTTTGAATTGAGAACTCATTAGTCGGGCTGTACTTCACTGGATCATTCACACCATACTTAACCTCACTGTCAGAAATAAGAATATTTCTCTTTAACCCAATTACGTACAAAAACAAATAAAAAATGAATTTAAATACTCTTGAAATACTCGATCACACCAAACTAATTTCATATCTGTACCGACTTACACAATCTGAGGCCCAGCGTTCTATGGGCGTCTGCCAGTGCCCTTTGAGGGTAAAATTTTAGGGAGCGCCTCCGCAGCCGGCGCCGACTAGGCTCCCAAAAATAATGCCGTTAGGAACCGGAGTAGCCTTGGAGTAGCAGTGATACCAGACGAAAATAATTGCAAACTACCGTAGCAGCAGATTAATGTTGCCGTGTTTTAGGTTGAATTAAATACCTTAGACTGACTTTTAAATTACAGTGTCAATGTAAAACAAAATACAACTTTTTTGGACTTACAAGGGGGATGGAGGTGGTTGATGGAGCCCCGGTACGCGGAGCTCCTATTTCTATCTGCAAGGTTAAGAGTAACCTAACACGAAGGGGTTGACGGGGGCTTCGTTCGCTCGGTTTGCTCGCTCACTGAAGCCCCCGTCAACCCCTTCGAACTTAATCTGTCCGTGTCGGGGTGTCCAAGTTCCCTCGCTTTGCTCGCTCTTGGACCCTAATTAGGTATGTTACTCAAATGAAACATGAAATGTTTTTTTTAATTATGCCAAATTGCCAACCCCCTTTCCCGCTCTTTTCCAAAGTCAGCGCCGGCTGCCAATTTAGCAACCGGTGCCGGCTGCAAATTCAGGTCACGGCGGCGGTCGCGGAGTCACTTCCAAAATTTTAAGGTTAGATTTCGTATTGTTGTTATGATTACTAAAGTTTATGGGCTTTTTGGTAAGCAATACATGTAGGTACCTAAGTATTTGAATTGAATTTGAGTTAAACAAACAAATTCAGCATATTTTTATTGTGAAACATGACCATTGATTAAGAAAGAACTTGTTTTATTGTATATCTAAAACCAAAACTTTAGCCAGGTCCCAGGTATTTTTGTATAAATAGTTATGATTTTAGAGTAAAATTAATCAGGCATTGGGGTAAAATGAAAATCTAGCTTGGCAACACTGGAGTAAGCAATGTAAGCATAAGTATATATGTAGTCTTTGAGCATAAGCACGGCTTTGACAGATGTAGTATGCGTTTTATGTTTTTGGGTGCTTTAATCGATCTTTGAGCTATTTCTGAAGCTGTTTTCATAGAAATCTTCTATAATAGTCATCTAGTGACATAAATATTTATATCGAATCACAAAATGGAGTCAAATTTTGTGCAAGCTGATAACAACAACCTACCTAAGATAGACGCATTGCACTTTTCTTTAAGAATAACGCTGATTATTATGCTGCGGAACTTAAAAATGTAAAAACAGCTGTGTAAGTACCTACCTACCACATATTTATTTACAAATCTTTTATATAATCATTCAGAAGTTTTGTGAAATCTCATTTTAGGTTATGTTGATAAAAACTCAGAAACATTACCTATAAATTCTTTTGTGTCATGAATCATGATGGACTGCTTAAAGACGTATTTGTACATTGTGGAACTACACACCATTTATACGCCACTATAGCCGATAAAAATGAATTATTGATGAAATTAATTTCAGCTGCACCATCTGTCTTTTGTCAAAGCTCGTTTACTAGCGTGTTACGTCACTTCTGTCAGAAACAGCGTTTTTGGAGCGGTTTTGGAAATTTATACTTAATCACTGATTTTTAGGGTTCCGTACCAAAATGGTAAAAAAGGAACCCTTATGGTGCGACTTCGTCTGTCTGTCTGTCTGTCTGTCTGTCTGTCTGTCTGTCTGTCTGTCACACCTGCTTATTTCAGCAACTACTTATGCTATCGACTTGAAATTTGGAACAGTTATAAAGAATGCTTATTCAACTTTATTGCAAATGAAAAAAATCCAAAAATATTTTTATTTTCATTGCAAAAGGGGCCGGAGTGGGGGTCCAAAATTTTAAATTGGGGTTACTAGGTCAAGTGACATATCATATGAAAGGGCTTGATTTGCACATTTCAAAATATATTTTCATTTTATTTTATGTCTCACAGTTTTCGACATATGATGAAAAATGTCCAAAAAAATACCATTCCCCCCCCCCTTATCTCCGAAGTTTGCAGGGCGAAAAATCTGAAATAATTAGGGTTGATAGGAATTGACCCAAATATGGCACCAAAAATAAAACGATGTTCCTAACTGGTACAGTTTTTTCAAAATCATCAAAATTCCTTCACAAACAAACTTAGTTATGCGGTCCGGATTTGTTCACTTTATACGTCCAAATATGATACGGAACCCTCGGTGCGCGAGTACGACTCGCACTTGGCCGGTTTTATTGATAAATACAGTAGATCTCCTTGAAATATCAATGTAGTGTGCTTATAATATATTGAAGATTTAATATAAACCATTTCCCAAAATGAGTCAAATAGCCTATTGTGTAGGAATAAGATTTCATGTTTTTTTATGTAAAGTCGTGAATACCTTTGTAACCATAATCGAGGTTTTGTGTACATCGTGGTTTTATAGTGTAGGAATGTTGTTTACATAAGATGTACATAAGCAGTTATACCTCTCGACGATAGGAAAGCTATAATTTGAGAATAAGTGTTATGTACATAAAATTGCATTTGTAGGATTGTTGTAATGTGTTATATAGAATCTAGTCATGTATTTAGGTTCGGTAGGAAGGCTAGGACATAATGTTGTGTAAAGACTCTGAATTTCATGGATATTGTGCCTATAATATAGATCGATATGTGTTTGAAAATGCGATATTTCTGTGTGTAAGTTAGGATGATAAATTGTGTCTTACTAGACGTGTGGTAGTCTAGAAACATGTATCTAACAAGAATATTGCAGATCCGATAAGAAATAGGCTATGTTATAGGCAATTGGATATTGTAACTTTGCTAAGTTAGAAATTTAGACAGTTTTTGTTCTAGAAACTTTTTTATTTATTTATTTTATAACTAGAATAAGTTCTAGAAATCGGAATAGGTGGTTATTTGGAAAAACTAGGTAGGTATTACCTACCTAGTTTTTCCAAATAACCACCACAAAAAATAAATTGACTTAATTCGCTAAAGTAACTTGTACCAAAAGTAGGTACCTAATAAAGTTTGACAACTAGGTACTTTAATTACACTATGTGCGCGCCAATTTCCACTAAAGGTAATAGCGTCGCGCTCAGCCCGCCGCAAGAGATCTCGTCAACGCGCCACCCCGTAGCCCGCGGGCGCGCGCGCCGCATCGTGTTCTTCACCCCCGCACGTAAAATATTTCGCTGGACCTATAGCGCCTTAAGAAATAAGGAAAACATGTGTAGGGGCGGGATGACTTGCGGATTTCTTGAACAGAAAGTCCTTGTTTGCGAGAAATAGTATTTAATGAAGTTGCACAAGTAGAAGGACAGTACACACAAGAAGAGGGAAAGTAGAGAGTCCAAGAATAGATAGGTAATAAAAGTTGATAGGCTGCGGGACGCGTGGCGACGGAACAAAAGCTCCGCGCGTGAATTCATTTTCAATGTGTTGCACCATGCGTGATTTCTATACAAATACGGGTACTTGCAAACAACGTAAGATCACGGACTCCCGCGCTACGCTGCGTGCTGCACCGTGCGAATCGCCATAGACACAGAAAATATGTACACGTATGTAATAGGAGCGTTAGCGAAAGCGTTATATCGCGAGGAATTTGCGCGTGGCTTCTCGTCAATGTGGGCTCGTGGCGCTCGGCCGGCCGGCCCGGTGGGCGGGCGGCCACCGGGCCGGCTGTGGTAAACAGCTGATGCTACACATGTAAACACAGCGATTTTGACAGGCACAGCGACGAAATAATTTCTTGTCAATAAATTCCAGGCCCTAGCGATGAACCAGTCGGCGCAGGCGTTCCTGGGCCCCGAGAACCCGGAGGAGCCGTACCTGGACGGCATCAACTACAACTGCGTGGCGCCCGGCAAGCGGTTCCAGCCCATGTCCAACCTGTCCGGCGGCGAGAAGACCGTCGCCGCACTCGCGCTGCTCTTCGCTATACACAGGTACACCAGCTCAGAACGTTCTCGAACATGTCCAACCTGTCCGGCGGCGAGAAGACCGTCGCCGCACTCGCGCTGCTCTTCGCTATACACAGGTACACCAGCTCAGAACGTTCTCGAACATGTCCAACCTGTCCGGCGGCGAGAAGACCGTCGCCGCACTCGCGCTGCTCTTCGCTATACACAGGTACACCAGCTCAGAACATTCTCGAACATGTCCAACCTGTGCGAACCATGGCGAACCGTGCCATTGCTCTGAACCAACTAAGCTACCGCGACTCGCTTGGTTAACTCAAAATTTGAGATCCCTTTGTTGGGTTGACTCCCTTATGAGAAATTATAAATGTATTTTTTTTTTTGTGAATTTGAAACATGTCATGTCAAAGCCATGTTATGCTTCTCTTATGTTATTATCGATCTCTTATAACTGCAAAGTTAAAGTGGTTGTGTTGGATTCTGTAATTAGTTTCCGATAGATGTCGACATAACGCTAATAAGAGGCGTATGCAAAGGGATTTCGAGTGAAGCAAGCGAGACGCGATAGCTCAGTTGGTTCAGAGCACTTGCCACGGTACGGCAAAGGTCGTAGGTTCAAATCTCGCTCGCGTCATTCGATTTTTGAAAATCTCTTATGTATTTAATCACACTAATATTATAAATGCGAAAGTTTGTGCGTGTGTGTGTGTATGTTTGTTACGTCTTCACGCTGAAACGGCAGGACGGATTTGGATGAAATTTGGCACACAGATAGATTATAGTCTGGAATAACACATAGGCTACCTTTTATCCCGAAAAACGCGGGCGAAGCTGCGGGCGGAAGCTAGTCCCACTAATATTATAAATGTGAAAGTTTGTGTGTGTGTATGTTTGTTACTTCTTCACGCTGAAACGGCTGGACGGATTTGGATGAAATTTGGCAAAGAGGTAGCCTGGGACCTGGAATAACACATAGTCTACCTTTTATCCCGAAAAACGCGGGCGAAGCCGCGGGCGGAAGCTAGTAATGTAATAAATGCTTTGTCTTTGATTTGTCAGCTACCAGCCGGCGCCGTTCTTCCTGCTGGACGAGATCGACGCGGCGCTGGACAACACCAACATCGGCAAGGTGGCGTCGTACATCCGCTCCAAGAAGGGCAACCTGCAGACCATCGTCATCTCGCTCAAGGAGGAGTTCTACGGCTGCGCCGACGCGCTGGTCGGGATATGTTCAGAGGTAGGACTTAACTCTCTAGTATAAGTTTCCATAAGCATTCCTAATAATAGATCTACTCTTTACTACAAATCGATTGTTGACATTACTTCTACATAGCTTACTAGCTGTTCCCCGCGGTTTCACCCCCGTTGCTCGGCTCCTAAGGGTCGTAGCGTGATGGTAAATAGTCTATACTATTCCTCATGAATCTGGCTATCTATATGTATAAATAAAATGCTTTGTCCCGGTCTGACTGATGGGTCAACGCACAGCCTAATCCGCTGGTAGCAGACTCTTGAATTTGGAGACCGCATTCCTTAAATGATGTAGGCATCCGGTAAGAAAGATTTTTTTTAAATTCCACCACCAAGAGGGTGAACAGGGGTGGCGCGAGCGAGGCCGTGGGCAAAAGCTAATCAAAAACAAAAATAGTTTTTCGAATAAAGACCCCCATGATCCACCCTTATTATTACCACTCTAATGAACATTTTCGCTTGTTCCAGCCGGCGGACTGCCTGGTCAGCGACGTGATGACCCTCAGCCTGGAGCAGTACAACGACTAGCTCCGCAGACATTATTATTACATTTTAATATAAACATATTTTTATATTGACGATTTACTTCATTCCCTCATTGAGACGTCAAGACTTTCAATATAATTATATTAATTGTTAAGTTGACATAGTAAGTTTGTGTTTTATTTTCGTTCCTTACAGTCAAGTCGGGTAACTTGGAACACTTTTTCACAAAACCAAAAGTTTTTCACGTAATTTACCCGATTTCATAAAATAAAATTAAGTACCCAATTCCCACGTTACCACGATCATTTTAAACAAGGCTATAAAATAGTAAAAACAAAACACAATATTTAGCTCTTTTATTTACAATAAAATATCTTTATATTACAACTCTTATTCTATCTATCGCTAGATGTCATAATTAAGGGTCCATTTCAATTGAATTTGTTAACTTTGTAAACAATGTTAGTATGGCCAACTGTCAAAATTTGATGAATTTGTATAGAAAGTTTGTTTACAAAGTTTACAAGTTCTATTGAAATGGACCATACTTGTCGAGTGCCAGCCAGCCGCGTTATCACTGCCTGCCGGTCGCACTCACGCGCATTCCAAAATCAACAACTTCGTAAATACCGAGATTCCTGACCCGTATTCCCGAAATACGGGTCTTTTACTGCAAACAGGACTAATTTCGGATGTATGCGTGGTCATTCTTTTAAAAGATTGATCAGGATTAGGGCTGCCATCCGCTCGGGGTTCCCCGGATTTGTTAGTTTAGAGGGCGTCCGGGGAGCGTCCGGTAGGGGTTTCAAAAAATGTCCGAGTAAAACCCGACCACTGTGTCACAGGAATCCTGATTTATGAAATATCTTTTTCGGAGGCGTCCGGGAAAAATACTCAATTTCACCCAAATGTCCGGGGTCTTTAAAGTTTTTGTCCGGCGTCAGCAAATTAGGTGATGGCAGCCCTAATCAGGATTCTCAAGACAATATAATAAGGGCTTTACAGAAATACGATTTGATTATCAGTTTACTCAAATTGCCAATCAAATTGTGTCGTCTGTACTAAGCTTTAGACAAAGTGCATTCATTAATGTTGTGTTTTAGTGTTCCAAGATTTGAAAATGTTATAGGCACGAAGACCTAGTTATTACGTTATTTATGTTAATGAGATACATTATGTAAAATGACCACGTATTAGAAGTTTTTAATATCGCCCCAATAGTCATCCAGAAACATTTTTGTCAAAAAGAAACCTATTCTTTCTTGAAGGCTGTTGATTGTCTTCGTAATGATTCCCAATCCAGGCAAGTCATCCACAAAAATAATTTAACAGATAAACTATCATCTAGCTACACTTGTTCTACTTATAATCACGCCGTTACGCTATGAGGTGATCAGAATTCCTTGTTTATCTCCTCTAGTACTTAGCACAGATTTCGAGACGCATCATTTGGAGGGACAAAAGTGTTAAGGGCTAGTTTAGGGAATAACCACCCGCTTTCTTCACAAAGGTCTGCGGAAAATGAGCCCAGCGGTCACGTCGCGTTGCACAAAGATATAGTTATTAGCTTTAAAGAGGGCTCTCGCATTCGGCACCTCTCTCGCTCGCGCAGAACCATATATTTTAAGAATTTTAAAATGAAATGATGCATTTTTGAAAAATGTTATCTGAAATGATATTGATTATAATATTATAAACTCAAATTTAATTATTAAAAATGCATGAGTTAAATGAACCTCAGAAACAGATCATAATTGTTTTTTAAGTTTGTTTATTAGATATCACAGTAGAAATGTGTTTTAATTATTTACCTGTAAAATTAATATTATTTTGTAGTTCACTATCAGATTAAATTTTTCAAAAGTGCATCTTTTCATTCAACATTCTTAAAAATGGTTCTGTGCGAGCAAGAGAGGAGACAAAATTCCGAGAGCGCCCTTAACAATGCTGGGCTGCAATCAAACGAAATTAGAGCTAGAATGTTGATACTATAACTCCATTTTTATAACCGTGCACATGAAGCTGTCAAAAAAATAAGCTCTTTAGACACATTTTCAGAATGTTGTTAATTGAAGGGTTAAGTGGACAAAGGTGCTATCTGACAAAATTAAAAAAATAAATCAATTTAAGTTCTATCATCAATTAAAACCTATGTTCTTGCAAAAAAGTCAGATGTTTTAATTTTGTCAGATAACACCTTTGTCCACTTAGCCCTTCAATTGTGCTTCCTAATGTAGAATCCGTTTGCTACATAAAGCAATAAAGCGTATAGAAAATTAAAAAAATACTGCAACTAACGCTTGAAAACGCTGCCGTGCTAATATTTTGACAGGTGCACAGTTAAAGAAATCGAGTTAAAGACGTACAGTACGTGGCAGTAAATAATGCACATCGAGCTTCAGAAAGAGATATTTGCTAGCTTCGAATTTATAGAGCGTCATCTCTGTCGCACGAAGCACTAACAGTCTGGTATCTAATAAACAAGTCGGCGACAAAACGTCACATAGGTATGAGTGACGGATACGACGCTCTACAAAGCCGAAGCTAGCCGATTATCTCTTTCCCAAACTCGACGTGCAATATTTATTGCCGGGTACTGTATTCGTTTGGTTCGTTATGCGTTTTTTTTTACCCCAGAAGTTTTTGTTTTCTATCTTTTGGGAGATTTTTGAGAAGCCATGTGCACAAGCCGTTGCGTTGGCCGAGTACAGGTAAACTACATAGTACTATTAGAAAAAGGCCGAACTCCACAATTTGTTCTGGCAGCAATATGATCAAATGCGGTTGAATACAATACCCGGCACGAAACTTGATCTCTGACCTTGAATTAGTTTAAGCAATTTTGCACCTTATTTCTGAGACAATACGACGCGCACACAAACCCCCACCACTTCGACGAGAGCTCAACTGAAATGCCGGCAACTATACCTCAACGTTAGACACCTTTTTTAATTGATAATAATAAACTTCTTTTTAAATCTTAACCTGTTTCTGTCGTTATACTTTATGTCAACAGTTAACATGAAGTTTGACAAGAAATTGATCAAGATTTAAAAACCTGGAGTTTATTATTAAATGGTTATGGAGGTCAGGAATAGACGTTTCATTGGGATTTGTGAACACCTTTTTCGTGCCAGAAGCTTAGAATGGCAATGGTGCCTATCTGTGCACCAACTAAACTTAATTTAGGCTATTGCTATCTTTTTCTCTCTGATAAAACAAGAGACGGAAATAAATAAGAGCTGTCAAATTTAATTAGACTAAAATTCTCATATAGTTTTAGCACGTTGAAGTTCATTAAAATCAAGACGTAATTTAGTATGACAGCACTAAAGCGTCACTTGTCCTTTTCTCGTGCTATCTGTTAGAAAAAGATGGCAGTACTCTAAGGACCTTACAAATAAACACGAAATAAAGTTATGACAAGCATAAACGTCAAAAATGTACGATAACCGTACATTTTTGACGTTTATGCTTGTCATAACTTTATTTCGTGTTTATTAGTACGAGGGTGATTTTAGTTTAATTGGTGCTTATTCATTCGTCTGTCACACTTGACAGACACAATTGATTTCGACCTGTATGAGGCGGATTTTTCAAATGCGACAGATGGAGGGTGGAGGGTTATGAGAATCGCCAATGCTTATGATAGTCGGTGTAGCGGTCTGGTGCGTCCTAGGCGGTTGCGTTAGTCGGGCGAGCGCGGCGGGTCGGTGCTGAAGTAGGGGGCGGCGTGGGGCTCCAGCAGCGTGCGGCACGGGGGCGCTAGTGGGGCGAGCGCGGCGGGTCGGTGCTGAAGTAGGGGGCGGCGTGGGGCTCCAGCAGCGTGCGGCACGGGGGCGCTAGTGGGGCGAGCGCGGCGGGTCGGTGCTGAAGTAGGGGGCGGCGTGGGGCTCCAGCAGGGTGCGGCACGGGGGCGCTAGTGGGGCGAGCGCGGCGGGTCGGTGCTGAAGTAGGGGGCGGCGTGGGGCTCCAGCAGCGTGCGGCACGGGGGCGCTAGTGGGGCGAGCGCGGCGGGTCGGTGCTGAAGTAGGGGGCGGCGTGGGGCTCCAGCAGCGTGCGGCACGGGGGCGCTAGTGGGGCGAGCGCGGCGGGTCGGTGCTGAAGTAGGGGGCGGCGTGGGGCTCCAGCAGGGTGCGGCACACGGCGCACACGGGCGCGGGGCGGCGCCGCGGGCCCGCCGGCACCTGCGCCGCCACGCACGCCGCGCAGAAGATGCGCCCGCAGTGCCGGCAGTGCACCTGCCACGCAACATTATATTCATAAGCTAAAGGTTCGCCTCAAACGATGAACTCGCGATGTATCGCTCTTAAGCCGCGGTCGCACTAGTACGGCGACAGCGACGCGACGGCGATTTCGTGATAACAAACTCATAAAAACATCAGCGGCGTGCATTCTATATAGGCAACTAGGCAGTGCCTACCTCATAAGATTCAATTAAACTATTACTAGTGACCTACATAAATAAAATCCATCATATTAAAATATTATAATTAAATACTTATTTTATTTTACGTATAACGAAACGTAACATTCAATAAGAAACCAACTATGACGCGCCAGAAAGCACTCGCATTGACTGCCTTTCAAATTCACGCACACTCAAGCGATCTCTGCATATTCATATACACACGCATTCTTCTTTAGGATAATACGACAAAAGCATAAATCACGGCTTTGCCATGCCTAACGCAATGACTTTTGACATTCGCAATTTATTCGACCTTCGTAGGCATGCCTACGAAGGTCGAATAATTTCCTTCCCTCACGCCATCTATCGTGAAGATAAGAAAACTCATCGATCGTTCGTTCCGCAGAGATTCGCAAACTATAATTCAACCAAATTTAAAAACAATAGTTCACAGACGTTATACTGCTCAAATATAACTTTGCAATTTATTTGTATTATAGGTTGTTTATAAAATGTTTGCAGTCGACTCCAAATCAAAACACGTGCGCGTCGAATTGCATAAAATTATGTAATTCATAAATCTTTCTATTGTTATTTTGTTTTGTGATGTGATTATGTGATAACTATAAAAGGAATTGCTGCGTAGGTATGTGTGAATATAGATAAATTACAGTGCTTAGTTTGTGGTAAAGATGAAATATATTTATTTTGATAAATTACGTGCAAAATCAGGATTCGTTTGTTGACCAAAACAAAATAGTAAGTACCTATCTATTATACCTATCCTTATATATATTATAGTAGGTATAGTATCTATCCTTTGTCATCAGTTGTGTATCCGTGTATCAATATCTATCATTCAATAGTGAGATGTGGTTGTAAAATATCCAACCTACAAAAAGAGATGAACCGAGTAAAAAACACATTTTTACATAATTATACTAATATACTTACGTCTAGTAACCAAATACAGATTTTTAGGCTTCCATAGTAAAAGTAGTACCTAACTGTCCCACGTCCCACCCTCGTAAAAAGTACAGTTCTTAACCGGTTTGTATGAAACTTCGCAGGTAGATAGGTATAATTCTTCTGTTCTATAAAATAACAAGGACATGTCAAAAGTTTGTTCTGTAATTTAAAAATTATTAAATTAGATATTAAGTGTTAATATTATGTAGATTTATAATTAAAATAAGTAAAACATCGTAAATATTCAGGATTATTGTTTTCAATCGGATAACCACAGTAATCTCAGTGTTTGGTTCCATAACCGTAACCGGTAATCTGTCAACCAACGGCAGCCGAACTTCGAACTTTAGGATGGAAACGGGGGAGTATTGTTTACTTTTATTTACTGTTTATTAGCACACAATTTACACTAGACCTTGCAACCGAACCTCGGTGAATCTTAGTAACGTTCTTTTGTTGATTTTGCTTTGTTCACAAGTTTGAAATAAAGCTAGATTTTGGTACCCTGATACTGCTATTCTTGCAAATTAACTTAATTATAAGGATCAATATTACTATCTTGTGATGATACATATAATCTAACATTTAACGAAACATACTTGAGTGTTAAACAGAATATTATAATCTAGGTATCCTACCCACATACATAAAAAGAGTTTTTATTTTTTATTTTTTAAGAACAATAGACAAACCTTTACTGATACTTTTCATTAAACATAATATTCAGTAGCCAACCTCATCTTTTAACTTCATGCTTAGCTGAGTCCCTAAAAATCCTCATTTTTTCTTTCCATTTTCATCTCTTTTATCTATCATACCCATTTCTCACCGTTTCTTTAAATCTATTTTCAGTAACCAGTCCTGTCACCATGCCAATGCTGACTCGTAAGGCTACTGCTCAGGAGATGCAGCTCAAATTGAGTGCAGCTCTCAAAGAACTTAAAGCGTCCAACACCCAGTGTCAACAACTATTACTGGAAAGGGAGGAAAGTGAGGAGGAAGTGAAGAAGATCGTGGACAAGAACTCAAGCTTAAAACGGGAGCTAGTAGGCTTACACCAGCAATACCTGGATGTTGTCGATGAACGCGACAAACTCCAGGCGG
This sequence comes from Thalpophila matura, assembly GCA_948465475.1. Taxonomy (NCBI): domain Eukaryota; kingdom Metazoa; phylum Arthropoda; class Insecta; order Lepidoptera; family Noctuidae; genus Thalpophila; species Thalpophila matura. Next base: position 17,103,519 of record OX419189.1, on the reverse strand, counting down.
TGACGGATGGTTTCAGTGGCTGTTGTAACTTATATGAGGAGGCTTTGTGTAAGGTTAGGGTCCTAGAGGAGGAGTTAATTGCAGCAAATGTACAAATTGCACAGTTGCAGAGGGACACGGAATGTTTTCAAGTAATTGAGACTGACAACTTATACAATGAATTGATACATGTTAACTCTGAACCTCATCCCATAATAACCATTGATCTTACTGAACAAGACTCTTTGGTACAACATGGTTATAAAGTCAGTAAAAATAAATTTAAAAAATATATAAAATTAAACAAAATTATAAGTAAATGTAATAAGTTTAAAAAACAACAGAAACACTTTTCCAAAAACATTCAACTGAGGAAAGAACGTGTTGCACTAATAAACAAACTAGATAATTATCAAATAAAGTTAGAAGATAGCAAAAACATTTATGAAATAGATACCCAGCGCTTGCAGTCCGAAATCCAGACACTAGAAGACTCACTCAATTCCCTTTATTCTAAATATATAACTTCACAAAATCAAATTGAGGAACATATCTTAGCGACAGATAGGTTAGTAGATTTGTGTAAATATAATGCAGACAGAGTGGATTCCTTGGTTCTCAGCAACACTCATTGTACGTGTGCGAGGGAATCCAACTCTAATATTTTCCAGCCTGAGGACACGGAGAATCCATCCCAGGCTGGAATATCACAAAGTGACTGTAAGTACAATCAAGAGAATCATGGTACTGTTCTTAATTCATTCCAAGTGGACCAGTCATCCACTAGCAGTCCTAACCTTTATAATAGTAATGATAGTTGTTATCGTTCCATCATGTTTACAGATAGTATAGGGAGTGGTATAGGTAAATTGCTAAGTAACAGCCTGGATCATAATACACTTAACTATTGCATGCGCGGGTCCACCTACAAGCAAATAATGTCATCAGTAATTAGAAACAAATATAATTCTTACACAAATATAATTGTATTTGTAGGTAACAGTATAAATGTTAAGAAAGATGATATCACTGAGTTTGTGGCACAGATCATAAAGATTAATTGTCATAGAATAACATTGTGTGCTTTTCCATACTTTGACCATCTGTCAAATAGACAAAATAATTATATACATATGCTTAATAAGCATATACATTTCTTGGTTTCGCATTATAGTGACAAGATTATGTTTTTTGACACCAACAGTTTTGTTAGTAAATTAAGATCGACAAGGGATACTTCATACCTGCCTATTAGATCTAGATGTCAAATAGCTAGGCTATTAGCTTTTAATATTAACTCAGACATAAGTAGTATGTCGAAGTTATCTGCTAGCACCACAGTGGTTAGTAATAATACTAATATTAAGGTGGTAACCCAAATTAACTGTAGCACTTATGCTATAAATAATTATACACAATGTACGAAGGAGGATCCATGTTTGGAATTGTTGACTTCAGAGACCGCCAGTAGTGACTCTCAGCCTAATGTAGGGCCCACACATAGTGGGAACGCGCTGACTGGTGATGGCATTGGAGTCTCAGTACTCACTCCGGATAATCATTTAAACTAGTAATTAAGACAACAGGGGGTACCAGTATTAATAAGGTTAAATTCGCCTCAAACAAGGTATCTTCTAGCACACAATTACCCTATTATAATAAAGGGGTTAAGCAGAATACCTTGAAGTTATTTCACCAAAATATCCAGGGTATTTCTTCTAAATTATTAGAAATGGAAATGTTGTTAGAGAAAACAAAGTTTGATATCATTTGTATTACTGAACATTGGTTAAAAGATTACCAAATGCAAATTAATTATGAGAACTATAGTGTGGGCAGTTGTTTTAACCGAAATTCTATGTTGCATGGTGGTTCACTAATCTTAATTAAAAATTGTCTTAAATCAAAGCCACGTAAAGACATAGTTGGTCTATCGGTTGAACATACCATTGAACTGTCGTGTGTTGAGCTGGATAAGCATATCATAGTGTGTGTGTACAGACCCCCAAATTACCAAAATTATTTTCTATTCGAGTCGATAATGGAAGATGTTCTGGCAAAAGTTTTAACTAGTGATAAATCCATAATTATCTGTGGTGATTTTAATATCAATATTTTAGAAAATTGTTCTAATAGCAGTAGATTGTTAAATCTTTTTAAATCATTTAATTTATCAAATGTTTTTTTTGAACCAACTCGAGTCACCATGAATTCTGCTACATGCATCGATAATGTCTTTTGTTGTGGTGATTACCTAGATAAAGCCATTGTAAACTATCTGCCTTCTGATCACAGTGGTCAAACCGTAACTTTTAAAGCCAACATATGTTTACAAAAAGTGCAGATAAAATTCAGACAAATAACATCTGGCAACTTGAAAAGATTCAATAGTACCTTAGAGAGTAAGTTAAGTGTTCAGGGCCAAAATATGAGCAATTCAAACAAATTGTATAACGATTTCTTTTCAGTGGTAAATACCGAATTCAATAATATTTTTAAAATGAATATAAAACATATTTCCCCTAATTTTATATTCAGTGAATGGGCAACTAGAGGTATAAGGAAAAGTAGGGAAAGATTATTTGAGTTGTACGGCCTTAAGCCTTATATTAACACTGAAACTTTTAATCAGTATGTTGCTAATTATTCTAAAACTTTTAGAAATGCATGCAAGACAGCCAAAGCCCTATTTATTAGCAACAAAATCAAATCAGCTGATAATAAAATAAAGGCTGTTTGGAAAATAATAAATAGTGAAATTAATAGGAAAAATAGTCGTAACACTGAGCTCACACTGGAGACATCACGTGGTCCCATAAGCTCTGACAAGGAGGTTGCTGAAGAATTCGTAAATTTCTTCACCAATATACCGCTCAAAACTACGGAAACTTTAAATTCCTCGCCCGCACTCTCTATTGCTTTACTAAGAGCGAATGTTTCAAGCTGCCCTGTTGAATTTAAATTTAAACATATAGATCCTATGTCCGTCATAAAAGCATTTAAAGAAATCAAGATCAAACTGACCGAAGATCTGTGGGGAATGTCTATTAAAGTATGTAAGTCTGTTATAGAGACTATAGCGCCCTATTTAGCTTTAATATTTAACTCGTGTGTAGATCAAGGAGTCTTCCCGGATCTTATGAAGTACAGTAAAGTTATACCACTTTACAAGTCCGGAGACAGTAAAGACACAAATAATTATAGACCCGTATCAGTGTTGCCGGTTTTCAGCAAAGTGTTTGAAAAGATTTTGCTCGGTCAGATGCTCAATCATTTTAATACCAATAACATCCTTCACGATAAACAGTATGGTTTCACAAAAGGACGTTGTACGACTGACGCAGGTGTCACCTTACTGAAGCACATTTTTTACGCGTGGGAAGAGGCACAAGACTCCATTGGAATATTTTGCGACCTCTCTAAGGCATTTGATTGCGTTAATCATGAAACACTGCTCTTGAAGCTTGAGCATTACGGACTAGGTAAATCTGCGCTCTGCTTAATGAAATCGTATCTGAATGATAGACAGCAGCAGGTTCAAGTTAATGGTGTAAATTCAGCGGGCTTAAAAGTAAAGATGGGAGTTCCGCAGGGATCAATATTGGGTCCGTTTCTCTTTTTAGTGTATATAAATGACTTACCCCATTTATTAGATAATCAACCAGAAATGGTGTTATTTGCTGATGACACTTCATTAATTTTTAAGATAGATAGACGTGCTCAAAACCTTGACGACGTAAATAACGCTATTATAAAGGTTCACAATTGGTTTACAGTAAATAATTTAGTATTAAATGGGAAGAAAACGAAGTGTATAAGATTTGCTTTGCCTAATGTTAAAAGTAATCAATGTGATGTTGTACTGAATAAGGAGAAACTAGACTTCGTCGATGAAACAGTTTTCCTGGGAATCACGCTTGACTCAAAGCTACAATGGGGTCCTCATATAACATCTCTGGCAGGACGGCTAAGTTCAGCAGCATATGCTGTTAGAAAAATCCGGCAATTAACAGACGTAGATACCGCGAGACTGGTCTATTTTAGTTATTTTCATAGTATAATGTCTTACGGTATTTTACTGTGGGGACGGGCCGCAGATATAGATTCTATATTTATTCTGCAAAAGAGAGCCATCAGAGCCATTTATAATCTCCGTAGCCGTGAATCTCTAAGCGAATTGTTTAAAGAAATTAACATAATGACGGTACCTTGTCAGTACATTTATGAAAATATTATGTACGTCAGGAAAAATCAACATCTTTTTACTAAGAGATGTGATAGGCATAATTATAACACTAGAGATAGGAACAAATTGGTTCAAACACGGTTCAGATTGGCAAAGGTACACACTTCCTTTATGGGGTACTGTACAAAATGCTACAATAAAATACCTCTAGATATTCTTCAACTAAATGAGAAGAAATTTAAAACCTGTATAAAACGCACACTATGTAAGCAAGCATATTACAAATTAGAAGACTATATGAACGACAAAAATGCTTGGAAAAATGCTGGTTCTGCTCCACAACCACTAAGCTCATAAATTACGAACTGATAGTTATTTATTATAGCTTTGTTTATCAGTTCCCGTTGACGATCAAATATAATTTTGTGATGTTATTAATTTCATAGCCATTTGCATTTTTATGAATTCAGTATTCTAATCCTTGGTTTATATAACTTCATAGCATTATTTCAATATTGTACATGTGAGCACAGTGTAGCCATTTAGGTACTACTTAAGATTTTAATCGTTTGCTGCCTGGCAGTTGAGAGTATGTCATGCTCACTAAAAATGTCTTGCTGATGGTGGCGCATGCGTTGGGTCATTCGGTTCCCTTCAAAATGGTTGAGCTAAATGGCGCTGATTCATGCGTCATGTTCGTGAACGGGCGCCGTCTGTTGGGACTGGTCATCTCTGGACTGCTATGGCTAATATTTGGAGCTGTTTTTACTATTATTCTAGACTCATACATTGTTCTCTCATATTTGTGTTATTTCCGACAAAAACAATGTAACCATGATTATTTGTAATGATTTGATTTAAAAGAGTAACCATGGAGTTTCTTGCCCGTTCTTCTCCATAGGAATCTACGCTTTGGAACGGGCATCTAGCTTCATCATTATTACTAACTGACAGACTCCTTGACAATTCAAAAGTACCTGTAATTGGTCTAATTGAAATAAATGCTTTGACTTTGACTTTGACTTTTAACTGAGCGATCAAAATAAATATTTTCACGCTCCCCTTTATCTGGAGGTATCGTATGTAAGTGTAAAGTGAAATGAGCTCCAAAAATCATTAGGTAGGTACGTTAACTATGTATTGGCCCTTTACCTTTCAAATCATCAAAAAATCTGAAGAAATCAATCTCGTAGCACATAATAAACAATTTCGATTCAAATTAGTTTTAACAAAATACGTCAATTCGTTTTTGAAATTTTCGCTATTTTGCTAACCGCAAACATAAGTATTTCATAATAATATTATGAAATACAAACTTATTTTTGCGGTCGGCTGAAATGGCATCCCTAGTTTTTTTTTTTTTTTCTCCATCTGCCTAGAGCCTACCAAGTTCGAAATCCAATGCACGCCGCTGAAAAACATATGTCGGTGGCCGCACTGCAGAAACGACAAGCGAAATTTATTAGTTCACGAATTCGCCGTCGCGTCGCTGTCGCCGTACCAGTGCGGGCACAGCCTGACAACGAACGATTTATTATTAAAATTCTAATGCGTTCTGCTTTGTGGGTCTCAAGAAGCGACAATACGTAGTGGGCTACTATTAAAAAGTACGAATAAATTATTTTATTTCAAAGAAGCAATAGGCACCCGCACAACAAAAAAGTTAAAGCAAAAATAATAATTTATCACAAAATGGAAAACATAGACGCTTTTAAAGTTTTTGGAGGGAGTATCGCTCCGTCTTTGTCGCGCAAAGCGGACGTAGGTGGTGTTACGTCACTAGTAGGTAGTGCCGTCCGTGTCTAGCAAATCATTTTAAAACGCTTATAACTTTGCCAATTTTGTAGATGTTTCATCGGTTTTTTTGGTGTTAATTGTCTTTTTTCAAAGAGTTTACAGATTCACAATAAAAAAAAAGTAGTTAACAGCCCTATTACAACAACCTGGACCTTAAAAGAAATAAAAACAACTGGCTAGAATTATGTGCATTGTTTATTCTAGATTTCGAAAATAAAAGTGGGTCCGAAACAAATGCAACAGGTGTCTCATAATATTTTATTTAGGTAGTAACGGGTGATTTTTTTGCTGGTATCTTTTTGGCAACACTGTTTTTGACAGATCACGCGTGAATCGTGTCTTGTGTCATTGTCAAACTTGTTCAGTTTGGTCTATAATTTAACCATGAATCGACTTACAAACGAACAACGCAAATTATTGAATTTTACTATCAAAATGCATGCTCGGTTAAGAGAGTGCATCGCGCACTTCTTCCAATTTATGGGCAGTTTGGTCGGCCTACTGAGGCAGCTATTCGGAAGCTTGTGACTAAATTTCGAACCCAGTTTACATTATTGGACATTAAAACACGAACACGCATACGTAGAGTGAGGACCGAAGAAAATATTGCGGCTGTATCCGCCAGTGTTAGTTATGACCGTGAAATGTCGATTCGCCGCCGTTCGTGCGAATGGGCCATCCAAACCGGAGCCGCGGCCAGCATTTGCATGAAATCATCTTCAAACATTAAATTATATTGATCGTTCTATCGATTCCAATAAAGATTTCATCAAATTTTTCAAATTTTTTGTGTTTTTTTTGAAAATCAAATCCTATACCTCTTAAAAAATCACCCGTTACATACCTTATAGGTTTTATTTATTTACGCGATATCAATGGCGCCTAAGGAGTACTATCAAAAGCATAAGCAACTATGTTTCCCCGTCAGAATCCATTTTTAGGGTTCCGTACCAAAATGGTAAAAAAGGAACCCTTATGGTGCGACTTCGTCTGTCTGTCTATCTGTCACACCTGCTTATTTCAGCAACTACTACTAATGCTATCGACTTGAAATTTGGAACAGTTATAAAAAATGCTTGCCAAACTTTATTGAAAATGAAAAAAGTCAAAAAATATTTTTATTTTCATTGCAAAAGGGGCCGGAGTGGGGGTCTGAAATTTCAAAGTGGGGTTACTAGGTCAAGTGAGATATCATATGAAAGGGCTTGAATTGCACATTTCAAAATATATTTTCATTTTATTTTATGTCTCACTGTTTTCGACATATGATGAAAAATGTCTGAAAAAATACCATTCCCCCCATCCTTATCTCCGAAGTTTGCGAAACGAAAAATCTGAAATAATAAGAGTTGATAGGAATTGACCCAAATATTGCACCAAAAATAAAACAATGTTCCTAACTAGTGCAGTTTTTTCAAAATCATCAAAATTCCTTTTACAAACAAACTTAGTTATGCGGTCCGGTTTTTTTCACTTTATACGTCCAAAACCGATACGGAACCCTTGGTGCGCGAGTACGACTCGCACTTGGCCGGTTTTTTTTAAATGGCTGACCGCACTGATCTAAACAGCGGCGCGGCAGCCGCGCTGATGGTGCGCGGATGTTGTATTGTATAACGGGCTGGTGTCCGCAACTCCACGTCAAAGCGCGTATTTTGCGCGCGGCTGTCCTTCTAATATGAAGGCATCTGTTTCCGCCGCGCTGCTAATGCCCTAATGTGAAAGTGGTCTTAGGCCGGGAACACACTGGTACGGCGACAGCGACGGCGATTTCGTGAAAACAAACTCATATAAAGTTAAGTCAGTGACCGCACTGCAGAAACAACAAGCGACATTTTTGTTAACGAAATCGCCGTCGCATCGTTATCGCCGTACCGGTGCGGCCGCGGCCTTAAGCCGCTAGCACGCAGCGGACGCGTCGGGATGGCGGCGAGACTTCCGTCGACAAAACCTGTTTCTATAGGTGATCAACTGATCAAGCTACACGTGCCTTAGGGCGGGTCGCCATATTTGACGGTTACACTGTAAGATGAAACAACATGGCTTTAGTATACTAAGGCCATGTTGTTTCATCTTACAGTTACGTATCTGTAACCGTCAAATATGGAGGCTTGTATGACAATTTCATACTGACTTAACGATTACGTACTGTCTTACGGATACAGACGGTTTGAAGCAACCCGCCCTAAGGCCATGTTGTTGATACGTAACTGTAACCGTCAAATATGGCGGCTTGTACGACAATTTTATACTGACTTAACGATTACGTACTGCCTTACGAATACAGATGGTTTGAAGTTCAGATCATAGAAACAAGGAGATATGTCATCATAGCAAATTAGTACGGGAACAACTGATGCCACTTTTAGTACATTTTTCGACACAATTACGCGCATAATTAAGCGCTCCTTGTGAATAAAAAGATCTCCCACGCATTGAACATTCCGCACACCCTCAATCTAACACTGTTAATCGTCACTCAACACTAGCACTAAACTAAAACACTGTATTTATACCATCGATCGTGTTCGGTTCGTCGCCAGCGCGTACGTTTTTAATATGAGCAATTGGCTCAAGATCAGGCATCAAGCTCGATAGGGCCTTGGCACATCTCGTTTCTATGATCTGAGGTTTGAAGCGACCCGCCCTTAGTAATGTAAATAAGTGAGTACGGCTGTACCTTCTTCTTGGTGCTGGGCAGCTGCGCGTGGCAGGCGGGGCAGGCGTGCACGTCGTCCTCGTGCTGCCAGCGCACCTCCGTGTCCGCCTCGCGGATGCGCTGCAGCTGCACCTGAACCACACAAGTCTATCAAATATACTAGTACTAGCTGTTCCCCGCAATTGCACCCCCGTTGCTCGGGACCTAAGGGTCGTAGCGTGATGTTAAATAGCCTATACTATTCCTCATGAATTTAGCTATCATATACAAAAAGATTTTTCCGAATCCCACTGGCAGTTCCAGAGATTAGCGCGTTCAAACAAACAAACAAACTTTTTAGCTTGTATTCTCTGATCATATTATTAATGAATCCCTAAAAAGCAAATCCCGAATGAAGTGCTTTGATTCCACTTTCATTGTAAAAACCGCTAAACAGTGGAATGCGCTGTCCCAGTGGGTGTTCCCCGATAGTTACAATCTGGGTGTCTTCAAGTCGCGAGTCGGTTTCTTCTAAGCGAGCGTGCTCTATCGTAGACCGCATCATCGCTTAACATCAGGCGAGATGTGCTTCTGGCCATCCGATAGAAAAAGCGCAGAAGGGAATTAGATCATACAGACAGAGAAAAAACTCATGATCGGGGTACACACCCCGATCATGAGTTTTTTTGACGTATAGTTCCGTTAACGTAAGCATAATTTGAATTTAAAATACAACAGTCCTAGAACATTTTGATACAATTTTATACAATTTGCACATTTTAAAAAATACAGAGAAATTAATTAAGTATTTAATTTATATAAATATTGTGTAGCAAACGTATATTTTCAATGCAAAATGGACATTACGGACAGACTTACATTAACGATACTATACGTCAAAAAAACTCATGGTAGACTGAAGCACACTCTCCGAAATGTATCCGGTAAAAAACCGATAGACTAGGAAGTTTGCGCCGATGCTCAAGACTTTGGAGTTAGGGTTCATTTCTAAAGCCTGCAATACATGTTGGCCGAGCGTTGTCGAGTGAAGGCCAATACCAACATGAAGACGGTATATTTGCCTTGTCTTGCTATCGCTCGGTGTCACTTGCCTAGTTGGTTGAGTATAGACAAGCGCCAACGTGTATAGACCTCATTTGACGTAGCTTGCTACAACTTGCAGTCGCTCGTGATCACTTGCCTCACTTCGGAGCGGTGTCGGTTTCTGCGCAAATCAAAGGCGCTCGCGCGCGCTCGTTCAATAGTGTTCACATGTTTGTCCGCGCGCTATTATGCGGTTGATGTCAAACTTGCCGAACGTCTAGACAGTAGCGCTTGCCTTGTGTGAATTTGTCTAGGCTCGCGTTGGTCTAAGCTCGGCCAACACGCATTGCAGGCTTAACAGATGTAACAGCTCACCTGCAGCGACTGCGACAGCCTGACGAAGTCCTGCTGCACCTTCTCGCTGTTGTCCAGCTCCTGCTGCAGTACCGAAACACGCGCGCGCACGTCGCGCAGCTCGCCCGCCAGCTGCGACTTGTCGCCCAGCAGCTGCTCGATCATGTCGCTCGACTGTCGCAGCTTGTCGCCCAGCTCGTTCATCTGCGAGTGCTCTGTTTGTAGCCTGTCCACCTCCTCTCTATGGTCAAATAAGCAGATATTCTACATTTGTAGGGTTCCGTACAGGCGCGGTCCCAGGGTCATGACCCCCCCCCAAAATCGTACAAAAATGAGCCAAACACGGTAATTCACAGTATAGCACGTTGGCATTAATCGGTATGACCCCCCTAAAGGCTTCAGCTGCGGTATGACCCCCCCAAAATCGTCGGCTGCGACCGCGCCTGGTTCCGTAGTTGTGACAAGAACCGTAATTTCGGCATGTCCGTCTGTCTATCCGAGGTTTTGCTAAGAGACCGTTAGTACTATAAAGCTGTAATTTTGTTGGAGTGTGTATATCAATTGCTTCGACAGTGGTAAAAAAAAATTTTGGAAAATATATTTTTTAGGGTACTTCCCCTACATGTGTGGTGGGGATGAATATTATTTTCGTCGTCTACGTCATCGTGTGGGGTATCGTTGAATCAGTGGCGTGCCTACAGGGCAAGCCCGAGGGTATATCTTTAAAATTTTCATGAATGTAAGTGAGTAGCGTATAATAAAAAAACACTTACAATCATGAAAAATTACGAGAAATACCCTCGGGCTTGCCCTGTAGGCACGCCACTGCGTTGAATAGGTCTTCTTAAATGACTTGGGGGTTGCTAAAATTATTTTTCTTATGAGACTTGGACTATGAGCCTTGGACTATGAGACTTGGACTGGAGACTTAGACTAGGAGACTTGGACTAGGAGACTTGGGCTAGGAGACTTGTACTAGGAGACTTGGGCTAGGAGACTTGGACTAGGAGACTTGGGCTAGGAGACTTGGACTAGGAGACTTGGGCAAGGAGACTTGGACTAGGAAACTTGGACTAGGAGACTTGGACTTGGAGACTTTGACTAGGAGACTTGGACTAGGAGACTTGGGCTAGGAGACTTGGACTAGGAGTCTTGGACTTGGAGACTTGGACTAGGAGACTTGGACTAGGAGACTTGGGCTAGGAGACTTGGACTAGGAGACTTGGACTATGAGACTTGGACTATGAGAATTGTACATGGGGCTTGGACTATGAGTCTTGGACTAGGAGACTTGGATTAGGAGACTTGGACTATGAGCCTTGAACTATGAGCCTTGGACTAGGAGACTAACTTTGACTAGAACTTTGACTATGGCTAAATATAACACTCGTGCATTTAATAACTCACTTTGCGCTCGATGCAACAATCTACTATTAATTTATATACCTGTTAAATTACTATTATTTTGTAGTTTGCTTTCAGATAAAATTTTCCAAAAATGCATCTTTTCAACATTCTTAAATATATGGTTCTGTACGAGCGAGAGAGGTGACAAAATGCGAGAGCCCCCTTAAATCCCAGCTCACCTGGCGTCCTTGAGCTGCGCGCGCAGGTTGGCAAGTTCTGCTTCCTGGTGGTGGAACACTGCTCTGCTCCAGCAGCTGCCTCCTGCCTACCTGGCAGACCAGCTGACAGCTCACCTGGCGTCCTTGAGCTGCGCGCGCAGGTTGGCAAGTTCTGCTTCCTGGTGGTGGAACACTGCTCTGCTCCAGCAGCTGCCTCCTGCCTACCTGGCAGACCAGCTGACAGCTCACCTGGCGTCCTTGAGCTGCGCGCGCAGGTTGGCAAGTTCTGCTTCCTGGTGGTGGAACACTGCTCTGCTCCAGCAGCTGCCTCCTGCCTACCTGGCAGACCAGCTGACAGCTCACCTGGCGTCCTTGAGCTGCGCGCGCAGGTTGGCAAGTTCTGCTTCCTGGTGGTGGAACACTGCTCTGCTCCAGCAGCTGCCTCCTGCCTACCTGGCAGACCAGCTGACAGCTCACCTGGCGTCCTTGAGCTGCGCGCGCAGGTTGGCAAGTTCTGCTTCCTGGTGGTGGAACACTGCTCTGCTCCAGCAGCTGCCTCCTGCCTACCTGGCAGACCAGCTGACAGCTCACCTGGCGTCCTTGAGCTGCGCGCGCAGGTTGGCAAGTTCTGCTTCCTGGTGGTGGAACACGGTGCTCTGCTCCAGCAGCTGCGCGCGCAGCTCCCGCTCTGCATCTGCAGCTTCCTCCCGCCCTATCTGGCAGAAGATCAGCTGCTCGCGCAGGCGCAGGGTTGCCTCTTGCAGCTCCTAAGAACAGTGCAATGAATAAGCGCACAAAAAAGCTATATTAGGCTGTGTCCCCAATAGGCAAACTGTGAGCGGCCGACTGACTGAGTTAGCGCGAACTCAGTCAGTCGGTCGAAAACTCAGTCAGTCGACTGAGTTTGTGGCGTATCGGTTTAGTACGCCCTTCCATATATTTGAAATGGAGTTATCCACAGTTTGCTAGTGTCTGTTAGCGCAAAACTAGCAAACTGCCGCAAACTCAGTCGGTCGCTAACAGTTTGCCTACTGGGTACATAGCCAAAATCGCGCACTATTGATTGGACAAACTTCAAAACCGCCATCATAACGTGACGCTATATAATCGTACAAAACCCTGTTCCCGCCGTTACAGTACTCACCTCTACGTTGTCAGGCAGATCTATGATTTCGTTCTGCATGTCGGCTGCTCTCTTTATGTACTGGCCGATGAGCATCGCGTTGTCTCTTTCTAAACTGTTGGCGAAACAAAGTCAATACTATTATATGCTCCACTTATGTAGTGGTAGGACAATATTACATTGAGATTGCAATATTTTGACCAATTTCAATTTAATCGACATCAATTTTAAAATCATAATATAAGAAAAAAAACCGGACACGTGCGAGTATGACTCACGCCCTAAGGGTTCCGAAATATGCAATAGCGCCATCTATGCCGCTATTACATCATAATAGATATATCATATCTTTGATCATAGATGGGGCCACTGCATACTTCTAGTGGCGCCATCTGCTCATAGATGGCGCCTTAAAGGATCATTTTGTTGTCCGTCTGTCATGACTATTCATGACAAACAGACAACAAAGTGATCCTATAAGGATTCCGTTTTTCCGTTTTCTCCGTTTTTCTTTTGAGGTATGGAACCCTAAAAATAGCTGAAGCCTTGAGCAGCCTCCACAAACCTGTCCAGCTTCTTCTGCAGCGTCTCCCGGTGCACGGTGAGCTCGGTGACGAGCTGCAGCGAGCGCTGCTCGGCCTGGCCGGCCTGCAGCGCCTGCTGCTCCAGCGCTGCGCGCGCGGCGGCGGCGGCGGCCTGCAGCGCCTGCAGCTGCTGCGCGCTCGCCTGCCGCTCCGAGTGCCACGAGCGAACCGTCTCGTCGTGCAAGGAGCGCACGCCTTCGAGCTCGTCTGTCGCCTGCAAATGTTATAGAAACGCTTCAATGAAATTACCGTAGAAAGGGGTTACTTTGACCCTTTTTTTTTTTTTTTTTGAGGATGGGAAATCATCAAATGACCCCTCCCGCTCTGGGCGGAGCGGAAGGGAGTGTCAGACTCTTACTGACTAAACTCTTACTTAGCCCTTTTGTCCGGGTCAGCGGTATCCCTTTCGGACAATCCCGCTTTCCCGGCAGGCTTGGGCCCTAATGGGCCCCCTCTCTGATGCTGACATCTCTTTGAGGCGCGCGTGCAACACGTACGCGCCGTTCGGCACGGGCCTGGTCCTGATCGGACGGTGAGCTACCCATTACTCACCGCCCGCAGGCCCGCGCCTACGGTGGCCGGGAGTCGTCACGCGGCGCCCGACGCCCGGAGCGTCTACCGCGGTGGCTTGGACGGGAGAATCTCTCCCTCTCCCGTCCCGCCGCCTCCTTCACTAGCATGACTGCTTCGCAGAAGGAGGCGACTGCCTCCCACTCCCCCTCGCCCCGGACCATGGCTTGAACCAGGGCCGGGCGCGAGAGGTCGCCGCCGCTGCCGATCGCCTCTACGAGGACACGGCGGTGCTCCGCCCATGCAGGGCAGGCCCCCACCGTGTGCTCCACCGTGTCCTCGGGGCGATCAACGCAGTGATGACACCCGGGCGTTTCCTCCCGCCCGATGATGTGCAGGTACCTCCCGAAACTTCCGTGTCCGGTGAGGACCTGCGTCAGGCGGTAGGTGAGGACGCCGTGACGTCTCCCTAGCCACTCCTCAAAGAGGGGTCTTACCGCCGCTATTGCGGCGTGCCCTGCGCAGGGTTGCGACAGTCGCTCCTTCCATGCCACCATGAGATCGCGCCGGAGGTCCGTCCGCTCCGCCGCAATTTGCCGCGGAAGCGGGGTTTCCCCCCGGCGTAGTGCCTCCGCGCGCCACTCATACAGGCGCGCGAGGACTATCGCCTCCAGATCCCACGGTGGCAGTCCGGCAAGGAGGCTTGCCGCCTCGCCCGAGATCGTGCGGTAGCCCCGGATCAGCCTTACGGCTACCACCTTTTGGGGCGCGTTCAGATAGTGGGCGGCTCTCCGCCGCAGTGAACGCGCCCACACCGGGGCCCCATATGTGGCCATGGACCGCACGACCCCAGCGTAAAGCCTCCGGCAGGAGGCGTTTGGACCCCTCAGGTTAGGTAGGAGCCGCTTGAGAGCGGCCCCAGTCCGTTCCAGTTTGGGGGCCAAACGTCGGAAGTGCTCCACGAAGTTCCACCGGCTATCGAGCACGAGTCCCAGGTACTTCATCGTGGACTCGACGCCGATGTGAACCCCTCCTACCGTTAGTTGGGATCCCGATGGTGGCCTGTTCTGGGGCCCATGAAAGGACATGGCCTCGGACTTGTGTAATGCCACCTCGAGACCCAATTACTTTGACCCTAAGGCATAACTTCGCACCCGACCCGCAACCGATCGTCGCAGTTCCTTCGGTAACTAATAGAACTAATATATGGCGTAGGAACTGCGACGATCGATTGTGTGGTCGCGACACGGCGGGCAGTTCAAACATTTTTTCGATTTTGTCCATAGTTATGCCCTAGGGTCAAAGTAACCCGCCTCTACGGTACATTACGCAGCGCCGGCTCTAGCCCATGTAGCGCCCGAGTGCAATGAATAGGTACACATGGTCTTTGAGAGCTCCCATTGAGCTTTAGAAAGATATATCTTATTTTATTCATTTGGGAAAGAAACAATCATACATATCGTCTGAAGATGGCCAGGCGTGGATATAGTGGTTTAGAGGGCGGTGAAATTCTTGTGTGATTTTACCCATCTTTCAGAAATAGCACCCATTGCCCCCTCTCCGCCTCTCCTGTTTCGACGCCTGTGTATGGCTGGGACCTTAGATTTAGAAGCGTATAACTAGCGGCAGCAGTTATGATCACAGACGTCACCTGCGCATTAGCTGATTTTCAGTCTCTTTGGCGGGATGAAGAAGACGGGGGGCGCCGAGGCTGCACGCGATTGGTTCGTCAGTCGATAGTCGTCGTCTATTGGATTATTTTTTATTACGTATTATCAACTGTCTATTGGGCCGAAAATGTACATGCGCGATCTGTGATCATGATTCCTGCCGGTACCTATAACTAAGGTGCATTTCGAGCTGATGAAACACCGTGTAGAATGTATGGCCAGGCGGATACAGGATTTCGTTTAGGGGGCGGAGGAGGGGGAAACGTACCTGTTTGAGCGCCAGTTCCCTCATGTGAGCGCGCTCGCGGGCCTGCGCGGCCTGCGCCTGCTCCAGCACCAACTGCTTCTCGTAGTTGGCGCACATGTCGCATTGTTTGCCCGTCTCTACGAATAACGCCATAAACGTTAATAAAGTCAATATCTCTCATTTAGTCATAACTAGCTGTAACACGCGGTTTCAACCCCGTTGCTCGGCTCCTAAGGGTAGCGTGATGTTAAATTGCCTATACTATTCCTCATGAATCTGGCTATAATATACAAAGTTTTTTCATAAATCCGACTGGTAGAACTAGAGGTTAGCGCGTTCAAGCAAATAAACGAACTATTCAGCTTTATTATCTCACTAATATTATACAGGGTGGCAGGTTAGACAGTGGAAATATTTTAAGGGGTCATTGTACTCATCATAATGAACCACTTTTACATGGGACCAACCCTGAAATCGCGAAAAAAAATCAGCTGTTCCATACATTTTGTTGAGTTATGTGAACATAAATGTATGGAACAGCTGATTTTTTTTTCGCGATTTCAGGGTTGGTCCCATGGTAAAAGTTGTTCATAATGATGAGTACAATGACCCCTTAGAATATTTCCACTGTCTAACTTGCCACCCTGTAAATGCGAAAGTTTGTGCGTGTGTGTGTGTATGTTTGTTACTTCTTCACGCTGAAACGGCTGGACGGATTTGTATGAAATTTCGCAAAGAGGTAGTCTGGGACCTGGAATAACACATAGGCTACTTTTTATCCCGGAAAACGCGAGCGAAGCCGCGAGCGGAAGCTAGTATTGGTATAAATTAAAAGATAGTTTGATTGCAGACTAGCTGTTGCGCGACTTCGTCTGCGTGAAAATGGATAAAAATTAGCCTATTTGCTCTTCCACGTCCCAGGCTACCTTTTTGCCTAATTTCATCAAAATCCGTCCAGCCGTTTCAGCATGAAGGAGTAACAAACACAAACTTTCGCATTATAAATGTTTTGTTGTGTTTGTTACTCCTTCATGCTATTTTATTACATCTGCTATTACTCCTTATTACTAGCTTCCGCCCGCGGCTTCGCCCGCGTTTTTCGTATTTCGCCTATGTGCTATTCCAGACTATAATCTATCTCTGTGCCAAATTTCATCCAGATCCGTTCAGCCGTTCTGAGGCTCTAGACAAGTTGCTTTTCTATTAGCGATCACGCCAAACGCTAAGCACAAAATGTATGGCAATGACATTACCTGCGGAAAAGTCACGTGACTCACAAATGTCATTTCCATACATTTTATCCGTAGCGTTTGACGCTAACGCTAACAAAAAAGTAACTTGTCTAGGGCCTCTGGAGTGACTGAGTAACAAACATCCATCCGTCCAAACTTTCGCATTTATAATATTAGTATAGATAGTGTGAATAAGAACGCACCTGTTTCTTGTTTGCCGTCCCCACTGGAGGTGGCGACGGCCGATGCTTTCGCTTTCTGTAACCAAAAACAAAACCGGTTAAATATTTAACTAAATCGGTTGAATGCCGCAGACACGTTAATATTTTTATTTTGTCGTCAAGCCTACAGCAAGTCAGCACAGCATCCTCAGGAGCTCTACCGAAGAGTAGCGTTATTCGGCTGTGGTGTTCTGTAAGGTGGAGGTGCTTCCCCAGACAGGCTGTTCTAGATTTGAGCGAAATATCGCTCTGCCCTGAGGGTGCGTTTCCACCAGAGATTTGTGCTAGGGATATTCTTTAAAAACCAATAGAATCGCTTCATTTACCTCAGACTAGGTTAGGGTAGGTAAATGAAGTGATTCTATTGGTTGTTAACAAACACATCCCTCGCACACTCATCTGGTGAAAACGCACCCTAACACTCTTAAACTATAAGGTTATAAGGGCTATAAGGGTATACAGCTTTTCGTGTAGGAAGTAAAGAGGTCCCTAGTAGGGAATTACTAGTAGGTGATGATGCGCACGTCATGTCCGTGAACGGGCGCTGTCAGTTGGTGCTGGTCATCTCTTGACTGCCTAAACAATTTTTTTTTGACTTGTCTAGTTGATATTATTATTATTTTGTACCTTACTAAACATAGTTCTCACATACTAGGGCATCACTGTAATCAAAGAAATTGTAACAGAATTTATTGAAAAAGAGTAACCATGGAGTTTCTTGTCCGTTCTTCTCCATAGGAATCTACGTTTTGGAACGGACAACTAGCTTCAACTAACGGACAAACTGACTGACAACTATTGTAATATTGTTTGACATTTCAAAAGTGCCTGTAAATGGTCTAATTGAAATAAATGTTTTTGACTTTGACTTTGACTATAATTTATGCAAGATTAATTTCAGAGTCTTATTGAATACAGCGTAAAAATTACACATTAAACTTTAGAAAAAGATATCAGCTAGCTTCGGATTTATAGAGCGTCATCTCTGTCGCACGAAGCACTAACAATCCGGTATCTAATAAACAAGTCGGCGACAAAACGTCACATAGGTATGAGTGACGGATACGACGCTCTACAAAGCCGAAGCTAGCCGATTATTCACTGGCGGTGATGAGGCGCTGAGGGAGGGGATAAAACAAAGAATTGTGTAATAACTCACCGCCATAGCATCTTGTAGTTGTGCGTCAGTTTCCCGCAGCTTGCCCTTAAGTGCTGAGATCTCCATCTCGAGAGGCTGTATGATGGACCGGAGCAACTCTTCTTCCATGTTCTACATCAAACAAGGCAGTTATGAGATATGGACTTAGCATTTGTGAGAGGCAACAGACCTTATTACGATTGGTCGGAATTCTTCTAAACAGCGCATGCGCATGACCCTCACAAACAAGATAAAGTAATAAACTAAACAAATGTTTTGAGGTTCATCCTATTCATCGTAAGTGCTATCAGGTGTTCCAGGGTAAGAGAAATGAAGCATAAAATAACGGAATAGCAATATCTCTTTTATCCGGCTCGAAGGACCATGTAGAAAGAATAGTTAAGTATCCGCTGGCAATATGATGACCTTACACACTTATTTTTCTAATTTTTAGTGTGAAGTCTATCTGAGATATATAATACATTATTCAGTAATCCATGTTCTTTTATTCATCTATTGCTGAACATCAATTAAAACGCTTTATAACACGTACCTTCTTTGGCGGTTGTTCCTCGGCCTCCGCCCCCAGCTTCCTGGCTAGCGAGCGCACGAACGTCGCAGGCGCCAGTGACACCTCCTGCCATACAGCGCGGGCATTCATCAAATACGTCACATCCATCACGCTAGCGGTACCATAGGGGTAGGCAGGTACAGGGTTTAGGATCAAAGATGCGATTTTACGAATATATTGGGTGATCAAAATAGGACCGAAAATCAGGTTAGCTTAGGTTGAAACAAAACTGTTTATCCCTTAAGCAAACATAATATAGAATATTATTTAGACACTCTCTCAATTTCATATTGTTTGCGCTGCTATTTTCTACATTCAATTGTAAACGATTTGCGCACAACACAGCTAATAAACCAACACTATCAACTTCTAAGCTACCAATACTTGGGTATTCCTAAGTAGGTATGATAATTCTTTCCTTGTTACACTGCATGAAACCGCAGATAATATATGTTAATTTCAAGCGATAAACGCACGACAGACATAAATTACGACATAGTCGTGTAAGCTACATGGAGTAAGTTACACTTAAGTTACTGTACTTATCTAAACCGGTTTATTTAAGTACGATCGTGTGCAGTCTGATTCTAATGTATGTGCCAAAAGGTTTTCTAAACATGTTATACTAATTTAAGAGTATACAAGGTGTTTACAAGTATCGGCGATATTTTGAATTTTCCGATAGATCGATATTGGCAATATTTATTTGCCGATACACCGATACATTTCCAACGCTTTCAAAAGAGTTATGTCACATCTGAGAGACTATTTTCTGCACCAGCCGGGCTAGCATGCGCGCCGCGACAAAATTTTATCGACGCTTTTATCCTGCATTTGTCTTGTTTTCGCACGACAAAGCGAGACAAAACAGTCAACAAAATTTCGTCGCGGCGCGCATGCTAGCCCGGCAGGTCTCATTCAAATAGACTTGCGAAATCGCCTTTCCCCGCGTAACTTGAAATTTGAAAATGATTTCTTTCCTAAAGAAATAATTTTGATCATTTTAGTCTTAAGTCTTTTTAACATCATCCGTATCGATATCGTATCGTATGCGCAAAATGCGTATCGATGCATCCTTATTATAAGTTCAAAGATTTTCTTTCCTTTTTGCATATTTATGTTTGTTTATCATAATAAATAGAAATTTAATATTCAAATGTTGATATGTGCGCAGTCCGGCAAAAACGGCGCCAGCGCATGCTGTAAAGTTACTACAAACACACGGAAAAAATCTCTAATTTGAAGTACAGACACCCTGTATAAAAATGTGTATACAGTTTGCCCAAAGATAAGTAAACATAGACTACCTTCAAATGATAAAGAACAACACCGTTGTTGAGGTGAACGGATAGGACTAAGTACTTGTAATATACCTATTGAAAAAACTGTTCGTCAGTTTAGTTTTGAGCCGTATTCTACAGATATGATGCGCAGGCGCCGGTCACATTCAACAGATACCGATACCAGTTATGTGGCAACAACGTTACACATTATGTACCTATGTTGACTTCATTTTAGTGCGTGTAAAATTAAACAATTAAAATTCAGTTTACAAAGTAAACAATATGTGAAGTGCCATATGTTAGGGACGAAACAAGGTCGGTAAATACATTAGTTTCAGGCTAGGATTACTCGCTCACTTTAGAACTACCTAAACTGTTGTTTTGACAACTCTTGAAATAGAGTATTGAACTGAATTATTTTTACCAGAACCAATACGTATACCGGACAATTTTTTTTTTATTGAGAATCTGTAAACTATTTGAAAAAAGATAATTAACACCAAAAAAACCGATGAAACATCTACAAAATTGGCAAAGTTATAAGCGTTTTAAAATGATTTGCTAGACACGGACGGCATGCATGATAAGTGACGTACACCACCTATGTCCGCTTCGCGCGACAAAGACGGAGCGATACTCCCTCCAAAAACTTTAAAAGCGTCTATGTTTTTCATTTTGTGATAAATTATTATTATTTTTTACTTTTTTGTTATTCCTATTCCTTCTTTGGAATAAAATAATTTATTTGTACTTTTTTAATAGTAGTCCACTACCGTATTAACAAAAATATAAGCAAAAATGTCCAAGTTATAAGCGATTTAAAATTGGTTGCTAGAAAAAGATAGCAGTACTATCACACCACTATTGGGGTACGAGCCTCGCCTTAGGGTACCGCTAGGGGAAGGGCAACTAGAGCATCTGGATCGGTGGGCCAATCACGACTTATTTTGACGTATGGTATCGTAAAATTTGAATCTAAAATACAACAGTCCTAGAACATTTCGATACAATTTTCAGATTTAATTTATATAAATATTGTGTAGCAAACGTATATTTTCAATTCAAAATATGGTTACATTTACGATACCATACGTTAAAATAACTCGTGATCGGCCCACGGATAAATATTCTTTGGGGACGAATTTAAATCTACAGCAAGGGTCGGTTAGGTCATTCGACTGATATGATGATGAAATACTATATAGAGCGAAAACTCTGTAGCTTGATTTTCTTACTTGTTGCTGTTGTCTCATCTGGTTGATGTGCTGTTCCAGCTCCAGGTTTCTGGCGCGCAACCTTCTCACCTCCTCCGTGCCTGAAGACGAGGCCTCCACCGTCTCTGTTGACAATGTTAACGCTTCCATTAGCCACTGTTCCTGTGACAATTTTTACGGTTACATAGGTTTTGGAGTGGAATTCTTCCTCTCTATAATGTTCTCCAACCCATTTTTACAACCTGAGTGTACTGTCATTTTCTTAGCCTTGTTAAATACGATAAGCGGCAATGGCACTACCTCAGATCATAGAAAGAAGGAGATATGTTATCATGCTAAATTGGTACAAGGACCGCTGTCGCCAATTTTTAAGCAATGTGCGTCACACCTTCAATCTTATTATTAATGTTATTCGTCACTAGTCACTCACATTAAACTTAAACACTGTATAATAAAAATCATCGATCGCGTTCGGTCCATCAAACGTCAAGTTCAATATCCTCATGGCATATCCTCCCTTGTTTCTAATCTGAGGGCACCATTGTTGAAGCAATGGATTGATCATCGAGAGATTCATTTGAACCCCACTTCTATCTATCACAAGCGCTCTTTTTATTTGAATAACTTACACTATTTAGTTGTTTATTAATAGGTAATTTTGTAATTTCACCTCTGGAACCCCATCCTAAACAGAAGGCCTGCAACATTGTTCACTTCTGTGATATTTCACACAAGTCAATAGGTAAAATAGTTTATAATGCTTTTTAAACATGTATGATTTTAAACTATACATGGGCATGTCAATATTCTGTGTTAGTTTGTTCATAAAAACTTATCTGGTATGTAACAATGGTGCCGATCTGTTGTTTACGAACTTAACTAATTTAGTCTCATTATGTCTCTTTCTAATAAGAAACATGAGAAAGGGATAGATTAAATTTAATCCTGTCAAATTAGTCCACTTAAGTCTAAAGAAGAGTAGGTAGTCAAATTAAATGTTTCCGTTTGCACTAGCAAAACCAGAGCAATGTACTAGTATATTATTATGTTTGACTAATGAATTTAATTTGATAACAAAAAAGTTCTGCATGACTACCCATCACATTAATTAATACAACATTATACATTGTGTATGAATGTTATAAAAATCATTGCAATCAGTTTAGTATGCAGTGAGAACAGTATCCTGTTTATGATAAAAAAAATATCAAACAAACATGTTGATTGTAGACCCTGTTTTTTTTTAAATGCTATTATCACTCCTCGGGAATTTCAAAACCTTTTTTGAAATCCGTCTGGTACCTATACATATTGTGAGTTTTGGAAGTTGAAAAGCAGGAAGAAATCATGCTCTTAATTTTGGAAAAGCACCTAAATTGGATTAAGATCATTAGAAGTACTGTGGGGTAATTTAGGCTACTTTTTTACGCGCAGAAAATATATGATTCTAAGGTCACTTGCAATTGTCATCAGAATTCCACGCGGGCACATACAGCATGTAACAAAAATCCTGTTCCATCCCAAAGGGGGCCATTACTGTTATCATTATGAATAATTTTTACTATGGGACCAACCCTAAAATAGCGAAAAAATAATTGCTGTTCCATACATTTGTGTTCACATAAATTGATAAAATGTATGGAACAGCAGATTTTTTTTGCGATTTCGGGGTTTTGTCATACAAAATATTGTTCATAATGATGAGAATAATGGCCTATGGGATCGAACAGGGTTTTTGTTACATGCTGTATTATCAGGATATATAGCTTAAGATATCACATACCACTGACAAGCATCTGCAAGCTCTGTATCTCCGACTTCTGGTTCTCGCTGAGGGTCTGCAGCTGCTGCAGCTCGGCGCGCAGCCCCAGCACCTCCGACTCCAGCTGCTCCTTGTCCTGGATCATCTTCCTCATGTCCTCTGCAAAGATTGAAGGTAACAACTTTAATTATAGACTAATGGATGTTCAGTCAGGAGTGGATATGGTGGGGTTGTGTTGGTGTGAGTGTTTTAATGTTCACCCTAGAGCCGGCTACAGGTTTCAGTGGTGTAGAAGTAGAAATCTATAGGTAGAATGTATTTGTAAAATGAAACCATGCACCTAAATTCGAAAGTTTCATAAGGGCTTTAGTATGGGTTATTTACTATTAAATGTCAGAATCAGACTGATTTCTACATCAAATCTTTACATTAACATTAACTTTTTTTTTTTTTTTACATCAACTTACTAACATAATGTACTAGTAATTATTATGAGGGCTCTTTCAATTTAGATGTTTGGTGTCGTACTGCTGCCGTCCGTCAGCCGTGCGGGAGTCGCACGACAACCGGATGGCGCTCTCGATGCGTCAAGTGTATGGAATCAATCGGCGGTGCGCAGTACGAAACCCTCACGGCTGTCACGGCGGCAGTTCGACACCAAACGTCTAAATTGAACTAGCCCTTAAACTCTGAACACTAAACCAGTCACCGCTATTTATTTTTACTCCACAATGTATGTTAACATGTTTTAAATGGTACTAAATCACTCCATTATACCTTAGTGCTAATTGAATTACACTGTAATAATGCATAGTATGAAACACACGCGAAAAATGCCATAAAGCTATAACATTGCTTTTCTGTACAGAACTAGTGGCCCGCCCAGACTTTGCACGGGTGCAGTTTAATGATGTGGCAAACTTTTTACACACATAAATCTCCTTGATGATATTCTCTAAATGAAGGTGGACAACTGCATCTAAATCCATCAAGTATCAATCATAGACAACATGAGACAAACTTATTAGATTGAAATGAATAGGCTTTTTACAATAAAATGTTTGGTATTCTTCTTGTATGTTCAAGTGTGATCAACATTAATGACAAACAGACTTAAGGACTGTACCAATTGACACACTACTGACACTACAATATTAGTAGGTAAGTTGGATGTTTTTCTTGAACTAACAACTAGATAAAAGAACCTCTTTGTACTTATAACCTTTAATAACCTAGACACATATGCATTTTCTACTGCATTTTTATGTTTACAGATGTAATTATTTATAAAATATGATGCAATAACAATTAAAAGTGTAATTATTTGTAGTTTTACACAATCAAAGTGACACATACGTTAAAAAGGTGAACTTAGAAAATATATGTGACGTATAGGTGTAAATGTTGTTGTTTTTCCTTTGTAAGTGTTAACATGCAAAATTAATGCATCAACAAAACTAAAATGCTGTTAGTATGTTGTTATGACCCACTACCTGATGTTAGGAGTGAAGGTGTAGCAGCAGGGACAGGTACTCACGCAAGGACAAGGTTAAACATGATGTCAATCACCAAGGAACCAACCAATAAACAGACAAAGGTATTCTACAAAAAGATAGATGGAAACACTTTGACAGCCACAATAAAAACAAAGTTATCACGTGAATAATTGGAATTTCATGCATTTCAACACACCGACCAATGCGCCCGCGCGGCCTACTCTGCTGATAACGGACAACGAACCTTCTTTTTGCAAGAACAACTCTTTCATTTTCGCTCGTTGAACATTAAATTCTTCTTCAAGTAATCGCCTCGTTTCGTCCGGGGCCGGGCCGTTGCACTCGCCCGCGGCCTCCACTTGAAACAGAAACACCATTCAGTGCCTCTACGGAACACATTATCGCCTAAATTAGCAAACAATTGAACAAAATAACACACCTTTCGCAGCCTCTGTTGTCTCACTTGACATCTTGGACTGGCGCTCCATTAACTTTAACTATTGCTAAAATAATACTATTCTTCGAGTTATTCGCATTATTACACAGATTTACTACTTTATAAGTTAGGAAATTATGAATATTGCGGAGAAAAAGATGAAATCACGAAACTATTTGATATTTGACGTTTCTCGGTTGACGTTTATTTAAAGATGTGTTGACAGATTAAAAAAAAAACCAGGCAAGTGCGAGTCGTACTCGCGCACCGAGGGTTCCGTATCATTTTTGGACGTATAAAATGAAAAAAACCGGACCGCATAACTAAGTTTGTTTGTGAAGGAATTTTGATGATTTTGAAAAAACTGTACTAGTTAGGAACATCGTTTTATTTTTGGTGCCATATTTGGGTCAATTCCTATCAACCCCAATTATTTCAGATTTTTCGCTCCGCAAACTTCGGAGATAAGGGGGGGGGGGAATGGTATTTTTTCAGACATTTTTCATCATATTTCGAAAACTGTGAGACATAAAATAAAATGAAAATATATTTTATAAATATATGTACAAATTGAGGGGCTGCGGACACGGAGGCATTCAGTGAAATATTGAGTCCAATGTTATTACTTTGCATATTTTAGCAGTGCATTTTAACATAAGGGTGGAAAACTAATCTAAGGTGGAAAAGAAAAGGAAGAATAAAACAAAAGTCACAGCGCCCTTGTCAAATGAAGTATGAAAAAATGACTCTAATTAGGCGCGTGATTTGAATTTTTTTGTTTATTTGGGAAGCGCCGAAGCGCTTTAATTGTGGCGCCCCTGCTTTCTCCCAGCGGCGGCGGCGCGGCGCCCTAGCGCATCACGGCGCACTTTGGGAACCCGTGAATCGTGATTGAAACTATCTATACCTACTAATATTATAAAGCAGAAGAGTTTGTTTGTTTTAATGAGATAATCTCTGGAACTACCAGTCAGATTCGGAAAAATATTTTTGTATATTATGATAGCCAGATTCATGTGGAATTACGTAGTATAGGCGAACAGCTAGTTTATTAAAATATGTATTTTCTATCTCTGTACTGCACACATTTACTTTTCTGTATCACAAGATAGTAATTTAAATACTTACTGTGATAGTAGGTAAATGGTAATTCAACGCCACTATAAATAAAACAATGCCCAGACGATTTAAAATAAATAATTTTATTTGGTATGAACTAATTCACATTTATTTCTCTACATTATTATATAGGTATCTGTCTTCGTAAACAAATATTTAACTATTGTTACTATTTATAACAATAGAGAATCTGCATCTTTGTCATGAGTGTTTGTAACAAATAAATAAATATCTTATTAACTATTTAAAATAATGTTTTTTATTTGTATAGCGCCATCCTCTAACAAAAATACTCTCTAGTACATTTAAAGGCACAGACGTATCACAGCTTGATGTCTAATGTTTTATAAGAACATTATTAAAATTTATTAATTATTTACAATCTCATTTATTAGAGAATAACACGAAGATTTTGTAAAATGCAAAATTTACAGCATCAAAAAAATCTGTGCATGCATGACACACTATCGTGACTACTAGATGGCGCTGATGAGTTTAATTCCGCTATTCTCCGCTAGATGGAGTTAGAAGCCTAGCCTAGCGTTCCGAAACCGTCGTGCGTCGTCGGCGTCCTCGAGGCAGGGTACTTGGACGATGTTGAAGTAGATGTGTCCCATAAGGTGCGAGGCGGAGGTGTTGGTGGTCTTGAGGCATTCGAAGAGCATGTCGTCGCAGGTGCAGTGCGACTTGCTGTAGAGCGAGTTGTTGGTGAGGTTGTAGCGGCTGGAGAAGGCGCGCACCTTGGTGGGGCACAGGTCGTGCGTGCGGCAGCAGCGGTCCAGGCGCCGGTCCGCGCCCAGGTCGTGGTAGTCCGCCGCTATGTCGCCGGTGCCGCACCACTTCGTACCTGAAGTGGTAAAATGTTACAAAATAAGCATGTTGTTGTGAAAAAGATGAGGCTCTAAAAGTAATAGGTATTAATCTAATTCTAAAAATGCCGGGCTCAAGCCTGATATGTGAAACTTTTGCTGTAAGATATGAAAAAAAATGACTTTAAAGCAAAAAAAACCGGACAGGTGCGAGTAGGACTCGCGCTCTGAGGGTTCCATACAAACTTACCTAATTATTTAAGTAGTACCTATATTAAATAAAAACACTTATTTTTATTTATTTATTTTATTTTATTTCATATTATGTATTTTCAGGTAAAGCCCAATGCGATGTAGCATAATTTAGCTCTATGTGTGCTCGGCACGGTGACCATCCTGGCAGCCTGCACTACATCATTCTCTCATTAGCATGCCCTTCACCGGCTAGTTTATATTTATACACAACAGATGTTTACCTGGTATGATGCCCTGCAGCAGCGTCAGCGGACTGCCCCCCAGCAGCCCCGCGTGCGCCCCGCCGGCGTCGAGCCGCGCCCGCGCCGAGCCGGTCTCCCGCCAGTCGCCGCCACCCCCAGTGGGAGGCGTGTCTCTGCCCTCATCTAGAGCTTCCACACCCGCCACCTGGAACAGAAAATTCGCTGTATGAGAATTTATAAGAACATTATTATCAGTTCGGGTCGTTAACTGCAGCTAAAAGCCATCTGAGTAGCCTCAGTCTGCCTCAGATAGAGGCTGCTCGGCCTGAGGCTACTCAAATGGATACACGGCTATATAACCGACTAAATATGGCTCGGCCCGCGGCGACGAATTTGGCTCATCATGGCACGGCGCGCTCAGGTTAAGACATCCTCGTCAACTACCATAGTAATAATAGTACCATTGCAGATTAATTTTCAGACAAAATGGCATTCGTTATCATTTTATCGAATAAGAAACCAGGCAATCGTATGATAAACGGATGAATTAAAAATTATTTCAGTATGAATTTTAACGGTTTTTACTTGTCTAGTGTTAGCTATTCACCGCTAGATGGCGTAACTAATATGGTAAGTTTGATACTGGGATCTACTTCAATTAGTGATAACCAATACATAAAAGTACTCTGTGGTAATAACTTCAATATTAATCGATCAGTTAATGCGCTTTCATGACAATTCAATGGAAAATACTTTCAGGTTTTCTGATTATCATCATCTAGATATAGTAGAGAACTAAATACCCACCTAGCTATAATTAAATAGAAATGAGGAAATTACAATTAATTGCCCACTTAAACAACACACTCGCGTGCATCACTTTCGTGATAGATCACAATTTCAATCAGATCTCACGTGGATCTATCAGCACATAAAAGCATTTTATTGTTATTTAGTTTCGACACGACATAATATTACCGTGGTCGGACATCATTATAGTAGAGATAAAAATAATATTATAATGTATTGATTGTTTGACAGCACAGCAATTGCGGGTTAAGGACGATTCGGAGGTCAATGTGGCAGAAAATGTTGGAAATAGGTATCTAGTATCTACTAATGAGAAACATTATAGCAATTGTACGGTTCCGAAGAGAGCATTGCCACCTCAGATCATAGAAACAAGGAGATGTGCCAAGGTGCTATCGAGCTTGATGATGCCGGATCTTGAGCAAATTGCTCATATTAAAAACGTACGCGCTGGCGACGAACCGAACACGATCGATGGTATAAATACAGTGTTTTAGTTTAGTGCTAGTGTTGAGTGACGATTAACAGTGTTAGATTGAGGGTGTGCGGAATGTTCAATGCGTGGGAGACCTTTTTATTCACAAGGAGCACTTAATTATGCGCGTAATTGTGTCGAAAAATTTACTAAAAGTGGCATCAGTTGTTCCCGTACTAATTTGCTATGATGGCATTATACCTATCTCCTTGTTTTTATGATCTGAGATTGCCACTGTTTGCGAAATTAGCTTTAGAGGTGGAAAACATTATTTTTCCATTTTCCAACATATTTTAGTGTGCCCTAGGGCCCGGAATGGGCTAAAACGTCCCTGCACGTAGGACGTGATCTTGTAGGTACCTATGAGGTATTAATATTGAAGTAGATAGAGGTTACCAATATCAAAAAGGTCATTGACAATCAATAAAATTACAGACTGATGTATGACTCGGCCGCATCGCCACATAAATTTTTCAATCGTCAGATAATTTTGCCTAAGTCGGTAATACCTAATTTAAAATTTTTGAGAGTTTTTCTATTTAAAATCTGTCAAACATCAATTTTATTCCATTGGATAAACAATATATGACGATGGAAAAATCGAGGTATTCCTCGTAGCGCTCCCGTTTTGAAACGCTCCCATCTAAGCGCTCCCGTTTTGTTCCTCCAAGCGCTCCCAAAAGGAGCGCTTCGAGGAACGATTAAAAATATTAAAATTTTATTTCCTCGAAGCGCTCCCACGTTTAAAAATAGGGAAAAGCATGAAGTAATGAATTATATCGATAATTTTTAAAAACTCATGTGTGCATCATCGACATCGAAGTTGCTTAACCAAATTACGAAATTGAGAGAATAATATCTTTTTGCTTTCGGCACTCTTATGTGTATACAAGGACCAATGTTATTGTGTAGGTATTCAAAGAGGATGTTATAAATAAAACGCATAGATATACTTAATATAAATTATGTATACGTATAATAATCACATTGCAGTAGACCTACATAATAATTACATTAGTACTTTGTGTGTACCACTGGCGACGGGGTGTGGACGAACGGGAATAACCCCTGGCGACTAGCTCCACGCCACGGTACTGTGACGTCATACGCATTAGCGAGTCTGCCAGCGCGACTGAGTATTTTTCGAAACTTTAAATGCTAATAAAATAAAAACTACTGGGTATTTTTGAGAGAAACAAGATTTTTATAATATACATACTTATACTACTCTTAGTATTAATGTTGTTTTAATGTGATTGTAACTTGGAATATGTTTTTATATCCTATTTGTAATGGATAATGTTACTTTGCCAAATCGCCTGAAAGTTTGTCATAATATAGCCTGTATGGATACAAGTTAACAACTTTTTGTTTCTCTCAAAAATACCCAGTAGTTTTTATTTTATTAGCATTTAAAGTTTCGAAAAATACTCAGTCGCGCTGGCAGACTCGCTAATGCGTATGACGTCACAGTACCGTGGCGTGGAGCTAGTCGCCAGGGGTTATTCCCGTTCGTCCACACCCCGTCGCCAGTGGTACACACAAAGTACTAATGTAATTATTATGTAGGTCTACTGCAATGTGATTATTATACGTATATAATTTATATTAAGTATATCTATGCGTTTTATTTATAACATCCTCTTTGAATACCTACACAATAACATTGGTCCTTGTATACACATAAGAGTGCCGAAAGCAAAAATATATTATTCTCTCAATTTCGTAATTTGGTTAAGCAACTTCGATGTCGATGATGTACACATGAGTTTTTAAAAATTATCGATATAATTCATTACTTCATGCTTTTCCCTATTTTTAAACGTGGGAGCGCTTCGAGGAAATAAATTTTAATATTTTTAATCGTTCCTCGAAGCGCTCCTTTTGGGAGCGCTTGGAGGAACAAAACGGGAGCGCTTAGATGGGAGCGTTTCAAAACGGGAGCGCTACGAGGAATACCTCGAAAAATCAACCCAGGGTCTACAAAGAAAGTATAGAGATATATAGGACGGGCCACTATTATTTTAATACATCCCTTCTCCCTATTGCTGATAATACCACTAATAGCATCTAATTTTACTATGATTGCACCTTGGGGACACGATCTCACCGGCACGTGCCAGTCATTGCGGTCGGTGTATGGTGATTGGCAGGCAAAACAATACCTCGCTTTTCGTGTCTGTCTGTTTGTCCGTTTAGTTCTTCTAAACTATACAATAGATTTAATTACGGAAGTGAAGTTGAATGTTCTATTCTTTTCCCATATTTCAGTGTGCTACAAGTTTTTGTTCTCCACGATGTGATCAATACTTTGTATACTGCCGCTAATCGCCGTAATACGGTATTTGCCTCATTTTGGGAAATGGTTTATATTAATCTTCATTATATTATAAGCACACTACATTGATATTTCAGGGAGATCTACTGTATTTATCAATAAAAATCAGTGATAAAGTATAAATTTCCAAAACCGCTCCAAAAACGCTGTTTCTGACGGAAGTGACGTAACACGCTTGTAATAGTAAACGAGCTTTGTCTAGGGATGCAGGAAGTGCCAAAAAGTATCGATATATATCGTATCAATATTTTTAAAAAATATCAATATCGGTTTCGATATTATATCGAAAAAAAAATATCAAGTATCGAAAACGTATCAAAAACGATATATTTTCAGTAGCAAGACCATAGTCACCATTGATTAAAATGTCACAGTTTTTAGATTTAAGTGATAAAGTAATGTCAGGGACACTAATGCGCCTGCCACACACTCGACGTATGGCATGGGAAGTAGCGAGGAAAGGAGGCAGAGACATAGTGTGGCAACATTACTCGTCATGCCACACGTCATGCTCCTCGTCCTCTCTCTCTCTCTCTCTCGTCTCGTCCGGCAGAGAGGGCAACATCGCGGCAAAGCACGGCAGCGCGAGGAGCAGCGCAAGGAGCATAGTCTGGCAGGCGCATAAAAGTTGAGAATGAAAATAGGTGCTGAAAGAACACTGTCTTCTAACATCGTTAAAAATTCAGATCATAGAAACAAGGAGATATGGCATCATAGCAAATTAGTACGGGAACAACTGTCGCCCCTTTTAGTACATTTTTCAACACAATTACAAGCGCTACTTGTTAATAAAAAGATCTCCCACACATTAAAAATTCCGCACACCCTCAATCTAACACTGTTAATCGTCACTCAACACTAGCACTAAAGACTAAACTAAAACACTGTATTTATATCATCGATCGTGTTCGGTTCGTCGCCAGCGTGTACTTTTGTACTACGCTTAAAATGACCAAACTTAAGTAAGTACCTACCTATCAAACTCAATAGCGCCTTGGCACATCTCCCTTGTTTCTATGTTGTTTCTATGATCTACGGTTAGAAACGTTGCAACTTAATGAAATTCAGCGCCGAAAGGAATACTTAGTGAAACGCACACTACATACTTTTATGAATAGTAATAATACTGACAGATTTATTGAAATAGACTTGTAAAAGCAAACACAATAGAATTTCGTAAAGCACTAATATTTTTTGAAAATTTCACCGATATATCGATATATCGATATTTTTTTTTCGATATATCGAAACCGATATTGATATTTTTTTTATATCGATACGATATATATCGATACATTTTGGCACTTCTTGCATCCCTAGCTTATGCTTACTCCAGTGTTGCCAAGCTAGATTTTCATTTTACCCCAATGCCTGATTAATTTTACTCTAAAATCATAACTATTTATACAAAAATACCTGGCTAAAGTTTTGGTTTTAGATATACAATAAAACAAGTTCTTTCTTAATCAATGGTCATGTTTCACAATAAAAATATGCTGAATTTGTTTAACTCAAATTCAATTCAAATACTTAGGTACCTACATGTATTGCTTACCAAAAAGCCCATAAACTTTAGTAATCATAACAACAATACGAAATCTAACCTTAAAATTTTGGAAGTGACTCCGCGACCGCCGCCGTGTCCTGAATTTTCAGCCAGCACCGGTTGCTAAATTGGCAGCGGGCGCTGACTTTGGAAAAAAAAGCGGGAAAAGGAGTTGGCAATTTGGCATTTTTGCAACATTTCATGTTTCATTTGAGTAACATACCTAATTAGGGTCCAAGAGCGAGCGAAGCGAGCTCGGGAACTTGGACACCCCGACACGGACAGGTTAGGTTCGAAGGGGTTAACGGGGGCTTCAGTGAGCGAGCGAACGAAGCCCCTGTCCACCCATTCGTGTTAGGTTACTTTTAACCTTGCAGATAGAAATAGGCGCTCCGCGTACTGGGGCTCCGTCGACCACCTCCCTCCCCCTTGTAAGTCCAAAAAAGTTGTATTTTGTTTTACATTGACATTAATTTAAAAGTCAATCTAAGGTATTTAATTCAACTTAAAACACGGCAACATTAATCTGCTGCTACGGTAGTTTGCAATTATTTTCGTCTGGTATCACTGCTACTCCAAGGCTACTCCGGTTCCTAACGGCACTATTTTTGGGAGCCTAGTCGGCGCCGGCTGCGGAGGCGCTCCCTAAAATTTTACCCTCAAATTTACCCTGAAGAATTCTTTACCCTAAAAATAAGTTGGCAACACTGGCTTACTAGCGTGTGACGTCACCAGAGTGCAACAGGCCGTTCTTGTCACAGCTACAATAACAAAAAATATTGCATTTTAATTTCGTGTAATTTGTAAAAAATATACATATTTTTGTTGAAAATCAAGTGAAATAAGTTTATTTACGCTATGAACTGATAGGATGACCACAATCTGTAGCATATTTTCAATGTTGTCAAGAACCCAATTATCAAAGACCTGAAAGTGACAGGCGTGGAACTCATTGATTGTGCGTCTTCCCATGCAATTAACTGACTGGAAGAACAAACGTTTTCTAGAAATTAAGTTAGCAAAAACTTGTATGATACATAGGTACAATTGCTATACTTTTGCAGTTCTTATAATTAGAGTAGGTATCTTACATTCTTAGGTTTATGCAACAATGCACTTAGCACGTGCATTGGCTAAGCTATGTTCCCGTCTCTGTCTTGCTTGCAAGTTGCGCGACAGTGACAACGATATACTGCTTAGCGAAAGTACGTGCTAAGTAGCGTCTATTTATCTCGGCCTAAGGTCAGACCTCAGATCATAGAAACATGGAAATCTATATGCCATCATAGCAAATTAGTAGTATTTTTCGACACAATTACCTACAAGTTCTCCTTGTGAATATAAAGATTTCTCACACATTAAAAATTCCGCACAACCTCAGTCTTTACACTGTTAATCGTCACTCAACACTAGCACTAAACTAAAACACTGTATTTATATCATCAATCGTGTTCGGTTCGTCGCCAGCGTGAACGTTTTATATACGGTCAATGTGACCATATCAAAGCGTCAATCATAATAGCGCCTTGGCACATCTCCTTTGTTTCTATAATCTGAGAGAAGATTCTAAGAGGGGTCAGACAATGTGGGGCACTGACTGTACTATAGTTGAGTAGGTATCGTGTGTATGTTACCTGCTGGCACTGGGCCATCAGCCTGACCATCTGCGGGAAGGAGACGCCGAGCGGCCTGTTGATCCTGCTCAGCTGCCGCAGCAGCCGGCCCGTGTCCTCCTCGTCACTGAAACGAGAGAATGTGGGTGAGCTGCATGCTTCGATATATGAAGGGGAGGAAATCAAGATATGTTAAAGTCTTTATCAGCTGACGCGAGCGGGATTTGAACCCGCGACCTCTGCCGAACCGTGGCAATGCTCTAACCACTGAGCTACCGCGTCCCGCCTGCTCCAGCTGTTGAAATTTTTCTACCTAATTACTGCCGTTATATAAATTTCCACTTCCTTAGCATAAGCATAGCATAATCGGCCTATAAATGTTCCCACTGCTGGGACACAGGCCTCCTCTCTGTGAGAGGGAGTGGGCCGTAGTCCACCACGCGGGCCCAGTGCGGGTTGGTGGACGTCACATGTCTTCAAATTTTTTGTTTCTAGGACATGCCGGTTTCCTCACGATGTTTTCCTTCACCGTTAAGCAAGTGATCATTAATTTCTAATACGCACATGACTTCGAAAAGTCAGCGGTGCGTGCCTCGGATCGAACTCGAACCATTTACCGTGGGAGCCACTTGGTTAAACCACTAGGCTATCGCTGCTTTCCCACTAGGCTATCGCTGCTTCCACTTCCTTAATTAAATGAAAACAATGATCGCTTCCGTACTTAAACCGGGGATATCCTCTCACCAGCCTGTCTCTTGTGTACCGACTCGCCGCGTGATATCACCGCGAGAACTGCCAATTTGTTTGCGAACGTTCGAGGGAGAATCTCACCGTGACATTCTCCCTCGAACTTGGCGAAATTGGCAGTTCTCCCGGTGGTATTACGGGGCGTGTACAGAATAGCTGTACTGTTAGCACAGTCTATAAAACTAAGATTACTGCTATAATATTAATTTCTACTTCCCTAATCAATGATCGCTTCCGTAATTAAATCGAGGATATCCTCACCGGGACGTGTCAACTACTAGGGACTAGGTACGCTGGGTCGAGCGGAGAAAGTGGTCAGACCGGTGACCACTAGTGGTCACTGACCGGACGTTACGTAAGGTCTATCGCTCATTACGGGATGTTGACCTAGTAGGCGTCTATGTCAAGGGCCTCTGATGTCCCTTGGCCATGCTACGTTGCGAATCTCTTGTACGGTCAGCGGCATGAGTTTGATAACATTGTTACTTTTATAATGTACTACTTAGGTACAGTGTTTATCTTGTGGTCAAATTAGAAAATTAGCAACTGATGGGTGGTTGAATTTTGGCACAGATATACAGGGTGGCAGGTTAGACAGTGGAAATATAATGTATCTCATTGTCATTGTACTCATCATTATGAACAACTTTTACTATGGGACCAACCCTGAAATTGCGAAAGAAAAATCAGCTGTTCCATACATTTTGTTGAGTTATGTGAACATAAATGTATGGAACAGCAGATTTTTTTTTGCGATTTCAGGGTTGGTCCCATAGTAAAAGTTGTTCATAATGATGAGTACAATGACCTCATAAAATATTTCCACTGTCTAACCTGTCATCCTGTATATTAGGTATAGTCTGGAATAGCACGGCACATAGGCTACTTTTTATCAAAAAATGTACGGTTCCTGTGGGACATATATATTTGTAATTTCCACGCGAACGAAGTTGCGGGCAACAGCTAGTCAGTCGTACAGACCTATATTGATTATTATCGAGCTACCACAAGCATTCTTCCCCATTTATATGGAGGTATTATTATTGTTTTCCTGAACCAAATCCTGGCTGCGCCCGTGAAACTATAGGTAATCCTAAATGAATAACTGAAAATCTTGTGCCTAGGGTACTACATAGTAACCGTATGAGTAAACCAAATCATAGCTACTTCCTGTTCCCTTCAAGTATATTTATGACACCCACTACTGGATCACGCCACTCCATTCACGTCTTGTCGCCAGACCGAGCCGTGCCTACTGGACAGCAGGGGAAATAGTCGTGCGATCGTCGAGCATACCGGGACATATCAATAAGCGGCCCATTGTCCAGCATTGTGGACACGTACCGGGCGCCCATTGTGCTTGGCTAGGCTGGAAGACAGTCACGTGTCTGTAGATCAGCCAGGATTTAGACGGGAAAGGTTCTCGAAAGTTTTTAATACTAATTCACATAACAGGGCCTCAGAATATTGCGGGAATTGGTTTACTGATAATTAGGTGCTATAAATATGAAATCTTTATTACAGATCGGCCGATGATTGGCAGTGTGAGGATTGTTTATGGTACAAATTGTCTCTTGGGCATTTGCGCAGCCGAACGGATAATTATATCGTTAGAATGCAATGGCAATCGCAGCAGCAATCTAGCATTAAGAAATAAACACCTGGGCTTCGTTTTCTTTGGAAGGTTTTATAGTATCATAGAAATAACAGCACCTAGACATTATCGTCTGCCTAGCCGTTTCCCAGACGCCTGGGTCAGCTTCCAAACTAACCAGATGCGATCTGACCGCCAAAACCCAACTCCTGGGCAATACCAGTATTCTAAGGATAGAGATAAGAGAGGTAGGGCACAATGGGATATCTCGCTCAAACCTGGAGCACTCCGACTGGGGAAGCACCTCCACCTTACAGAATACCACGGCCAAATCACGCTACTCTGCGGTAGTGTTGTGTTCCTGTGGTGAGTAAGATCGCCAGAGCTTCTGAGGATGCGCTGTGATGATGTGATGTGAAGACATGTTCACAAACCCGTCCACAAAAAGCAGGCCTGCGTCGCAGCAGTGGGAACATCATAGGCTGATTATGCTATGCTTTATGCCTTAGCAACACCTAGTAAACGAAAAATTCTACAAGAACCATGCGTCGCTAATAGATTTGTATGGTAGCTAACAACGCTTAGTAAGCAAGAGCACGTATGACGAAATATAAATAAAACAATACATTATTAAAAGTTAGCACAGCTAAGGCTTCGCTCCGCGCTGGCTGGCAGCCCGGCGAGGGTGGATTTCTAGTAAATTGAATTACTTATCATAACTTTAGCGCCGTTCTATTTGTTGACTGTTTTGATCACGTTTCGGAAAGGGCTGTACGCATGTATCGATGGTATTAAAAGTGTTGGTCATCGACAGAGACATGAGAGTAAAGTCAATGGCCCCTAATCGAAAAGTTAGAGGGGATACAGTACGTTTTACGACTTTGGAAGCGCATACCTATCTCTCCAAATATTCATCTAAATAAAAAGTCACTTAGAAACCTTCATGTTATTTTCAAAGATCTATCTAACGATATCCCACATAAAGTAGGGCGCGAAGAAATTTTTTTTCATCCCTCTGTTTCATGTGTGCACTGCCCCTTAAAAACCTGCGCCGGCGCGGCGTTGCGAGCGTTAATGAATCATCACTGTGTCTACTCATGAATGCGGAATAGTAACGCAGTATAATAATCGATGCATAGCTGGTGCACAGCACTCGGGTGCGCACGCGCAGCCACACTCCTTTTGTGCTACCGACACGTTTTTGTATTAGAACTAATCGATTGCACATCCGCAAATTACAGATTTAAGGAAACTAAGTTGCTAAGCATGAAACCATACCTAATTATGTAAAAAGGAAAATATATACGCATATGATAATTCGACATTTGATATAGGTACTTAATATACTTAATATGAAAAGCGTAGGATACCTAAGCGAATAATTTAATTAACCTAGGTACTTATACTTAATATTTATTTTTGATAAGAACTAACACACCTATTTATGAAATATCATGAAAATCTCTTTCGTATGACGAGGTCTAAGTATTCAAAAGTAATTTATTAGCCATTTAATTATAATAATAGCTTTCCATGTCAAAGGCCAATTTAGGTCTCGGGACTTCATTGTGGGCTCTCACGATGCTCCCGCGCATGTGGAAACTGCGCGCGCGCCGCTTTCTACGCCTTGTTAGTTTTCACCTCAATCAAGTGTCGCTTCGAAACTGTACCATGAGACAGGAAGAATTAGAAGGCTAACTAATCTACATTACCACGATGCAATGATTTTCATGTCAGGAAATTAAAGAATGAATTTTTCAGCTTAATTATATAGAAATAATCTACATATACTTATGTAGTTTTTAAACTTTCGCGAATTGTACACATGTTTTTAATTATTTAGAACTTAGTTTACTTAGACTTATTGAGGTTAGTCAAAATTGTTATATTTTGATTAAGTTTGTGCGCGAAAAGTCCCGATATAATTAAAAACATACATATACTTATGTTAAAGAGAGTGCGAATTTTGTGCATATGTGGAGGATAATCTCCGGAGCTACTGATACGATTCTGAAAATTCTTTCACTAAATAGAAAGCTACATTATCCCTGAGTGCTATAGGCTACTTTTGTCCCGAAAAAATGCTGCAGAAGTGCAGATTGTTTGGAAAAATTACGCCTATTATACGGAAAGTGGAACTTCTGACTTGCTTGTTCGTTCTTCTATTGTGACTACATTACGACGGAGTGGATAACTCTGCGATTTGTTACGGTGTCGTGAAATTAAGCCTTTGACATTGGAGTGACTAAAGAGAAAGATATTGTTACATTTTCCCCTAAGTAAAATTAAGAGGTCTCTGTTCAATTGTTGACCCTACTCAGAACTTCTGATTACCAAAACTATTATTGGATGCCACGTTTTATTTTTTGTCGTATGTTTTTTCCAGACAGCGGTCTAAACCCTAATCGTAAGGGCACTTTGAAACTGTTTTCAAGCGTTTTTCACTACCATTCGTCATTTAAAGGTCCGATGTAGAAATCCATAATTAAGTAGGTATACCTACGCTTGTCCATATCGGAGCGATAATTATTAGGTTAAAGTAATGGAGAAACGTCCTGCCAATCAGTTACCTTGACAATGTCATAACAACAAGCAATTAAGTGTAGTGAGTGTTGCGCATCGCCGGCGCAGGCGCCGCTAGTCCGCCACCCGTGTTGCCTCAACCACCGGATGTTTTGTTACAAATCCTTAGGATACATCCACTATCGGTAGCTGTTGCCAATGCTCCATTAATATCATGTTCCCTCTTTTGAATTGGGTTTTGCTTTAGATAAATGTCATTAAGTGTCACCACTAGCAAAAGGTTCAAGATTAATTTCGAGAATAATTCATAATCTCCGTAATCGGGGATCAAAAGACTTCCCTATCACAGGGCAGGACAGATTTATGATGGTTCCTAGTTTTACTATGGAAACATAAAAATTTAAGTCATATGACGTCCACTAATCCCCTCTGGGCCTGCGAGATGGATTACAGCCCCTCTCTCTCATAGAGAGGAGGCCTACGTCACAGTAGTGTGAACCGTATAGGCTGAATAAGTTATAACTCATGAATAGGGCTTTTTTTGGGATTGTGAATGGATTTATGGACCAAATAGTCACCATATTTATATCTTTTATGCAACAGCCTAATTATATGTAATTTGTAAGCGCAGTGACTGCTACAGTTGACCTGGTAGGCTGGTGTGCGCAGGCGCATCCTTGTGCCACATTGTGTTGCGCAACCCGTCCAGCTGAGATGAAGTTACTGATTATGGCTTTGGTAATAAGTGGCGCTTCTGGTTTCTTGCTTAATAGGTAAAGATATAATGTGTTTGCTTAAATGTTATCCAGATATTTAAGAGATATATCCCCTCACTTATGTTACCTAGATAACTCGTTACTCGTTACTCGTTACACAGTGGTTCGAATATCAATTTACTGTATGTACGTAAAGTTTACACAGCGCAAGCTAAAGGAAAACTCGTTTCATCAATTAGACAGAGATTGAAACGAAATGTTAATTTCCGCTCCTCCGATTGGTAAATGAAACACTCTGTTTTTGATTTTCTCAATTTCCTTGGATGCTCCCGTTCTGATTAGCACGGCCCTTTTGAAGAAAATACTAGTCCACACATTTTGTCAAATGTCCATTGCATTGAAAGTACTAAACCATAATTTAGGGTCGATTTTCCTATCATCAATAACTTTATCCAAGGATTACTTAATTTATTTTGACAGTTTTTCTTAAAAATCTGTCAAACGTCAATTTTATTTCTTGAATAAAAGATTAGAAAAGTTATTATGATGAAAGAAAAACTAGCAGAATTATGTGATTATATTTTCAACAAATTATATTTTTCTGTAAATAGATTGTTAAAAAGTGTTTATCGCACCCAAATATTTTGAACCACGTGGCCGTTGAATTTATTTGACCCATCCGTTGTGTGAAGGAAAATTTCGTCTTATCGAATACGAAGGTTCGAGGACTGCGCAATCTAAATAACAGCGTAGTGCCCACTGTGTACACTCACATATAAAACTTTGACCAATCGGGACGGCTCGAATCTCGCCGACGAGTGAATGCTCTATTGGCCGTCGCAAAACTCACAAACATTAATTATAGTAACTAGTTTATCTTAGCTAGCGTTTGTCCGCGAATTTGTCGTCTACAAGATTTACAATACGGTT
This sequence comes from Thalpophila matura, assembly GCA_948465475.1. Classification (NCBI taxonomy): domain Eukaryota; kingdom Metazoa; phylum Arthropoda; class Insecta; order Lepidoptera; family Noctuidae; genus Thalpophila; species Thalpophila matura. The sequence continues at coordinate 17,062,812 of OX419189.1, read as the reverse complement.
TTTTTAGAAAAAATAAAAGTTTATGTAGGTACTAGCTTCCGCCCGCGGCTTCGCCCGCGTTTTTGGAATAAAAAGTAGTCTATATGTTATTCTGATGTCTAAGCTACGTTACTGTAAAGTTTCATCAAAATCCGTTCAGTCGTTTTTGCGTGAAAGAGTAACAAACATCCATACATCCATCCATCTATCCATACATCCTCACAAACTTTCACGTTTATAATATTAGTAGGATTAAGTACTTAGTAGGATGTTGAGGAAAAATTCTAAGTAAATGAAAAATACCAACTTTTAATATAGCGGCATCATCTAAATTAGTGAAATCTATCAAATAGAGTCTGGCAAACGAAAGCTGAGCCTGAAGATTTAATCGAAACTTTTTACATGGCAACATTCTTTATAGTGTTATTTTACTAGATATAGTTTTGATACTTATACTAATAAATATTTCAAATTGTCATATTTACCTTATTCGCATAATTATGTAATAAATGGTTTAAATAATATATAAAATCTTTATAACAAATTAATCTACGTAAAATTAAAACCAATTAAAACATGATTACGTACCTTTTTTACTTACGTTCGATTTTTCAAACGTCAGTTAACTTTTTCTGAGGAATAGATGTGGTTGTTTGGCATTTTTTGTGTAGAAAATATGTCAAACCAACCACCGCATTTATTTTTCAAACAATTGAAAAATCCGCCCCTAACATATTATTTGTGTATCAATCAACACAATTTATTCTTACTGTTCTTAGTGATACCATAATGTGTTTTTTTTTAAATTTGCCGCGCTTTTTCAGGATCGGCTTTCGTTTGCCAGACTATAGTAGAATAGCGGTAGGTACGTGTATCCAACGTCTATTACAATAGACGAGATAGAAGACCTTGTGAGTTCATGAACTGCTATTAAAATTGAACGACTTGTATTCGTCAAAGTTGGGTGCTCAACAAGCAGTGGATGCTGGGTTATGTTACAAACTGAGATTTCCCGGCTTGTGACAAAAACACGGTCAATTCACACACATTTGTAGTACTTAACACTATACTAGATTATAATTCGTGCAACAGTATTTCTACAGACACAACAAACAGACGAACAAATTAAGTAAGTAGGCGAGGATATAGGAGTACTGGACAGCCAGACAGACAGGCAGACGCGTTATCCTCGTTATATCATACTATTGTTTATAATATGTATAGTACTGTCCCCGCCACTACGGCCCCACGTGTACACTCGCAATCAAAACGACTACATTCGCGAGTGAACAATCTAATTAAATCTATGTACTAAGAAAAAACTGAAGAGTTTTTTGTTTAAACGCTCTAATCGCCGGAACTACCAGTCGGATTCGAAAAAACCTTTTTGTATATGATAGCCAGATTCATGAGGAATAGTATAGGCTATTTAACATCACGCTATGACCCTCAGAAGCCGAGCAAAAAGAAAAGAAGTCTTAATGAACGCTAAGCGAAAACGAAGTGTTCATAACGCGGGGGGGGGGGGGATAATCCGATCTCTTTTAAATTAAACTTATTAAACGGTGGGTGAAACCGCGGGCACAGCTAGTTAACTAATAACCACACGCGCTAAGGAACCATTCGAGATAAAACTAGGTTATACGCCTGACTTCACCGGCGTGCATTTTATTATAATCTTAGTTAATTTATGTATTTATTGACATACAAAACCGACGAAAAGGAATTAATGTCTTTGTTGTGGTACTTGTAAGAGAAAGAGAATGAACCATACAGCACTAGTGGATGGACCAGTGGATCCGCAAATGTTCTGAAAAACTACAAAGTTAGAAAAAGACATACTGATAAATTACATATTTTTTTTTAGTTTCTAAATAGTTATTAATTCTTTGAAATGAACCCCCTGACTAATAAACAATTATTAAATTAAACAGCTCTTAAGTCAATTGCCATCTCTATTCATTGGCATACAAGGATAGTTGTATATTTAATCATGTGGTTAAATTAGGAGGCGTTTATAAGTAAGGGGGAAATTATTTATTTGTACATTTTTAATAGTAGTCAACTTCCATATTGTAAGTATTTTTAAATATTTCTATGTGGATTGAAGAATGGTCCAGTGCCGATTCTACAACGAATAGAGCAGCTTTCTAAAATAAATTGGTTATTCCCACATGACGACAACACATACACATCGTAATAACACTAATAACTTTAGAATGTAAGAATTTTACATATACTCATTACAAGTCATTTCAAGTAGGTAAGCACTTGAACAAGTTATTCAAGTAAGTACCTACCTACATTATTAGATTGTAATCATGAATCATTTGAACGTAATGCAAGGTTGATTTAAATATTATGCACATTTGTAACTAACTACCGGTAAAATAATATCTACATATTCTACATAGTAGGTAGCCAATAAACAAAGCTTAAGATAATTTACATACCTAGTAAGTACAACCTGAAAACAGTATTATGCAATATGATACCACTCATTTTATGTACAAAAAAAATAAATGAATAGTCATTGTAATAAAATACTCGACTGTACCTAGGGCTGCCATCACCTAAACTGCTGACGCCGGACAAAAACTTTAAAAACCCCTGACATTTGGGTGAAATTGAGTATTTTTCCCGGACACCCCTGAAAAAAATATTTCATCAATCTTGAAACCACATCTTGAAACCCCTACCGGACGCTCCCCGGAAGCCCTCTAAACTAGGACAAGCCCGGGGAACCCCGGACGGATGGCAGCCCTGACTGTACCTGGCTATTCATTGAGAAAAACTTTCGAATACTATGCGAGTAAAAACCCACGTTGTTAAATCATTCACGAGTTCAACATAATATATTATAAGTGCATGACACAGTGTGGCATGACGCGGTCCAATCACAATTGCTCAATGATCCAATCATGTGTACCCCCCCCGGGACGTCGCCCCGCGCTCCGCTACCCGCCGCCAGATCTTCCTAGGCGGCACTTGACACTTCTAGAACTGGGCCACAAAACCTGGCTATTTGAGAGCCAGTTCTCAGTGTCATTGACTCGACTAAATGGCCACTGTGTTCATGTAGTACTTCATGGGTCAACGAGTTCTGTCATAGTTATTTTTGACCGTGTCTCGTGGCTAACATCAGTACAAATCTTACTAGCAGAAATCTTTCTACAATCTGTCACTTTGTCTATTCTGCTACAGTCTGCGTTATAGTCTTGTTCCCCGGACCTCGGTATTGTACCTGCCTTTCGGTTACTGCCAAGCAAATGCTATATGTGGCTCTATGCTCTATGGGATCTTAACTTGACAGATTGTAGACCAACATTTGAAAGTTTACATCTTACCCAAAGCAACACTCATCACGGTAACTTGATAAATTATAATTCTGCCGCCATAGACCACGATAGAAACGGGTTTTGTCTACAGAAGAATATACAAGTGACAGACTGTAGAAAGATTTCTACCGTTTTATGCATACAATGAAGAGAAGAAATGTTTATATTCTTGAGTAAACAAAATTCTGATAAACCAAGCACGGGTTGTCGCGTGCTCGGGCAGAAGAGATAACGATTTGGATAGAAAGAACTTTGTCTATTCTTTGGTAGAATAGAGATGGAATTGGTCATGCTAAGCGTGCTGGTTTTGCCCTAGAAATGGTTCAAGAATAAGTCTTCCACAAAGATCTAGTAGTTGATACAATTAACTAGAACGTAGCAACCAAACCAGCTGTTGAACTCCCACGCTAATCGTTAAGCCGGCCGAGGTCAAGGTTCTTATTAGAATTAACAGACAGCATGTCTACTCTATACCGACTCGCCGCGTGATATCACCGCGAGAGCTGCCAATTTGTTTGCGAACGTTCGAGGGAGAATGTCAATGCAAACAAATTGGCAGCTCTCGCGGCGAGCCGGTAGGTATAGAAAAAACCGGCCAAGTGCGAGTCTACTCGCGCACCGAGGGTTCCGTATCATTTTTGGACGTATAAAGTGAAAAAATCCGGACCGCATAACTAAGTTTGTTTGTGAAGGAATTATGATGATTTTGAAAAAAACTGTACTAGTTAGGAACATCGTTTTATTTTTGGTGCCATATTTAGGTTAATTTCTATCAACTCTAATTATTTCAGATTTTTCGCCCCGCAAACTTCGGAGATAAGGGGGGGGGGAATGGTATTTTTTTGGACATTTTTTATCATTTATCAAAACTGTGAGACATAAAATAAAATGAAAATATATTTTGAAATGTGCAGATCAAGCCCTTTCATATGATAGATATGTCACTTGACCTAGTAACCCCACTTTAACATTTCGGACCCCCACTCCGGCCCCTTTTGCAATGAAAATAAAAATATTTTTGGACTTTTTTCATTAGCAAAAAAATTTAACAAGCATTCTTTATAATTGTTCCAAATTTCAAGTCGATAGCATAAGTAGTTGCTGAAATAAGCAGGTGTGACAGACAGACAGACGAAGTCGCACCATAAGGGTTCCTTTTTTACCTTTTTGGTACGGAACCCTAATAGACTCCATACGCGGAAAATGTAGCCCTTAATATGAAGTACGAGGAGCAAGAGTATTTGAATTTTCACGCAGGGGCCTTAAATATTTCCGGGATAAAAAGTAGACTAGACCTCCTTGCAAAGTTCTCTGCCTGCCTGTGAAATTGCCGTCAAAATCGGTTCGACCGTTTCGAAGATTACCTGCCACAAACAAATAGACAGACAGATAGATAGTGTATGACCAGAGCAGGTATAAATATGACGCTTTATCTGCAAGATAGCACAAAATTATGTAAGTACTTTATTTCTTTATTTTTCACTGTAGAATAAATCATTTACCTACATACTTAGATAGTTCAATTTTGATAGAATACTTTTATCAAAATGCAGAATCAAAAGTGAAACGGAACTATACCTATCAATTACCATAAGACCTATAGAACATTGTATCACGAATTCACGATCACGTATCGCTTTCATTCACTTGTTATCGATCTAATGTCCGTGTTGTTAAAAAACGACTTTCACTGATTGCTTCGCGCATCAATTATCGAATCTTTCATCATCAATAGCCCGATTGATTGCTGTAGCGAATTGAATGAATGTACGTACGAAGTGAGGAACTATCACTTAGGTGTAACTTTACCGGAAGTAGAGTAGCGACAGAAGTCGGCTAAACCTTCGGTTTTGCGACAGCCCCGGATCTAGGGGGGGGCTAGCCGGGGCTTGTGCCCCGGGAGGCAAATTCAGAGGGCGGCAAATTCAAGTAGACGAATACACTGAGTAGTGTATTCGTCTACCAAGCGTAGTATTCGCAAAGAACAGCGCTAGACCGGTCGTGGTGGCGTTCTTTGGGGAGACCTATGTCCATCAGCATCAGTAGGCGTGTTAGGGCTGAAATTATGATGATGATAAGAAAAATATTGTCGGGCGGGGGTGTAATTTTTCAGTTTTTGCCCCGCCTCGAAATAATTCAAGATCCGGGGCTGTTTTTCAAAACCAATGCTGAAAATCAGTGTAGGTTATTAAATATATAAGTGATTCTCAAAAATCATATGACCCGAGCGGGATTTATGAAAAATAAAATAATTAGGGGGGGCTCCAATACATGAAACTGAAGGATGAAAGAAAATATTTTCCTGCACACCATCATGTGGGGTATCATTGGATAGGTCTTTGAAAATAACATAGAGGCTCCTAAATGACTATTTTATTTAAAGTGTACTAGGAGCTCCGAAAGTCGTTAACAATGTGTCCCCCCCTGTATTTTTCAACAGCGCTATCTAAAAATCTGGAAAAAATCAATCTTATGGCATTCAATAAATACTCTCGATTAAAATTGGTTTGAACAAAATACGTCAATAACTTTTTGAAATATTCACTTTTTTCAGTTTTGAGTTCGACAACTGCAAAAAAATTTATATTTGCGGTCGGAAGACTGAAATGCTTCTTGCTACGGAACCCTACACTGTGCGTGGTCCGACACGCTCTTGCCCGGTTTTTTAGATTTTACAACAAGCAAAGGTTTAAAAACTGTTAGTTAACTAACACCAGCCTGTCTATACAGCATGTCTATTCTGTACCGACACCGGTGATATCCCCGCGAGAACTGCCAATTTGTTTGCGAACGTTCGAGGGAGAATGTCACGGTGAGATTCTTTACAGCCTTACTTTTCAAGTGATAGTTGACAGTTGGAGGTCTTTGACGTTCTAATGTAGGTAAATGGTGTACCTCGGCTGCAGTAGGTAGCTCAGGGCTGGCGACAGACAGACGGTGAAAGCCAAGGCTCCTATTAGCGATGCACTGCTAACTACTCGATATGTTTCTATGTGGACGCGCTCACACGTGGAATACATTTTGTAGGCGTGTTGTCAAACATTGTCATCTTTTTAAATGACATCAAAAAAAGAAAGTTATTTTTTTGAAATCGGTTAAAACGATGAACATTGAACAGGCTTACAGAAATTCGGGATAAACTGCAAAAGTAGGTATTACCTACTAAAACACGAACCGATTTGTTATACCATCGATAGTAATTCGTAAGTCGAACTAGGTCTTCTGTCCTTCAATGAATTATTAGAGAGGCCATAACCGGCCACCTACCGGGTCAAACTTAGACTCCCTCTCACTCTATAATCCAGACAAAACTAGTTAGGGTTCCGTACCAAAATGGTAAAAAAGGAACCCTTATGGTGCGAGTGCGTCTGTCTGTCTGTCTGTCACACCTGCTTATTTCAGCAACTAGGTACTAATGCTATCGACTTGAAATTTGGAACAGTTATAAAGAATGCTTGTTCAATTTTATTGCAAATGAAAAAAGTCCAAAAATATTTTTATTTTCATTGCAAAAGGGGCCGGAGTGGGGGTCCGAAATTTCAAAGTGGGGTTACTAGGTCAAGTGACATATCATATGAAAGGGCTTGATTTGCACATTTCATATATATATTTTTATTTTATTTTATGTCTCACAGTTTTCGACATATGATGAAAAATGTCCAAAAAAATACCATTCTCCCCCCCTTATCTCCGAAGTTTGCGGGGCGAAAAATCTGAAATAATTAGAGTTGATAGGAATTAACCCAAATATGGCACCAAAAATAAAACGATGTTCCTAACTTGTACAGTTTTTTCAAAATCATCAGAATTCCTTCACAAACAAACTTAGTTATGCGGTCCGGATTTTTTCACTTCATACGTCCAAAAATTATACGGAACCCTCGGTGCGCGAGTACGACTCGCACTTGGCCGGTTTTTTTTTAAATAACCTTTATCATCCGGTATGAAAGGTAACGAATGGTTAATATATCAATATTATTTTGGCAATGACCGTATTGCATTTACCATTCTAATAATATTTTGGTCCGCGGATGTTAATTGATATCTGAAGGACTTTTCACGCTTCTATTTGACCATGTTTTAGGTAGGTAATTATTGCTGGAGATAGATACGAGTCTTGGTTTACCAATAACATTGTTTCCAAATCCTACGAAAACGACTTGAATAGCTATATAGACTATTTTAATGGGTGATGCCCTCTCCCCAAGTTACAAGTTCCCCAAAATCATTTTTCATACATTCATGCCCAACGGCCCCCAAATGGCTAGAAAAACTTCTATGAGTAAATAATTGTATATGCACACTTAATTGTTATTTTAATTATGTTATTAAAAAATACATACCTATACCTAAAGAGATTCTTCAAAAATCGAATTTCGCGAGCGGGATTGGAACCCGCGACCTCTGCCGAACCGTGGCATTGCGTGGCATTATTTTTTTTAAACATTTCTAATTTCGAACGTAATTTAACGACTCTGACATGGTGATGTTGATTGACATAGTTAAAAAAAAAAAAAAGATAATTCAGATATTATGAAGTGCGCATTTTAAGGTGACGCATTCAACTGATTCCAAAGCTTAGCTCGAATCCGCATTAATTCGCCTTCGTCTCCTAGTTTAGAGTTTTATTGAGTTTTATTATAAAACAATAGTTACTTTCTTATCCAAGAGCTACCCAGTGGGGTGACCACTATTGAAAAACGAAAGCAATGTGCTACCGACTCCTGTTTCAAGTCAGTGCACGAAACATGAACACAGAGCTGGATTTAAAGGTGTAGCCCGCGCGCCCTGCGGCAACCAAAAATTGGAGGCCCCGAAAAATTTTGTAATCAGAGAAAAAAAAAACACAAAATAAAAATTTCAGAGTTTTTAAATAGTAGATAGATACCGTACTACAAATTATTTCAATGCAGAATTAAACAAATACTTGTAATAGCTCATGTTTTGCATAATCCATTAATTTTCATTATAGGAATATTCTTATGAAAATTAGAAATGTTTTTCAAAAAAATAACATGTGAATGTGAGCTTTTCTCTGTGAGAGACAGATGTTACTGTTTTTATCTAAAAAGAATCAAGTTGTGGATGCTCCTTTCTTGTGAAGCCCCCGGGGCCACTGCCCCTGTTGCCCTATCCTAAAGGCTAAATCCGACCCTGCATAAACACCTGCAATAATGACGTGCGCACTGAGGTAGTCACGCTAACACGTGTGCTAACGTGACGTGACGCAAGGGCTCATGCCTCCCCTTATGACGATACGCAGCACGTTTGACGCACCCTTGGGTATTAGGTCAAGATAAGATCACTGCTTACAAGCTAATCTTTCATTGCTTACAAGCCAGGCGCGGTCCCAGGGGGGGGTCACGGGGGTCATGACCCCCCCCAAAATCGTACAAAAATGCGCCAAACACGGTAATTCACGGTATATCACGTCGGCATTAATCGGTATGACCCCCCCTAAAGTCTTCAGCTGCGGTATGACCCCCCCCAAAATCGTCGGGTGGGACCGCGCCTGTTACAAGCTAATCTTTCAACAAATGTACGGACTGGTTTATTAATTTATTCTATGATTGCTGCGGTCGTTCGGGATAAGTATACCGCCGGGACGTAACGAAGTAACAAAAATCTTTTTTATAATTTTTTGTCTGTTTGTGTCGCATCACGCAAAAAGTGAACGGATTTTGATGTGGTTTTCACAATTTGGTAGCTTCAACTTAAAATCTAAGTCACATTTCATCTGATTCCGTGGGGATGAACCGGAGATACAGCTTGATCTCTTCGTAGGTACTAGCCTCCCTACACTAAGGAGGTCATTTAAATTGGTCATTATTATTATGGTCCACGCGCACGGAGTCGTGGACAAAAGTCTAGTATTTTATAAAATCTATTGGGTACAATTTAACTTGAACACTACATCATGAATGACGGATACATCAGAAAGATTGTGCCTTAATTAGTCGCTAGCATCTTTTCTGGCAAAACAGTCCTGCTAGGAATTCAGCTATGTTACGAGAACTAGGAGATTACTATGTCTACACACTAGAAATAGGATATTAAATAATACATCGTTAATGGCCGGGACAGTCAGGGTCGGTTGACTCGGTTATCATACTCACGATTAACTTTAATATGACAGTAGTTCAGGTAATCTTTCTGATCACAATGTCTGCAGACGACGCGTCGTAGCTACAATACCAGGCACTAACTATTACCTACACATCGAGTTCGCGAGAGAGATAATAATCGGCTAACTTCGGTTTTGTAGAGCGTCGTATACAGCAGCCTAATTGCGTAACTCAATTTCTTTCACCATGGCTTTCATTTTGACAGTTCAACAACATCCATTGCGTCGTTGAGCTAGTTACGGGAGCACGGATTACCAATCATACAGCGTAATGAATGTCAAAAACAATGCCATGGTGATAGCAATTGAGTTACGCAATTAGGGTGCAGGTTAGACAGTGGCAATACGAAAATGGATCATTTGCATTTGCAAAGTTGTTCATAATGATGAGTACATCATTATGAACAACTTTTACTATGGAACCAACCCTGAAATCTAGAAAAAAAATCAGCTTTTCCATACATTTAAGTTCACATAATTCAACAAAATGTATGGAACAGCGGATTTTTTTTCGCGATTTCAGGATTGGTTGATTATCGCTACTGAATCGCTGCAAGTCGCCACTGACCTCCCTTACACATCGTCGTCATCACTACTGCATGCACCCAAAATTAAGAATATATGTTACCGTCTCCTGCCTAGGCTGCCTACCTGCAGTGCGATTCTGTAACCATCTCACCGTGAAAACTTAGGTGAAGTGAGCGTGGAGTGAGCTGTCAATAGTGTCAATTCCTAGCAAAAACAAACTCACTTCACCTAAGTTTTCACGGTGAGATTTTTACAGAATCGACCGGCTGTTGTGACGAGTGACGTGACGTACAATTGCGTGGCAACATGCACGGTTCCCGTGTCATATGATGTGTATCGCCTATTGTGTATTGTGGCGCGGTAATCGTCAGCCAACACCTCACAATATACCTCCACTTGTAGATTTGGTTCGTCAATGGCTTGGTTTGGTTTGAAATTTGAATGAATTGCTCACTCCATGATTCAGATTGTAATTTGGTTTTGTTGATGCTTATGTAAATGGTCATTTCACAAGATCTTTTGGTTCACCTCTGTATAACAATATTGTGTTGACCTAAAAGTTTAAACTAAAAAGTAGGATTGAGTTTAATATTATTCACACTTGATAATTATTATGGAGTCATTATGGAGGGTATTTTTAAGGACGTCCATAAGTTCCGAATCTTTTCGGATAAAAAATATTTCAATCCACATAGCATGACTTCTATCGGATGGCCAGAAGCACGAAACGTCACAAACCATCGTTTCATGGTCAAAACCCCGAACAGAGCGGTTTGATTCACTTTCACTGTGAAAACTGCCAAAAAGCCCATGTTCCCCGATAGTTACGCACCCTAATTGCGTAACTCAATTGCTATCACCATGGCATTGTTTTTGACATTCATTACGCCGTATGATAGCTATCCGCGCTCCTGTAACTAGCTCAACGCCGCAATGGATGTTGTTGACCTGTCAAAATGAAAGCCATGGCGAAAGAAATTGAGTTACGCAATTAGGCTGCGGGTGTTTTCAAGTCGCGAATGAATCGGTTTCTTCTAGGCAAGCGTGCTCCATCGTAGACCGCATCATCCACAAAATATTTATAACTTATTATTTTTTAGATTTCTGTAGCATCATCCACCGAAATTTAAAATTTCTGCGGCATCATCGCTCCACAACAGGCGAGATGGCGGTCAAACGCAGGTCAACAAGCAAATACAAACATGACCAATCAATGAAAGGTTTTTACTAAAAATCCCACTAATATTATAAATGCGAAAGTTTGTGCGTGTGTGTTTGTGTGTGTGTATGTTTGTTACTTCTTCACGCTGAAACGGCTAGACGGATTTGGATGAAATTTGGCACACAGATAGAATAAAGTCTGGAATAACACATAGGCGACCTTTTATCTCGATAAACGCGGGCGAAGCCGCGGGCGGAAGCTAGTAACAAAATACGAGTATAATAATATCGAATCTGTATTTTAATCAATATTAATTATGGTATCAATTGTTTTCTAATATTATAACGGAAAATATGAAAATACATAAGTTAATCAACTAGAAAGCAATTAGTTACAGCTACATATAATTCATTCTCAACACTGGTTATTTCATTATGTAAATCGTATAATACGAATGATAAAATGTAGAGAAAGCGAAAGTTATGGAGCAAACGTGTTTGCAAAAAATATATTTGAAAGAGTGGTCGTTTCAAAAACCTGCGCCCAAAATGTATGGTGTTTCTTTACTTGGTCATAGAATGGCAGCGACAAAACTAAGAATCTTGTAGAAAGTTTTAGAAACAATTTTAGCTACCAATAAGCGTGAGTCCAAATCTGCCATAATCTGTCATAATCGCAGTAAGTTGAATTATTTTTATACAGAAATGTAGATCTTCTCTACATTCCAATTAAGTATTTAATTCAATATCGACAAAAATGGACTTACTGCCATTATCGTAAGCACGGCAGAAATGAGCATAATTTTGCGAATCAAGAGTCCGAAAAGTGTCAATGAAAATAATGTAGAGATAGGAAGAAAATTAAACCGATCGTGAAAAAAACATAATAGTCATTAGACGACGTAAGATATATACGTGTATAGGGTAATAATGGAAGTCAGTGAACTGACTGTTGGAGAAATGACACGGATTGAAGAGAAAATTGCCGGAAAAAACTTGGGAGAGAGTCTTGCCTATAGCAGAAGATTTTAGATAGGAATAATCCAGCGAAATTAAATAGTATTCTTTTATATCAATTAGTGTTTATTTAATTTACAAAGAAACTTAAAAACCACCTTTCTTTTTTTGGACGCCAAAAACAGAAACGAATCCAATATGCTATGATGCCAATAAAATAAATCCATTCAAAATCACATCATTATTTTATTACTGCGAACAACAAAATAGCCTCTAATGATAATAATTTGGCATCCAAATCTGTGCTGCCGGTGATCATCGCATAAGCTGCGCGCACGCAAGCTTAGCCGCTACTTGTTGTTTCATTATCAAATTATGCGGGATCACGTCAATCTTGCGATTCATATTATTGTTGATTTACGAGAACAACACAATGGGCGCTTTTATTTAACTCTTTAAGCGATTTACCGTAGTAGGTACGTTAACACAGTATGATTTTATCGTCACAATGAAAGCAAATTATGGAGTTGTCTGAAGACGTTTTTAATTTAAATGTTATCGTCGACGGAGAAGTAAAAGTGTTTTCATGCAATTCCATACATTTTGCTTTTCTATTGTATGTCGTGATGATGAAATCGTGTCGCAATCGTGTCGTAACGTGTCGTGCAACAGTAAATTATAAAAGCGCTCGATTGGTGGGATACTGACAACTACAATTAATGAAATAACATTGTTTTACGTCGTGCGATGTGTAGTAATAAGAAAGTAGCTGAGAAAAGATGGAAGCAAACATTGTCATATAGCATCTGCAAGATCATAGTCGAAGAGTTCGATAACGAATTTTAGAAAGGTATATTTGCACACGTAACAAGATACATTTAGCTTTTCGTATGAAAATGCTGAGGACTTTTTAAAAGAGTCCAGACGAGAAAACAAGGTGGGACAAGCTAAACACAGGCAAGGCCTAGCCCACGAGAAGGTCCTTTATCCTTACCTACCTCCTAGAGAAATACATAGAGAATGGATGCCTTTTTTTGTAACTAAGGATCTATTCAAATAAGCCAGCTCCAAATCGCGGTTTCGCTTAAAACTGTTTGCACATGATTTAGTTATGTGATTAATATACTTAAATCAATTTATTGATTAATATAATGGTAACGGTCGGTTGAAAATTTCTGGCTTGTACTAGATTTTAATGTATTCTCGCTGTTAAAAACCTAATGAGAATTCTAAGTAGAACGGCCCCTTGTGCAAGTCCTCATAAGAATGACTTAATAGTCCGACCTTGAGGAATGCTCGAGATTAACCACCTAGTTTAACAAACTACCAGACTGTGACATAAGTTGCTTCATACGTGTTGTAATGTCTCACTCTAGCGAAAAAATAAGTAATAAAGACTTAGATTACAGACTACATTCAATGTTTGGTGTCGGACTGAGTCTACATTCGAGAGCAATGAATGTAAATGGTAAATAGGTTAAAAATAACACAACATTTTTTTAAGCTAGATGAGTTCGGTGTTTCCTATATGACTACCTTTGAGAAGAAACACCGAAACAAACTCAAAGGTTGATGTCTCTTTTAAGGTCCAGACAATTAAGATAAATTGTGTAAAAAACATGCAGGTTAGTCTGAAATGGCCTTTAGAGGAAAGAGCCATACAGATTTGAGTGGACCTGCCCTGACTGTGCACGCATGTGCCGGGTATCGTGGTAGCTCAACCCAGACTTAGGGAGCTCAACGACCCGATGAACATTACCATCAGAAAGGACATTTGGGTAGGCCCCCTAAAATGTGTGAAATATATGCGAAAACGCTTCACGTGAATATTGTCCAGCCTGTCTATACTGTACCGACACGCCGCGGAGACTGCTAATTTGTTTGCGAACTTTCGAGGGAAAATCTCACCGTTACATTCTCCCTTGAACGTTCGCAAACATCACTATGGACATAAATCACCAGCCTTGCCATGACAACGAATAAAGATTGTGTCCTGGTTAGAAGCAGAGAGGAAGACATTATCCCTCATTAATTGCCTTATAAGGCACGCACGATTGAAAATAAAATAGACTATTGTTTGTAGGGGACATCCATTGACTCTACCTTAGCAGGGTTTACGGAATATCTGATTACTATTCAATAAACCAGTCTATTTTGCAACACTCGTAGGCCTACATTCACGGCCAAACCATCTCATTTGCCTAAGGTATTAAGTAACCTGTGTTGAATCATGGTGAACTTAGCTATTCTTGTCTTGTGCACGCAAACAAGTTACACGATCATTTACATGTGTCGTCCGAAGTGATTTATGAAGAATACCTTACTTTGCTACTTCTTTTATACTTATACTAGCTCTTTTCGCCGTTTACTGGCCGTTTTCCCTTCTGTTTAGTCGAGCCATAGAAATGGTCAAAGCTCAGCTGCCTTTCATCGCAATCACATAGGAGTTTAACCTATGTTTTTCCTAAAACTACAGGCTACCTATTTGTTTAATCCGATCAGTAGTTTCAGAGATTACTACGACAAATAATCTCACAAACATTTCTTTCATTAAAGCAGTTTCAGCAGGTCTGACTGACCGAATTAATGAATGATGGACAATGCACAACTTAAACTACTGAAGGATATTCCTAGGACTGAGCAGGACGCGTTGAAGGTCGTATGGGAAAATCGCATTCTCTGCTGCTGTTTCCAAATTAACACAGACAAAATCATGGGTCAAAGCTAAGTTGTATCTAATATAGCCTTAGTTCAATATTTTGTCATGCATTTGCTAATAATATTCCAAGCCAAGTGCATAAATAGATTTACCTACAGTTTACTTGTAACATGTTGAAATGCTCTACTGGTCGTTTGAAACGATTCGGAGGTTATTTCAACTGTAAAGCCAAAAATATAAAAAGGATTGCCGAAGTTCTAAAGGGCTTTAAGCCTAAGATATATGAAAACAACACTTAGATATTAACTTGTATCCGTTACTGATGGAGCAGCATTTAATAAGGAATTACTGTCAATCTAAGAATAAGGGATGACAGTTGAAATGAAGCTTGACATCTAACCCAATCAAACCTTTGGAAAAATCCAATCTAAATAATTAAGTAATCGAATAACTTTTTTAATATCATTGAACACGCAACAAAGACAAATGACGGTGATGGTGGTATATTAGGAATCGATTGGTTCTCCGTAATAACAGGGCGTCGAGGGTTGATGGAGGAGTTGCTTTAAAATATAATGAAGCCTACAATGTCAGGGCCGCCACGTGGCAGGGTGCCCTTGGGTGGTCAATCAATCATTAGGCTGAGAATCACTCTT
This sequence comes from Thalpophila matura, assembly GCA_948465475.1. Taxonomy (NCBI): domain Eukaryota; kingdom Metazoa; phylum Arthropoda; class Insecta; order Lepidoptera; family Noctuidae; genus Thalpophila; species Thalpophila matura. Next base: position 17,047,410 of record OX419189.1, on the reverse strand, counting down.
TTTAAAACATCAAAAGCTACAAAATAGAGTCCCCAAAACGCTCTCTCTTCGCCGCTTCCTAGTGTTTGCTGGGAAAAAGTGGGGCAACAAAGTCTCCAGCAAAGATTTTTATCCTTGATGGTAGTAAGTCATGTATGGGGAATGTATTGATAAAGTGTTAGGTCGTGGTAGAAAGAAGTAGAAATTCCCACATTAAAAGCGTAGTAGTTTCTGACTCTTGAAAGGATTTTATAAAGGAAAGTAGCTGTTCCCCGCGTTTTTACCTCGCTCGCTCCTGGGGATGCACTGTGTTGACAGCGCGAGACCTGCTTGTCCCCTAAGCTGTCGGTACAGCGAATCCTCATTTTAAACTTGCCTGACCTTTTAAACTTTTGCAACCCTAGCCACAGATTAAAAACCAATTAAGTAAGCTTGAGTCACACAACGAAAAATATTAAGAAACATGCGTTGAAATGTTATTGATGTCTTAAATAATAAATTGATTAACAAATCAATTTGTTTTGAAATAATCTTATTTGATACGACGTTTTTGTATAATTAAGTATAATTATTATTAATAGAAATATTTTTATTAAATTATGTAGGTACCTATCATAGTCTGTCGTATTGGTATCGGTCGCTGACTCTCCGACTCGGCTAGTGTTGTAATCGGTGTCTGAACATTGAGTCAACGTGGTCAAGGGTAGTGAAAGTGCTTAGGCTTAGACATAATTCGTCGTAAGTCAACTTTGCATATTTTTTGTGGTTCATATAAAAGTAAAAATTGAATTCTAATTCCCGGTACTGTTGTAATACCCTTTTAGCTGGAACTATGATGGCTGGCCGTGAGGTCTTGAATTCACTTTCTAGTCGGGCAAACGTGTAAATTATGTTTTTCTGTCACAATATTCTCAGAATTTACTGCTGCTGTTGTCTGCTGGGAATTTCGATTATACTCAATTGCGAAGCCATGTATAGGGATACCTACTTTTACCATGTTTTCCATTTAAAACTTTCAGCTAGATTGTGAAACAAACGTAACTCGAAAAAAACTTAACAACAAAAAAGCTAAGCAACTCTCTTCTACTAACTCAACTTTCCTCGGAAACCTTTAATAATGCAGTCACGACTTCATCCACTCATTATACGTAGAAAGTGTGCTGCTTTAAAAGGGCCGACTAGCTCCCACTAAATAATTCACCTATGTCCTTGTCACATGTCTCTGAAAGGCCGACGCATGCGCTGCGACTGCTAAATGAAGCTCGGGCTAGTTCGGTGATGGTCGGGTAACATCGGATGATTTTGAATTTTGGAACGTCTTGTTGGATTATAAATGATTGCAGTTCCCTTGGACGCTGTGTTAGCTCTCCTGAATGTCAATTTGTTACTACGAAGTTTTCTTTCAGTACTAATTCTCGTTCATCACTTTTTATTGTCCTATAGGCATTACTTTAACATATGAATTTACAAAAAACATAAAACGTTAAGTCCTAGACAAAGTGACAGAAACTTATTCTTTGTGAAACTTTAACTCTATTAGGTACTGTCCGTGCTAGTTAGCACAGACAGTACAGATGGTTACAGATGGTTACAGTTACAGCAGACGCTAATAACAACTTTTAGCAGACAGAAGGACGCTGGTGCCCCTCTGTTTCACAACGATGGCTAAATGGCTTAGGTATTGTTTTCCGAAGTTATAAAAAAGTGATTTTCTGACATCCAGCATCACAAAGGAGCATTTACTTAGCAATATTGGCAATCATTTGAATAGTATACATTTGATTTATTAGCAGAAACGTATCAATAGTTTGTGTAGCTATAGCCTTGTGCCCTCGTTCATCATGCGTTAGATCGCCGTATCAATTGCTGTCTCATCCAATGGACAATCAGTATGGTTGCGAATTTGATTGAATGTACGATAAATGATGCAATGTAAGTACCTGTACACAAATTATTAAAATATCAGTCGTTATGATGACTTTAACAACCGATCATCACACGAAGTAATCAGGCATCTCTCGAAGCTATTCGTGCATGCTGCGTAGAATAACGAAAACCTATCAAACCTATAGTATCACAATTTGAAATACTTACCTATGTATGCCAAACATGGTTTGTATGGCAATTTTCTCTTTGACCGATAATGGAAAGTCTGTGTCCAGCAACAAACTTTTACAGGCTTTTCAGTTCTAACAGACTTCAGAAAATAACTACCTAGGTATCCTAATTTCGTAATAAGTAGGTAGGTACTATCGAAGACCATTATTTATTCAATTTCTGTGCTAGTTTATTGAACTCTTGAATAGTGAACCCAATTATCTCTCCGGCAAAATGTCAAAGTTAAAAAGTTGATGACATCGACAAAATAATCATTAATTTTGATTAAACATGGCATTACTTTGTATTGAGTTATGATTTATTATTTATATGTCTAGCACAAAGATTCATAGAGTTTTAATGGGCTAATAATATAACCGTATAGTCGTGGGCGCCGGGAAGATTATTTTCAAGATTATTTTCAGGGAGGTGCATCTACATTTTCACAGTAAGTAGGTACTACTGTGTGCATCTGTGCATGTTTTTGTAACTTTTCTACTTACTTATAGAGTCTTAGGATTGTGAAAGAATACCATATTAAGTAAGTTAAAGACAACAACCGACGCTAGAACACGAACTAAATAAATCATCATCATTAATCACGTTGTGAGCCTATCACCCAAGTGACCTCAATTCCCAACTATAAAATCTCTTTCAGGAAGTAAGGCAGTTTTTAACAGCACAGACAGACAAAAACACGCCTTCAAAAGATTCCAACGGCATGAATAATGCACAGAGTTTCCCTCATTATCCATTCAACGTATTCAGCGGTTTAGATTAGTAGCGGCGATTCAGCGGACAAAGGAGCCATGTTACAAGCACCAGCCGTGGTGTAGCTAGTGTTACTACACTTACTACTCAGCTATAATAAGTGTATGCTAGAAAATCAAACATATTTAGGTGAAATTTATTTTTTAAAAACAATTCGATTCGAGGGGCTCGTGGCTAAATGACAGCCGCGCTGATCGATCGATCTGCGAGGTTAAGCTGCGCTTGCCGCGGTCAGTCAGTGGATGGGTGACCGTTCTTTACACATCGAGACCCCTCCGTGCCTCGGAGAGCACGTTAAGCAGTCGGTCCCGGTTGTCATAGGAATATCTTTGACAGTCGTTACGGGTAGTCAGGAGCCCAAAAGTCTGACAACTGGTCTAACATTCGAATACCAGTATTCCCCAATAATTGGGTTGTGGAGGTCAGATGGCAGTCGCTCCATGTAAAATCTTGAGCCGCAACCAGTTAGACTGGAAGCCGACCCCAATCATGTTTGGAAAAAAGGCTAGGCGGATGATGTATTTTTTAAAAACAATACTGATTCGAACCCGTGACCTCTTCCGTACCGACTCAAATTCTGTAAATTCGATTTGATGGTCGTTTGAGAAATTAAGTTTGAAGTTTATCGACTTTCGGCGCGCTGCCCATGTTCGAGCTTTGATGCATCGAGGCTGGCAACCGTCACGCACAAGTAGCTACGTTTTCGAACAAGTACCTAAGTATTATTCGACCACACGTCATTCGATTTCAAGTAGGGGAACCCCCGTGCCATCGCTCTAACCACTGAGCTATCGCGTCTCACTAGCATTAGTTAAATATTAAACCTTTTTTTAATGAATTCTGTTTAGAGAACGTATGACAAATAAAAATAAACTCAAAATGGCCACAACATCATGTCCTATCATGCATGGCTTGCACTGCGGTAGAAAACCTATGTCGCCGATTATATGGGCTGCGCACTGTACCCCTATCATGAGTTTTTTTGACGTATAGTTTCGTTAACGTAAGCATATTTTGAATTGAAAATATACGTTTACTACACAATATTTATATAAATTAAAAACTTAATTAATTTCTTTGTATTTTTTAAAATGTGCAAATTGTATAATATTTTATCAAAATTTTCTAGGACTGTTGTATTTTCAATTCAAAATATGCTTACGTTAACGATACTACACGTCAAAAAAACTCATGATAGGGGTACTGTGCGCAGTGCGGGATAGGAGTTAGGACAAACGTCTACAGCTAATGCCTTCAAACTATGACTACAAACAATGATGGCTGAAAAATGAACATGCCAATAACTCCAGCCTCTCTATTCTGTACCGACTCGCTGCGTGATGTCACGAGAACTGCCAATTTGTTTGCGAACGTTTGAGGGAGAATGTCACGCGGTGAGATTTTCCCTCGAACTTTTGCAGAGTACAGACAGGCAGGTTCTACAGCCTGCTTGGAGATCGCAGTTTAGCACCCCTGACCGATATTTTTATTACTTATAGAAAAAGGGGTCAGCTGTGTTGCTGCCTGGAGAAATTTAACCATTAAACGTTGTGTACTGTAATATAATTTGGTAATACAATACCATATATACCTGCGACATCATTAATCGAGGTTGTATTACGATAAGAAGGATATCTAAGTGTTGTGTAACATACCTGACTAATATGGAGGTCCAGAATGAGTGACGACTTAATAACTATCTTATATTTCATGCTATTGACGAGGGAATTACGACGTGAGGACAATTAGACATACCTAGTTTGAATTAGTTTGTTTTAAATTATGTGGCAAACACGCAGGCCAGTGGCCTACCTATAATAAGTAGTAACCGCCCCGTATCTAATCTTTAGGACGTGAGACGTCGGTAAGACGGTTTAATTTTTTATTTTTACAGGCAAAATAAAGTGCTTCGAATGTGAGGCCGGGGTCAGAGGGGGGTGGGTGTCAGGGGGGAAATTGCACCCATTGTCCTCCTCCTGCATCGGCGCCTTTGCGCAGAGGACGTTGTAATATCTACCTATTTCCCGTTGGTTGTATCTGTATTGTATAGATGGTTTACATCCAGGAAAAAGGAAAAACCATGTTAACAACGTCGCATGCTGCACTAAAAATAATAAAATATTAATGCAATTTCGAAATCTGATTAAAAAATTTAAATGGAGTGTAGGTACGCACGGCTACAGATCAAGCTATACATTTCCAGTATAAGCTGATCTCGCATTGTATAGGATTTCCTTACAGTGAGCGGTCAGTGTAAACTGGGAATGTATAGCTTGATGTGTAGCCGTGTGTACTCTCTGTACACCATAAAATGATTTACGATATTTTTACGATTTTATGCACACTCATTTACTGGACACTTACATTTTTATAGTGATTAAACAATTATTTTATTATAATAGCTAATGAAATTATTAAACGATTCGCTAATGTTCTAGCAATGTGACATGAATTTTCTAAGACTTTCTCCACATTATTTTATATATGTATTTTTTCAGTGTTAATTTGTAAAAAAGATAAGTAAGTAGGTATATGTGTCAGTTCACAGGTACCTTAAGGCCGGTATAGAGTTATGCATTTTCCCATAATCTACAATTTAGCTATCGATATCAAAAAAGATTAAACACATAACATGTGTAGTTACAGACACCGTTACAGAGATATTAATTTTAAAAAAATATCTAAATTCTGCTGTACTTTCACGAAACAGCCTTTTAAGTTTAGTAGGTACCTAACACAAAATAGTAATTTGGTAGTTGAAAGTAATAAATTAAAAACAAATTTTAAATCTTCTAGTTTTATGAACAAGTAAAAAAAACCGGCCAAGTACGAGTCTTACTCGCGCACCGAGGATTCCGTATCATTTTTGGACGTATAAAGTGAAAAAAACCGGACCGCATAACTAAGTTTGTTTGTGAAGGAATTTTGATGATTTTGAACAAACTGTACTAGTTAGGAACATCGTTTTATTTTTGGTGCAATATTTGGGTCAATTTCTATCAACTCTAATTATTTCAGATTTTTCGCTCTGCAAACTTCGGAGGTAAGGGGGGGAATGGTATTTTTTCAGACATTTTTCATCATATATCCAAAACTGTGAGATATAAAATAAAATGAAAATATATTTTGAAATGTGCAGATCAAGCCCTTTCATATGATATATCACTTGACCTAGTAACCCCACTTTAAAATTTCGGACCCCCACTCCGGCCCCTTTTGCAATGAAAATAAAAATATTTATTGACTTTTTTCATTTGCAATAAAGTTGGACAAGCACTCTTTATAATTGTTCCAAATTTCAAGTCGATAGCATTCGTAGTTGCTGAAATAAGAAGCCGTGACAGACAGACAGACGAAGTCGCACCATAAGGGTTCCTTTTTTACCATTTTGGTACGGAACCCTAAAAACATTTTTTCACGTTTCCACAAAACATACTTCGAAACTATAAACGGCCATAAGGTACCTTTTTCTGTGAACTGTCACACGGTGTAATTAAAATTAGTTTGGTGCGATGTACGTACCAGAATCAGCACCAACTGTTAACCTGTCGTAACATCCCTAAATTCTTTTACTAAGTATAGTCCACTTCCACAACGTAATCCAAACATCCACTGACCTTATATGACTACGGTTATAAACTTTAAGAGGCCTTTGAAACGAAGGCGAGGAGGTGACGGGATAATGGGTTGACCTACTAACGCTTGCATCGGACGGCACACGAATCTACGGTTGCAAGTTAACGCGTGTTTATCACTGGGACATTTTATGGACCTATCTTCTCACGTATTTTTTAGGGTTCCGTACCAAAATGGTAAAAAAGGAACCCTTATGGTGCGACTTCGTCTGTCTGTCAGTCACACCTGCTTATTTCAGCAACTACTAATGCTATCTACTTGAAATTTGGCACAGTTATAAAAAATGCTTACCTAACTTTACTGCAAATGAAAAAAGTCAAAAAATATTTTTATATTCATTGCAAAAGGGGCCGGAGTGGGGGTCCGAAATTTTAAAGTGGGGTTACTAGGTCAAGTGACATATCATATGAAAGGGCTTGATTTGCACATTTCAAAATATATTTTAATTTTATTTTATGTCTCACAGTTTTCGACGTATGATGAAAAATGACTGAAAATATACCATTCCTCCCCCCCCCTTATCTCGGAAGTTTGCGGAGCGAAAAATCTGAAATAATTAGAGTTGATAGGAATTGACCCAAATATTGCACCAAAAATAAAACGATGTTCCTAATTAGTGCAGTTTTTTCAAAATCATCTTAAAATTTTCACAAACAAACTTAGTTATGCGGTCCGCTTTTTTTCACTTTATACGTCCATAAATAATACGGAACCCTCGGTGCGCGAGTTCGACTCGCACTTGGCCGGTTTTTTATATACGACGATGGTTGCAAATGGTGGTGAGTGGTTATCGTAGTTTGCAACACCAAGTTTAACATGCGCGTTGCCGACCCCTTAAAATGAGGATTCGCTGTGCTGACGGCTCAGGGAACCAAGCAGGTCCTCTCCGTCAACACAGCATATCCTCAGGATCTCTGTACACTTCTCATTGCCCTGAATAGAAAAGGCTTTGTAATAAGTTACAACTATAGATGCTTTGCTCTTGCTTTGATAAAAATATTTAGTAATTTTTTGTTAGCGAAAAGTAACAGTGGATCGAAAACCCCAGTCTTGAGTCTTCATATCGTTTTTGACGATAGCAGATAAAGGAAACCTATTCAATTAATAAAAATCAAATAAAATCAAACATGTACCATATAAACAACTATTTAGATAATTTACATAACTTAAATTAGTTACACTGGTTACACATATACCTAATCCATTCATTTTTTATCGGTTTGTGATCGAATCAATACACGTAATTGATGTCCCTGGGCCATACAATATGGCTAGTGAACATAATAAACTATCATTTGGTAAGTACTAATGATGATGACTGTTTGACATCGTGCTTGTCTAATGGATCCTGTGTTTTGTTCGTAAATAGATCAAGGAACTCTGATGGAATGGCAGCAGCTATTAGAATTTGATATTTTGAGTATTAACAGTTCTGCAATTTTGGCAAAAAAAAGGAAGTTCAAAAATCTGTTATGATAACTGTAATATTAAATTTCTTGGCAAGGTGAATGTCCGCATTAACCATTAACTAACGAGATGTTAAGACAAGATTCTATCCTCATTAAGTCCTCATTAACTTCTACTGTTGAGCAATGAGCCTTCTGAGATCGTTACAACGAAGTCCTACAGAAGTAGATTCTAATCTTAGAGATTTTTTGTTATAACATTTGACTCTACGCGAAATCGAAAACATCACACCACTGTCGTCTCAACGGTGCGAGATCAACACAATGAAATGGACATGTAAGCGCAAGGATGTGTGATCGACGGACAAAGATAAACGACTCCCGCGCATGATGACTCGAGGAAATGGTCGGATACCATCGCGTTGTGCCAGCTACTACTAGGTCGGGCTAATACTGATTGATGGTGATCATGTTTACCACGCCAGGACATTTGCGGATTTGCAATGGTAGCAAGAACTCTACATCATCATCATCGTCATCATCAAGATAAACGTTAAAAAAAGTCTGTCAGTAATTAATGAAGAAGTCTTAAAGTTGCTTAGAGGATAGGAATAGTATCTAAACTCAAGTTTGAGAAATTAGTTCCAATAACATCGACGCGATTAAGAACTAGGTATGTTTAAGGACAGTAGGAAAATTTACTAATTAATCAGCCAAATTAGCTGCTTCTCTGCAGTCGATAAAATCCTGGAAAACGGTGAAATCTTGGCGATTTTGGGGGTTGTCAATTTTGTTGTTTGAAGTCACACAACACAGTGCAGCAAGACACAATTATAACAAGTGCGTCAACACATCTGCTGTTAGTCTACGTACGCTAGCATCTAGATTTATTATCTTTAGGGGCCAACAGGATGGTTCAACTCGCTGCACCGAGTTACTCACCTAAGTGGCTCCCGTAAGCGCACGTAACCTTGATTACGTAAATCTAAACCAGTGGTTCCGAACCGGTGGTCCGCGAAAACTAAATGAAGGGCCGCGATAACTAAATTTAGTTCCGCGAGACAAAGTTTGAAAGAGCGAAATTATTTTGAACTTTGCGGTCCTTGCACAGCATAAAAAACGGTTGGGAGTGGTCCTTTGTCAAAAAAAGGTTGGGAACCGCTGATCTAAACGGACCCACAACTGTCTAGTGCCATAGCCGTTTGTCTTGCAGCTATTTTTAAACTTTGTTTGTCTGGTTTGGGTACGAGATACTCCTTTGGGGTATACTTCCAAATAGCTGTAAGATTTTGGGAGCCGAAGTTACTAGCATCTTGAGATATTATAAGTGTCAGGTCATAATGAAACCGGTGCCAACGGTAACATGTTGTTAGATGCACAACTCCATGCAGAATGGCAAAACTTGATCGTAGGAACTCGATATTCATAACATCTTATTGATTTTAATTTGTGGAGATTAAAAAGAGTGTGAAAGTTGATACCTACTGCGATATTTTCTTTAGAATATTAAAATTTTTGGACGCACTATTCTGCAATATGTCCGACAAGTCAACAGATCCACGGAATAATAGGCGGGAAGATTTGGCAAAGCCAATTGAAATATATCGCTTTTAGAAAACGCTTTGCATATGTATTTGGAAACAATATCGACTACGTGAATTTATCTTATTGATGATCTTCTGTAGAATCTTATCAATTTACATGATAGAAAGCTCAATTTGTCATCTGTATTCGGCAAAAACTTTTCTTTTTGGTCCGGCCAAATTCCAAAATTTTCTTTTGAACTTTTGTTATCACTTTATTCAACCCTGTTTCGTATTATATTTTAACTTTTCTAGAGTTCTGAGCGCATTGGATTATCTAGAAGCCTTATGGTAACGTTAACCCGACAGGTTAAGGTCAACAGAATTGTGCTATTGCGGTAAACTAGCCTTTAAGCAACAGACTCCTTAGAAACTGCCATAAAATAAAGTTTAAAAAGGCAGGCGCTCCATCTTGTTGACCATATTATTTGTTTAGTATAAAATTGTCCGTAATTGACCAATTGAGAAGCTAAAACTAGGCTGTAACGATAAAATTGGTCTTGGTCCTAATCTATACTAATATTGTAGAGGTAAAGTTTGTTTTGTTAGGAGCCTGAAATTTCTGGAACTTACTTGATCATTATAGGTAATATATTCTGAAAATTATAATAGGAAGCTACATTATTCCTGAGAGGCTATATAGGCATTTTTTTTTTCTGTTTCTGTGGGTTTTATGGACGAAATTGCGGACAAAAGTTAAGGATAAGGTAAGTTTAGGATAGGTAGAGCTTTAATTAACCTTTAACTTTAAATCCTATACCAAGTAGACCGTGGTATAGTCGGAATCGATAACTGATTGTTATTAAATTTCTTAGAACCCGCGGACGTAGCAGTATGCTTGTAATTAAGTAATCATTAGTTAACATGTGTCAGTGTTCGCAAACTGAAAACGAACCTATATTGTCATGAAAGAAATGTTTTACCTACAAAGGAAAATTGTTTTTAAAGCTTAGTAGCTTTAAAAAATCAATTTTCCTTTGTATGAACCAACCTTCACACTGAATATAATTAATTCGTGAACTTTTTGTACATTATAATAGGATTAATAAAGATTATTATTAATCCTAATTGTTTTTATCTCCTACTACCAACCTTATTACCCCCGCAGAATAGGTGTTTTACCCCCGAGGGGGTAATTACCCCCAGGTTAGGAACCCAGGTACTAAAGACTTCCTGAGATTTTTGTACTATTGGATATTTAGTGGTTTCATTCATATCCTGGAAAAAATTGACGGGTCGTGTCTACTAAGAGTTGGAAGGTCTGAAGGTAGCTGATGTACTCACTGTGTCTCAATGAGTTCGCAGTTGAGGAGCAGCTTGTTGGGGCCCAGCTCCACCACGGCCACGGTCAGGTCGTGGTGGTACACCATCCGCAGCGTGTCGTTACCGATGCGACGCCCCGTGTAGGGCTTCGCCCCCGCCGCCGGCTCCCGCCGCTCCGCGTCCTCGGACCTCGCCCCCACACTGCCGACCAGACCAGCCAGCGACCATCCCGCAGGGAAACTGAACGCAAACGGCTTCGCAGACGCCGACGGAGGCGACGACACCGCGATGCAAAATATAACAACAACTGATAACAAGGATTTCAAAAGTCCGTCCGCCATTGGTGCTCCGCGGGTAATAGCTTCCCGCGCGGAGCGGACCGCGCTCAGCAGTCGCCGGAATGACATTATGTTTTTTTAATTAAACTTTTTTATTGGCTAAGGCGTGTTCCATGCGGCCATGTCGCGAGCGTGCGGCCCGCGCGCGCGTCTCTCGAGGACTGGCGGCGGAGCCCGGCTGCCCACTGGTTCGCGATCACCACTTTCTTCGCCAGTGACGTCACGTGGCGGTCAGTGTCTGCTTATCGTGGTGGTTTCACTCGCGGTGTCATAGCTTCCGTGTGGGTGCACCAATATAGGTCTAGGGCTTGGCAGTAAGTGACCTAGATTTCCCATAGTAAAGACAATTACGGCGGAATGCAGCCACTGACCGTTACTTGTAGTGCAAAACAAGATAAATGTTTTTCTAGTTGACGTAATGCAAATAATAGAAGAAAGATTTTTCTTTTCAATTAGTTTTCTTGTTTGCTTATTGTTTAGGCACATATAATATCAACACTTGTTTATTATTTTTCGTTGTCATCGCGTGCATTATTTCATCTGATCCTAAATGTATCACAAATCATTATACGAACTATCACTGGTCACCATCACCAATTCTGCGAAAGTATTAAAGAGGTGGGTAGCAGAGGCACGTAATTTACGCAATCCAAAATAAATCGGCAAAAAAGATTATAGGTCTCATACCTACATTGGTTTGCATTACATTTTTGAAGCAAACCGAGTCCAATCATTTAAACATTTTAGGTCAATATCTGCGAGTGCGACGCATATAATGGTAGGTAGGTCTACGCCTGGAGTCCTAGAATCCCGGGATACGCTTGTTTTCTATAACCTAAGTGTAATTGAATGTAACTGATCTAGGCTTAAGCTACGAAGTCCTCGCAGCTAGTCTATTCTGTAACGACACGCCGCGCCCCGCGTGATTTTTTTTTTATTTTTTTTTATTTACTTTTACAGAAGGCTTACGGACTAATTACAGTAGATGCACAACATACATAGAAAAACAAAGTTGCCAATGACAAGCCTCCACAGATAATGTCTATCTATCGTACAATCAACAGAATAATTCAATACAAAAACCAATAGTTCGTTACAAAAATAATTAATTATAACAGTTTGGGTGCATGCCGTTACCTGCTAGCAGGCATCCAACAGTCCAAAGAGCGCACCGACAGCCCACCACACCCAAGGACGAAAATGGTGTGCTTTATGAGCACACCATTCCCAAACCTGATACAGAATGCTGCCAAGCCACTACTCCAGACTATCAGATACCTACCTTAGGTTTTATATGTTCATTCGTTTCATTCATCGCGAGAACTGCGTGTCATGTCATCGTCGCATCGCGCTTGTCTTGTATAACATCTGGATCCGGTGAGCTCACGGTGAGATTCTCCCTCGAGCGTTGCCAAATAAATTGGGGGTAGCCGTGACACGCGCACGCGTTGCCGACAACCGAAGTGAGAATGTCACGGTGAGTTTCTCCCTCGAAGGTTCCTAAACAAATTGGCAGTTCTCGCGGTGATAGCACGCGGCGAGTCGGTACAGAATAGACGAGGAACGTGATATATATTGTAAGTGTCAATGTCAAGCGAAGGAAATGGCTTATTACCGTGATAGTGGGCGACTGATGGGCTAGCGACCTGATGCTCATCATTCTTAGGCCAAGATTAATAAAACTCAGCACGTGCTTGGCTTAACATAATTCCTGTCACTATCGCACAACTGTCAAACCACAACTGCAAGATAGAGACGGGAATACAAAGCACGTGCTATAAGTAACGTTTATTAATCTCGACCTAAACCTCAGCTTTTGGCACCTAATTTCCATCTGGCGTCTTCTCTCATCCGTCCTCAGATCATAGAAACAAGGATATATGCCATCATAGCAAATTAGTACGGGAACAATTGATGCCACTTTTAGTACATTTTTCGACACAATTACGCGCATAATTAAACGCTCCTTGTGAATAAAAAGATCTCCCACGCATTGAACATTCCGCACACCCTTAATCTAACACTGTTAATCGTCACTCAACACTAGCACTAAACTAAAACACTGTATTTATACCATCGATCGTGTTCGGTTCGTCGCCAGCGCGTAGGTACGTTTTTAATATGAGCAATTTGCCCAAGATCAGGCATCAAGCTCGATAGCGCCTTGGCACATCTCCTTGTTTCTATGATCTGAGCATCCGTCCAACTAGCTCTTGTAGCAGCCATTGTCGATTCGATTCCGTCTCAATGACTGTTTACTATAGCAAAATTAGCAACCATCGGTCATTCGCATAACAAGGCCAGCTAACAACAAAATTGTATTATTTTGATCGATGATAGGCTTGCGCTTGACCGCCATCATGATGCGGCCTACGATGGAGCACGCTTGCATAAAAGAAACCGATTCACTCGTGACTTGAAGATACCCAGATTGTAACTGTTGGGAAACACCCACTCCGGCAGCGCATTCCACTGCTTGGCGATTTTCACAATGAAAGTGGAATCAAAGCGCTTCGTCACAACAACCAATCAATCGTCTTTTCAAGATCCTGGGCTGGTTACGCATAACTGTGATTTTGGATCCCATAAAATCTCTCCATACTCTTACGCTAAGCGGCTAGCGGCTGAACGATATAAAGTTTAATGATTCTCTCTTGTAGTTTGTCGGTTGTGCGACAAGCGACAATGAATGAATGTGGAATAAGGCTAAGCCAAAACACTTCCTAAGTAACGTTTAATCTCGGCCTTGGTAATATACAGGGTGGCAGGTTAGACAGTGGAAATATTTTAAGGGGTCATTGTACTCATCATTATGAACAACTTTTACTATGGGACCAACCCTGCAAACGCGATAAAAAAACAGCTATTCCATACATTTTGTTGAGTTATGTGAACATAAATGTATGGCACAGCTGATTTTTTTTTCGCGATTTCGGGGTTGGTCCCATAGTAAAAGTCGTTCATAATGATGAGTACAATGACCCCTTAAAATATTTCCACTGTCTAACCTGCCACCCTGTATATCGCTGCCAGAAAATGGCCGACTGAACTGCATTATGCTGAACTTATTATTTAACGCCGAAAGTTTCTTTTGAACGTTTGCCAGCGAGGGGTCACAGAGGCCAACGTTATGTATATCATGCGTAAGAAATGAAAAGAAGCGTGAAAGTTAAGTCCGTATAGTGATTATTACGTAACAGACGTAAAAAAATAACATATGAATGAAATAACTGGAAATAGTAAACACTGCTTAGTCATCGCGAATTTCTTTAGCCAACCACTTCGTAAAGATTGAAAGATTCTCTTAATTTTTAGCGTTCCGTACCCAAAGGGTAAAAACGGAATTAGTGTTGCCCAAAATCGGTCTTGCAACAATCATTTTCGCAAGATCACGACCACCTAATTACAGCAAGACTAAGACCAAGACCAAGAATGAATGTAACAATATACTAAAACTAAGACCACGACTATGGGTATTGATGCAATACCGAGACCAAAGACGGGGTTAGACTCGTCTTGGTCTTGCATTTGGGCAACACTAAACGAATTCCTATTACTAAGACTCCGCTCTCCGTCTGTCTATCACCAAACTGTATCTCATGAACCGTGATAGCTAGACAGTTGAAATTTTCACAAATGATGTAGGATTTCTGTTGCCGTTATAACAACAAAAAGTAAAAACCTGATTGTTTTGCCGTTTTTTTCTCGATCTTAATAAAAGTTATAATACTTATATAGTGTCTAATGTTGTATAGATCAGTGTTCCGCAAACTTTTTGTGTTCAAGGCAAACCTAGGAAATCGGAAATTTTTGGAGGTAGGTACACCTTAAATTAAATCTCAGTTTTTACATACATAATACAACATAACATTAAGCGACGAAACAAAAGTTACGTGGTGAATTTAACTTTAAGAAATAACCTTATTTTTCCGAGGCACACCAACTAATGACCACGGCACACCAGTGTGCCGCGGCACACGCTTTGCGTTACACTGGTATAGTTAATGGTACGGAACACTTCGTGCGCGAGTCCGACTCGCACTTGGCCGGTTTTTGCAAAGTTTTAAGCAATACGATGTAGGTTAAATCAACAGCTCTGAAGCCACTCTATTATTGCGTAATGACAGAAAGCTCGCCACACACGGTCAGTTTTTATTTTACTTAGGTTTCATTAAGACGGTTGTTATTGCATATTGCTTGTGTAATAACTGGTTTTAGATACATGTGGACTGTTATACCGATTGGTGTTTTAAATGTTGGGTAGTTTTATACACTGCCAGTGGCGTATTTCAAAATTTGGCGCCATGGGCCTATAAGGTTTGCCGCCCCATAAATTAACAAAAATACCAGCTAAGTGCGTGTCGGACTACGCACGGTTTAGGGTTCTGCAAAAAGCTGAACGCAAGGGGCGGTGCGATAGGTTATGCTGCGCCCCTCACAGTCTGCCGCCCCGGGCCATGGCCCCCATGGCCCTAGGGTAAATACGCTACTGCACTGCATCTTGATAGTGAAAAGGAGTTTGAACTTTTGAACCTGAGTAGCTACCTACCTATTGCTTACATTAATTAAGAAGCAGCTTGAAGCTGCTTCAATCACGACAAACTGAAGAATCGAAACAAGCGTGCCATTTGCCAGCTCGCTCTAATAAGGTTCCGTAGTTAAACCAACCAAACCCTTACAGTTTTATCCTGTCCGTCTGTCTGTCATACGGTATGGTCGTTCTATCATTATACAGGGTAAAATTAAAACCAGTGCGGATATTTTAGGAGGTGAAAGTACTCATGAATATGATCAACTTTTATTATGGGACCGACACTGAAATATGAAAAAAAAAATCAGCTGAAAAAAATCCAAAAAAAATCCCTACAAAAATGCACTACAACACGATCAAAATGTATGGAACAGCTGATTTTTTTTTTCATATTCCAGTGTCGGTCCCATAATAAAAGTTGATCATATTCATGAGTACTTTCACCTCCTATAAAATATCCGCACTGGTTTTAATTTTACCCTGTATTTATACTGTGGCGAAGCCTTTTACCGTCCACGTTGTTTTGTATGCGAGAAACCTTACATTAGCACTTAATGACGTAGTAGGTACATATGTTATATTATGTAGTATAGGTACATATATATTTTATCTACTACATTTACCTCTAGGAAGGCGGTTGTTGAACTTGTTGTACGTAGTATTAAGTACATAGGTACCGTCTATGGTAAATGAGCCCATAGGTAGGTACCTACCATAAGAAAATAGGTAGGTACCTATTGTTACTCTATAATAGCGTTAGTATTATATTATCTGTGATAATAGGGATGTTACGGACCTTCGACTCCGATTCCGATAAGTCGGAACCTCCGATTGATATTATATACCTCCGGCTCCGAGGTTTTTTTTTTTTATAAAACGTTGCCCTGCACTACAGCCAGACCAGTGTGCAGTGCGGGAATCGAACCCGCGACACGTTGCGCAGCAGCCAATCTCTCAGCCACTGCGTCAACCGTGCGGTTTTAACTTTTAACGGTCGGTTGCAGAAAGATAAATTTTAACGAAGACATAGGTATAATTTCTATCGTTAGTTTCTTTTAAAACTTGATGACCTTTTCTGCAACTCAGTGTTAATCGGCGGTCGAAGTACCTATAGCGGATAGCGGCGGCGGCGCGCGGTGGAAATAATTTTAATAGGCTGTAGTGTGTAGTGTTGTCACGTACGTGTTTATTATATCGGTAAGCCATTATCTCACATTATTGTTTAGCAAAACAATGCATAATCAACTGTAAATAAAACATTTTGCTTGAATGAGATCAGAATAGTACCTTGAACGCTTTTAACGCTATCTAGCGGTGAGAGGAATCACAACTAGTTTGAGCTATTGGTCGCTAGATGGCGCTGTTAAATAAATTTTCTAGCCGATTGTTGTTGACGCTAGGTAGACAGACGTGTCGTATACTTTCTCCACCTTGTTTAATTTTCCTACTCAAAAAAAAAACTCATTGGCTTTATTATATTTATCATTTATTATTGATAGTGTGTGTGATCCAGTCGTAGTGCCCCGCGAGCGGGTACGACACGAACACGTGCTCGTCCGTCTGCACCACCGCCAACATCTTCACCGCGTTGTTGTGGACCATCAGCACGGGCCCGCCCGAACTTAGCTGGAATAGCACTGTGTCAATTAACTATAGTCTCGATTAAGAATTTTCGACACGTTTGACTTGAGGCGATTAGTCCGCTACGCTTATGATTTTGGAATCCATCATGAGTGTCCATTGCAGTGCATAGAGTGAATTCAGCGTTCACAAAGAAAGGTTTACGTTTTTGTGGTTCCGATTAAAACAATGGAATTAGAAAATCCAGGTACCTACTGCGCCATATCTTACAAATACAACTATTCAACTTACAAAGGGTGGCTAGGTGGCGCGGTTACAGCCGAGTCAGCCCAAATAAGACATGGGGGGGGGGGATCATATCGCGAGCGCCATGTGCTATGTGTGTGTAGGAACCGTGAATTACCGTGTTTCGCGCATTTAGGAAGTTTGTTAATGTGACGTGTACTATTTTAGTGGGGGAGGGGGTCAGGACCCTACGATCCTGCCCCCCCTCAGACCGCCACTAGTGGCTACAATATCGAAGAAAAAGATAGAAAGAAAGAGAACCTCCAGAAGCTTATACGTACCTGCGAGATATTCTGATCCATGTCATTACTGAAGAGACATAAAACGTCGTTATCTTTGTAGCTGTACATGGCGTGGCACTCCGCGGGGCTGAGAATCCGGCCTGACGTCGATGTACGGTTCAGGGTGTCGTGGTCTGACTCGTTCTGGAATAGGACAGGAAACTGGCATCTGTTCCAAACACTAGGTACAGCAACACCACCGCCTATAACGGTTTTAGTAATACGTCATGTCCTTTCAGAGTGATGGAGTGCAGCAGTTATTTTTTTATTTCCAACCCTTAGCCCCCACCCCCCCAAACTAATATCTGGGACCCCTGAGCCCCCCAAAAATAATTTCTGGATCCGCCAATGGAGTGCGCGTTAATCGAGTAAACATGCATTAGCGTTAATTAATTTCGAGCGCGATTCGATAGAGGGCTCACCCAGATTTTGGTTAAATGGGGGACCTTAGGGGTGGAATTCAAAACACTAAATCACTATTCTAATTTGACATCTGTCAGAACTTCAGATTTTTGGGGCAATTTCAGCCAGCCAGACCACCCTGGATCCGCTATTGAGGCAAGGCTAAAATTAAACAAGATTAATTTGGGAACTAGCCCTACCCGTTTTTAAGTGACTAAACCTTCACAAGTCTTGAGCTCATCGCGGTGCGGCACCAGAAGCTGTTATCAACCCAAATTACCCCTTCTTACAAACACCTTACCTTAGACAAGATCCAGCCATACACCATAATGTCCCCACTCTTCACATTCTCTGCCATCAGGTCCATCGTCGGAACTTCGACCTCCGGCTCGATCCTCATCAGCGCTAAGTAAGGCTCCTCTGTGTCCGTGCCCTTGAGACCTGACTGTGAGGAGTTGTGGTCAGGCAGGAGAACTGTCGTCACGTTGTGCGCTGAACCTTCTAGGAGAGGGTTGGAGGATTCTGCCACTATTGTGTAGTGTGAATCTGTCATGTTTGTGCTGGAATAATTAGTGCCATACCTTTAACTGAATAGGTAATTTATGGTGCATAGCCAGGCAGATCTTCCATGGTCACCTGGTGACGATATTTTTAAATTTGTAGGCCTGATCGTAAGCGGTTACCGTAATGAAACGCTAATCCTCACTTTAAAAGATATGTGATACTTGGTTTTGCAAGCGTTTCATTCCGCTTACGATCAGGCCTACAAATTAAAAAAAATCGTAGTACCTGCCTGTACCTATACAGGCAGGTCCTGCGCTGTCAACACAGAGCATCCTCAGGAGCTCTGGTGACCTTACTCATCACAGGAATACAACACTACCGAAGAGTAGCGGTATTTGGCTGTGGTATTCTGTAAGGTAGCACTTCCTCAGTCGGTCTGCTCAAGATTTGAGCGAGTTAAGTATTTCGCTGTGCTTGCCTCTCTGAATCAAAGATAATTTAACCTAGGTACTGCTTAGGATTTTGAAGATCAATCTTACCTGTTGGCATACAAATTGCTCAGGATATTGATGCAGTTGGAAGCGGTGATCACCCACCGCGGGGTCAGCAGAGTGCCCGCACAAGTTTGCGCAGTAACATTGGCAAGCGTTTCAAATATGGCTACTAAAAATGGCGCGTTAATTGGAAACTCTATTTTCGTTTCATTTTTTGCTTTTTGGACAACTATTTTTGTATTTTCGTGTTCAGTATTATCGAAAGTTCTTCTAAAGTCTTTGTCGAATATTGTTTTCTCGAATGAGTCTCTGACGTTTTCTGGGTCATGCCAAGAATTGTCGAAGACCGCGTTGAATATTTCTTGGGACTGTTCTTTGAGCTGGTCGCTGTTCAATTGATTGTCAGCATTTCTGAAGGCAGGTACGATAATCAGATCCAGATCCTGGCTGACGGCGCTTAGGATCTGATCGCTGGTGAAGAGGTCACAATTATGTATGACTGGAGTTTCGTTACTGTGTGTGTACTTTGCGCTTTGAATCAGCGTATAGTTTAGGGCATTGTTGAAACCTAAAATGTGTAAAAAGAAAATACAGGCCTAAGTGCTAAGAAATAAGCTACTTATATTTACTTATAGTCTGAACTGCAGTCTTTTAAAGATCCAGGCATAAAAGCACTGAATAAAATTAAATATACAACTAAGTATCCTTGTCACTTCTATGCCAATTAATAGAGATGTTAATTGACTGAGCTATTGAAGTTAAATAACGTTTTCATCCCATCTATTCGAAAAGGACGACTTGGTTCGCCTTTAAGTGCGCCCAAAGGTGGTGTTTTCTATAAGAAACTTTTAGCGGGCAGAAATGAGTTTTTAATCCACTTTAGATGTTCCAAATTCAATAAGTGCGTAAGTTATTGAATCTGACTAATAACCAATGAACTGTAGTGTTTTTGTAAGGGGGAAAGGGGGCTAAGGGGACTGGGACTAAGGGGACTATAAGGCTATGGGTACAATGGGGACAACGGGGACAACTGGGAAAATGGGAACTATATGGGGCTTGGGGGTAAGGGGAGCTGGGGGTGGGCAATGG
The DNA here is from genome assembly GCA_948465475.1 of Thalpophila matura. Lineage (NCBI taxonomy): Eukaryota > Metazoa > Arthropoda > Insecta > Lepidoptera > Noctuidae > Thalpophila > Thalpophila matura. The sequence continues at coordinate 17,027,170 of OX419189.1, read as the reverse complement.
TCGACGTAGCCCCGCCTGTCTGCTTGGTTAAAAGTAAACTAAACACGATGGGGTTGACGGGGGCTTCAGTGAGCCAGCAAAGTGAGCGAACGAATGAACGAACGAATGAACGAACGAAAAATGAATTCTTCAAGTGACAGTAAAAAAAATGAGGCGCCTTTTATTTTCTCATAGAGGGTGATGAAAAGTAGAGTGTATCACTTGGGCGCAAAATATATTTTTGGCTCGGGCGACGTACTTTGAATCCCTCGTTAGTTCGGGATTCAAAAAAGCGCCCTCGCCGTAAAAATATTATTTTGCTCCAATATGATACAATCTACTATTAATCATCGTTTGTAAGGGGCTTATATTCCTGTTAAAAAATATTCAAACTTCGTTTACCTGGCAAATTATCCAGTAAAAACACAAAAACCGCTACACTCGACATTTTGATTGCAATTGTTTTGTTTTACTCAACGTGTTGATTTTAGCGGTGTGTGCATGTGTGTGTGATGCGTGTACGCACTGTTTTCAATAACTTCTTGAGTTATTGAAAACAGCTTCACACAAAAATCTTGGAGAATATTTGTTTCTTATTTGGAATATTACACAAAATCACTGTTTTTCGTCCTTGATTTCTTTAGTGTGATGGTGACTGCTAAGGCTCGGTTTCAGACCTTTACTGTTAGTTCTGGCATCAAAGAATCGTGTTTTGTAAACAATCGTCCAAATTATCGTACTACTGTAAACCATTATGTAAGAATCAGCCTGTGTTACGGTTTATTGTTTTACATTGCACAGTTTGCGACGTGATACTATGAGGGGCAAGAGCGTAGCCAGGATTTTTTTCAGAGGTGGGCAGGATAATCAATTTATGTTAAAGTAAAGTTTTTTTTTTTTCTAAAATTATTTACATTTTGGTTCGGGAGCACTTCGACCGAACGGCGAGCACCCTCGCAGCTGACCCCCTCTGCCTGTATCTGGCTACGTCCTTGACGAGGTGGAAAAAGTTGTAGAGAGAGGCAATAAGAAAGACAGAAATACACAATTCGTAAAAATTTTTATTTAATTAACATTTCTTCGTACATTCACAACCTTTACACATACAAGCATTTACAAAAATCACAATCATTGCTCAAAGTTAAGAGTTTTTGGGAAAAACTCACGGCGCGGTTTAGGGCCTTATCACAGTAGCAATTTGCGAGCGAGTTCAAGGCGAGGCGAGTGCTCAGCGAGCTCGCCGTGATTTCGCAGTGACACGCACCGAACACGCCGCGGGCGCACAATGCCTATTCACGGCGGGTTCGCTGTACACTCGCTGCGGAACTCATGGAGAGTCGAGCGCTGCAAACTCGCGACGAACCCGCTCCGCTGTCGCCTCGCTTTGAGCTCGCACGCACATCGCCACTGAGATAAGGCCCTCGCACCCGCATGCGGTTGTAGCCCGCAACTACAGTAAATTTTATAAATGTAGATAACAATCATGATGCGGCTTCCGCCAGCAGATGATTTTCTAGATACCGCATGCGGGCGCCGCTCAATTTTTTTCTATTTAAAACCGTTTCACTTATGGTTTTCAGAAACAGAATGCAAGCAGATGCACAAGAGATAAAGATCTCTTGTACATTGCGTATGAGCCATTAATAGGGTTCTTGACAAAATTGAAAATATGCTACAGATTGTGGTCATCCTATCAGTTCATAGCGTAAATAAACTTATTTCACTTGATTTTTAACTAAAATATGTATATTTTTTACAAATTACACGAAAATAAAATGCAATATTTTTTGTTATTGTAGCTGTGACAAGAACGGCCTGTTGCACTCTGGTGACGTCACACGCTTGTAAGCCAGTGTTGCCAACTTATTTTTAGGGTAAAGAATTTTTTAGGGTAAATTTGAGGGTAAAATTTTAGGGTGCGCCTCCGCAGCCGGCGCCGACTAGGCTCCCAAAAATAATGCCGTTAGGAATCGGAGTAGCCTTGGAGTAGCAGTGATACCAGACGAAAATAATTGCAAACTACCGTAGTAGCAGATTAATTTTACCGTGTTTTAAGTTGAATTAAATACCTTAGATTGACTTTTAAATTAGTGTCAATGTAAAACAAAATACAACATTTTTGGACTTACAAGGGGGATGGAGGTGGTCGACGGAGCCCCGGTACGCGGAGCTCCTATTTCTATCCGCAAGGTTAAAAGTAACCTAACACGAAGGGGTTGACGGGGGCTTCGTTCGCTCGCTTTGCTCGTTTACTGAAGCCCCCGTCAACCCCTTCGAACCTAACCTGTCCGTGTCGGGGTGTCCAAGTTCCCGAGCTCGCTTCGCTCGCTCTTGGACCCTAATTAGGTATGTTACTCAAATGAAACATGAAATGTTTTTTTAATTATGCCAAATTGCCAACTCCCTTTCCCGCTTTTTTTTCCAAAGTCAGCGCCGGCTGCCAATTTAGCAACCGGTGCCGGCTGAAAATTCAGGACACGGCGGCGGTCACGGAGTAACTTCCAAAATTTTAAGGTTAGATTTCGTATTGTTGTTATGATTACTAAAGTTTGGGCCTTTTGGTAAGCAATACATGTAGGTACCTAAGTATTTGAATTGCATTTGAGTTAAACAAACAAATTCAGCATATTTTTATTGTGAAACATGACCATTGATTAAGAAAGAACTTGTTTTATTGTATATCTAAAACCAAAACTTTAGCCAGGTATTTTTGTATAAATAGTTATGATTTTAGAGTAAAATTAATCAGGCATTGGGGTAAAATAAAATATCTAGCTTGGCAACACTGGAGTAAGCACTAGGGATGGCGATTCTTTCCGAAAAAGATCGATTTTTAAATCGATTCGAATCGTGACCTAATGAATCGATTCACAAAAAAATCGAGGTCTATAAGATCGATTTCCGAAAAATCAATCTTTTTTTCAAATTTTCGTTTATAATGTAATATAAATCTATTTTATTAAAAACAAGATACATATTATAATTTAACGATCACTTATCAGTAAAATCAGGTAATTCGATAATACAAAATATTTTTATTACCATATCAAACTAACAGATCAAGTATAAAACAAGACATTTATTTTCTACATTTAGAAGTTTTACAAAGTTAAGAAAATGGTTAAGAATGATGGTTTACAAAGTTAATAGTCAAAGACTAAGTCAAAGACTACAAACGTAACTTTTTTTATTCAAGAGACGCGAAGGAATCTGAACATACAGCCATCTCGCGAGTTTTTGAATAATTCATTCTTTAACCGGCAGCACTTTTATGATACGAGTACATTCAATTAATTGTAAATAGATATATGGTTAAAAAAAAAAAATCGAACGTCGAATTCAAGGGTGAAAAATCGATTCACCGAATCGATTCAATACTACATATCGATTTAAAAAATCGATCTTATTTGCTCCAAAAATCGATTCTTCGATTAATCGATGTCAGATCGCCATCCCTAGTAAGCACAACTTTGACAGATTGTAGTTTGCGTTTTATGTTTTCTGGGTGCTATATTTGATCTTAGAGCTATTTCTGAAGCTGTTTTCATAGAAATCTTCTATCTAGTGGCATAAATATTCATATCGAATCTCAAAATGGAGTAAAATTTTGTGCAAGCTGATACAACCTACCTAAGATAGACGCATTTATGGTTGCACTTTTCTTTAAGAATAACGCTGATTATTATGCTGCGGAACTTAAAAATGAAAAAACAGCAGTGTAAGTACCTACCTACCACATATTTATTTACAAATCTTTTGTATAATCATTCAGAAGTTTTGTGAAATCTCATTTTAGGTTATGTTGATAAAAACTCAGAAACATTACCTATAAATTCTTTTGTGTCATGAATCATGAAGGACTGCTTAAAGACGTATTTGTACATTGTGGAACTACACACCATTTATACGCCATTATAGCCAATAAAAATGAATTATTGATGAAATTAATTTCAGCTGCACCGTCTGTCTTGTTGACAAAGCTCGTTTACTAGCGTGTTACGTCACTTCCGCAGAAACAGCGTTTTTGGAGCGGTTTTGGAAATTTATACTTTATCACTGATTTTTATTGATAAATACAGTAGATCTCCCTGAAATATCAATGTAGTGTGCTTATAATATAATGAAGATTAATATAAACCATTTCCCAAAATCAGTCAAATACCCTATTACAGTACGCGGCAGTTTAATACGCATCGAGCATTAGAAAGAGATATCGGCTAGCTTCGGCTTTGGAGAGCGTCATCTCTGTCGCACGAAGCACTAACAGTCCAGTATTTAAACAAGTCGGCGACAAAACGTCACATAGGTATGAGTGATGGAACGATACTCTACAAAGCCGAAGCTAGCCGATATCGGATGGTATGATAATACAGGGTGTGTTCTTTTTCGAAATTAACGGGTCCGATCCCTGACAAGGAAAATTCATTTTTCAAAAATCTAATGATGTAGTTATGGTTTTTGTCAAAATCGGCCCCGAGACCCTTTGAGTGTTTTTCGCTATTTCTTACAGTTTCAGATATGGCCATCCACGCCCAGTTGAAAAATTCACCCTGTATAGGTACTGCCGCGTACTGTAAGTTGTCAAGTCTATTTACTTACATATTTATGTATTTATACTACAAATAGTAGCGAAAATCTAGTTTTACTTAGTTTCAATATTACTTTTTTAGTAAAGTTGGTTGTCAAAAACGACTAATGTAGATCTATACTATTTTTGTAAAATTTTAAAATGTAGCTATTTTTTTACAAATAACTATAAGTACATTAATGCATTATTTTGATCATAGCTTGAAGTTACATTCGATTTCAAGCTGGTTTGGAGATTTTCTCATTATTTTTGCTAAAAAATGCTATGTTATAGAAGCAAAGTCATAGATGTCGCTAGCAGCGTTGTGACCTATCTAACAAATACTGTTGCTAGCCTTTTAGTACAAATTATTCGCTTTCACTTACAAGTAATATTTGCACTCTTGCATTGAGCATAATAATATGGTATTGTCGCCTATAGAATCCTGGCATAAAATTATTGCTAAAACTTTAAATATTATCTTCCTTATTTATAGACGCCTCTTAACTTTAACCACTGATTTACCGAACACAACTATCTTTGTCATTTGTATGACAATGAATAGAGATGACTATTGACTTAAGAGCTGTTTAATTTAATCATCGTCTTTAAGTAAGGATAATTATTTAATTAAGGTATGTATTTCATTTATGCAAGATTGTACAAAGTACTTCATACTTCTTACAAATGTTTACAAGAAAATGCTTTTATTTACAAAAACTGTACGGTCAGCGACCAGTCGCTCATCATTTCGGTATTTGAATAATTCAATATCGTAGACTCTAATTATTATTATTGATTAAAATATAACATAATACTAGTTTTCAAAGTATTGCCTGCTTTTCAATAATTTGTTACAAGCAAGTAATAATTGACAAGTTTTGATTTATAAAACGTTCTCAAACTTAGGATGATGTTTATATGTAGACTTATGTCGCTGACTGTACTTAAATATTTTTGGCTTGAACCTCATTAGCGCAAAATCAAATAACTTTTTCAATAAGCTGATCCAGGAGGGAGGCTAGGGGGCTGAAGCCCCCACCCAAAATCTTCAGTTCTAACGGATTTCGGAATAGATTAGTAATTTGGTGTTTCGATTTCTAACTCTTAGTCCCCCCCCTACCCCCCAAAATCATATCTGTACCCCGATCATGAGTTTTTTTGACGTGTAGTATTGTTAACGTAAGCATATTTTGAATTGAAAATACACGTTTGTTACACAATATTTATATAAATTAAATACTTAATTAATTTCTCTGTATTTTTTAAAATGTGCAAATTGTATAAATTTTTATCAAAATGTTCCAGGACTGCTGTATTTTAAATTCAAAATATGCTTACGTTAACGAAACTATACGTCAAAAAAACTCATGATAGGGGTACTGATGAGCCCTTCCCCCCAAAAATAATTCCTATATCCGCCACTGGGCAGACGTGCACGTGCAATGCAGACGTGCACGTGCAATGCAGACGTGCACGTGCAACGCAGACGTGCACGTGCAATGCAGACGTGCACGTGCAATGCAGACGTGCACGTGCAATGCAGACGTGCACGTGCAATGCAGACGTGCACGTGCAATGCAGACGTGCACGTGCAATGCAGACGTGCACGTGCAATGCAGACGTGCACGTGCAATGCAGACGTGCACGTGCAATGCAGACGTGCACGTGCAATGCAGACGTGCAAAGTATCCATTTAAACATATTTATACAAAGTTTCTGTGTCTCTCCTATTTTATTTATTAGACTAGATAACTGTGACTCGTGTCCGCTGTGCCCAATTCCTAAAGGAATTGAGAGTGCAGTGTACCTGTGAACAGATAACATGGTTTCAACCTTAAAAAATATTTGTTTTTTTTTAAACGGACTTAAAATTATAAAATAATTTCTAAAGAAATGGAAAACGTGCAAACTATTGCATGCGCTCCACGTTTTTCATTTCATTTTTTTTTTAATATTTTTTTTTACTGTTTAGTCCATATTATTGCATTGTCAATATTGTCATCCAAATTACATAGGTAGGTATACCAAATTTCAGCTTAGTCATATGATGGGAAGTGCTTGAAATGAATTGCAACAGACAGACAGACACGAAAGCGAGTTAATTAAAACGTGATAATAAATGGTCCTTCGAGCCGGATATTAAAAATGTGTAGTGTCTCTATTAGCGTTAGCGAATCAGACTAGCTGGTCTCCCAGAAATGATAGCACATCTTGTTTCTATGATCTGAGCAGACACCAACTCATGTTATCTTATTTGTACTTTTATTGAAGTAGTACAGTGTTGACTCTTGAAAAAATCAATACTTTTTTGATAATTCTAAATTTGAAAAATCCCATTGACCTTAGCAGTGATAGCCTAGTGGTCTAACCATGTGCCTCCCACGGCGAATGGTTCGAGTTCGATCCCGAGGCACGCACCGCTGACTTTTCGAAGTCAAGTGCGTATTAGAAATTAATTATCACTTGCTTTAACGGTGAAGGAAAACATCGTGAGGAAACCGGCATGTCCTAGAACCAAAAATTCGAAGACATGTGACGTCCACCAACCCGCACTGGGCCCGCGTGGTGGACTACGGCCCACTCCCTCTCACAGAGGAGGCCTGTGTCCCAGCAGTGGGAACATTATAGGCCGATTATGCTATGCTTATGCACTGACCTTAGTAACTCCAATGGTCATCGTGGACATTCTGGCCGGTGTTCTCGGGGATGTACCCCATGATGTAGGGCAGGCCGGTACTGACTCGCTTCTGGTACTCCACGTACTGCGGCCCGAAGAATGTCAGCAGCGTCAGCTCTTCAGCGTACACTCGCTCCCTGAAGAACGTCCATGACGCCAGCGCGTAGATTATGATGCAGATCGGGTTTAGGAGCGTTATCTGGAAGGTAGGGTGGGATTATGAGATAGGGGGCGTCCATTAATTGTGTCAATTTTGGCGATTTTTCGGCCTCCTCTCCCCCCTTGGTGAGATATCGTGAGATTTGGCTCGACCCCCTCGCCCTCAAGTCTCACGTGACAATTTTCGGAATTCGTATTTTTAGTCTAAATATTTAAATCTAGTGCTTATTCTGTTGGATTTATTTAAAAAAACATAATTTGCTTCATTATTTTTAGTGAAGACAGAATGTAGTCTAGACTCACAGTGAGACAATATTATTGTGTAGGATTTAGCCATATTTTAGTGGAGAAATAATATGTTCAACTTATTCAAACCCATTTGTCTTGCAATTTTAGTAACTTGCGAAAAAAAAATACGTCATATTTGGTTGGACGTACTGCGCGCGATCCAAGTGCATTTGTATTGCTCCTGCCGCGCCCGATCCGAGCGATCTGGATCGTCCGGTGTAGACGCGACTTTTTAAATTTTGAATAAATAAATTAGTAATTACTATTTTTATACTATCACTACATTATCCACACAATTGACTAAATCTGTTGAGAAATTATACTAAATGCACCACAAATGACGTCACTTGCATTGGATCAGCCAGCGATAACATTACTCTTGTATCTCATACCTGTGTGCCGATGGACCAGTAGAACCAGCCCACGTAGCTGGGGTGTCTGCAGATGGAGTACACCCCATGAGTCACCAGCTGGTGGTCGGGTCGCTTCACAAATTGCACCTGCAAATTAATTGAATAGACGTGACCATTTATGTAGATAAAGTATGACTATCTACAAATGCAGTAGGCGCTTGTATGCTATTTGCAAAATAATATAAATTAAAGAACATTTAAATGGAAGGGATAAGCAAGCTGGGGTGTAAAATGTTTTAGGCATATAGTGAACATTATTATTGAAAAACAAAAAAGTTCAAACCATCTTCAAAAAGATCACAATAATTTGTGTAAAACATTTCGGAATTTCGATGCCTTTGATTTTTGGTTTGGTTTGATTCGGCACCGACTTCCGAAGCTGTGTCACACAACATTATTGTGATGTTTTTATAGGCAGTTTTATCGTATTCTTTAAACTTTAAATAATGCAAAATCTGTCAAGATTCATTTCTCCTTTTTCAAGTTACTTAAAAATAAAAGAAATTGCTTACATTGTGGTTAAAATTAGTCTTGGCTGTGAACATAGCTGACTTCCTGAGCAGCTCTCCTGTGACACACATCAGAACACCCAAGGCAGAGACCCAGAAGTAAGTCTTCATATCTACAACAAACAGAGAAATTGTAATTAGGAATGAGAAACTAGTTTTGTCTTTTTGACTTTGTCAAACAAAAGTTATTTGCATGTAAATGGTCTCATTTTTTTTTTAAGCGTTGCCCCACACTAGGATTTCTTCTGTGTCTTGGGTGCGTTTACAAACACCCTAGACCTGGAACAAATACTTGCTCCTTGCGGGAATCGAACCCGCGAGACATCGCGCAGCAGCCAATCTCTCAACCACTGCGACAACCGCGCCTCCAAAAGTTTAAATTGAACTAAATAAAACTTTGACAACATGAATACAATATTTGCCTAACCTTCTTAAAAAAAGCATGATTTTAAAGGATAATACTTACTAGGGAAGAAATAGTACTCCACTCCCCATTCTATCCAGCTGGCCACAGCGGCCACACAGTACTGAACACTATGGTTCAATATGAACGAGTTCACGGACAGTGTCTTTGGGTTAGTCATAGCAACGGACATAAACTCCGAGAAATGGAAAAATGATAGCATCATAGTGTAGAGCCCGAACACTTTCCAGCCATTGTCGAAGGTAGCGAGGAAGATGCCCAAGGAGAACGCAGCACCGAGGAATGCTGATCTGAGCGATACCTGCGGAAGGTAATAAAAGTAAAATATATTTAATATATTATAAGTTTTGCAGGAAAACAGGTAGGTATTCAGGGTTATTGCTCTAAAGCAGTGGTTTCTAACCAGTGATAGAGAACTAAATATATCAATTCAATAATTTATTGCTATTATTAAGGTCCCAGATCAAAGTTCTAACCCATAATGACTTTGGGCCGTACCACAAAAAAGATAAATATGTGTTCAACATGAATGCTTCCAAATATAATACGCACTTGTTTTAGCACTAACTTGTATAAAACAAGTGTGTATTATTTTTGGTTAGCATTCGCGTTCAACATGTGTTTATCTTTTTTGTGGTAAGGGTGTTTATATTTACGCTGCCAGCGTGGACAGCGCTTGTGGGTTAATTTTTATTTTGAATGTTGGGGTCCCCGCACTGAATGAGACAGTCCAAGTGCAAGGTCCCTCAGTCCCTGGTCAAAAAAATGTTGGGAACCACTACCTACTCTAAATTCTAAAAAGTATTCTGTAATTCAGAAATATAATACTCCAAATACAATGATGACTGCAACGCAACATTATGAGTCATGCTGACCTACAAATTAGGTAGGTAATTCAATAAGTAGTAAGCCAAAAAAGTATTTAGCAAAATAAATCTGACAGGGAGCGAGGTAAACTCAGCAACGTTCCCCTAAGTCGACTTTCTGACCTAAATATGCACCTATATGGCAATGAAACAGATCTTACCTCGTAAATAAAGCCGTTGTAACAGTATCTCAATATAAAGTTAAATAGGCAGAAATACAGTGCTGGGCCCCAATATGTTAGGGCCCACAGCTCAGACGAGAATCCTAGAACACTTCCAGAGAAAAATGATGCAGTAAAAACAAATCCCGAAAGGAAAAAACAAAATAACGCCTGTTTTCCGGCGGGACAGATGTTTTTCATCGATAACATATCCATTTTGTTGAATAGAAGTTGTGAAAAATCTGAAACGGTTTCTATTGAAATTCTGCTACTGTTTCCGATATGTAAACCAGTATTCCTTTATGGTAATCATTGAAAAATTGTAAATTATTCATAAAAACACGAGAAAACACCTCCCAAACCGAATTGTCATGTCCTATCAATCAAACTGTCAATGTCAACATTTCAAATATGTCAACCAGATTTTAGCAGGGCGTTCGAAAATTATTGTTTTTCTAATAATATTGATTGTATGTAAGCCAACTTAATATTTCAGCAGATCGAAGCAGATAATTTTTCTTGATTTTAATTAAGCAGGCTAATGAGCGTTTATAAAATATCATAAAATAAATAATGATTATGGACGCCTCTCATAAATCAAATATTGTGTAACCATGGCAACACGAAGTTTGTTTGACAACTAAATTATAAGCTGTTTTCTAAAATCCGAACAAAGTTTGTTTTGATCGTACAGCGCTTCTATTGGCTGTAAGTAAATATATTTCATAAGCAATCTAATGGGATTGGCTATATCATTAAAATAGAGTATTTTCAATAGCCTTGAAAGTGAGAAAAGTCTGAATTCTGATCACTATTTTCAAATTCTGTGTTCGATTCGAGTACTGATTAATCTACAATTTAATAAATAAAGTTGGAAAGCAAATATTACTTCATTCAATGCCATATTTTGCATTAGCCGCATAACGTAGAGTAAATTGTAGTTAGTGTTCGCCATCAGACCGGTTAAAATACTTATTATCTGACGTAATCGTGCATGACAACATCTGCTACATTACGATGCGATTCCGTCGGCGTTTAATGAAATTAAATTTCCCTCGTCATAAGGTTCAAAATCTGTGATTTATTACATTAGATAGACTGAAAAGTACCGTGAAACTTCCTATGGCGATGTTAGTGATCGGATATTGATGAGTTAGCAGTTTTCTGGGGTTCATTAGGGGTCCAGGAGCCGTTAGTCGAGGATGAACGACCCGTGGGATGTGAAGTGCGTGCGACAGGCGGGCCAGTACGTGTCCTGTATGAAATTTAATGGGGTGCCGCTCCTTCCGCCCGTTGTGAGTACATTAATTACTTATATTGTGTCCTAGTCCAGACTCTGTTGACTTGTTTTACCTGGTAATGTTTTGTGCTAATTAACAAGGAATATCTGCTTAGAGCTATTCTCAGCCTCCAGGGGAGTCCAGGATCCAGGAGGGATCTTAAATTCTGACAGATTTAAAAATAGATTAGTAATTTGGCATTTGAATTTTAACTTTTAGCTCTCCCCCAAAATCATATCTAATGAGTCCTCTCAGCCATCCCCCAACAATAATTCTTGGATCTGCCACTGAGCCTAACACTGCTATGGATTGAACAAGACCCCTTTTAAGTTCTATGGAATAATGTTTTAAGCATTGATTTCTTCTGTACAATATTGTTATTACATAAACTTTTTACATTCCTCTAAGTCAGATGGCAGTCCATACTTAATAAAGTATTGAAATTCCGTCATATCTACTAAGCCAGCTCCAACATGTAGAGGACGGGATGGTTTGACATTGATATTTATTTTGTTCCTGGTTTTGAAATGCGTCAGTTACCCGGGTGACTATGTTAGCCTCATAGAGTTAGTCAGACTTTCTGCCTTAACACTCCGCTCTATAGCCAGGGACACAGGTGTCCAACATTGACATGCAGAGTGTGTGGGAAGGCTTAATTATTGAATCATTATATCCTACTGTATAATGTTATTCTACTAGAACATAAAGAAACCGGCCAAATTACCTCAAGTCTCAAATAATATTTTGATGCAGTCACAAAGCTTGCAATATTGACTGTACCTAGAAAAGGAGTTCAAGATTAGATGTGTAAATTGAATTGCCATGAAACAAAACAAGTGGAGGCCTTTACCCTGCATTGAATAATTTTAGGCTACACGGTTAAAAAGAAATGAATTTAAAACTCAGTAGGCTAGCCTTAGAAAATAAATTGTAATAGAGCAGAAAAGGAAAAAAAATATTTTAAGTTACCTGGTAACCCAGGAATCTACATTATTTTTTTCATTTGCAGAATTTCAAGCATTTAAAATAGCATGTGCAGATTATCATATCTTGTTCAAGAACTTATTAGAAAACGATTATTGAAAATATTTGTAAAAATGAAAAAAATATTGTTAAAATTAAATATACATGCAGAGGTGACAAATTATAAATAATCATTGTGCCTATTTAAACTCATTATACCTATTTATGTTTTGTGAAATCTATATTCTTTTTATGTTTCAGTTATCTAAAGAATGTCGCAAAGAGATGCAATACTACAAGCTCCTTGCCAAGGAAGTAGAAAAGCGTATATCCCTTCTTCAGCCTTATGTTATCGAAACTGACTCGGAGGCTGAAGATAAGACTGACGCTCCTGAACTGCCTGAATGTGAACAAAGTTACGAACTACCCCATGAAGAAGTGCAGGCTGGCTTCAATGTTAACATAGACAAAATAACCGCCGTCACTTCAGCTAACAATCTTGAAAAATCTGTTGCTTCATCCCCAAGACATGCTCCTGCAACTGATATTTGTAACAATATAACTTCCAATGTGGTTGTGGAATCAATAGACTCCGGTTCTAGATCTAGCTCTCCGAAATTCATCATAGATCTCAGTCTGAGCATCAATGAAACTGGAAAAAATGTGCTTGAGACTGTTAAAAGGACTCCACATTCACCACCTCTAATAGATGTTCCTGAAAGAGATTATAACTGCACAAGCAGATTTACCCAAAAAGTAATAACAGAAAAAGAACTTATCACAGAAGCAGAAACGCAAAGTAACAATAAACAAAAAGGGACAGTTGAAGAAGTTGCTAACTTCAGCTTTAGTCTTCATAAAAATAATTTAACAGATCCGTTTTCTGATTTAACTTTGTCTCAAGATGGGCCATCCTCTCTTAGTTCCAAAAGCTTCACAGGGTCCCTCAATGATTTGCACAGAGACAGCATTAAGGAGTTGCGTATTCCTTCTAGATTAATACGGCAACGATCTTATACACTGCTAAACCCAAGTCCTCAACTCTTAGCTCACCTAGAAGTACAATCCTTGAACACTGGCGTTGAGATGAGTTCTATATCAATGAGCGAATCTCTTTCAAACCTAAATAGCCCAAATAAGAAGAGACGAAGTTGGGATCTGGAGACTGCCAAAGTGAAATGGTCATCTATGGCGCTGGAACTGAAGCAAACTAATGTTGTGCATAGCATCAATAGGAATGCTTCTAATAAAAGTGCTGTAAGACAACAACCTAAAAAAACAGCTCAGAACACGCCACCCACACGGGCAAGGTCGGTAGTTCCAGAAAAAACTAGGCGGAGCATTGTAGCCCCAAAACCAATGATAAGATCTAATCCGATGCCCAATTCAGATCCTCTACCCAAGTCTGAAGCAGTTCCAAAAACTAAAAAATCTATCAGTCCTGTAAGAAATACCAACAACCGCTCCTTCGCGAAAGACCCAGGGTCGCCCAAATTAAATAAAAAACCTGAGTCTTTGTCTCAAAACTACGGGCCTCCTCCTTCAATTTCTGAGTCGGAAGATCCGGCGGCTCGCGTCCGGGAACTCTATGAAAAGATACAAAATCAACAGTTGTTACAAATGGCGAGTCTAGTGGAAAAACAGAAAAGGGAACAGATGCTTCTCCAGCAAGTCTTTGAGGAACAGAACAACTTGCTCTTCAAGCAGCTAAAGACTATTTGTCCCAAGTCTCCAATAGAGGTGAAGGAGGCTTGGGGTGACAAACATCTCGAAGGTGACAGAGGACCGGTTAGCCTGAGTCAGCTGATCAACTACAAGTCACCTGAGCAAAGTAGTGTTGGTAGTCCCGTTTCTTCCACGTTGACCGATACCAACAACTACATAAGCCATTGTGATAACGTGTTAAAGAAAAGCAGGGATATAACTGGAAGTATCAAAAAACAACCGATTAAAACTCGTAGCCAGAACGGGACCAAGATTGTCACCCCGAAGACGCAACCAGAGGGGAGCAGGACACGAACTCATTCCCCGACCCAAAGAAACACTCCTACGTCCCGACGATTGAACTACGATACGAGTGCATCATCTGATCGTGATTACGAGCCGATGTTAACCGATCGAACGAACGACACCATGGCCGATTTGAATGTTACATTTCCTTCTGACAATGATGATTGCAATACTTTTAGTCATCATACTAACAGTGTTATAAGCCATGTGTTTGGTAAAGAAATCAAAACGATCCATGGAGCTTCACATACAACTTCTGCAATGCATTCTAGTAGGTCTACCGATAATGCAATCCGAAATATGGAAAGAACTATACATAATTCAATAAACAGCCCTAACTCGCGAGTGTCCAAAACTAAATTCAACATCCAAGCAACGCCAGAACAGGTAATACATGCTTAAATTTTACACCTACATATAGTCACATTGTAGATACCTATACAATAGTCAGTAGTAGAGTACAAAAGAAATAAACATAGTTATCAGCTACACTGTCTGTCTGCAATGTTGTTTTTTTTCGAACTTAGTAATTAAGAGCATTTTTACTAGAACCCCCATTATGGAAGTTAGAAATAGAAAATAAGAAGTTGCTCTTTGCTTCTCCTATTATCAGTTGCCTGTTCACAAAGTGTTTTGTTACTATGAGCTTTTTATTTGTTTTCCTACTCGGTCCCTGTCCATCCTTCTTTCTTCAAAATCATTTTGTTTCCTTCAACTCTCCAGTACCAGACTATTGCTATATTTTTCATCGAATTACACGTTGGCTTACCTCGATGACATCATCGGGATATGCTACTAAGACGTCGAGCTTTCTCGAAAAAAAAAAATCATTCTTTCTACTTTATGATATGATTTCTTCTACTCTTTTTCTAGTTTTACTTACTTTCGACATTCCCTTTTTTGTATTTTTTTCTCCAGTGCATCGCAAGCGCATCTTCAGAATTGTTTCACCTTTCTGGTACAATAAAATGCTTGTCCTTCTCAAATCTCAAAGCCCTTCTCCCAGCTTTATTTGTTGGTTTATCAAAATCACTATAGCACAATTCCAAATACAATTTTATGTAATGTCTGAATCAGCGAGCGGCTGCAACCAAAATAGTGGCTCATGTCAAGGGTTACTTGGTCCGTCGGTTGATGCGAACGGACAGGGTGCAGGCGACGGTGCAGACGATCAAGGATGCTCTGCTCTGCGCGCTGCAGCTGCATCAGGACCGGGAGGGGATCAGGGGAGCTGACGTGGACCTGCATCGACGGCTGATTCAGCAGGTACTGTGGCTTCGTGTGACTGTTCAGGGTTCACTGGTTTTGGGGTGAAAACGTCGTGTTTTTATTTTCTAATTAAATATTTTTCATATTATGATTAGTTTTGATATCTTTAGTTTTTATTAGATTTTATTAAAACCATTATAACATCTCCTGGATACTTAGTTATCTGAATAGTTACTCGTTTTGTAATATCATTCCATTCTACTTAGGATAGAAAATATGTATAGCCATGTAGGTAGGTAATGCTAGGCAATTTAAACAAAATGCTGTGAATGACTCAAATTATACTTCGCGAAGGGCGGATCCAGCCTTTGAGTCAGAGGAGGGTCACGTTAACGAGGTCCAGCCAGGACAAGCTTCAAATATTATCAGAGATCGACCTAGGCCTAGTCCAGGAGGGGGTTATGACCCCCATGACCTCCCCCCTGGATTCGCCCTTGTGACGCGTTTCAATATATGCGGTCGCAGCAAAAGACTGGTGGTCATACCGATTAGTACTGACATGGTATACCGTGAATTATCATGTTTCATGTTCGTTCAAAATTATTTTGGGGGACCATGACCCCTATGACCACCTTCCCCTCGGACCGCCACTGGCTGATGCTGAAAGACCTTAAATATTAAAAATAATTCGCAGATCACGGCGGCCTGCTACTCGCTGCACGATACCTTCATCGCCAGCACGGCGTCCGAACGTTGCGCGATGATCGCCGCCGACAGAGGGCGCCGCCGGTCGCTCGCCGCCCGGCAAGCCAACAATTCGTTCAGACAGACGTGAGCCAACATTATTACGGCGTATCTATGGCGTTCTTGAAATAGTGCTTCGTGATTGGTCCGATTTCTCGAAGAAGGCGCCACGGCTCGCAGTGTGCCTGTTTTTAACGTTAGTGACACAGCTAATGGCTTTTTATGGACCTTTAAAGATGTTTCAGAAATGTATGGGGCCCGGGCCAGTACAGATATCATATTAAAAAACTTTCCAAATAATCATTTTATTACGACTGTGCTCTTCTTAAAATTAATTTATTTGTATTTTTATGAAAATCTCCTATTTTTCTATGTAGCGCTACATACTACATAGCGCTGGCCCAGAATGAAACATCTTTACATTTTCTTTATTAGAAACGGAGCGGAGCGCAATTTCGGGAATGTTAATGGATACGCATTTTGTAGAAAAGATACTTTAGAAATGGAGGCAAGTCAGAATTCTAGTGTGTCTACATTAGGATTGCTGGCGAGATGAATAGATATTATTCTTTTAGGCCCTATAGGGTGTTGGGTCTGGTGACGGGTGAACCTAACTTCTAGGCTTGAACATTTAATTGTGGATTGGGAATATGATAATGGCCAGGAGGTAATTATTAAATTGGGTACAAAATTGTTTTCAAAAAATATAGGTAGCAATCTAGCATGATTATACGGGCAAAATGTTTCATACTATTTTCATTATTATTGAATTTATTCTTAACATCATACCTTACGGAATGCCACAGCCAAATAACGCTACTCTTCGGTATGTTGTGTTCCTGTGGTGAGTAAGGTCGCCAGAGCTCCTGAGGATGCGCTGTGTTGACAGCGGGGGACCTGCTTGTCCCCTAAGCTGTCGGCACAGCGAATCCTCATTTTAAAGGGTCGGCAAAGCGCATGTGATACTTGATGATGCAAGCGTTTCATAGACTACGCCTTTTTGCCACCATCGTCTTATAAAAAGCTAATACATAGTTGTTTTATTAAAAACTCTGGTCAAACTATAACAAAAGCTACTAAAACAGGGACCTAATGTCGCAAAGCCACACCGGGGCGTTTCCCGCGCGCACCAAGCGACCGACAGCCTCGCTGATGACGCAGTCTAACTATGGTAACACTGAACTACATAATGTTGCCAGCTTTCATTTTGCCTAGAGGCATGCATACGAATTATATTCAGGCCCTAGAAAATATTAGATGGAACGTCATACGCCCCATCGTTCGGAATGAGAGCCACGCTTTTTCATAACATTTTTAAAAGTCGCACATTTATTTTCGTAATAGCATGTGCTTATTTGTTATGTTCTCGTATAGAAATTTCTTTGCAAAGTCATTAATTATATGGTGATGCCATTTTTCTCTCATCTTCTTTTGAATAATAATAATTTGATTATTTATTGTCTGTCGATGGAAATGTAGCGTATTAACTTTGTGATACCGCATGAATGTTTCTATGTGACGCTTATTTTATGTTTATTATTTTAAAGAGGCAGTCTTTACTTACTAAAGTTTTATGGTCGACAAAGTTCTATGTGGTTTTCATGTTTATCACCAAAATGTTCACATGATTGGTGTATATTGGTACTGTTGATACAATGTTAGTTACGATGTCGCAGAGACGTTTAGCGAGGACAAGCGGGCCGGGGTGTCGGTGTCCCGGCACATGGCCAGCCCGCGCCGCCGCCCCTGGCGCTGACCCTCGCCCACGCCGCCCGGCTGCCTGCCGCGCTTCTTTGCCCACTGCTGGGCGCAACGACACGACGTCGGCCTATAAACTTGTCAAAAAATAATCTTCAGCTTTTCCGCTTTGCCCACTGCGTAGCGGTGGGTTGCCAGACTTGTAAACTAATTATGATAGGTACAAATTTTCTTTAAAGTTTGCAATGTTATTCAATATTTCTCAATAATTAGTATGTTTTTTGATGAACCTGTATATTTAACACTTTTTTTAAGTGCGTTTTCGTGTAAATGTTATTATTTTTTCGACAAAATGGCAATAATTTAACGCTAAAATTTTTGATAAACATTTCTAATTCCATTATTTTTTTTAAAACGTAAGATTTAAACATTTCAGGTCATCAGCGGAGATTAATTATTAATAAAAGATCGATATTATTTTGATAAACGATTATTGGCAAGCAAGCTTCTTAAACTATATGCTCTCTTTTATATTGCAACGACTAAATCGTGCTTTAATTAAGCTAGAAGTGCATTTAAAATTTTGAATTTTATAAATTAAAACTAATTTAAATACGTTTCTTTGAATCTTCGGGCACCAATGTCTAAAATATTCAAAACCGAAGGAAAGTTCAAATATAATTTGTAACAAAATTATTTATTTTTAGCTGTTAAGTCATAAATTATGGTTGTAATAAAGTTATTCCGTTCTTGACGCTTCCGAAGCAAAGTGCCTATATTTGCACCTTTAAACATAGGTTTAATTAAAATACCATCTAAGCCGCTGTGTTGTAAAAAGTATAATTTTAATAAAGCTAACAATTTTTTATAAAATAAAAAAATAAATAAAATAAAATAAAAATATTTTATTTCAGATTTTTTTCAAATCCATAGATTTAAAAAAAAATTATGCTGTAGAAGTAACTCCTTTAATTAAAGGGTGTTAAGTATGTAATTGGAATATTAATAAAATGGGTAAAACTAGAGCATACTTGTAAAATTAAAATGAAACAAAGCGGCTTAGATAGTGGACTAGTATCTTTATAATATCCTCTCGAATAATATTATACAGGCTGTGGTGTTATTAACGAACAATCATAGAGTGTGTGGCGGATCCGGAAATTAGTTTTGGAAAGGGGGGAGTGTTCATTCACATATTATTAAGGAGGAAGGGGGGCGATTTGATTTGGATCCGCTATTGTGTTATTGATAGGTGGATGTTTATAAAACCTGTGGCCGTTCTAAGGCTAGGTATCCGCGCCACACCCTGTATATGTACACTCGACGCCATTGACGGTCGACCACTTTTCACCCTTATTACTAAGAACATAAGGGTGAAAAGTGGTTGACCGTCAATCGCGTCGAGTGTAATCTGCCTAGCCTTTTCCCAAATTATATTGGGGTCGGCATCCAGTCTAACTAGTTTTGGCTGAATATCAATATTTTACGTGGAGCGACTGCCATCTGACCTCCACAACCCAATTAATGGGTAATACCGGTATTCGAATGTTAGACCAGCTGTCAGACTTTAAGGGCTTCTGACTACCCGTAACGATTGTCAAAGATATTCCTATGACAACCGGGACCGGCTGCTTTACGTGCTCTCCGAGGCACGGAGGGGTCTCGATGTGTAAAGAACGGTCACCCATCCAAGGACTGACCGCGGCAAGCGCAGCTTAACCTCGCAGATCGATCGATCAGCGCGGCCGTCATTTAGCCACGAGCCCCTCAATGGCGTCGAGTGTACCTACATTTAAATATTTGTATTTGTAACAGTGAAGTATTTTCCGTTTATTGTTTTTGTACAGTTAGGGGAATACCGGTCGTAGCACGAGAAATGTGAGAAGTACCTTGTCGAAGTAAGGTCTAGAATTATCCATTCTACAGCCACGGACCTAGTCATGTTGATGTATGGAACGCTAATATTAAATATCAATAAACGGAAAATAATAAATTAAGATAGGTAATTAAAATAATAGGTAGAGTTGATTAAAAAAAAAATTATAATAAAACAAGTTTAAACGGATTAAATCGCGTATATTACAGAACATTACAGTTTTCCTGATGTTTCGAACACTTTGCAGCGTTGGTGGCCGCAGGACGACCGTCGTCGTCGTCGTCGTCGTCGTTCGTCGTCGACAGTCGTCCTGCGACCACGAACGCTACAAAGTGTTCGAAACGTCAGGAAAACTCTGTAAAAATCTGTAATATACGCGATTTAATCCGTTTAAACTTGTTTTATTATAATGTGTAATAATCGCGAAAACCTAAGACATTATTATTAAAAAAATATTTTCAAAAAGAGGCCTTTCGTATGTCGCGGCAATAAATCAAAAAGTTATCGTAAGTTTTGCATTATTTTTAAGAAATTGTACACTTGGTGTAATATCTGTAAAATGCTAGTGTAGTAATCACACATTTAAAGGTTCAAAGCACTTGCACAGCGCTGCGCGACGAGACGCGGCAAAATTTGTATGGAGTAAGACGCACTTGAGCGGCGCGGTCGCAGCCGACGACTTTGGGGGGAGGTCATACCGCAGCCGAAAACTTTTGGGGGGGTCATACCGATTAATGCCGACGCGCTATACCGTGAAATACCTTTTTTTTTTTTTGACGGCCTCTCGCAGTTGGCTTCTAACAGCCGTCACTGCTTAACGCGGACTTCTGGTGAGGACTTACAAATGCCTCCAACCAGGCTTAAAACTAAATAAAAACTACAAACTAAGCGACCACACGCTAAGGGCACCCCCTACTGGGGTACGGACCTCGGCTTAGGGCGTCGCTGGGGGGAGGACAACTAGAGGGAGGGGCTACTAGCTGGAACGGATTAATATGATTTAGGGACATATTTAAATCTATAGCCTCAGCGCGGGCTGGCTCGAGCAAGGGTTGGTTAGGGAACTGAGTCATACTCGTCGGAATGGCCGTGAATTACCGCGTGTCGCACATTTTTATACGGTTTGGGGGGTCATGACCCCCACTCCTCGGACCGCCACTGGCTGGGCGGCAGGCAACTGCGGACCGCTCAGATGCGTAGGAAACTGGCGGGTGGAAATTGTGCCGCGGCGTAAGAAGGAAGCAGCCGCCCAGGGCCTCAAGAATTGGCTTTATAAAAAAAAAAAAAGGATTGGGGAGACGTTGTCGTTGGGGAAAAAATATCAAATCGTTTTTGTAGCTGTTCATGCAGTCACGCGCAGCGTCGTACTCTCAGATCATAGAAACAAGGAGATATGCCATCATAGCAAATTAGTACGGGAACAACTGATGCCACTTTTAGTTCATTTTTCGACACAATTACGCGCATAATTAAGCGCTCCTTGTGAATAAAAAGATCTCCCACGCATTGAACATTCCGCACACCCTAAATCTAACACTGTTAATCGTCACTCAACACTAGCACTAAACTAAAACACTGTATTTATACCATCGATCGTGTTCGGTTCGTCGCCAGCGCGTACGTTTTTAATATGAGCAATTTGCTCAAGATCAGGCATCAAGCTCGATAGCGCCTTGGCACATCTTGTTTCTATGATCTGATGTTCAGACTAACCGCTGCCGTTATCGGCATTTATCTGAGCTCTCGGTAGAGTGGTGGGGGTTTGTGTTGTTCGTCGCATTGTCTCAGGAGCAAGGTCCAAAGTCGCTTAAAGTAATTAAGGATTGGAGCTCAAGATTTATGCCGGATATTGTAGTTGCAGTTACGCGCAGCGTAAGTGCTTTTGGACCATAAGATATGTCGTATCCGTTGTCTCTTTTAATGTTGTTATTTTAGTCACAGATCAACATATATCACATACACCCGTATTCACGAATATCACTGAGGGCTTAGCAAAGTGTACAAAAAACTCATTGAATTATGAACATTGTATGTATTAAGTAAAGTTCATATTCATATGAAGAGCTTGCTTATATTCGCTTAAATGAATATGAAACTTATTTTTTTGTTGTTCTTATTCGTATGAGTTTTCTGTACACTGTGCGTTCGAGACTTCATAGTAATTTTCATGAATGAAACGAACGCTTACATTTTATTAAAAGTTATTGGTGTCACAAGTATTTCCAAAGATGTTTTCCGTGGACCTAGTGAGATTATTGTACTGTATTTTCGTGCATACATTTTTACGCAATAAACTTACAGAAACTAGCTCGAGTATTATTCTGATTCTATCTTTTTAATACATCATTTATTCTTCTGTACGCGTTTTCTCACTGAATTCCTCCTAAACGGCTGGACCGATTTCGATGATTTTTTTTGTGTTTGAATGGTTCCTGGATCGTTTAGATTTACAATTGGACCTGGTAGGTGGCGCTGCGATGTTTCTAGGAAATACACTGATGTGTACGCGATTCATGGGCGCTCTTCCTAGTTCTTCACGTGCATTTTCTAATCACGCAGCCTAGCGTATGGGCAGCCAATAGTACTGTCCTATGACAGACTAGCCCTTTATCACAGGAATCCTAAACTACCACAATAAAACAAAAAAAGTGCTCAAATTTTATTTATTTCTTTCCATATACAGACCCATCTGATTTCAACTTTAAAAATATCCAATAAATTTGGTGTAAAAACTATTGTGGTATCACGAGACGAATAAAAAATAATAAATGCTAGCGATTTGATGAGACGTGAGCAATCAATTTATAAACTACTATAAATATGAATCAATAAGTAGACAAAAGCGTGTTCAGAAGCACAAAATAAAACGTCACACAGTAAACATTATCTGTACATCTCGTATCGTCCGACACGGCGCACGAGCACTCGAGCGCCTCCGCGGCCCTCCCATGTGATGACGACCATCGACTGGTAACTATACGCTCTAAACGTTCACCTGTCCACCACATCGCCGTAGGGCGCGGCCGGGCTCGCGACGCGCCGGGGACGCTCCTAGGGCAGCGTGTACTTCACGTAGGGCACTTCCACGTCATTGCCATCTTCGTCGTTACAGCACAGCTCGAAGACCAGCGCCTTCACGTGCGGCTCCAGCTTCTTCTTGGATACTTTAGTGACCACCTCCGACATGGGCAGGCCCAGCCGCTCCTGGCGCTTCGCGGCCGGCATGAAGAACGAGTACAGCATACACACACCCTGAGACAGCATGGTGATCTCCAGTTTATGCTCATTCTTGAAGTAATCTAGGAACTGTTGGAGGGTGACCTCGCCCTTCACTTCGAAGCGGTCCCAGAGCGTCCATTTCTTGTCGTAGTACGTATTTGTTGGGGCAGCTATGGGTTCTGAGAAGCCGAAGAAGGGTAAAGCAAGGTTGACGAATCCGTTTTTGAAGACATCGAGGGTGTTGAAGCCTTGTGCGAGCTTATAGAGTTCGAGGCAGACGAGGCCGGCGACTACGGAGGTTGTAGTGGCGATAGCTGGTATGATCTTGCCGGCGATGAGTTTGGAGCGATGTCTATCGGCGGGGGGGATTTTATAGTTGGCGGCGCGAAGGTTGGAGGCGGCTACGATGAAGTCCATGTGGAAGTTGGAGTCGTCGTCTTTTTCAAAGTCGAGCGGCGTGATCTTGAGGCCGCCGAGCTTGCCGGGCGAGGGCAGGTCCGCGATGATGTTCTTGACTCTGTCGTGGTCCATATCGTCGTTGTTCTGCTGCAGCTGCGCGTCTGTCACTGCTATTTTCACGCCAGATTTCGGGCTGAAATCTGGTACCTGTGGATATTTTGGGTAGTTGTAATAGATAGTTAATAATGTCCATTGCAGGATATTGGTCTTCTAAAAACCAATTTAATGAGACACTTGAAGGGGTTTCCTTATTTACCGTGAATTGGCTATAAATAACGTGCAGTACGCGGCAGTATAATTATGACACATCGAGCTTTAGAAAGAGATAATCGCATCCATCACTCATACCTATGTAATGTTTTGTCGCAGACTTGTTTATTAGATACTGGACTTAGTGCTTCGTGCGACAGAGATGGACGTTCTACAAAGCCGAAGCTAGCCGATATCTCCTTCTAAAGCTCGATGTATGATATGCTACTAGATCCCTCAACATGATTCATCTACAATTCACACTAAAATTCTATAGACAATCAAATGCCCTTACCTGAATACTAACAGCCACCTTCGCGATCCTCTCCCTGTCCACGCAGGGCGGCACGCCGTACACGCGCGCGCGCAGGTTGGCGGCTGCCAGCACGTAGTCCAGGTGCAGCTCGTCGGCGGGGTCGAAGGCGAGCGCGGCGGGGCAGCGCTTGGGGCCCGACCAGAACGGGGCCCCGCTCGTGGTCTGCTGCTCGGGCGGGAAGTTGTACAGCAGCTGCTTGATCTGGTTGGAGTACTGCGCCTCCCAGTGCAGCCGCGCCCACGTTACGCAGTCGTCGAAGCTCAGGGGGCGCTCTTGGATCGCGTTCTGGAATGAGAGGATTCGAATGAGTGATGGTAGTTGGTACTTCTTTACAAAAGAAGTCGTTCTTGATAAAAAATACTGATAAATCAGCAATAGAGCTGTTTTGTTGGCCGAGAAACGTTGCTGTGTTCCGGTTTTGGGATTCTATACTATCTATACTGATATTATAAAGAGAGAGTGCAAATTTTGTAAGTTTGTGTATATGTGAAGAAAATTATTTTACTACTAGAAAGTTACATTATCCTTAAGTGCTATATATGCACTTTTATCCCAAAAAAAGCACAGTTCCTGAGAGTAACGGACGAAGTCGCGAACAAAGTGCTGGTAAACAACAATACAGCGACTGAATAATGTTGCTGAGAGATTCGATTTATTTTCCTGCTCCAGGCCATTAATATCACACTATGTGCTATGACCCTTAGGAGATGAGAAACGGCAGGTGAAATCGCGGAGCACAGCTAGCACTTCAATAAAAGCAGTCTTACCCTGACGCTCTCAATGGCATCGAGCGGCTGGCTGCCTGGAAGCTTCAGGGTCCTGTCCAGGAAGTGCGGGTCCCTGAGGTACTGGGCCGCGTGCTCAGCGGCCTGGCGGAACAGCCCTTCAAACTCGTCGCGCGCCCACTGCAGGGTATGCTCGATCGCGTTGGGGAAGTTCTTCAGAGTACAGATCGGAATGCTCTTCTCAGGGGGATCTTGGGAAGAGCTGTAGGATTCAGTCAGGAACGGGACTACCACCTGTGGATTGAATGTTTTGAAGGTTAAATTTTGGTCTATCTATAATAATATTATAAAGCTGAAGAGTCTGTTTGGTTGAACGCGCTAATCTCTGAAACCACCAGTCGAATTCGATTTATTTTTGTATATGATAGCCAGATTCATGAGGAATAGTATAAGCTATTTAATACCACGCTACGACCCTTACAAGCGGAGCAACGGGGGTGAAACCGCGGGGAACAGCTAGTAATTCATACAATTGTAATCCGTTCGGTCAATTAGTGTCGCATTTTAAAGGCGGCACCTTTGACGGCGGCCATACGAGACCTAAAAACATGACAATGTATTGCAAAACGTATTACCATGTGTGCAAAACCAGCATTACCAGCCCAGCATTACCTGTCTACATAGAAATAGACAAAGTGACAGATTGTAGAAACATTTCTACGTTTTATGAATGAAACGGTAGAAATGTTTCTACAATCTGTCACTTTGTCTATTTCTATGTAGACAAAACCCGTTTCTATCGTGGTCATGCTAGGCCGGCAAGACGCTAGAATAGATTTTCAATGACACACAGACAATTTTTAGTAAAATTGAACTATAAATTAACCCCCTTACTCATAAAGGCCTCTTAATACCACCACTGATTAAATATACAACTGTCCTTGTCATTTCTAAGTAAATGAATGGGAAGGCAATCGACTTGAGCTATTTAATTCAATCATCGTTTGTAAGTAAGGGGGTAACTGTTTATGTTTAGTATTCCAGCTGTTAACCAACTAACCTGCGTATTTCCCTTAGTGCCCAGGGTCCCGCTCTCTAACAGCGGCTTCCTGTAATACACGCATCGCCTGTCCATGTAGATGCGCGCGTCCACGTTGTCCAGCGCGTTGGCCACGCCGTCCAGGGCCTCGAAGAACGCGTCGTCGTACACCGACTCGGTCTCGGGACACACGCGGTTCTCATGGGGGACCACGTTCACGTCGGGGTTCATGCGTTTTATCACCTGCAAGTTTGGATAACAAATTTTATTTAAAGCCTTACTAAGATTTGCCATGAAACTTGAGATCCTTGTATGGGCGGCAGCATATTTTGTTTCAGTTTGTGAATATATTTGGTAATCTCCGGAATTACTCATCCGATTCTTAAAATTCTTTCACTAATAGAAAGCTACATTATCCCTGAGTAATATATGCTACTTTTTATCCTGAAAAAATGCACGGTTCTTGTGGGTCACGCGGACGAAGTTGCAGACAAAGTGCTAACTAAAGATGTAAGAGAAGGTAGACATTTATTCTAACAACAAGAAACTGTTTGTTATTATTGCGAGACTTTATGATATACCTGCCGGCTGGCAACAAGTCGGAAACGTCAACTAGGAAGCTATATCAACCTCAAAACGTCTCCGCCCGACGTCATAACTTCAAGAACCTAGTAAGCGAAATCACGAAGCAAGTAACAGAAGATGGTCAACATACCTTAGCAGCAGTGCTCGACTTGGGTTTCTGCACGTCATAAGGCCTGAAGAGGAACTGCCGGTTGAGGTTGGACTTCTCGATGAGGTCCATGTCGGTGACGGTGATCTGCCCGCTGCCCGCGCCCACGCCGATCATGGCGAAGTTCTTCAGCAGCTCGCAGCCGATGGCGCCAGCGCCTACGAGGGGAACACAGGGTTACAGAAAGAAAATGTATTTATTTGCGACAAAATTAAAAATAAAAATAACAAAGATACAGAGGAAAAACTGTAAGATATATGCATCACATCCGCGCAAAACGGCCATCGCTCAGCATGATGCTGTGCAGAGCAAAGGCCATAGCCAAGTTGAGGTATTCCTCGAAGCGCTACCATTTTGAGGCGCACCTAATGTGGCGCTCCTTTTTTATTCCTCGGAGCGCACCTTTTAGTAGCGCTCCTGATAGCAATTAAAAATATTAAAATTTTATTCCTTGATTCTGCTACTGTGCTAGTGGTAAACTTTTGTCGCAGTTGACCTTGTGACCATTATTTTTTTATTTGGTGCCTTATCTAAGTGCGTGTTTCTGTCACAAATAAATCATTTTCCTTTCAAGAGAAAAAATATTTATATGTTCTACCCCATTAGAAAGATCTTATGATGTAGATTGTAGAACGATGTTAGCCACATGGGCTAATCAAACGCATTTCCAAAATGCCCGACATGGCCTAATAATTACGCATTACCAAAATGCCTAGACACAGTACAAATCAAACACGCCCAAGATACCTATTCAATAGGTATGTTTCAAAAAATTCCAAGCCCATATGAGCCGTGAACAAATAACATTAGTTTCAAGGCTTGAAAAATGGTGCCATCTTGTTTATTTGCACAAATAAATCTGTCGTGCCATTTTCCCTACGGTTCATTTCTAATACATTATCTTTACGGCTTGTATTTTAATTACTTCGATAAGGCGTTATATGCAAAATAGACGTAATAGCTGTTAAATAGGGAAATGCGCCAGTAGCATAGTGGGTCAAAAACCGGCCAAGTGCGAGTCGTACTCGCGCACCAAGGGTTCCGTATCATTTTTGGACGTATAAAGTGAAAAAATCCGGACCGCATAACTAAGTTTGTTTGTGAAGGGATTTTGATGATTTTGAAAAAACGGTACTAGTTAGGAACATCGTTTTATTTTTGGTTCCATATTTGGGTCAATTCCTATCAACTCTAATTATTTCAGATTTTTCGCCCCGCAAACTTCGGAGATAAGGATGGGGGAAAGGTATTTTTTTGGACATTTTTCATCATATGTCAAAAACTGTGAGACATAAAATAAAATAAAAATATATTTTGAAATGTGCAGATCAAGCCCTTTCATATGATATGTCACTTGACCTAGTAACCCCACTTTAAAATTTCGGACCCCCACTCCGGCCCCTTTTGCAATGAAAATAAAAATATTTTTGGACTTTTTTCATTTGCAATAAAGTTGAACAAGCATTCTTTATAACTGTTCCAAACAAGTCGATAGCATAAGTAGTTGCTGAGATAAGCAGGTGTGACAGACAGACAGACAGACAGACAGATAGACAGACAGACAGACGAAGTCGCACCATAAGGGTTCCTTTTTTACCATTTTGGTACGGAACCCTAAAAATTACAAAATCGCTAAAAAAGACACGTAATGGAGGATGACCTCAATGACCCCGAACTGAACGAAGCTCAAATGAAAAGCTTTAATCAATATAAAAGGCATTATGTACCCTACATTACCTACAACTATAACAATCAGATACTACTGTCAGTTCCACAACAACCCTGCCTGACTTATATTTTCATCGTGACGACGTGACCCAATAGACCTTTACGGCCGTACCACAAAAAAATAAACATCTGTTCAACACACGTTCAACACGAATGCTACCAAAAATAATAGGCAATTGTTTTAGCACTAACTTGTCTAAAACAAGTGTGTATTATTTTTGGTAGCATTCGCGTTTAACGTGTGTCTATCTTTTTTGTGGTAAGGCCGTTAAAATCCTACTAAATTATGAACGCGAAAGCTTGTGATGATGTTTGTTACTCTTTCACGCAAAAATCTACTGAACGGACTTGATGAAACTTTACAGTAATAGTACTTACACATCAGAATAACAAATAGGCTGTAATTTTTAAAGATATTGTTAGGGTTTAAGCGTAAAAATCGAAAAACCTTTCAAAAATACGCAGTTTGAACTTTATACGCGGGCAAAGCCGCGGGTGGAAGCTAGACAATATATGTAAAAGAAAAGCCCAGCCTCACTGACTGATTCGATCAGCCCAGCCCTAACCCTTGGATCTACAAAGCTGAAAAGGGCACTGGCAGACGCCCATAGAACGCTGGGCTTCAGATTGTGTAAGTCGGTACAGATATGAAATTAGTTTGGTGTGGTCGAGTATTTCAAGAGTATTTAAATTCATTTTTTATTTGTTTTTGTACGTAATTGGGTTAAAGAGAAATCTTCGCATTTGTGACAGTGAGGTTAAGTATGGTGTGAATGATCCAGTGAAGTACAGCCCGACTAATGAGTTCTCAATTCAAAGGTTTTAGTTACTGTCGACATGATATTCTGTGGAGGCACGCGCCAGCCAGCATGCACCCGTTTTTGTTTTATTGGTTTTTGCAAAATGACAATGGCATAATCATTTTATTTCTTATTTATTTCGATTTTTGATTCCAATTCTTAATCTCTAAGATAAATTAGGCAAAGAACAATTAAAATATATTTTTATTTTTGGTTAAGCTTTTATTACTGTACCATATCAAGCCCAAAACTGCCGACGTCCTTTGCACAAAGGTTCCTTTTATAATGTGGAAAAGAAATAAGGATTTTTCGAAATTCCCACGGTATACCTACTAAAGTCCACGCGGACGGAGTCGCGGGCAAAAGCTAGTTTTAGATCTTTTTACAAAGTGTAGCACACAATACTCAGTATTTTATGTACAAATGCATTATTTATCTAATAGACATCGTGCTTTACGCTACAATACATACCTACCGTACTAATTATGCTCTTTTAATAAAGCAGGAAATACTATCCGTCGATGCCTCAGAAGATAATGCGTCATGTTGTCAGGCGCACAACACAGCTAGAAAAATACCAAAGTAATTACTAGTACAGTCTTTGTTCACTAGTTTTCCGGTATTCATTTGAAGATAAAAATAGTAACCTTTATTTCACAAAAACTAGTACTGTAGATTACAATGATAAATGCTTTAGTTATACAGTGATTGTACACAAAAAATTAAGGATTTAAAGCCGAACTAGGAAGAACTGGTGTTTCGGCTTTCAGCGCCAATCTCCTCGATTTACAATCAAATATAATAATATTATGTAATTAATCCTTACTACTGGCATTTTAGATTTTATTTAAATGATAAATGATATTTATTTTGTAAATAGGTTGAAAATATCACTTTTACACGTCAAAACATTTTTTTAAGCTAGATGAGTTTGGTGTTTCCTATATTTTTGAGACCTTTATTACCTTTGAGAAGAAACACCGAAACAAACTCAAAGGTTGATGTCTCTTTTAAAGTCCAGACAATTAAGATAAATTGTGTAAGAACCATGCAGGTTAGTCTGAAATGGCCTTTAGAGGAAAGAGCCATACAGATTTGAGTGGACCTGACCTGACTGTGCACGCATGTGCCGGGTATCGTGGTAGCTCAACCCAGCAGACTGAACTTGAGATCTATAACAGTAACATAATAACCCACATAGTACTCACATTTACAATAATTATAATCAATAGATTTAGAGAGAGATTTAAAGATTTTAGAGACATCCCCTGTTATCGTAATTATTATTGGAAAATAGGTATAACATCTATGCAGCACAGTTTAAGACGCAAGAAGTATTATAAATAGTTACTAGTTACTACCTATATGGTAGTAGTAGCAGACCTTTACTTGGAACATTTCTATTTTAAATCTATACTATTATAAAATTGTAAAAAAGCCGTGTCTGTACATTGAAGATATTCCAGAAAAAACAATTGGGATAATACTGGGACGTAACCATACCCAATTTTTTTTTTTAATTTTTTCTGTTTGTTTGTGCGCGCATCACGCAAAAAGTACTGAACGGATTTTGATGCGGTTTTCACAGTTCGATAGCTTGGGGTCCAAATTAAAATCTAAGCTACGTTTCATCTAATTCCGGTGGGATATACCAGAGATACAGATTGACCTCTTGGTAGTACTAGCCACCCTACACTACAAGGTCATTTAAACTGGTCATTTCACTGTAGTCCACGCGGACGGAGTCGCGGGCAAAAGTCTAGTAATAAATAAATGTCTTGTGTTAGATTTTTCGCGACATAAACGTGACGCATCTTTCTATGGGTAATATGACGTAAAAGGAGTGGCAAACAGTCTTCAAGGGCGACTTCGGCACTACGTTAACATAAATAAGGAAGAAACGGCAAATAATCGGAAAATATGAATTCGAGGTTCTTTTATGAAGTATCTTATAAACTTACTATCCTTCTAAGCAATAAACAATTTGAATTTATATTATTAACGCGAACGTTTGTGATGAATGTGACGATGGACGGATGGATGTTTGTTACTCTTTCACACAAAAACTACTGAACGGATTTCACAGCCTATACATCAGAATAACACATAAGCTACCTACCTATTATCTCAAAAACGCGGGCGAAGCTGCGATTTTTGTGAATTTTAAACAAATAATGTTAATATTCCTATGAGTTTTCTGTACACTGTGCGTTCGAGTAATGTTTTTGAATACGGAGGTTAATCAGCACACCCGCTTAGTAGAAAAAAATTTACTGGTGCGGGTGAGACACGGTAGCTCAGTGGTTAGAGCCACGGCACGGCAGAGGTCGCGGCTTCAAGTCCCGCACATGTCTGTTTTGAAATCTCTTATAGGCACGTTATTATATTTAATAACAATATCATAAATGAGTTGTTTTGATATGAAATGATATCAAAACAAAGAGATATCGTCAATAAAAATGTCTTTAACCTTATAAGGGTTAACAACCTTTTGATTGTTATCTACACGCAAAAACTTTGGAATTTGTATCTCACCGTGTTATGGATGAATAGACACGTACAGTCGGGAGCCGTAGTAAATGAAGTTTTGAGTCTTTTTGGAATGAAGTTCCTTTACGCAGCGGTAGGAGCTGACTAGTAGAAATCGTCACGTAAGGAAAAAGCGTATGCCCCTTAGATGCGACTTTCTTTCTCTCTGTCTCTTTCTATTAATATATCGCACACGTTTATTTTATTTCCTTAGGAAGGAATTGTAACTTTAGGTACCACCTAATATGTTGTCAGCTGTTGAAAACTGTATGGTAGCTTAGAAGTAGGTCATAGAAGAGTTTGATGAACTAGCAATAAGTATATCCTACTATAACTGGTCACTGCACTTTTCTTCTTCTACCCTACATATTTTTTTAATAATTTACTTACTTACAAACTTACTTAATAATTTACTTACAATTTTTTATGATAATACCATTTAGCTTGAAGATCTTGAAAAAAAACAATAGTTTCAGAACTCACCAACAATGAAATACTTCAGTTCTCCCAGCCTCTTCTGGAAATGCTTGCCAAACACGGCCACTTGTCCATCGTATCTTGACCCGGTTGGCTTGCAGTTCTCCTCGTTCAGAGCTGAGCGGTCCTTGGGCAGGCATTCGATGGCATCCAGGTAGAGCCACTGCATGATGGGGTGGAACTTGCCGGAGCAAGCCTTCATGACTTCCTGGGCTACAACACCACCAATAGCAGCGTTCATGGGGTTCAGGTCGCCGGAAGACACCTAGTGGTTAAAGGTAGATATTATATGAGGGCCGTCTTAGGCCATGCAGAGGCCCTTTGGCATACAGGGTTTGGGGCCTTTGTAGAAATCTTAAAAAACATGAAGAAAGATCAGAATGTACTTCAGTTCAGTCACTTTTGTGTTGAATTGAAAGAAACTTCTGTTGGGAAAGCTTTTACTGAGCAACACTGGCTATCTGAGTGCTTTGTTAAGGAGGACTAAGAAACCAATGGGGCCCGTGCCCCATGTGCCCTTATGGTAAAGACGGAAATGATTATATATGTATAATTGATGAAGGTAGACATAGAAAAAAATTTCTAGAATGTTACAGGAAAAGCAAAAACTTACAAAAAAAAAACCGGCCAAGTGCGAGTCGTACTCGCGCACGGAGGGTTCCGTATCATATTTGGACGTATAAAGTGAAAAAATCCGGACCGCATAACTAAGTTTGTTTGTGAAGGAATTTTGATGATTTTGAAAAAACTGTACTAGTTAGGAACATCGTTTTATTTTTGGTGCCATATTTGGGTCAATTCCTATCAACCCTAACTATTTCAGATTTTTCGCCTCGCAAACTTCGGAGATAAGGGGGGGGGAATGGTATTTTTTTGGATATTTTTCATCATATGTCGAAAACTGTGAGACATAAAATAAAATGAAAATATATTTTGAAATGTGCAGATCAAGCCCTTTCATATGATATGTCACTTGACCTAGTAACCCCACTTTAAAATTTTGAACCCCCACTCCAGCCCCTTTTGCAATGAAAATATAAATATTTTTGGATTTTTTTCATTTGCAATAAAGTTGAATAAGCATTCTTTATAACTGTTCCAAATTTCAAGTCGATAGCATAAGTAGTTGCTGAAATAAACAGGTGTGACAGACAGACAGACAGATAGACAGACGAAGTCGCACCATAAGGGTTCCTTTTTTACCATTTTGGTACGGAACCCTAAAAACAAAATCAGCCTATGTTTCCACTACTGGGACATAACATAATAACATTATAGCCTCTTCTCTGTAAGAGGGAGAGGGCCATAGTCCACCACGCAGGCCCAGTATGGGTTGGTGCATGTCACATATCTTCGAATTTTTGGTTCTAGGACACTCCGGTTTCCTTACGATGTTTTCCTTCACCATTTGTATGGTGGTGATAAAATAGATTGCATAAAGAGTGCACCTGTTGGGGTTCGGAGTTCGAACCCCGGCCGGTTCGAACTTCGAACCGACGTCCTACGACTTGTAAATAGGGGCCACTACTGCTCCTCGCTCTGCTCTAAGCAGAAACTTAAAAATTACCAGTCTTATTCATAAAAGATATTGAACCGTTATATGTCCCTTATAGCAGCCTTATATCATGATCATAAAAAATACTATTCATAAACACACGATAACTGTCTAATAGTGAGCAAATAATAAAGAGACTTATAAGCAGTCCATAAACCTCTCATAAACCTGTTATAGTAAAAATTGTTATTCATAAACATTTAATAACAGTCCAATAGAGCTAAAGTGTTCTATAAAGTTATAGAAGGCGTCATAAGGAGTGTAAATCTATGG
Organism: Thalpophila matura; assembly: GCA_948465475.1. Taxonomy (NCBI): domain Eukaryota; kingdom Metazoa; phylum Arthropoda; class Insecta; order Lepidoptera; family Noctuidae; genus Thalpophila; species Thalpophila matura. The sequence continues at coordinate 16,993,242 of OX419189.1, read as the reverse complement.
AGTACTATTTCGTGTGGGAGACAAGTTGAAAAGTGTCTAGCTCTGTTTAGTAATTAATAACTAAAAAAACCTTCCATATGTAGTGGCGCTAGCATAAAAAAATAGTAAATTAAAAATTAAAAAAACCCGACTGCAAAAAAACAACTAAAAAGTTCAAAACAAGAGCACTTTTCAAGCAGTCTGATGCAGTTGGTGGCAATTATTTGTGTTAAATCTTAGATTTTATGCCACCAACTGCATCAGACTGCTTGAAAAGTGCTCTTGTTTTGAACTTTTTAGTTGTTTTTTTGCAGTCGGGTTTTTTAAATTTTTAATTTACTATTTTTATTTTTCACTTTTTAGTTTTAATGTATGTTTTCGTAATCTTCTTTTTTGTTTGTATATCGTTAATACTTGAAATAAAAACTTAAATCAATAAGTAAGAATTAGCGAGAATGATTGCTTTGTTAAACAACTTTAAATCGTTATATATCCTAAACTATTATTTAAAATGAAAAATGATAAAAGGAACCTAAAGATGATTTTAAAATACCTATTCAACGACACCCCACTTGACATAGTTCATCAACTTTTTTTATTTTTATTTTGACAATATGGCGTCTGGTTGTCGCTGTGGTGAATTTTGATTACTGTTATGTCTTTAGTGACACTCGCAAGGTTAAGACGAATCGATTGACGTAAGAATTATCAAAATCGGCCTACGCATTTGGTCTCTAGAACGCCACATAGAAACAAACATACATACATACATACATACATAGACTGATAAACACATTACCCTCCTTTGCGTCTCGCAGTCGGGTAAAAAGGGTATGGTATGAATGTAGCACAGTAACGCCACGCTAATTTAACGCATTTAGACGGACACCTTTCAAGCACAGAGATGTTCCTCCTTTTTTTACACTCCATAAATCTGACACCTTTGTTATTTCCTTGACAACGGCCAAGAGTGAGTCGTCAAAATGCCTGTATTATGACAGATGACAGCATTACCACGCAAATCCTCCAATAAACCTATTTTAGCTATAGGAGCTTTATTGAGCGTTTATGAATATCGTGTGTTATTAAACGTTAAATGGCACTATTGAATGTTTTAACTAAAGAACGTTATAAACCTCCAATAAGATATTTATATGAATAAGACAGTACAACTATACCTTGCAGAAAGTCTTCAGCAATTCGGAGTTGAGTTCCATATCTCCATTCTTGAAGACATCAATATTTTCCACATAGTCCATGAACTTGGCTACGTCGGCATCACACCAGGGCTTTGGCAGACGTCCTTCAGCCTCCTCAAACTTATAAAGCGCAGCAAACGCAACGTGCAATTGTTGAGGGTAATCGAATTTGGCAAAGTCAGAAATAAGGAACTCTGGGCTGGCAAAGGATTCGTTCAAGGGCTTGAAGTGTATTTTCTTGGGCATTTTCACTTGTGTCACGATGCCTCCGCGGATGTATTTGGAGCAGTTAGTGGTGTCACCAATGCTGAAGGTGTATGGACCGAGCACTTTAATTTTGCGCGGCTCACAACCATTCAGCTCAGTCATGCCTTGGACCTGTAAGGTTAAATAATGAAGCATATAGAAAGAATTTTTGCTAAAAATGTTAAAGTGAGGAGACCACCTTAAATGGGTTTATAATTTATATTGATAAGAGGGAGTGAAATATAAATTAACTTTGTTTGTGATATGGTTGTAAATCTACATGATCCTTTGATTGGAGCTACTACATCAAATTATATTGGTTGTCTGTCACACAACAAAATAATCCGAAATAACTTAGCTAGTGAGCTAAAGCTGCAGCAACAGTTCAGTTTCAACTTAAACCCCAAGTAAAGCAGTTATTTATTACACTTTTCTACATTTAGCCATCCTAAATCCTTTCCTAATTAGGATTCTAACTGATTTGGACGTCAGCAAACTTGCTAAATGCTTCCACACATGACTGAATTCAGTAAAGTGTAATAACTGCTTATGTATAGTATTGCTGTTGTTAAAGGAGAGTCCAGTAAAATGTTTATATAATATAAGTTTTTTATCTTCAAGCATAAACCAATCCAATTTCATTCATAATATTGTATTCCCATAAAAAAACTCCTAATTATTTTTCCTAACATAATCTGCTTTAGAATTGCATCTAAAGCTATCTAAAACATGCTTAAAATCTTAAAACATAATCTAATAATAGAAATAGTTCAATACTATGAAAACTTGTATTATATTAAAACTTGTATTATATTAATGTACTGTCATAACTACAGATCGGATAATCGGATGCATATTTACCTAAACATTACTTTTATTTCGACGAAAAAATAATGTGGACATACCTTTTTGATTTTTTTAATAATACATACTTACTGATTATTTTATTAATTTGATAGTATTTCATTAATGTGTTAGACCGATTTCAATGAGATAGGAATGTATGTTGGTAATATTTGCATCAAGTCAGACAAAATTGTCCACACCTATATTATATATCTACTTTTACGTACAACTCCAAGTGTTAATATAATAATATTATTACTGAAAAGAAATGTTTTTAAAAGTTTTTAAGATAAACAATAAATTTATTCTGAGGCATGTCCATATTATTGTGGCAAAAGGTGAAGTGTAGGTAAATATGCATCCAATATCCGATCTCTAGTCATAACTTTGTTAGCAGTGAATATTGTGTTTGTTCATGTTATTGCAGCTATTTCAAGAACAACTGCATTAATTACATTAGTAGCAGGTTAGCAGGTGCAACATGAAACCATAAAGCCCATCACAAACGTAGCTATAATATATATTAATATATCGGTATAATGTATTGGTGACATCATAGAAATATATAGCTGCGTGTGTGGTCACTCGAAAATTTATATAGAAAATATGTCGTAATACGCCTTGCTATGATTCATATTTATATATATTATAGCTACGTCTGTGACGGGCTTTACTGTGTAATAACCATGGTAACTTATAAACCATGATATAATGTAAACCTCTTTTATTACATAAAAAAAAAGTTTAGTCTCATTCTCAATTCTTGAATCATCTGATACTCAATCAACTGAACCATCAGATAATTTCTAGGCAATCATTAGAATATCTGTTAAAAAATAGATTAGTAAGCTTAGGAATAGGTATTATAATCTTTCTCAGTGGGGGGGGGGGGGGAGGGGGATTAGCATGGCAAGCGTGCAATGCCCCCTGAATCAGGGATAGCTTAAATTTTATACATTCATTTTTTTATAACAATTTTGCTGGCAGGTAGGAAAAATATCACATACAAAAATCGCCCTCGCCTAGAATGAAATCCGAGGAATTAAATGAGAGGATTTCATCATCATCCACATACTAAGTTTAATTAGATTGGATGATAATTATAAGACTGATGACTACGTAAGTCATCAACGTCTATTTTATACATGACAGTATTACGACATAAACAGTGTTTCTGGCAGATATTCAAAATATTTAATCTTATAGGTCAAGGATGTTCAATGGTGGCCTGCGCGGTAATAACACCATAATATTGACACTGAATTTGTTGTTTGGTGAGGTAACAATCAATCATTATCAAGGAGGAAACTATACATTCTGTGCGATAGATGGGTGTCCAACATATACTCAGGAGGGGTTACTGCATAAAATTGACCAAACATGAGGATTGATAAGTATTGCAACAAATTGTGTAACATTAAAAAATACAAACCTCGCTAAAAGTGACATGGTCACCGTCTTCCAAGCCATGCCGGGTGTCATCAAGGCAGGTGACCACTGCCTCGTACTCATGTGTGATGTCAGCAATCATGGCTGACACGGGATTCTCTCCAGTTACATCTACTACTGTAAACTCAGGTCCGAAGTCACAGAACACTCTAGAAAACAGTCCCCGAGTGTCTGCTATGACAAGAGCTATGTTGTTTGAGTGAGTGAAGGCCGCCACGCGTTCCTGCTCGGCCCTGGAAGCACCAGTGAGCACTACCACACTGAACTTGCGCAGGAAGTCTTCAGTGAGCGGGCCGGTGTACGCAGTAGTAGGCACATAGTGGTTCAGCTCCAACAGCTGTTCGCAAGACGCCATAGCCCTATTTTGGCCGATCGACTTCTCCGACAGGTAGAACTGCGATGACAAATCAGCCACCGTACAATTCCGCTCATCATGAAGAGTCACCGACTTCACTCCGCCGAGGATCACATTTTTCGCTACCTCCAAACCGAGACCCCCGAGCCCCGAAATAAGCACGTCCGAGCTGGCCATCCGCCGCATGGCGTCATGACCCAGCACGTATAGCTGCCGCGAGTACAAACTCTCGTCAATCTCATCTTCCACACGCGTCCCATTGTTCGCCATTGCCGAGTTGTTGGAACGTGATTCTCCTGTATTTAGTTTCCGCTTTTTCGCCGGGGGGTCAACGGAATTATCGGCGACTTCAGCACTAGACATCGGGCACGAACGCGCACAATTTTGCCAGAATTTTGCTTTGCGTTTTAAATTCAGAAGAAATAATCTTCAAATAATGGAAAGCGACATTCGCGCTTCGTCAAGGCCCGCTTACTCACTGTCTTGAAGTTAGATGCGAAATACGTGGAAAATGACCTGCGGAAATGATATTTATGTTTGGTTATTTTCTGATAATTTGTTATTAACGAGGATTTTGATGAACTTATTCCGTCACTGATAATTTCACTTTCAAGTTATATTAATTTCGAACCGGACTATCAATGATCGGCAAGTATCAGCAAGGAACTTTAAAGTTTTATTTGTGAATTTTTATAATTTTTTATGTAGGGCAACATTGAACACATTGAATAGGTACAGTCCAAATAAGTTTTTTAAACTTGTTCTAGAATGTACTATTTTTAATCATTCAAAGGCTTTAGTCTGTATAATTACACTACAGCTTTACTATAAACCAAATAATTACTAAATAATAAAGTATCAGTACCTACTTAATATAGTGTTCTGCTTTACATTGCGGCTGGTAGGGCTTTATTTATGAAAATTATTTTTAAAATATGATTTTCTAAAAGTTTACTTCATTGTTATTTTTTAATAGTACCTAGTCCCTGGTAAACTAAAATATTTATTAAATAGAATGCATGCAAAACTATAACCTTTTTCATTTCGACGTGGCCTTGAAAAACCTATTTGCATCGTATCCGAACAGCCTACTATTATTTCGACATGCAACACTAAATCTGTCAAACGTCAATCAATCTGACACGCAACTAGCTTCAGCTGCCCAAGAAGGGCGAAGAGAAAAAAAAAAAAAAAAAAAGCAACTAGCTTCAGAGCAAACATTCCATTTTGTTTCAATCCGTGGATTTTATTTCAAGTTCACGACACGGTGTAATTCTGACTCGACGTACGAATATATTGTTGTCGTACTGATCGCGAGTGAAAGGAGTTCGGGCAGCATGACTACTGTGTGAAACTGTTGATATTGAAAAGATTGTAAAGTCCTTGTATTCTTTTATTTTGTTTCGTGTGTTTAAAATTGTGAAAAATGGTACAGGAGTACGTGTCTCCAGTAAGGGTACATAAGTATTCCTTCGAGATGGTGATGGCCGTGAGTATTATCACTAATATTATTTAATAAATAGGTGATAATTGTGTGAATATTGACGGTAACATATTGTGGTGGCAAGGTTAGTCATCATAATTGATAAAAACTTTCATATGGGCAATGGGCCACAGTTGTGTTTGGTCAACACGATTTCTTAATCTACTGACTGCTGTCTTGTGCAATGCTTACCTCCGAAATATTTGTTTAACTTCAAGAGCATTGACTTTGAATTTTAATTGCTATACCTATAGCATAAACTTTAAAGTTTACAAAAACATGTGCCAAAAAATGTATTAGGTGCAATGGTCATCAGATTTTGTTTTTGTATCTGTAGTTTCTTTTTCAATTTTGTTGGAATCTTAATCTTGATCTATGTATGCTTCCTAATATACCCACACAAGGATAGACATAATTATACAGTTTGCAGTTTACTTAGTGAAATAATAATTTATTTACATAAATATTTACAATAATAGGGCCATAAACTATAAGGTAAATAATAATTGGATTTTACCAGAACTAGGATAATATACTGGTACTATATATATGTGGTATCTCAGGTATCTGAATAATAAGTCATAATGGAAATAATATTCAACACTTCAATCAATCAATACCTTTAATAAATTTAAATATTTATTACACAAATGCAATAACTAATTATTAAACACTACAGGATGTCTTCTGTGGTGGTTAGGTACATACTTGTAGAATGAGGAAAAATCTGTTCTCTAGTAATAATGAATAAATTAATAGTTATTACAGACTTACGCTGAGTTGCAGAAAAGGTAATTAAGTTTTAAAGGAAACTTTAATAATAGAAATTGTATGGGTAATGCCTCCATTAATATTTAATGATCTTTCTGCAACCGACCGTTAGCTTAGTAACTTGTAAGATTATGGTTATCCTTCAATTTCTATAATTTACTGCCTATTACAGAATATTGCTGGGCAAAGGTCGGATGGCTTGCAGCCTTAAAGGAGGAGGGTCGGTTTTAAGTAGCAATAAATAAATGATTATGTATAACCACAATGGCCACAACATCTTTTTGGTGATTTCATAGAGCTGTTCTTGCTTGTCTTATTAGGTCATATTAAAACTACTGGCTCTCATGACCTGTTACATGGTTTTCTTAAGAAACCCTGAAAAGAGTAATTGGTCCATGACTATGGCTCTTTCCTCTAAAGGCCATTCCAGACTAACCTGCATGGTTCTTACATAATTTAAAATTGTCTGGACTTTAAAAGAGACGTTGACCTTTGAGTTTGTTTCGGTGTTTCTTCTCAGAGGTACTCAGGTAGAAAACACCGACCTCATCTAGTAGAGCAGCCCACGTGCTCCTGCACTGCCCGGCGGTTGCAACATACAGGGCAAAGTACTTTGGCAACCCAGGTACTCTCCGCGAGATAGTCAGCAACATTGGGGCGCTGCTGGCCTTTCTCGGGGAATTGGGATGGGTCGAATAGTCTCCCACCCGTTCCCACCCGCACGCAAAATACGCACTTTGACGTGGAGTTGCGGACACCAGCCCGTTATACAATACAATACAAACACCGACCTCATCTAGTAAAAAATATTGATGTGTAAAAGCATTATTTATAACCTACTTAGAAGAAGAAGAAGTAACAAACATACACACACACAAACTTTCACATTTATAATATTAGTGTGATCCTAATAAATGGTGTTAGGCAGGCTATTTATGGACTCCAGGTTAAGAAACCCTGTGTTAGATCCTCTATCCACCTCCATGCTATCAGAATATTGACACTGCGGCATTTAATTTTAAATGATGCATATCCCAATAGATACTTTTTCTTTCTTTCTGAATTTTGGTGTTGGAACCATTTTCTATACTATTATAAAATTGTAAACAAGCTGTGTCTGTACATTGAAGATATTCCAGAAAAAACAGCCGGGATAAATGATAAATGATATTTATTTTGTAAATAGGTTAAAAATAACACTTTTACACGTCAACACATTTTTTAAGCTAGATGAGTTCGGTGTTTCCTATATGACTACCTTTGAGAAGAAACACCGAAACAAACTCAAAGGTTGATGTCTCTTTTAAAGTCCAGACAATTAAGATAAATTGTGTAAGAACCATGCAGGTTAGTCTGAAATGGCCTTTAGAGGAAAGAGCCATACAGATTTGAGTGGACCTGACCTGACTGTGCACGCATGTGCTGGGTATCGTGGTAGCTCAACCCAGACTTAGGGAGCTCAACGACCCGACGAACATTACCATCAGAGAGGACATTTGGGTAGGCCCCCTAAAGTACTCAAACTGTCAGACTGAACTTGAGATCTATAACAGTAACATAATAACCCACATAGTACTCACATTTACAATAATTATAATCAATATATTATCATTATTATCACATTCAATGTCATTTTGTATATAAATTGTTTCAAAAGGAAACATAGGGTACTGGGATGTAACTATAGGTACCCAAAAAGATTTATTTTTTATTTTTTGTCTGTTTGTGCGGATTTTGATGTGGTTTTCACAGTTCGATAGCTTGGGGTCCAACTTAAAATCTAAGCCATGTTTCATCTAACTCTGATCAGAGGAACCAGAGATACAGCTTGACCTTTTGGTAGTACTAGCCACTCTACACTGCGGAGGTCATTTAAACTGGTCACTTCACTGTAGTCCACGCGGACGGAGTCGCGGGAAAAATCTAGTATTATTATATTTTTATTTTTTTGTGATGCCTATTTAAATCATAGGTATTATAAAATATAGTACCTACTTGAAGAAAAAATAAATATTTCCTAAAGTTTTTTTTTTTGCAATCAATAAATACTGTTGTAAAGTTATTGTATTTAAAATTTAGTTTTGAACAGTAGAAATGTTTCTAATTTTGTGATCAAAGTTGTTATGTAAGCTATTTCTAACTATGTGCCTGACATGCAATATGTAACACTACCACTTACTGTAATTATAACTTTTATAACATGTAAGTAGAATATTTACATTATTTTTATGAATGCTTGTCCTACTGAGCTTGTTTCAGTCATAAATGCATGTAGGTATTGCCAGAAATTCTGTAGAATTTAAATAAGAGTCGTCAAAAATAGGATTCCAACGTGTTTGTTACTCCTTCACGCTGAAACGGCTGGTCAGATTTGGATGAAATTTGCGAAAGAGGTAGCTCGGGACCTGGGGAGGCACATACGCTTTTTATCCATTTGTACGCAGATGAAGTCGCGGGCATCAGCTAGTATTTGATATAAGAGTCCTGATTTTTCCCTTTAAATCAAAATTCAGCATTTAATTTAGGATTAAGAAACCTACTTGACAATAACAATCAAGCTTCACAGCAAAGAGACAACCCTAGCAAAAAGAAAACACTAGAAGATTACAAAGACACCTAAAAGTAGTAGTATAAGGGCGAGAACAGACAACCGGAATGCCTCTCCGGAATTAAGAAACTGAATGAGGTATTTTACGTCAAATTGAACGATTTCGTTCATAAATTGAATGATTGCGGCATTCACTTTGATGTAAAATCACTCATTCAGATTCCTAATACGGTAGTGGACTACTCTTAAAAAAGTACAAATTAATTATTTTATTCCAAAGAAGGAATAGGAATAACAAAAAAGTAAAAACAAAATTAATAATTTATCACAAAATGGAAAGCATAGAAGCTTTTAAAGTTTTTGGAGGGAGTATCGCTCCGTCTTTGTCGCGCGAAGCGGACATAGGTGGTGTTATGTCACTTATCATGCATGCCGTCCGTGTCTAGCAAATCATTTTAAAACGCTTATAACTGCCAATTTTGTAGATGTTTCATCGGTTTTTTGGTGTTAATTATCTTTTTTCAAATAGTTTACAGATTCACAATAAAAAAAAATAGTCCGGTACCGTATTCCGGAGGGGCATTCCGGACGTATGTTCTCGCCGTTAGTCTATGCAAATAAACCCCCATAAATAATTCAATGAAAATTGAATATTATACACACAACACTAAAGATTTAAGCACCAATAAATCCTGTACATTAATGGCTAGTCTAGTCATCTCGACCAGCCATAAAAAAGCAAAGAGATTGTCTATGCATCAAATTCCTGTTCATTCGCATCACACTCAGAATGTGAAAGATGTAGTGACTTCCCAAGGCTAAACCCACAGTTATCTAAACTAATATTATAAAGAGGATAGATTTGTTCTTTTGTATGTTTGTTTGTAATGAATAGACTTAAAAACTACTGGACCGATTTGAAAAAATCTTTCACTAGAAGAAAGCTACATTATCACTGAGTAACATAGGCTACATTTTATCCCGAAAAAATGCACAGTTCCTGTGGGACACGCGGACGAAGTCGCGGGCAGAGTGCTAGTAGGTACACGGTAATTACATATCTCTGATGTTTTTATTATCTTTTCCTTGTCTTTCAATGTTAGAGACGTGATTGTATGACAAAGGAAAATATGCGACTGTTATGCTCCGAGCGACATTTAAATATGGTAATTTGTACATGAAATATCCATTTATGTTTTTTAATATACCACATTCACAATCATGATCTATGCCAGGGATACCCAACGTTTTTTACGCTGTCTCTCTGAAAGAAAAAATATGTAACTCACTTTTCAATTATTGAGGGGAGGGTTGGGAGATGGAAATTAAAACACTAATCCAGTAGGTTATCAAATCTGTCAGTACTTAAGATTTTGCGGGGTTTAAGCCCTACCTGGACCCGCTCCTGAGGAAAAAACAGCCTGGCAAAGTTGAACATTAGCTGTCAGCGATTTGGACTTTCATATTTTTTTTGCCCCGCAATTCGTATCTAAAACAATATTTATTTTATTCAAGCAGAAAACCAATTTCCGGAATAATTACATTTAGTTTGTGGTCTAAGAACGAAAGTAGAGCGACAATGAAGCTCGTGAGATTTTTGCGGATATTCCTGATGTACGCCGATAAAAGTATAGGTACACATTCATTAAACAAACATTAGATAAACAATGCTTTTACTGCTTGTCTATTTAACACGTAAATATTGTATGTGAGATAATGGGGACTACATAGTACACAGTACCATCGTTACAGGTTAATCCTAATTTGCGACTATTGACGTCCGCACATTGACCACGCACACTAAGGTTCCGTAGTAACGAGTATTTCAGTATCTGATTTTTATAGCTTTAGAAGCGTTTAGGTAATCAAATATTCACCTAAATAATAGTCACTTTGAAACCTTTATGTTATTTACAAAGACCTATTCAACGATACCGCACATGAAGAAGTATGCGAAAATATTTTTTTTCATCCCTCAGTTTCATATGTGGACTTGTGGAGTGCCCCCCTATTTTTTTTTTTAGTAATTTGACTACACTCCTTTACGGCGGTTCGCAGAAGACACATGTGAACTTTCACCTAATAGTTTCCGAGTAAAATGGCTGGGACAGTGTACGTCATCATCATTCTCCTGCCCTTATCCCAATTATTTGGGGTCGGCGCAGCATGTCTTATTCTTCCATACATCTCTCTCAGCCGTAATCTCACTAGTCACCTCTTTCTGGCCATATCATCTTTCACGCAGTCCTAATACATCTGTTAATTCCCTTCCTCTTCCAGTCATCGTTCCTACATTCCAACTTCCACACCTCAATCTCATTTCTTTCACTCCTCGAGCTAGCTTCTTACATTGCACCCGCTCGCTGTGGTACGACAACCCTTGTCCACTTCTCACAGTAGCTGGGTGCTGTCCCTGCGTCCGTGTACGTATACTGGCCAAAATTGACCGTTTTTGCCATTGGTTACAGAACCCTAAAAAGACACTGCCAGAACCTTTATTCTGCAAATCGTTGGCTGAGTATGCTCCAAACTTCGCAACAAACTTCAGTCATACTATGAATCTTAGTTTATAGTTGAACCAGCAGTAGCGACGATCGTTTAACCGTGAAACCGACACAATACCGCCAGGCATGCCGCAATTGTGCGGGGCCCATTACCAAGCTCTTTTCACTCTGCGTGTGCAGAATGGTAAGCGTGCATTATACACTGATACCGTTATAGGCTGTCACATGCTGGGTTTTAAGATAGCGTTATCAATACCTAAGTACATAACGACACGTGAATGTTATCATAATATTATGAACTCAATGTTATCAAGAACAAAGATTTGTTTGTGTGATAACTGTGATAAGGGATTGATTATTCGATTGACAGGTGTATTTTCGTAAATTATAATGTTCTTGTCATTGTAGGGTATATTATAGTTCTAGGAAATCACGTTTTTAACTAGGTAAGTACCCCATAATGACTACATAGAAGTGTTTTTCTGGAAACCAAGATCGATAGCGTAACTTTCTGCGAAGTGCGAAAATAATAACCACCAAGTCGTGACCACGGTAATGCGCAATACCCATTTAACCAATAGCCTCGCAGTTAGTTACAGTATGATACTTAAATATTTGCTAACCAAAATATTGCAGATTTCACAATAAAAACCAATCAAATTATTTTATCACCAAGTTTGTGTACCTAACGAATAGAATAATTGGCGAAATACCTTTTATCTTAGTTGAATTAACCAATTTCAAATATCAAATGGTAAGTAACTAATTCAACCTTTGTTGTATAGCATAAATACAATTTTTTAATCGTCCTCTAATCTCTCTATAATTACCACTTAGCGATAACGGAATACCGGAATATTCCGATACCGGAATACCGGATCGATTTTTAGATGGATATCTTAGCCACTATATCCATGATTAATCAGTCTGGTGCTAAGAGAAATTAAGGTTCCCTTTACCGGCAGGCAGAATAATGGTAATCAATCATAGAACCTGCAGTAAATCACCTGTATAAATCGTAAAATAGCAGATTAAACCGATTTAAATTTTAAGTTACGGCACCAATTAAGTTTATGCAGCTTACATTTCACATTAGTCAGAGATAAATCGGAGCGAAACGTCTTAAAATGCCGCATTATGACGTTTTGATAGTATGAGCACAACAATGCTAAATGATTTCACACAATTATACAGAAACGCTCAATGTTACCGACACGTGCGAACCCACGTGATCACGTATAGTACGTGATAATTATAGCTGTGGAAGATTTGTTTAGTAAATCCTTAAATTTATTTTACACTGCTATAATCATCATCATCATCATCATCAGCCCGTATTAGTCCACTGCTGGACATAAGACTGCTGCTATAATAACTGCTATAATAAGACGCAAAATTCCTTGAAAAAACGATACCTATTATTGTCTCTAATAATATAGGTGTTTAAGGTCTCTGATAGCCATTTAGCCAATAAAGAAAATAACGTGTCTTGTTTCCAGCGCACCCCAGAAAACAAGCTTCGTCAAATTCAATACTTTTTCTATCAGAATCGTTTTTAGTCGTTGTAATTGCGCACCAGGATATCGGGTAACAGTTTTGCGTTTGATATTATTGCAAGAAAAATGAAACTTGATTTTGCAAGCTAAGAATCTTCATTATATTTTGAAATAAAGCTGAGTAGGTACTAGTAGGTAGTCCTCACCATTTGCAAATATGTAGATCCTACTTAACGTTAGATTCCGAGAAAATCCGACATTTCTCAGACATCTGGTTACTCTAGTGTAGTCCCTTAGCTTTTAGCATAGATAATACTTTATACCGCTCTTTACTTTATGGAACTGACACAGAGACAATACCTGATTGTTATTTATGTAGATACTATTAATAACAACGTATTTTGTTATTAATTTAAAGTACACCATATTAATTTCTAACCTATTTGGTAAACAGAATAATTAATCTTAAATCCTGAACTATGATCTTCTGAAGCAGATTATAATTATTTATTAGTAATAGATATCACGTGTTTGTCTTATGGAATAAGCAGGCACTAGTGCGAGCATGCGCAATCAATAATAGAAATAGAAAAAAAAAAAAAATGCTGTAGTTTTTGTTATTTTTCGTTGTATTTAGTCGTGCTCAGATTACGTATTACAAAGTTCATTAATTTTATTTCACGGTGATCTGAAATATAATTTATAACGATGTAGTAATCTCCATTCGCTAGTAATGGCATCGCGGTTTAGAGGTGATGATTTTTTTGATATATGGAATGGCAACCCTGCTTTGACACTTCTTTTTTCGCGCGTTCGCGGCATCGCATGCAAAAATGGTTTCGGAAGAAAAACTATTTAGAAAATTGTGTAAATCCAGTAAAAAGTTGAAGCAGCATCATCGTAACAAATGTTGGAGTCACGACAGTGAGCGGAACCGCAGTCGCAGCCTTAATTGACGCAGTACTTACCGACCGTGAGCGGAGCCCCTTGCGTACCGATACTCCGGATAATGAAGGTAAGTCTTTTTGCAGGATTTACAGTGCAACGAAATCAAGGAACGTTCCTGGCTATGTTAACGAGCATATATACCGTGTTGGTACGAGATACTTTAAACACGAAGATCAACTTTGGTACGAGATACCAACTTTGATGTAAAACAGAATTCTGTTGTCGGTACGAGATACCGATTCTGCTGCTTGCACAGGTCATCATATGCGCATTTAACTGTACGAGATACGGTATAATGCAAGCAAAATGCTCTTGAGAAAACCTCCAAGGTTTTTCTCATATTTCAGATGAAGTCATCGGTCAGTGTGAATTCATCCCTCAAAACTTGGCCCTTGGGGATCAGACTGAGACCCAAAATGTCCAGACCCGAGAGGTTGAACAACAATTGGAACCGCCAGAAGCAGAATGAAGAGTCATTACAATTGCTGGGCCAAGAGTATGAAGTGATCAAATAAAATAAAAAAGTATTATTACCTAAATAATGATAATTGTAAATGTTGGAACTAACATATACATATAACATGATCTAAGATGGGGAGAGATGACATCCTAAAATTGCATAATTTGCCTGTAATCTGTCAACTTCTGGATGCCTACTATATGAAAAGTAGGGGCAGTGATCTCTGAAAGTGGGAAGATTAGAGACAAGTGTATTGTTTACCAGCAGAAACAAATGGGTACTGCACCAATTTGTAGACAAGACCATGTCAAACATAATTAATGACTCTATAGAAAAAACATGCTCAAATCTCAGTGGAAAAATTGAAACTAAACAAGAAGGTCACTAGTGGCCCCAGTTAGACATTTCCTAGAAATGACTCATAATACAACCAAAAATGAACTTCTCTATGGAGAGCAGCTAAGATCACAAATAATACATAGGAAACAGGAGTGTTTCATCCCAACAAATGAATCAGCACCAACCAGCCAAGCCGATGACATGAGGTGGGCCATGAAGCCAACCACAGCCTTCGCACCACAAGATGACCTACAACCCACAGCGTTCCGAGAGAACCCGGGGTGCCCACCACAAACTCAGCAGGACATAAGGTACATGCTGCCAATTTAAAACTACTTTGCTTTTTGGATGTCATTGACAAATGACCCCATTATATTGTAGTGAATTAAAGGATATTATATTCCTTTTATGTCTAATCCTCATCAAAATATAGCCCCTAAAAATAATTTATAAAATAGTAAAAATCTTTTACAGTTGGGGGCTATGACACCATGCTGTCATACAAAGAGAAAGATTTCAAAGATTTTATTTGTACCTAAACCTAATGGCATACAAATATTTATACTAAATATAACATAATACATATTGGTACTAAATCATTTGAATAAGTTCATAGAAGTTAGCCATTAACCACAGAGGATAATATAAGGACTGCAATAAGGTTAATTGATCATGGTTATTGTATGTGTTACATAGATCTTATGGTAGGTATCATACCTATTAGCACATAAAGCCAATGAACATAGGGAGTACCTCCATTTTGAATTTTATGAAACTTTATATGAATTTACAGCATTACCTTAAGGGTTGTGTATGGCACCGATTGTGTTCACCAAATTATTAAAACCAGTGGTTGGTAATCTAAGAAATTTAGGCTCCCTATCTACAATCCATATTGATGATTATTGATGTATCGGCCAAACATATAATATTTTTGTTTGGAAGTGCTTGGGCTTCATTATTAATTTTGAAAAACCAACACTTTGCCTAGTAAATATTGCAAATCTCTTGGATTAGAAACCCCATGTCATTGTACCTTGAGCTACCTTTGGGAAAATGAAATATAATTATAATTCCTAAAATTACAAAATGCTAAATAAGAGAATTTGCTAAGTTACTGGGCACTTTAGTAGCAGCATGCCCAGCCACACTATATGGTATGGTATATACAAATACTTGGCATTAACTAAATCAAAAGACTAAATCATCAACTATATTATGTTAATGTCAGACCTCCAGTGGTGGACGGATAACATAACGCATAACAGCAAACATTTTAAGCCAATAAATCTCGATTCACATGTGTATCTGTATACAGAATCTGTATACAGATACACATGTGAATCGAGAAATCGAGAAACATCTGATGTTTCTCTATCAGGTTGGGGGTTCATTGCAATGGTGAGAGTGTTGGAGTCCTATGGTCATAATCAAAATATCACATATACCACTGAGACCTAATGGCTGTATATTTTGGCTTAAAATGCTTTGCAAAATCAAAAAATAACTGATATTCTTCTTCGGATTGACAACACCACCACCATAACATGCATTATTAAAACGGGTACTTAGGGTTCAATTTCCACATCTCAATAATGTTAGTAGAAAAATATGGGATTGGTGCAAAGCTATAAATGTTCATATCAATTCAGGCATCTTACATAAAATCTAAAGATAATTTTGCAGATGAGGAATAAAGAAATTTGACTAACATTGACTCTGAGTGGGGATTATTAATAGAATATGCATTCAATCAAATTGAGAGAAGGTTAGGCAAGCCAAGTACCTACCTATTGATTTATTTGCTACCAGGATTAACGCAAAATGCTAAAACATACCTGTGTATCATGACATAGAGACCTATATGTATATGCATTTCAAATAGATCCCTTTACACTACACTGTAGCAACTAGATAGATAGATAGATAGAATATACTAGGTACTTCTTTTAGGCATTTCCACCCTTTGCGTTAATTACAAAATGTCTAAAAAATAAAAAACGACAAAGCTAAGGAGACTTCCCTGTGGACTTGTCAGCCATAGTACCTATGGTGCTTTTCAGCCATGGTACCCCATTGGCAAAAATGTTGATGGGTACAAACCAGCAATATTTCAACCTGCCGGTTAATTGTTCTACCTACTAACTACAATTGTTACTATGCCCTTCCAGTACAGAACACCCATTGAGCAGTTCACTTACTCTGGCAGTGAACATCTTCTGCGGGAAACATTCAGATGCAGAGGTTTGCCAGAAGGCTCACAAAATATTATGTTATCATCTTTTTTCACCAGGTATGTTAAAGCAATACAACACAACATGCAAGAGCTGGTAGTCATTCTGCAAACCCCACGGGATAGAAATCTATACAGATTCAATACCGGATGTAATAAATTAACTCAATGAAATAATAAAAGAAATCTAGCCTACGGCTCGTTAAATTCTGCTAGATCGGCACTCTCCCTTCTGAATAAATGAAGAGTTTGGTAGTGACGATCACAGGCATAAAGCTTTTCTTTAAAGGCCTTTATAGAATTAAACCCACTTTGTAAGTATGTTAATACTTGGGATCCTTCGATAGTGCTAAGATTCCTGACAAATTAGGCCGTTAATAAGGATTTAAATTTAGGAAAATTAAGTAAAAAGCTTGTCACTTAATTAGCTCTTGCTACTGCTCAAAGGGTGCAGACTTTGTCGGTAATTAAAATAGAAGATACATCCATGTATCAAAACATTATACATATAGGTACCTACATAAAAATTTCTGATCTTATAAAAATATCAACTTCATCACTTAAATTACCATTTTGTGACCAAAACCCCGTAGTTTATCCAGCTAGAGCTTTAAAACAAACATTGGGCAAACATCAACTATTAGGAATGGTGAAAAATAGGTATTTGCTATTAACTAGTAGACAAATTAATAAGATCCAAACAAACAATTAGAAAGTGGATTAAATCAGTCATGAACATGAAGGAAAGCGGAGTCAACACAAAAATATTCACCAATAATATTCACAAATATTAATTAATAAATTAAATATTTACCATTAGGAAAATGGCAGGTTGGTCGGACACCTGTCTCACGTTTGCGAAATTTCGTGATGTACCAGTTAATTGCTCCACATGTAATGTTCCACATGACAGCTTTATTAATGCTGTCTTTACTTCCAACATAAAGATATACCTACCTAGCTTTTTGCGTTCACATAAAATAAATATAGGTATAACGTTTATGTTTACCTAACGTTCAAAGGTTTATTGTTAATTATATTTTCAAATATTTAAAAATAGTGTTATGGTTTAGTTATTATGACAACGGTAATTGGCCAATTATTATTTATAAGTACTTTGTCTAATAAATTTTACCAAAGTATTTAATTAAGTTATTATGATACAAGATTCATAAAAATATCAAGAAGAAATATATAAAATATTATTTATTTTGAATAATAATTATTTCTAAGCTAAGCTACCTAATGGAGCTTTTCTTTTGAAAGTTTATGTAATTATTGTGGAATGTTTTAAGTTATTTGCTATTTGATAAATACTGATTAAGTATATAAACTAAATTCAGCAGAAGTGCTAATAATATTATGAGTACTTAAGCAAATACTCAAACCTCAAATAAAGGTTGCTTCTTATAAAGCTGTTTTCTCCTTTTAGTCAAAATAATACTAGCCCATGTCGACTTAATACTCTAAACAGCTACATCGTTATAAATTATATTTCAGATCACCGTGAAATAAAATTGAATAATCAGACGAACTTACCTTAAGTGAAGTCCGATTATAATTTTATGAACGGTGATCTGAAATATAATTACCCACCCAGCCCATCCTGTATTGGAATAACAGTCCCTTGTCGAATGGGCCAACAAAGCAACGCTATCTCTAAAAAAGTGTCAAAGCAGGGTTGCCATTCCATATATCAAAAAAATCATCACCTCTAAACCGCGATGCCATTACTAGCGAATGGAGATTACTACATCGTTATAAATTATATTTCAGATCACCGTTCATAAAATTATAATCGGACTTCACTTAAGGTAAGTTCGTCTGATTATTCAATTTTGACTGTGTGTTAATCATTCAACATTTTAAGGATATTCTAGTATGACTAGCATAGCATATAGGCGTCAAATCTTGCAATCCTGATTATCTATGGAACTCCTGAAAAGTTGAACATTTAATTGTCAGCCTGCGAATTGAGGTTTAACTAACAATATTCTGTTAGAACTAAAACAATTTTCTAGTCGAAAGTCACCAAGTTTCATTCACAATATTTCTCAATATTTAATAGAAATCATTCGTCTCAAGGGGTAGTACTTAGCAGCCACGTTTAGAAATAGAACAGTCTATCACAATACAATAAAGTTAAAAATTGAACGAAATCTTCAAAATTAGTGAGTTTCTCTTGCCATGGCCGATTGTTTTGAGTTCATTTTATTATTAAGTTTGTAACAATAGTTTTCCGACTCTATTTCCTAAGTTTTAAGGTAAAGTTTTGAATGATAGTATAATATCCCAGTCACGCCTCGGTCGACGATCTGAATGATTTATTTAGCTGTGGTTTTGGAAATGGAAATCGTGATTCATGCTTGCATGTTTTCTGGGCTTAAAGGAAGGCTTTGGTAGTAAGTTACAAGTACCCTATCTATTGAAATTTTACTGAACTGTCCTCGTTTTTGCTCTAGATGAGAAAATCATACTTATTTCAGTGCTAGACGATAATCTAGTGAGAAAATATCCCTTTGTTTCTGAGTTACTGCTTAATGATGAGTTAGCTAAAACAATTTTTCACCAGGCTGAATCTGCTTCGCCATCAGCGCCAAGGGAGATTGGAAGAACTTATTGATCTTGGTTAAACAGGTCTAACAATTCTGGTATTAATTACTTTCAATAAAATCTTGCAGCATACCCGACTAATTATCTATCATTAAAGGTGCGTTTACAAAATAGACCGCACCACTAGGTAGGTATATTGACACGGCCAAAAGCACAAATACGCAATTATAAATGCGGGAATAATAAGTAAGTAAACAAATTTGCAAGCTGCTGCTTACAAGCGACACAGGGTCCACTCACAACACTCACAATGTGGACTTTCATTTTATTAGAATTTTTTGTACAATAAATCAAGACAAGTAAAATAAACCTTAATGCCACCCATTAAGGTTCATGTCTATTAGCAAAATACGTGAAAAAGTAGACGGGACTTTTTATTTTTTTTCTGAGATTATTTGTAACATTTTCGTAATTATTTTTTGTATCGTTTTGAAATGACTATATCTGCTTACCTAGGCAATTTTTAAAGAAACAAGATTATGTCAATAAATCAAGAAAAATAATCCTAAACTCAAGCTCGTATCGTCAATTTTGTGTGAAGAGGCAATGGGAAATCGTTTTTACGATATCAAAAACCAAAATTTTAATATTTTTTTCTGTATAAATTAGAAATAAAGGAGTAATCTATCCATTTTTGACAGATTTGTAAACGCGTCCGTGTTTATGGCAGTTTCTTCTTAATGGCTATACGCTCATAAAATGATGTTTCTACTTCAAAAACATGTTTCGAACAGACATCGAACCCCCGACCTTGGAACGTTACAAACAATATTGTCTCAAGTGCATTGATAGTTTTTAGAAAGTCCGTGTCGAGCCATTGTTTTCCAATGATATACAGGCAGGCTAGACAGCAGGTTAGACAGTGGAAATATTTTAAGGGGTACTCATCATTATGAACAACTTTTACTATGGGACCAAGCCTGAAATCGCGAAAAAAAAATCAGCTATTCCATACATTTATGTTCACACTAGCTGTGCCCGCGACTCCGTCCGCGTGGAAGTCGGAAAATAACATGAGGTCGTTATTTCATTAAAGAACAATGATATGTAGGTAATAGGAATGCTACTTCATCATCTGCATAAAAACCGACAACAATAATAATATTATGCCACCACACCACTCCAAATACCATGCAGCACACAGAATCGATCAGTACCAATCTTACCCCTACTGTTTCACCAATCGTAACGACACACATATCTGATATCATCTATCACCAATCACCACCACGCAATTAACATATCACTAACCTATTACCAATTAACTGCAATGATTACGTATCACCACTCGCATGATACGCGTCGGCGATACAGATACGGTGATTACATTGAACAAATACATTATGTGGACCATACATTATGTGGACCGGACATTATGTGGATAATACATGTTAGCAAAGTTACTCCTGACTGATAGATTTTTTGTAATAACTTTTGATAGAATGGACCGATTTTAATGAAATAAAGACTAAATGTTACCTTCAGATACTGCCTATACATTTCTTTCTACTTTCTCATAATCAATTCAGTAGTATTGATTTGATGCGTGTTCAAACACACAGACAAACAGACAGACAAACCGACAGACAAACAGACAGACAAACAGACAGACATTAATTCTAAAAATGATAGAAATTTACTTTATTACTTATTCTTAGTCCCCCATATTATTTTTATGCAAATATATGCAATGTACAGACACGTGGAATTTACATTCTTATTATAAGTATATAGATATCTCTACAAAATGGAGGGAACAGCTGATTTTTTTTTCGCGATTTCTTGATTGGTCCCATAGTAAAAGTTGTTCATAATGATGAGTGCAATGAACCCTTAAAATATTTCCACTATTTAACCTGCCACCCTGTAAATATATTTTTTTTTATAAGTCCGATCTTAATTATCTGTAGAAGAAAAAATACAGCAGTTTTTTGAGTTGAAACTGTTTTTCTTAGAGTTCGTTGACATCGTTACCCTGGTGTTTTTCAGTCCTATTGAATTGACCCGTCAAGGGTATTGTTATTCAGTATCCCTCAACGCTTTTCTTCCTAAGTAGGACGTTTATTCATCTATGTGGGAAACTGTTGGAGCTATTTTTCAGTTTGAATAATGGTGACAGTAGGAATGTTGTATCAAAAGTATGTTTACGGGCAAAAATCTTACATATTATAATTATGGCAGTTTACCTTTAAAACTTAGACCAAAGAGGAGTTTCCTATTCGTTTGTTTTAATTTTATAAAATCCTCTAAGCAAGAATAAAATAGCCCGAGAATAGCCCGAGTTACGGCGGTCACGTTTCATTGTATTAGATGAGGCATCTGTACGTGGTAATTATTATCTGTGCCTAAGCGTAATTATAACAATTAGTTTGCGTCCAATCTTCTTTAACTCTTCAGTGTTCTGATAACCCACTTTTATTTTTGTTTTCTTAATTATGCGTAATTTGCGCTTCGATTTGGTATTCGCTCTATTGTCAGTAGAATTTAGGCCGTGACTGTACATAAATTAGTTGTGTCGCCATTATCAGCTGTGCCAGCCAAAAATTAGTAAATAACTCATTAGTTAAGTGTTTACTTGTTAAATGACTTTGACAGACAAGTGGACTACAAAAAGAACAGGAATGCTCCTTATCTTTTCTCATAGTTACTACAAAGTTCTAAAGGTAAGCACCGGTCATTTGTACATATAATGGTAAGCCGCCATCTTGGATATAGGGGACAGGTAGTGCTAATTAGTGTTGCTCATGCTGTGGAGTACGATGTTTAGAAGGCACACATATCTTCAAGTCAGACACTCCCTAGTCATAAGACCAACTCGTCAAAACGATGCGGAATTTAGTAATAAACCAAGAAATCTTTATACTATAGGTATCACTAAAATAAAGGACTATAAAGGTGATTCTGTTCGTTCCCATTTATTAATGGGCATTTTATTTATAAAACATTAATAATATTATGATTAAATCCACATAACCTCAAAACTTTATTGTATTCGTAATATACACAAAATAATGTGTTATCCTAAATACCGGACAATGACACAAATCGTTATAACAGTTTTAGTGTACATAATGTATTTAATAATAACAATGGTTGCTATATTGGTGAAATGGTCATGTCTTGTTTAATTGAAAAAGTAGGTTGATATGTCTTAGAGACGCGGACCAATCTTTTCTGACTAGCAGTCAAAACCCGGACGCGAGTTTCTCCAAAATTATCAGTCCAACCCCGGAATGAGTTTCTCCAAAATTATCAGTGTAACCCCCGAACGTGAGATTATTCAAAATTATCAGTGTAACCCCGAACGTGAGTTTATTCAAAATTATCAGTGTAACCCCGAACGTGAGTTTATCCAAAATTATCAGTGTAACCCCGTAGGCCGTACGTGAATTTGTTAAAAAAATATAATTCCAACCCCGAACGTGTGTTTCTTCAAAATTATCAGGGCAACTCCGAACGTGAGTTTCTTCAAAATTATAAGTGCAACTCCGAATAATATGAGATTATCCAAAATTATAGTCCTATCTTTCGCATCTACTCTTGTACAAATTCACACTTCCTGTGTCATCTGGTTAGGGGGCGTACTCCCTCCCACTCAATGCTACGTTAGCTGGTTCGCGGAATCGCGGTCTCCGCGAGGACTGATTTGTTTTTCTGTGTGCAAGTCCTTATGGATACCTTCCTGCCAGGCGATGGCAGAGGGCTTCAATAGATTCTTACTATTTAAAACCATACAGTGGTTTTTTTAGTACAAGAAATCTGGCTCTGTTATCTTCGGTAGAACTTACCAGTGCTCTGCTCACAGGCTCATTGGGAAAAATGATTTTGTATTTTGAGGGATCTGCTTTTCACCCTTCCCCTTTCCCCCAATCATCTTGCAGTACAGTCCTTTCTTATTCAGGGGCTGATCTAAACCGGGAACTACTAATTTGTCCAATAATTATGCTCAAGTGTAATCTGTAATCCGCTCAAATCGTAAAGTAAATATCGTCGTATGCGCAGTGTGCATGTGTCATACACGTGTGTGTGCTAATTCAGAACATGTTGTTTTAAATTGAGGTGGTGAGAGCCAGAGTGGCCTATTATTTTCAGACACAATTGAAATCAATTGTCTGGAAATGATAGGCCACTCTGGCCCTCACAGCCTCAATTCATCCTAATACTAATTATTGGTTTAATTGTATCTCTGTAGGATGAATCATCCTTAATTATGTACCTAGTTCTATAGTTATTAAATGTTCGTTAGATTTATATAACACATCTCCTGACACGTGCAGCGGTGTTAATTATTACTCATTTGTTTTGCTTGCTATTGAGCCGTAAATACAATTTCATTTGGTTTCCTTGTTCAGTATTTTGTTTGCGAAAAGTCATACATTCATAATGTGCATTAATTAGGTACAATAGGTACCGTATGTGATTAACTTGTTTGTTGGTTTACAACCACAAAGCAGTAGTGAAAACCCAGAGAAGCGTCACTCTTTCGTCCTGACGTGATTCTGTTTGATAGAGCGCAACTATCTACTTTAATTTGTCCCTTCAGCTATCTTACTGCCATTATTATACCTCAATGATTAGAGGTTGTGAATTTATGAGTAATATTACAGAACCTAACTCAAGACTCAAGCATTGCTTGAGACTAGATTTAACGAATCAAATGGCTTGAAACTAGTCCTAAGTAATGCTCTGCAATAAGACCTATAAGGACCTAAATCCTTAATTAATCCTTCTGCCTTTATCCCAATTTATTTGTGGTCGGTGCTGCATGACTTTTCCTTCCATACATATCTCTATCAGCCGTCATCGCACTATTCACCACCTTTCTTACCATATCATCTTTCACACATTCCATCTAATATTAAGATTCAATTTTAAAATCTAGCTACATTTACTGAAATAATCGTAATTTTAGGAAATCCCAATCGAATCACTTTAATATAAAACCTGAACTAGATGCGAACCCCTGTTTGTTCCTAAGTAGTAAGCCGAGCTCCGATGGCGACCCACTTAGTCGCTGTTGTGTGCTAAGCATATCTAAGTTCGGCTAAGAGCCCTTTGCGGTCGCCGTTGTCCAGTGAAGTGGGAAAGGTCACTGACCATTTAAAAAAGGTGGCCATCTCATGACCTATCAACTAGTTCTGTTCCTTTGGAGTGATAAAATAATAGGGACAAATAGTTTAAATAATGTCGATGTCCCGGAAGCGAATCTACGACGCGGATCTGACGGAGAATGTCCATTTCTCAAAATGTCAACACGACGCAAAACTTCATCACAAAATGCACGTCCATTATTTGGGAGGAGTCATCGCTTTTCATTCAGGCATTCACTTCGTCAATGAATCACCTTGAACACGAGAATAAAATGCAAATGTGGCACGTCTCCCCAACTCCCAATACAAGCAATATCGACCTTGCAACCTTTTGCCAGTGTTGTTTACGCCTGGCTTCCAGTCTACTCATTCAAAGTATAGACACGGAGCGACTGTGTTGCTTTATCTCCGTTCCTCAAAAACTTGACACTCATATAAAAAGTTGACAGACTTTTAGGCAGACTGTCTCGAATAGATTTCGAGTAATAATTTGATGCAGGATGACTGTAATAGGCATGTTGAAGAAAGTTTAAATACCACCTAGCTGTTAGTTCGATATTATGTCTAGTTCTGAGTGTTGAGTGCGAGTTGCAAACAAACATCTCGCGAAGTGAATGGAACAACCAATCACGTGCGTTAGCGTCTTCACTTTCGAGCGCGGACCGATGTTCGATTGGTCGTTGACTACTTACACTAAGCACTCAGTGTTAATATTAACTCGGGTGTCCTTGTTGACACAGAAAATAGACAGTTTAGTTATCACCACAGCTGATAACAAGGACAGGCGACACTGCGGCATTACGCGGAAGAGATGGCCGATGACCTTATTCCAGAAATACGCGTTTGCTTCGGTGATTATACTGGCATTTTTATTGTATTGTACTATCCCGCTGCCATTGATAAATTCAGAGAAGCACTACTTACTATTCTACATTTTCAAGTTCGAGGAACTCTTCCTCGTTACTATCAAGAGCAACTCCTGTATATATGTAGAAAGAGGTACCTGTATCGGACAAAGACCACTTCCAACAAAAGCCATGGGTTTTTTAAACGCTTCGTAATAAAATCTTCTTTTCTAGATACTGGTGCAAAAAAGGCTTCCGTGTTAATGAGATTAACACATTGGTTGCTGATATTGTTTATTTGATTCCCTTTAATAAAGATATCAGTTCTGTTAAAGATAGCAAACGCGCTGTGTAAATAAAACACTGGTAGGTATTTGAAATGATACCTACTGCTTTTACACTCCAGTTTCCGTGAAAGAGCAGAGATTATATCTACGGCTTTATTAATATATTAATTAAATTGCCCACCAGTGTTATCACACGCGACCGCTTCGGTCGACTGAATATTGTAAACAATTCATTCACTTTACACGTGTTTTAATTAACGCTTCAAACCGTATCGTAATGTTTATTTCCATCATAATTACTTTCACGGCGATGTCAATAAAAGGGCAAGGTATTTCGCGTTATCATTCAATATGAGGTCTGCTATGGAATGGTATTCGGTCAGGTCAGCTTCTATATTCCTAAAACGCTCTTGTCTTGAAGGTTTCCACTTTGGTTAGGCATCTTGTAGGTAGACTTAAATAAGTCTAAGATGAATGAATACTCATTCATCTATTTTACTTAACTATAGGTTGCTGACTAATTCAATTAGATTTTTCAGTTTGATAATGCCCTTTTCATCACTGAGCTATCAAATGCAAATCATCATGTTCCAAATCCCGACCTGGAAAGCTGATTTTTAGTTTAATAAAATGCTGCTAATTATTGTCATAAAGTCTACTGTCAACGAACTCCCTCGAAACAATAACAGGAATACTAAAATACCTTATATAAAAATTAATAACCGTAAATAATATATCAAATCCTAATTTGGTGTTAATTATTGTGGTCAATCTTAGGATATACACCAGTATTTTTATAAAACATTTGATAATAAATATACATAACAATTCATAACGGCGAAATATTTGCTGGAAATCTGACAGAACAGGAAGTTGATTTCGAAATCGTGCAGATATAAAATGTTTTATATTTGGGTATATAGGAACTAAAATCAAATATACCGTATTCAGTGAATTTCTAAATTGGAAGTAATAAATATGCATGCAATGAGAGATCTGTGGCTAAAGTCCCATCTACATAACAATATTAATGTTGCACTCCCTAGTATTCCTTTAATCTTGGCTCTGTGGAGGTCAATTCCAATAATTGTCACTTGTAAAGTGTCTAGATATCGTATATCAAGGAAAAAGCTACTGATAGATCAAAACTCAAGAAGCCAAGACTTTGAAAAAATAAACAAAATCGAGCGAATGTAAACAAAGATTAAGTTGATGAACAAACTTATTGTATAATAAACAACAAAGAAGATAAATATCTAGTTTTCCAGACCACCCCAAAAGACATTATCGTCAAGCAACCCGTCAAATAACTTTGCGAATATAATCCAGCGTCTGCCGTATAAATAAATAGAGCCGCCTGCGTTCGCGCAGCTTCCAAACGATTTTGTTTTGGTCTTCCGCGAGAACAGCTAAATATATCTGCATTACCTTGATATTGTGATATCTACACTTGTGTTTGTAGTATCATTATGTTTCGAGTGGGTTTGTGGAATAGTTTAAGGAGTACAAGCTAACCTTGAAGATCTTAAAATCAATGGTTTCATTAGCGTCATTCATAGCTTCAATTAATTAATTTCTTGGTAAGATTCTTTCGTTGATTGAGAGTGACCAATAAAAGTATTATTTATTCATAGTCCATCAAAATCCTTGTCTCAGTTCTGTTACAAGTTCAGTAGGTACCTAAACAGTCTTTTGTTGCGGAAACAGTCCGTTTGTTTTTTCGGCTCCAAGGACGAAAGATAAAAAAATTATTTGATGCTCGTGTACTTTTAACTCTTTTACTTCCGCTAGACATACAACTGTTAAGCGATGCGCCATATTGTTGACTCTGGATTTATCATTTATCAACTTTGGACAATTAAACATTCAAATTGTCTCAGTACTATCTAATCTGTAATCATGGCACGTATGAGATGAGACATGTGCCCGTGCAATAAACATACTTTTACAAACAAAGCGTTCTGTTTTACCTTATTCAGTACCTAATACATTTACGACATGTTACATTGACTTCCTTATTCCACCTACTATCTTTTCATTGCTACTTTTGTAAGTAGCTAAAACACACCTTTCGAGTTTAGCGTTTCTGAAATGGCTAGGTTTATTAGTCTCATACTGTTGCGATGCGTCTTTGCTAACCGGTTCAGACCGGTTTCGCAAATCGCAATCTGGTTTGAACCGGTATCCTATGTGAAATGTTTATGGTCTAAGCGATGACAAGATTCTGACGGAAATACTACGAGTTTGTAGGATTTTTGTGACTCTAGTCTAGTCTATTAAGATTAAAATTAAGAAATATTAAATATATTCGTTCGTCTTTCCAAAAGGCATTTGAGAAATATACAGGTTTATTTGTTCATTTTAAATACTCCCGTCTCCGAGGTATGCAGGCGAACATCTTTTGCAAACTATTACTCGATCTTCCGTCTTGCAAATACTACATTCTTGGCGAAGTTTCGCTCGGAAGTTCTGAGAATAAAGGCCATATCTGACTGAAGTAGTTGCGCAGATATTTCCCTTTTTACTTCCCCGTTCGCTTCCTCAAGTTAAAGTACTTACCTATCGTCAACTGGGTTGCTTCGAGCAAGTTGATAACTAAATTAAATATAGATAGAATGAAAGTGTGATAGAATATAATCACAGCTCCTTTTTCCAAGGTCATTAATAGCGGTCAGTAGCCACTTAAATTGCCGATTACTCAAAAGTCGCACTTATAGGATTAAAGCTAATTAGCAGTTTCCCCCGGACCCAATTATGACTTCAAATTGAGGAAGGTTTTCGATATCAACCGATATTTTATGAAAAGTTTCTGAAGGAATTTCAAATTCGTTTTGGAATTTTGTGAGTCCTTTCAATTTTCAAAATATATATAACTAGGTTGCTCTAATTAACTTAAGTATGATAAACGATACGATATTAGCACTAATGGTTGAGTTTAAGGAGATGATATTCCAGGTGCTGTATTAATAAGTTTAAGGAGGCACCTGTGGCTCTTAATCTCCAGGCACTCCTGACCTTTCCGGAATTCTAAAAATAACACGTACACTTTTGAAAGTTGTCTTAGATTCACGATTATGATGTAGCCTTATAAATTTTCTAAACTTGGCAACCTCAAGTTTCTTAAATGGAGTGGAGTTTTTGTTTTTTTTTATTTGCACTTTTTGAATTTGATAAATTTCATTTGATTCACTTCATTTGATTACCATCTTCCTGAGTAGATGTTTGCGAAATTCAACTGATGAAAATGGATTTAATCTTGTACAATTTAATTAAGAGTTTTAAGGCTTTATAACGAAAGTCCACGTTCCTAATAAGTTTTTCACGAGGCCATTTATTGTAAATTACTGGCATTTTAATCTTCTTAAAAAGCAAGAATTAATAGTTTGTTTAAAGTTCTTTGTTAAAAAAATTAAAAAAACCCGACTGCCAAAAAACAACTAAAAAGTTCAAAACAAGAGCACTTTTCAAGCAGTCTGATGCAGTTGGTGGCAATTATTTGTGTTAAATCTTAGATTTTATGCCACCAACTGCATCAGACTGCTTGAAAAGTGCTCTTGTTTTGAACTTTTTAGTTGTTTTTTGGCAGTCGGGTTTTTTTAATTTTTAATTTACTATTTTTATTTTTCACTTTTTAGTTTTTAATGTATGTTTTCGTAATCTTCTTTTTTGTTTGTATATCGTTAATACTTGAAATAAAAACTTAAATCAATAAGTAAGAATTAGCGAGAATGATTGCTTTGTTAAACAACTTTATATCGTTATACACGGTGAAATTTAAGTGGATGTTTTCCCGTAGCGAAATGATTTTGTCTTGGCAGTACATTCGATTGATATATAAAAGAAAAATTAGAATCAAAAAATGGCAGAATGGTGTGATGAGAATGATGTGAAAAACAAAATCTCAAACCAATAGTAGGTACCTCACGATAGCTACGCAAGCGCGGCGACGACGCGAGCGGCCGCGGCCGAGCGGGGCGCGCCCGCGCGGACATTGCCCTCCGTGTTTATCAATCAGCTGATAACTATTCCTGAGTTATTGATAGACAAATTACTGAACACGTGAACACGAAACTAAAAAAACAAGATTACTAGGTAGGTAGGCACCTATCTTAGAAAACGATATTTTCTGAATTAGATACCTATTACAGTATTTAAGCCGTAGGTATTCAAAAAAATGGAATAAACTTATTTATTTACAATGATTTTAATTACTTACCTACTTTTAAATGTTCGGTATTTAATACAAAGGTACAACAAGTAGGTACTTACGCTTAGGCCCGGTAACGGAGTAATTTTTCAAATTGCAAGCCACTGCGTTCCATACACAATAACACAATCGAGCACGTTTTATTTGATTAAGTTTACGAAAATGATAGGTACTTAAGCAGTCTTTCATTGTTGAGCACTTTCCAAACGTAGTATTGACTTACGTTAAGCCCAGCCACCACAGCCATACACATAGGTAGGTACTTCGACGAGGATCCCGTTTGAAGTACCTACTTGTGGATTTCCTCGCCGAACTCGGGCAAACGGGTACATGCACTGTAACTCGCCATGATCGAGTAGCACTGTGTCGCCGCTACGATCGTCCGGGCCTACGGGACTTGGGGGTTCAGAACACCGCCAAGATTGTTCGACTCCAAGTTGTTGCGGCTCCGCGTAAACACGGCAGCATGGGAGTCATAATTAGCCCTAGCGTACATTTGCACCATAGCGACGTACTCTAAATTGGAATAATAATGTAATGTCGATCCATTTTTGCAACGATAATTCACTAGTTCACTACGCATGTTACGAGATTCGCGTTCGCGGTACAACTGGCGGCCAGTCGGCCGGTCGGCGTCGCGGCCAACGGTCGGCGTGGAGTGCGGGTCGGGGGGGTGCGGTGCGGTTGCAACGGGCGATGTGCGGTGCGGTTGCAATGGGCGATCAGTCTGTTTTATGCCGTATCACTATGCGCGAGAGCTGATTTTGCTCTGCACATTTATGAATCGGTCGCCGCTTTTGTCGGCACCGCCGCTTTGATTCGCGGAATCGGGGCGCGCGGCGCGTGTCGGTTTGACTAGATAACTATACCTACGTTAGATCTAGTGAGTTACTATTGTTTTTCACACTTTCGAGTCTATGAATATTTTTTTTGATTATTTGAAAAAAAAAACATAATATTTTTTAAATTGAACTCTATGTTTCGATAGTACTACTGATGGCAAATCGTTCTGCTGTCGGAAAACAACCACTAAAATTTCAGCGTGTATATCCTAAACTATTATTTAAAATGAAAAATGATAAAAGGAACCTAAAGATGATTTTAAAATACCTATTCAACGACACCCCACTTGACATAGTTCATCAACTTTTTTTTTTTCATTCGCAGTCGCTGTGGTGAATTTTGATTACTGTTATGTCTTTAGTGACACTCGCAAGGTTAAGACGAATCGATTGACGTAAGAATTATCAAAATCGGCCTACGCATTTGGTCTCTAGAACGCCACATAGAAACAAACATACATACATACATACATACATACATACATACATACATACATACATACATACATACATACATACATAGACTGATAAACACATTACCCTCCTTTGCGTCTCGCAGTCGGGTAAAAAACGTTATCTTTAACGCTATCGATCTTTTTACTAAGTTCAAAGTTGATAAAATTACTAACAATAGTTCTATAGTTGATACAAGACGTCTATCACGTTAGGTATGTGACCGGTTGAAATTTATCAGTGACCCTTAATTATCTCAAGACATGTAGGTCGGATTCTGCGTAGCGTTCGATAGGAAGCACGTTTTCTGACACTCCGGGTGATATGAAATATGCACGCTGTAATCACCTATATTGGCAACCTAATTGGTGATATCATTATGACGTTAGTAAAGCACTAGATGCCCCTACTAATGCTTCTAATGTTATTATCATGAAAAACAGCTCTGTGATTGACCTATTGATTGAAAAACAACGCACTTCCTAAATAACTGAAGATAGCAACGCAATTAGTAAGATAATTATGTTTCTTAGAGAGTGTAGGTGCCTTGAGAAAAGTATTTGGAAAATCAGCCCTTATGGAGGGCAACAGGGTGTTTTAGGTTTGTTGGGAAGATACGATGCTCTGTATCTGAAATCCATATGGACGAAGACGCGGGCATAATATAGTATAATACTAAAGCCATGTATTCAAAGAGATTGGTGGACTATGCAATAGAGCGTGACACGACTACGACGCTACTTTACTAATTTGTTGTAACAATAGATCCTACAAGTGTCAATAAACGTGTTCAAGACTGCAATACTAAATGATTAGGTGACAATGTCCGTGCGACACGCGTACCTACGTGTAGCTTCGTTATGTTTTGCATTTGTTTCGTTTTTCCTTAAAATCTTTCTTATCTTATGTTTAATTTTGTAGTTATTTATATTGGTTCATTGTCTTATCTTAAGTCATGTTACTGGTTATTTACGTTGTCAATTTTCTTACATTACGCTTTCATCTATTGCTAAGTATTTTTGATACTAACGCTGTGTACCCTTTATCAAACACATTCCTTTTTTCCTTAACCTCTGGCGGAAAATTGTAATTCCTTACACAACGCGAGAAAATATCCAAATAGCTAACATTCATCCGACCCTACCTTAATCTTTGCTCATCGTAGCGCAGATATTGATCATTTGGATGACGTGGCTTCAGACGGCATAAGCTACAGAAGCGAGGATTAGTATTGGAAAATAATACGGCCAGCAAATCCGAATGCCGGGAAAGTCAAGGACAAGCCCGTTTTACGTAATATCGCTGGCAGACCCCTGTTTTTGTGGAAGAGGGCGAATATCTCTGTAAGCTGCAAAAACAAGGGTTGTGTTACGAAATCTGGGGTTGAAGAAAGAATTAGATGAAATAAATCTCATGTTTGTATGTGTGCATATGTAACATGGGGTAATAAAGACATTTCTGCCGTTTTTCTTCATTCAATGATAATTAGAATCAGATTTACTACATGAACTGAGCAATATTCTGAAACGGGTACCAACTACCAAGTAACAAATACGATAGTAATTTTGTTTCGTTTCCTTTATCGCGTAAACCTCTAGGTTTAAAAGATTTATTTCAGTGAGCACTACTTGAATCCGCATTTCCCAGTTAAGTCTGCGCTGTGCGGCGAGATAAGCTCTTTTCATGGCAATCTTTAATGAACTGTTTTCACTTATTCCTATAGGAGAGTCGGTACATTACTACGTAGGTATTCAATAAAAAAAAAAAAAACGAAAAAAACCGCTCGCATCTTTGAGTTGTTTGATCTTGAGCCTATTCAGAAGATTGTTGCTTGTCAACAAACTTCTACGTGAACTTTAAGACCCTTAAATCTTGAGAGCGACTCCAGTCACAACTGGGTCTTCTTAGTCCTTGACAACTCTAATGTTTGAACTGATCTCGAAAACTTGAGAGAGAACTACGCGCTTATCGTACAGTATTATTCACTTTCTTCCTGCAAAATTTTGAAGGAGGATTTAGCTAAATTAATTCCTCCTAATCCATTGTTGTGTATAAATAACTTGAGGTTGTTTACTTACCCCGCGATCTTGGATTAGACAGAATAAATTAAACTTCGCAATTACTCGAACGCGTAAGAACGTCGTCAAGGTAAACAAAATAACACGAATGAATGAACCTATTGAACGAACGAGCCGTGCGTGCCTGTTGTAATAAAATTAAAGATAAATTACTTACATAAGACAATTTTGTTATTAAATATACTCGTACAACACGCACGTTATGTAAAATGTGCTTTTATTAACTTGAATGAAGAATAACATTAATGGGTTAACGTTATTATGTTAATGACCACATTATTCGGCTCCGTTGGATCAAGATTAATTGAACCTTCTAGTTTATCGTACCAATACCTTTTTCGACGAAAAGGGTATTGAGGGATTACCTGTACCTATATCTGCAAAGGTAAACGGACCGAAGACACACAGGTAAAGGAAGATTAAAGGGACCTAGGGGCTGTCATCTAAAACCAAGATCCTTGGTGATGCTTAACCAATATTATCATTCCGTAAAAAAGGATAACGATAAAGAATCGAGCATAAACGGCTTGTCTAATTATCTAGTAATAAAACTTTTAGTACTTATTGGATAGCTTCCTTGAAAATAAGTCCCTGGGAGAGTCATTCAATTTGATGGAACAGCCCATAAACGGCAATTTATGTCCTGAGAGGTTATAATTGGAAATCCTTATGCGAGACCAGACACCACATGACGAGACATAACATTACTTTGATGGCTGTGCTATTTAGAATTTGCGCGTCTCAAGGGAAGCCGTTAAAACGCCAAGTATTCCCTGAAGCCACTTTAAGTTATTTGCATGAAGCACAGGTTCATTGCAACACTTAGTTGGAACACGCGACCTCGTGGTTGCGTGCCTCTAAACTGCTGAGCTATTAACGTTAACAATTACATGCGTCGTGTCACTGTGTTTAATTATACATTGTATTAAATACTCTGTTATTAATGTTATGGCTTCTGTGTGTCCAGTTGTCCGTCCACGTTGATCAAAGTGGTTATTGTCCATTTAGATGCGGTTTTACAAAGTTATGCGCAGTTATGGTGTGACAAACTTTCTGCTTTTTTTGTCACACAAACTTCTTCTCACATTTTGGTCCATTACGATACAATATAATTCAAATATGATTTACTAGCTGTTACCCGTGACTTTGTTCGCGTGGAAATTACAAATCTATCCCACGTGCATTTTTTCGGGATAAAAAGCCTATATAGGTACTATTCCATCTCTGTGGCAAATGTCATCCAGATCCATTCAGCCGTTCGGGCGTGATTGAGTAATACACATTCATCCATCCATCCAAACTTTCGCATTTATAATATTAGTAAGATTGCACATTTAAATTGAATCCACCGTCGAATAGGTCTCCAGTCACGTTTGCACGCCGGCAATTGTCTTGAGTATTCGTGATCGGTTGGATTGCTCTCATCAAATTGCTCCCCTGTCCCCGCGACCTTGAAGGTCCTTAATCCTTTGTTTGTAGGCACTTCGTTGTTCGTAGTCCCCTATAGTAACAACTTTTATCCTGTTAGCTTTCCAATAGGGATGTTGAATATATTTTTTTTATTGTGAATCTGTAAACTATTTGAAAAAAGATAATTAACACCAAAAAAACCGATGAAACATCTACAAAATTGGCAAAGTTATAAGCATTT
Source organism: Thalpophila matura (assembly GCA_948465475.1). NCBI lineage: Eukaryota > Metazoa > Arthropoda > Insecta > Lepidoptera > Noctuidae > Thalpophila > Thalpophila matura. The sequence goes on along the minus strand of OX419189.1, from coordinate 16,958,320 downwards.
TAAAATGATTTGCTAGACACGGACGGCACTACACGCCTGTGGCGTAACACCACCTATGTCCGCTCGCGCGACAAAGACGGAGCGATACTCCCTCCAAAAACTTTAAAAGCGTCTATCTTTTCCATTTTGTGATAAATTATTATTATTTTTTTTACTTTTTTGTTATTCCTATTCCTTCTTTGGAATAAAATAATTTATTTGTACTTTTTTAATAGTAGTCCACTACCGTATTGCCAAAATACGAGTTAGATGTTTTGATTCTTGAACTGACTAATGACGATCAAAAAAGTCAATTAGGACATTTACGAATAGTGGAAACTTAGGTTTCGTTTGTTGTCACTCATTTCTTAAAGTCCCTAAGTAATTCTGTTTGTCGTCACTCACTTCTTAAAGTTCCAAAGTTATTATGTTTGTCGTCATTCATTTCTTGAAGTTTCTAAGTTGAGTCTAGACTCTTAGAGTCTAGGCTTTGTCGCCTTGAATCATCACACACATGCACGTTTCTCACGCTATGTAATGACTTCTCTTTAATACCAAAAGCGAAAATACATGGTTCCATAATATCGATCCCATTTAATGACGAGACAGACGAGGACGTCTCACTCCCAACCTAATTATTTTAATGGTAGCTAATAAAGAATAGCTTTTTCATATTATTCATTTAGCGACGTTTATTAGGTCTTGACGTCAATTTGCATAATGGTACGCATGTCTCTTCGATTTTACGTTTATGGAAATAGCTAATACCAAACTCTCTCAAACTTGGTCATCCTGTTAATTATAATAGATTTTGACTACCAACAGATACGAGGATGGATAACCTTATTAAATATCCAATTTTCCAGTAATTTCCAGCCCTAATTACTTATCGGTCCAAGCATTGCAGCACTGCCGCTCAGGCGCGGATACCTGCTAGAAAATTCAGAGGGGGCAATTGCACCCATTGCTTTCCCTCTTTCCCTCCCTGTACCTATCCGCTGCCGCTTCACTAGGGTTCTTTCTTTTTTGAAAAGGCTAATATTAGGTAGTCTTCTTCAAACCATCGCTGAACGTAGTTTGAACAAGCGCTAGGCTGTGTTGCGATTTATTTCGGATAAATTATAAAACGAGTCAAGAACCTCCGAGAGGACATTGACTGGCAATAAATAAACGTCTAATAGGTCCGAATCGCCAACAATAAGTATTCAAATTCAAACTATTGATACTTCCGATATCGATAGGTTTAAGTTCCAAAAAGTCATTGGAGCGTGAACTGATCAAAGTGGCTGGTACGCTGTACAGTTCTCTAATCTCCACAAAAGCATGAAATTCAGATACTGCTGCCGCTGTGCTTCATTTTAATTTCCGATAGGTTAGCTGGAGATGCAAACTTTAAAGAATTAACATAATCAGTTTGCAGGGTCAAGACTAATAATTTCCATATGGAACGCATAATCTCCCTTTTCATATACGTTACCTACCTGAAAGTTTTAATACATATACAATTCATCTAATGGTCCATATAAAAACAATAATGGGTTTTGCCAATTGTCCTCTACGATATCTATAGATGTGATTCTAACTGTCCCATCAAGGAAAAACCACAAATACACAATAATTAAAATAAGCACTATAATTTTGTGCAATAAAAGTATTGAAGATACCTAGGTATGTATTCCCAGTCTTTCTTTACATTTGAACCAACAGAGCCTGAAATAAATTTAAGACCTGCCCAAATGATGCAAGTCTCCAAGAATATCATCCCCAATATTTACGCAACAGTCACTCATTGTAATCAATAAAATATGCATCAGCCAATCATGCTTCCGTATCAAGTAGATTTATACGTTGATTGAAATTTAAATTTGAAAATGGAACGAACGAACGCCCTTCGCCGAGCACCGGCCGACGACGGTGTCCGAACGGATATGAAATCGTAATGTTACAACACGAGCGCGTTCGAGCTCCGTCGGGAATTCGAAATGCGTATTTCGTACTTAAAGATTGCGTTGTTTTTTTACTGGCTGGAAATTATTCTACAGATAAAAGGATTTGTTTGTAATTTATTGATGAGGAATACAATACCCTGCGGTAAATATTGCACATCGAGTTTGAGAAAGAGATAATCGGCTAACTTTGTTTTTGTAGAGCGTCGTGTCCGTCACTGACGTTTTGTCGCTGACTTATTAATACAGGACTGTTACTTGTAAAGTCGAAGTAAGCCGATATCTCTTTCTAAAGCTCGATGTGTAATAAATTGCCGCGCACTGTACCTACGATTTGTATGAGTCCAAAAATCGTCAAGCGTCAGAAACATCTGTTGAAAAGTATTTTCCTTTATCATGAAGAAAATTTCTTAGTAATGCGAGTTCGAGAATGCCTGGAAATTCTTGAGCGGAACTTGGACGACAGTTGAAATTAGTCCCACGCAGTTTACCGAGGACCAACTGAATTTCCTTATTACTGCTTTCCATTATACCCTGACACGTGCTTTGTAGAATGCTTCGCTTGGCTGGACTAATGACATTATGGTCGTCCTTTTTGCTTCCTACTAACCGGATTTTGTTGTTAATTGGGATCCACATACTCACCTGTTACTAATATGTGTATTCAACTATGTAGGTATCTACAAACAATATGTTTTTAATTGATACTCGTTCAATAGAAGTTCCATTGTTGTTAACCCTCACTTGACATTGCTTATAAATTAACTGACCTGACTGAATTAACATGCAAAGAAATTAATTAGCGATGAAATAAATACCAGTTAAGTAATTAATTTTAATGTCGTGCTACTGCAAATGAGACCAATACTTTAAACTCGACACTTTAATACAACTTGTTACAATCACAATGATTAATGATCCATCTGTCAGCTGCTATTGCTAATAAAATTGAAACTAAAATAAATGGCATCAATTTACCTTGATAACAATAGAATAGGTGATAAATTTTATAATAAAGCGGAAAAACGTAGATTTTAAATTAGGATATCTGCAAATGGCTATAGAAACGATTTATGTCGACGATTGCATCGAGCGACACACAAGTCGGTACAAGGTCAATGATATTGGCAGTTTTATCGATGTTAACGTACGGTAGTATCGATGTGGTAACATGTTTGTATTTTTAATCGATTCAGAAGCGCTATCACTCAGTTTACAGAAAACTTATCTGAACGTAATGAAATAAGTCTAGACGCTGTTAGACATTATAAATGGTCCAAATAATTAACTTTGAATAAATTTCTCACAGTATTGATTAACAAGCATGCAAACACCAAGTCTCCGACATCACTTTACTGACAGATTGTTAGTTGCAACAATTGATTACTCGTTAAAAGGCGCCGACATGTTAAATGACGTCATACGATTCTATAGACGCATTGTCTCAGTGTTATCTGGAATGGAGAAGTTGTTTGACAAGAACTTACACGATGTTAATACAATAGTCAGAATTTGGCGTAGCAGACTGCTTGACAGGTGGTAATGTAAGGGTGACAAAGTGACGCTCATAGATACTCACAGTTCGTTGGTTAGACTAAAAAGTAACACGTTGATGTCTAGCAGTTACAATCGGAGCAAGTTAGAAAGAAAATTACAATTAAAACAGGAAAAAGAAACGCAAAGGGGAAAACAAAACACAAAGTAATAACCATAACAGAATGTAAGATATTACAGCGAGAGTCAAAAATTTATTGCGAACATTGTGTCACTTCATTAAAATGAAGTAGCGCTGATATTCTACTAAGACCACAAGTGATATCACAGGCAGCACGAGCAGCTATCAACAGCTAGTTTGACGGTAATTAGTAAATCTTATCTGCCTAATATTAGTAAGAAGCATGTTTGAGTATATTGTCAAAAAAAAATCCGGCTGATATCGTACAAAATTGCCTTGTTACCCGACTGCGAGACGCAAAGGAGGGTAATGTGTTTATCAGTCTATGTATGTATGTATGTATGTATGTATGTATGTATGTATGTATGTTTGTTTCTATGTGGCGTTCTAGAGACCAAATGCGTAGGCCGATTTTGATAATTCTTGCGTCAATCGATTCGTCTTAACCTTGCGAGTGTCACTAAAGACATAACAGTAATCAAAATTCACCACAGCGACAACCAGACGCCATTTTGTCAAAATGAAAAAAAAAAAAGTTGATGAACTATGTCAAGTGGGGTGTCGTTGAATAGGTATTTTTAAATCATCTTTAGGTTCCTTTTATCATTTTTCATTTTAAATAATAGTTTAGGATATATAACGATTTAAAGTTGTTTAACAAAGCAATCATTCTCGCTAATTCTTACTTATTGATTTAAGTTTTTATTTCAAGTATTAACGATATACAAACAAAAAAGAAGATTACGAAAACATACATTAAAAACTAAAAAGTGAAAAATAAAAATAGTAAATTAAAACTTAAAAAAACCCGACTGCCAAAAAACAACTAAAAAGTTCAAAACAAGAGCACTTTTCAAGCAGTCTGATGCAGTTGGTGGCATAAAATCTAAGATTTAACACAAATAATTGCCACCAACTGCATCAGACTGCTTGAAAAGTGCTCTTGTTTTGAACTTTTTAGTTGTTTTTTAGCAGTCGGATTTTTTTAAGTTTTAATTTACTATTTTTATTTGATTTGATGTATTTTTCTTTTTTTTTATTTATACCGTACTCCGTTGCCTAAGTAGTTCGATTTGATATTTTTTCTATCATACGTACACGTGGTATTGACAAAATCGTGAATTGAATAATTTCACAAATGCCATAGGGATGTAATACATATCTCCCATAACCAAGAAGTGAAGTGAAGTATATTCCCATATATCGCTTAATAACTGTAGCTGAGAATTCTATTCCTTGTCGTATCTGAGTTGCTTTTGGCCTACAAAAAACTCACTAAGCTATAACTGTTATAAGTGAACATAGTAGGTGGCATACTCAAATATTGTTCTTTGTCTCGTTACCTATTCTGTTTTGATGATGTTGTCCCAATACTTGAAACTGTACAATTGACGTCACATCTATTCTGAACATTCAATTCTAATATACACAAGTATTGATAATACGAATCGTATTGTCTTTAGTACAAAAGGAAAGCTTTATTATTCCGTCTTCGGTTACGCTTTGTCCCGTTAAACAATAATAGGTGTTGGGTAGTTTGTAGAAGTCTCTTGTAGTTTAGACTTCAGAGTCTGTGTTGCTATCAGCTTCCGTGTCATTAGGGCTGCATGCAGTCGGGCACGCCGCAATAGCGGCGGTAAGGCCTGTGATGAGGGAGTGGCTCGGGAGACGGCATGGCGCCCTTAGCTTCCGGCTTACACAGGTGCTTTCTGGACACGGGTGCTTCGGAAAGTACCTGTGCCGTATAGGCCGGGAGCTGACGCCCGGTTGCCACCATTGCGGTGACTGCCCCGACGACACGGCGCAGCACACGTTGGAGGAGTGCCCAGCGTGGGCAGTGCAGCGCCGTGACCTCGTCGCGGCGGTCGGTGCTGCGGGTGGCCTCTCGCTCCCGGTCGTGGTTGAGGCCACGGTCGGCAGCGAGAGCGCTTGGAACGCCATCGCCTCCTTCTGCGAGGAGGTGATGGAGGCCAAGGAGGCGGCGGAAAGGGAGAGAGAGGCGGTGTCCTCTCTCCCCATCCGCAGCAGAAGCACCGGGCGCCGTAGGGCAGCCAACGACCCCGGCCACCTTAGGATGCGGACTTGGGGCGTCCGTCGCCCGAACGGAAACAGGCCCGAGACGGTGGCGCGACGTGTTCCGCGCGCGCCTCTCAAGAGGAATTGCGGCCATACATGACGGCCGCATAGGGTGACAGGGCCCGCCTTTTTCATCTGGCGGGCCAATGCCTGCCGGGGGTGCGGACGACTGCGTGAGTGACTCCCGTGCCCCGGCGTAAGGTAGTTGGAGGAACACCGGGGTGGTTATAGTCAGTATGAGTCTGACAGACCCCTCCGCCCTCCCCAGGGCGGGGTACATCCATGAGAATTTCCACCTCGAAAAAAAAAAAGGGCTGCATGCAGTGCTGCTGGACCTAGGAATAAGTGGCTTAAATAATTAAGTAGGTCAGGAAATTGTCTTTTCTTCCTACTTTAAAAAGACTACCCATTTTAAGAGTGAAATTTAAGTTAAATTGGGGTTGGCCACACTCCCTATCCAATTAGACTCTTGTTTTTGTTGCCTAACATTATTCGGATTCATACTGTTCTTATTCAATTCAACCCTTGTTTCATCCACTTCCCTATTCTGCTTTGCTTGCCAGGTCTGCGCCGTTCGCAAGGTACTTAAGTGTCACGTACCTATAGCATAATCGGCCTATAATGTTTCCACTGCTGGGACACAGGCCTCCTCTCTATGAGAGGGAGTGGGCCGTAGTCCACCACGCGGGCCCAGTGCGGGTTGGTGGACGTCACATGTCTTCGATTTTTTTTGTTCTAGGACATGTCGGTTTCCTCACGATGTTTTCCTTCACCGTTAAAGCAAGTGATAATTGAATTGTGATACGCACATGACTTCGAAAAGTCAGCGGTGCGTGCCTCGGGATCGAACTCGAACCATTCGCCGTGGGAGGCACATGGTTAATCCACTAGGCTATCACTGCACGTGTGCTATCAGTGTCACGTGTCTAATGCCTTTAATTGAAAGCTAGTGCTGGCTTGTCAGTCAATTATGAAGAGACGTATCGTACATTATGTGTACGGATGGTAGTCTTAGCAAGTTTGCTCAGTGCTAATGCCTTATATTTCGCTTTATTGTGCCTTCCTTGTCTATAGTCTCGGTTTAATAAGCTTTCATATCTATCCACTGCGAATAGTACAAATACAGAAACATTCTCTATTGGAAAAGGATTTTGTAATATTTGCAAACATTTTGATATAATATTTATTTGCTCAAGTATTGCCTTCATTGCGATTATCATATTGTATAAAGATTCTCCCAGTTCCTTTCGGCTCAAAGATTAGTATTCTCCCTCTACACAAAGGTAAACACGGCGTTATTTGCAGGAATATTGCTTATAAGGCTGTAGGCATACATGCGTGAAGCCGCCTTGTAAATGTTGTGAGGAAATTGCTATTGGAAATTAGGTTATATGAAAACCGGTCTTGGTCTCAATAAAATGGTGGTTAGTGTGTTTGAATAAGACTGGAAACTGAGCCATGAGGCTCAGTTTCCAGACCAAGACCAGAGTGTAGGAAAGCAGACGACTCTATTTTATCTCAATTAAGTTCTTGTTACCAAATTGTTAATACAAGAATCATAACTTTCAATAGGATGGTGATTGACAAACCTTATCTTGATAACAATTTTATCTTTCAAATAGTCTATAAACTGCTAACAGTCTGTAAACTTTATTTTTAAGCATCCGAGGAAATTCCTCGGATCCTTTAAAATAAAGTTTTACTCTGATACGCTCGAATGTTGTTGAATTGGATTTTCACTACAATGTTGCATTTTTGTCAGTTACATACATCCTCTGCATGTACTACGCTCGCGATTCACTTCAAAAGGCGTTGAAACTTTAGCAGATTTTTGTTTCAAGAATATTGGATATTATTCTATTTTCTCCCCTTTTGCACTCAACTTAACGTAAGTGCGGAAGGGGAGAATATAGAGACCTAGCTTTTTGAACAATCCCAATGTTTCCAATCCCCCTTCAAGTACGATTTGCTTTTGCAAGTCCTTGTCAATTGCCTTGTACTTCCCTAAGAATAATAAGACATTCAAGGGGTCTTGTAAATAACGACCCTGATGATTTTCAAGGATAATATCAGTATTCTCCTTTACCATATTGTGATAATCGATTTGTTGGCCGTCTGTAGTGTAAACGACAATATTACCACTGCCACAGTATATGGTAGCGAGTCTATTAGGAAACCCATGTTCGGTACTGAATGTTCACGACCTAAAATTATCGCTAATCGTCGGTGTGGGAGCACCTTAGTACAGACTTGGCTCACGTAGGCTCAACCATTTATATATGTCGCATTACGACATTTTGATCCCGAATATTTAGTAGGTTCACGCTCATTCCGTTTATGGTGAGTAGTAACTACAGTTTTATGTATACGACTGTGGTATAGCAGTGACATCGAAGTTTACGATACACTCATTGGTGTAACTTCATTGATAGTTTTAGTTGAAGTAAGGACTGCTCCTGAAATTCTCCAAATCATCAATTGATTTGTTAAGAAGTGCTCTATTGGTTTGTTATACAAGTATGTTATATAAGTATACCACAGCTCGATAAAAATTTGGTAGTTTATGTAACTTTAAGGTTTTAAGTGACATTATTTCATAGAGGCGTGAATCCAGCAGTGAACTGAATTAGGATGATCTAGCAAAAGATCAGAAAAGAAAGGAAATCAAAAACCTATAAAATATTTTTCTAGGTAACGATAGGTAAGGTGCAAGAAGACATTTTAGTAAGTAACGTTTAATCAATATAATTGTCGTATCAAAATCGACACGTGTGTAGGTCACATTCCTAATAAAATATTCATAAGTACGAACCATGTAATATATAATTTATGGAATGGCACGTGTACAAAGATAAGACATTCTGAAATTCTACGATATTCTAAAGCATAAAACAGTAGTCGCTTGGGATGACCTAGGTTTAGGCTTATTGTTAATATTGTCAATTGACTGGCAAATCTTTGAAAGTGAAAACTTACAACTCAAATTGTTAGCTGATTTGTTACATGTCATACTAATCATGACTGCCAGTAAGCCGCTTCTGCTTCAAATAGTACTCAAGCACGTATACAATGCTTAGGTACACATAAAAGCAGTTGAATAAAACTTCTCACATAGATATAGGTGATAATAGATGAACTATTAGCCGATAAACTCAAGCATAATGGAAGTGAAAAACAAAACTAAGCGATGCTCATTAAACTTTTATATTACTTAACGCCTAAGCCCATTAAGCCTACCACAACTTTAAAAAGAAAACCATGACCATACTCCATTATACCGCTCCTGATCCCACGTGAGAAAATCTTTGAAGGTTTATAAGCCATAAACCCGAAGTATGGCACGTAACACGAATGAGCAATTAAATCGAGAAATCACACAACGATTGCGAAGTGCCACAATAGATCGTTAAATTGAATAAATAATGGTGCCCCATAGTTCAAGACTTACGCATAAATACCTACTTATTGTGAATGAAACCAAGTTGATTAAGAAGTTTCGGGAAAAGAAAGTTTGATATTTGCTTTGGTCCAAATATAGACCCTTGTGGAATTCCATATATTGTTTACAAAGAATTTCGTTGTTTGGTTGAGAAATGTGTAAACGTGTCATAGAAAAGAAACTTTTGTATTAAAGGGATTCGCTGAGAAACAGTTCATACGATTTACAATGAAACCTTCCTAAATCTGAACATGTGGAGCGATTCAATAATGTGCCAAAGTTCCAGATTGTGTTTTGCCACGTGCCTCCAACATGTAATATCGGACAACGTGATCACTGTGATCAGTCACATGTCTCGGCCTAATCTAGACGTTTAATATCAGCGATCGATAATGATCTTTCGGCCACCATGCTTGTAAGAAACAAAAATAATAAGTTTGAATACATTGTTGAACTTTGTATTAGTTTCATTCAAGTTTCTTATCGTTAATTCCAATATTAGCTTAATTTTCGTAGTTTGCAGGGAGGATTTCTTTTTCACTCGCATTTATAATGTTAACCTAGAATTTTCGTAGTAGGTACCCAATCACCTACTCAAACAGTAAATATTATATGACCTCAGTGATGTCTGTCCCTCGTTACCTCGGGATACCAAAGAAAGGTTTTTAGTAGAAAGCCTGAGAAAAATATATTTTATTTCTAACATGAGATAAATGACCCGAAAATAAGATCCAAATTGTTGCGCAAACTTTCAGTTGAAATTTCCTTCGGTCCTTCACTGTCAAGTGTTCATAACCATTAGTATCTGATTGATGCCACTCTACCAACTTCGCTGATTTCGACATTCGGCGAGATTCGAGAATTTTCGATGAAGACCATTTCGTGACGTGACCCATTTGCTCCGTTTTACAATGTTTTCGTCCATTATAATTTGCCAGGGGTCCAACCGATCTAAACAGTTTCAGCTATAACCGTGTTAATAACTAAAACAGTAATTTGGGCCATTGGCACGAATTCTAAGCCGTGAATCAGGAATTTGAACACGAAAACGAGTGTTTAGATATTTATCGTGCCTGGAAATGGTAATTTAGGGGTGCAAAAGTGGGGCTTGGAAGACGTTAATTAATGATTACAGGTTTATTTTTACGTAGAAAATGCAAATGTAGGGTAAGATCGAATTTTACGGAATGAGGACGAAACCTCGCCACAGAATAATGTCTATTTAATGTGAAGCTACGCATTGATAATTTAACCATTTCAAAAGTAAATAGCAAAAGTTAAAATCGCATTTACGTTATTTGATGTCTATACGGCGCTAGTGACATCGATTGTAATAGATCTTTTGTTTTGTCCCAGGCATACGAGAGGCGGTTCCCGAGCTGCCCCCAGATACCGGTAGTAGTGGAATGCCTAATCACAGACGACAGCTGGTCAGCAGACGATTCTCAGCGACTGACGACGAGGCGGTGTCAGCTTAATGTGGAAGCTCCTTATCTTCTTAAGAAAGTAAGTTTTTTACAGATGCCAGACATAATAATTTAACCATTTTCAGAACACATCCAGTAAGGGAAAGCTCATTTCCCAGCTTTTTCAGGCTGCACTGAAAACCGATGTGATAAACGAGCGTATAACTCTTCATCGGGTGCAAATTGAGTCACGGCTGTGACCTGGTTTTTTCCGCGTCAAAATTGCATTTAATATCTCGCTCGGCTAAGAAATTCTTCAACAACGAATTTCCGAACTGATAGAATAAATATTTTTATGCAAACAACATACCGAAACCTGTTCTTAAAAAAATAATCAGCCCTGGTAATAAACTGTCCCACTGCTGGGCACGGGCCTCCTCTCAGAATGAGTTGGGATAGTCCACCACGCTGGCCAAGTTGACGCGTTGGCAAATTCACACATCTTCAAAAACTTTATGGAGAACTCTCAGGCATGCAGGTTTCCTCACGATGTTTTCCTTCACCGTTAAAGCAAGTGATAATTAATTTCTAATACGCAAAACTTTGAAAGTCAGCGGTGCATGCCTCGAGATCAAACTCGAACCTTTCGCCTTGGGAGACACATGGTTATACCACTATGCTATCACTGCACCTGTTCTGAATCACAATAATCACTCGACTCCTAATATCATTACTTCCCTCCTAGATGATTGGCGTAGACTACATCTACTTCATCCAGAAGAACAATCTGGATCTCAAGAAACGGTTCTTGGAGATCGAAGCCACAAACGAGACCTTCGCCTCTAGGGTTGGGGTCGTCGAGAAATGTAGATATTTCGTAAGTATGCACAACTTTTTAGTGATATGAACTTGTAACTTTGCAAGTACCTACATTGCCTTTCATGCCTGCTGAGAGAGGACCTAGCTATAGTGACTAGAAAGAGCTAAATCACTTTGGTTTGACAAAAGCGTTGCCCCACACTAGGAATCCCTTAGTATCGTGCAGCCAATCTCTTAGCCACTGCGCCAACGGTGATGTCAACAATGGCAACGCTTAGACAGGCTTCTGATCTTCTCGTTGAAAGTCACTACGATTTTTGAGATACAGCTAAGTGTTGCCACCCACCTATTATTTTCAGAAAAGATTTAAATGATCCTTTGTTAGTAGCCAAATATTATTTTTGTTATAAGACCTTTTAGGACAAATTGAATTATTGTGTACCTACATCTACTAGTCAGCCCTTTTGATGAGGGTTTTACGAAATTCGTCGAAAAAGTAATTTGTTTTTATAACCTTTTGTCTGAAGTCTAACTAGCATGTCTGCTATTTTTTTTTTTTTTTTTTTTTTTCAACTGTTAAGATTTTTATTTTTTATAATTTCGTAGTTCAACGACTTCAACCCCTCTCTTTCTTTCTTTCCCTCTCTCGGAAAATTACAAAGGAAATTTACAAATGCTTATTCCTTTAATGATTCTGCAGTGTTTAAAGCTTTAGAAGTTTCGATCAATGCAACCTATTTTAATTGATTACCAAAGTTTTCCAATCATTTTGTTTCTGCAACTACATTTCACTATCGACTTCGTTCAAGGGTAATTTTTGAACGGATGTTTGTTCGAACTGGAAACATTTCTATTAGCAACTATCGTCTACGTTCTCGTCAGTGTAAACACATTTCATGCTAATGAGTTTAGTGTCTAGTGTTCATCATTGATTTCTCCAGTCTGAATCTAATTTATTTGACAGATTCTATGTTTGTTTAAAATAGTTTTGTTGAAAACTGCTCGCTATTTACACGAATCCAGATAGATTTCGAAGTGCTAATTTTGTATTTTAGAAAGATATTTTATAATATCTTTCAAAACAGGAAACGTTAAATTAAAGATTTGTTTTTTGCGTCACGCTGATCAAAAATTTGTCCTTTTACGTGAAAAAGCAGCGCAAGGGATTGGTAGATTTATGTCAAAGTAACTATAACTCACAACAGTCATATCGGTGAAAACAACAATTCTGACCATAATCGATGGAATTTGATCTTGATTTACAATCCACTGGAATTGTAAACGACCTGATCTTAGGCATAAGCGGGATCTTCAGTTCTTCACGCGACTATCAATCACACGACCACTATACCCACAAACAAACATATAATCGTTTGGTATTCGTTGCCAAATTGAGGGAAGCTGCCAATTTTCGGGCAATTTATTTAATTAATAACAAAATATTGCGCGGTTGCAGACTGGAGGAAGGGGGTACTGGAGGAAACGCTAATAATTCAGGCGATTATATCTAGAGTGATGCAACGCTAGAAAGTGCGCACGCGATGAACTTGCTAATGATGTGGAGTGGACTGGTCTTGGGATTATGAGCCACATTCTGAGCTCCAATAGGAGTCCCCTTAAGTCGTCCGTGCCAGGCGGCACGACTGCAATAAATATCAACCCTCAGAAAAAATACCTTTTTCAACTTAAGAGGGAAATATTGTATACAATTTTTTGGGTCCTAAATTTGGCTAAGATTGACTTAAAATTAAGAGAATTCGAAACTTTTTAAGTCAAGAGTTTGGTTTCTGTAAAATAAGTGAAAGAAAATTTAGTTTTTAACATACGCGGCCAAGATTAGTGAAAATATTAGCCATATTTCTATCCTAGTGCTCCTAACGAAATTCCCAGCCATTTTCTACCACAAAATCTGCCTGGGATTTTACCTCTGGCCGTCATTCATTTCTCGCAGTATAAACATGTCGACTACCCAGCTTAGTCCTGCCAGAAAAATCTCACAGTATGACGGCCGCCTACATCAGAGATTTTACCAAAAAAATACAGGATTTACGTACCGCCTCTCAAAGGGAAGTGCCCATTTGATAAACAAGTTTTGGCCAAGTAATGCCCAAGAAAGAAACCAATGATAGGTATTAGGATTGATATCGTAGATAAAGAAATAACCGCTATTTTTTACCTAGAACTTGGTGGAACATCACAAACTGTAAATAGAAATTAATGGGAAAAAAAATATGCATAATTATAGTTTTCAAGTCTTTATTCATTTTCATTTAAATAAGTTATAAGTACATCATCTAGGAATTGGGCTGGGGGGTTTATATTCGATTGATACCTTGCCCAGCCCAAGAACCACACAATCGTCATCACGTGGGCACAACACCCTACTGTCCTGACACTGCAATAATCGACTGAGTTTTGAATAATTCATCTTTTGTTTTCCGAGGTTTTTATAACAGATAAATATTGGTAAAATTTAAGTTGTAAAATTAGTATTTTAATTGTATTTATCTCATAGATGGGCAAGTACATGGCCAAGAATAGGCGATTCCCTTTCGATGACATTGACGAAGAGTGGCAGAATGACAGGTGGTAGAGTAAAACCTGTCCCCGCCATGATCCGGTTTTTAACAATGTTTCTTTGATTATTAAGTTAGCAGTGACACCTGTTCAAATTTTATGGTTGCGTAAAATCTCGAGCAACTATAAAACTGTCGGTTAAGACTTTAAATGTAAATTGCCTTTTTTATTTCAACCGTACTTGAATAGTTGTTTGTTTGACTTGATTTACTTTTGAATATTCATATGACTCCCAAGTCAAAATTAATTATTTAGGTGAAGGGCCTTTAGTTAAAACAATCTGATACAAAGTTCAATGAATTTATTTTTTCTTTCAAAATAACTCCGATAGCTGAAACCTTGAGCAGTAATAAAAAAAATGGTAAATCTGCGGTGGTTTTTGCAAAAGTACTAAACTAGAATTTTAAATAAACCTTTTACTATGATGACCAGCAAGCATTTAGCTGCAGGATCATTGCAAGGAAAACGCATTACCGACACTTATAATTTATACTACCAAGCATTGCACATAATTAATCCCTACAAACGAAATCACACTCTTTCCCCTTATCATAGAGCTGATTTTTATACAATTAAATTGCGGATTGCATGCTCGTAGCTGTAAAACATGAAAATCTACTTTATTCTGTTTTCATTGGAGTCTATTATTATATTAATCTTGATTTGCAGGTTCTAATAACTTTCCTAGTCAGGGACGTATAACATTAGTATTGACAAGGACGTTTCTAAGGGCAATGACGATATTTTTATTGGTAGATAGGGTTGACTAGTAATATTTTATGAGGACGAAGGGTGTGAAATTTGTTATGTCATGTCATATCATGTCAAATGTGTAGACAAGTGCCTTCTCAGCATGATGGAAAAATGTAATAAAAGTCGTAAAAAATGTCTTCTGATGGACTAGTAACTCAAATCCAATCCAGTTTTTGCAATGTCAATCATGTAAGCGAAAGGAGGTTTATTATTTAGCTAGCAATAATCTCAAGCTGTAAACGTTAAGGGTAGATTTATCCAAAGTTCTGACCAGAGCGCCTAACATGCGCACCGTGACAAAATTTTGACGACGCTTTTATCGTGCATTTGTCTCATATTCGCACGAGTAAGAGCGAGACAAAACAGTCGACAAAATATGTCGCGGCGCGCATGTTAGCCTTACAGGACTAGGACTAACTTAACTCATCAAGGAACTGTCGACTGCTACAGGCCGCTTCTTAGATAAGTTATGAGGATGACAACTGACAACAACAAGTCAAGTTCAACATAGAAAATATTAGCAATAGAATTATTTTTGTGAATTAGTCGCTCTTGATACACAAGTTACTTTCCCAGCCAATTTGGGGTTGACTTCGAGTCTAATTAGACGGTGAATATCAATATTTCATATAGAGCGACTGCCATCTGTCTTACACAACCTAATTACGGTCAATAGTACGGATCTTTAAGAGTTATTGAAGTCAAAACATTTGGGCTTGACTACCCGTAACGATTGTCAGAGATATTTGTACAACAACCGGGACCGACTGTATAACTTGCTCTCCGAGGCAGGGAGGTCTCGTGTATAGATTGGATCCATTCATGAACTGACCTGATTTACCCATTGGCAAACTATTGATACTAGCGAATTATAACATCGTATCTTGAATATCTTCGTTTGATATTATAGCTACTTATATGTATACACGACACAGGAAATACTTTATCAGCTACTTATTCATGAAGGTTTCTTATTGTGTGGCCGTGATGGGTGAAAGTGATTTTCTTTGTTATTTACTTCTGTATATCATTGTATATGGATTAGTTATTTTAGTTCCTTTGTCGTCTACGCAGTGAATAGTTTCAGTTTTTGATAAGGTTTCTTTATTTAGTTTCTTGTTTATTATGTGTAACTATATTTGTATCTTTAACACGCTTGTGTAATATGATTAAATATCTTATTCTTGTAGTAACTGAACAAATACGTAATTTGTACTCTTATGTACTGTTTCAGCACATCCTGAGAAGTTACGATTTACTTATTTAGCAGATAATTTTAGACAAATTCTGTTCCAATTTTGTATTTATCTGATGGATATTGCCTATCTGTATATTATGAAACAGACCTTTAGCTGAACCCCTTCGCCTAAATAATTTTTGTTGTAAATGGTGGAGCATTCGTTACTGGGTTTCAAAGTGCACAATAATAATAATACAAACTTGTGATTGTCCTACTGCAGTGTGCGCTAAAGCCTCATACAAATTAGATAGATCTAAAATCGTTTCACTCAGTTACCTACCAAGCGTCGTCTATCAAAGTCAATCCTTCTCTGTTAGCAAGATATAACTTATCTTATTACCAGCTACAAGTATAATCTGGCTTACAGCTCCGCTTGAATTTCCATATGATAAATAAACAACATTCCTATACATTTTTTTGTTACTTGTCTATTGACCAATAAAAAAACGTTCTAAAAACTTGATTGTCGGGTTGTTACCAAAAAAGTTCACGACGTGTATATGTGATTAGGTTTCCGCGGTTAAACTAGTCTACAAGGTGAGATAAAGGTCATAAGTTGCTACAGTCAAGTTATGCAAATCGGAGAATGTATAGTAATGAAACTTGTACAGATATGTGCCACGAATTTCTGATATTAAACCAAGTATCACATTTATGCGTCTCAGCTATAGTATGAATATCTGAAGCTTACAAAATTATATTTGCATAAAGCCAGCATGTATACTACCAAAGATACGTTTGTCTGTTTTGTTGTAACTGTACCGTGGCCATTTCGAAATCGTCTGCGAAATCGTTATACGTGTTGCGTACTGCAAACCTACTGCAAACGATATGTCAGTGTGTTAGCAATGTGAATCTTTAGATATTGTCCCTTAATGGGTATCTTTGTACGTCCAAAGGATAATATAGGTCTCCTATTGATTCCATTCGCGGTTGATCATGTTTTTCTTCTCATCCCAATGATTGAAATATTTTCATGATGAGAGAAGTCGTGGAGTATGCTTACTGAGGAATCCACGTTATAAAAGCGCCAAGTACACAACTTTATAGGTGGTACGGAAATGTATGCATATTATGCAGAATACGAATTTTATAATTATAACTTTGGAAATGCGATAGCTCATGAAAGATAATATGTAGGAAAACGTTACTGAACAATTTTGTAGACATTGCATGATCTACAACTTTGTATGACCTATTATTGTTTGTTACGATAGCCTTTTATGAGAAATATGCGAAAAACTGATGATTAAACATTGAATTTTGTTTTTGCTGAAGTACGATTGGTGGGGACTTTTTGTGATATAAATTTATTTAAGTCTTTATCCTGCACCAATTTTTAGCTCTATGCGAATTATTTCGACGTTATACGTTTATTTTGACTGGACTTTTATCTAATCGCCTTATTTTTTGTTAATTTGCGTCATTTGTTTGCCTGCCCAGGTCTGCCCAGAAAACCCAGAGTGGACATGCTTCGAACAGAGTGCGCTTCTTGATGTCAAGAACTTCTTCGGACTTGAGAGTACCGTTGAGAAGATCGCAATGAAGCAGTATTCCTCCAACATTGCCAAGGGTGAGTTGCCCTTATTAGATTAGGACTTTCCATTTTACCAGGCGATCGTTATCAGTGTTCAGATTTTGCTGCTGATGACGGTAGTAACTCACGGTTTCTGAAAGCCTGGTCAAGCAACTGATCAGTAAACCTGTTGTCAAATCTCATTTCAGCTGTTGTTATTGGTTTCCCGAAATAATATTGGCCAATCATATCACTTGATATAAGATTTGACAATATATTAAATTGAACAGGCTTTTAGGAACTGGGGCCAAGTTTCATAAAATAAGGGGATATATCTATGTCTCACTTGTTCTGCTCTTTATGTTCCAACACTTATATACACTTTAGCGATCTCTGTATTGCTACTAGGGCTTGGTATTCGAATACTCGAATATTTGTTTTATCCGAATATTCGCCCCATTTACTATTCGAATATAATAAGCTGTAGTATTCGAATATTCTGAATATTTCGAATACTAATTAAAAATACATATAATACGTGTATTCGAACAAAAGGAACGATAGGACGGATGCGTGCTGATTGAATAAGACTACCGAGTGCCTAGTGCGAGTTTATCTAACATATTCGATCGTGTGAACGTTAACGACGACTCGGACATTGGCTCGTACTCGAAAACGAAGACGCTAACGCATGTGATTGGTTGTTCCATTCACTTGGCGAGATGTTTATTCGATTAATGCGATGATTTGCAACTTGCACTCGGCACTTTGGAATAAAAAATAATTATTCTGTATTTCGATATATGTTTTAGTTGATGTTTAGTATTTTGTAATCAAATACCTTAGTAGATAATAATAGGTCTTTACCTATGAAATTGCCGTTTTGTATGAAAAAATTTAAACGATTTTTTTTCATGTATTTTTTATTTGTATTAATCGAAGTAATCATCCATGCAATCAATGCATCTTTGCCAACGCAGTGGCAGTTTATTGATGCCCTTCTTAAAGAAATCAGCTGGACGGGAGGCAACAAATTCTTCAAAGGCATTTTGTACTGCCTCTCGGGTATTGAATTTTTTTCCCGCCCAGAAGTTATCCAAATTCTGGAAAAAGTAGTAGTCTGTAGGCGCAAGGTCTGGTGAGTAGGGCGGATGACGGAGAGCTTTCAACCCCAGTTCTTGCAACTTGGAGACCATCTGCTGTGCAGTATGAGGTCGCGCGTTGTCGTGCAGGAGCAGCGGAGACGAGCGATTGACCAATGCTGGTTGGAGATGTGCCAGCTTCTTCATCATTGTGTTCAGTTCTTCACAGTACACATCTGCAGTAATGCTCACCCCGTTTGGTAAGAAGCTGTGATGAATCACACCGGCGCTAGACCACCAAACAGTGACCATCCCTTTTCTAGGGGTAAGTTTTCGTTTAGGGCATTGTTTAGGTGCTAAATCAGAATCCAATCAACTTGCTGAGCACTTGCGGTTATTAAACAGAATCCATTTTTCATCGCAGGTAACAATGCGGTTCAAAATTCCTTCATTTGTGTGTCTGTTGAGCAGTGCAAGGCACGTCTCGACGCGTACTTCGCGCTGGCGATCATTGAGTTCGTGGGGCACCCATTTGTCAAGCTTTTTTACCTTGTCAATTTGACGCAAATGGACCAATATTGTTTTGACGCTAACGTCGAAAGCTGCTGCTAATTCAGCCGTAGATTGTGTATCATCAGCTTCCACAATCGCCTTTAATTCGTCATTGTGGATCAAAGTCTTCGGACGACCGCGAGGTTCATTTTTCAGGTCGAAATTTCCAGAACGGAAGCGAGCAAACCAATAACAGGTGGTGCGTTGGTTTGTAGTGTTACCTCCGTAAACGACGTTGATGTTGCGTGCCGCTTGTGCCGCGTTGCTGCCACGACGGTACTCGTATTCCATAATTACTCGAATTTTTAACGTATCCATGATGACGAAAAAGATTGAAATGCGATGAAAATGTAACACTAATCAATAAACAAATGACTACTTTTGGAAAAAAAAAAACCATGTTTTTAAAATAAAATTAATTTTAAATCAGAATTAGCCAAACAAAAATTATTTTGATTTGAAATGGCCAGTACTGCAGAACGGCAATTTCATAGGTAAAGACCTAATAGTTAAGTGTTAGAAAAGTCTCATTTTTATTTGCTAATTTCCAAAAAGAGAAGTCTTACTTAGGGTTCAATTTTATCGATTCACGCGAATCCTGCCCATAATAATATAAGAGAGAGTACCTATGGAAAACTGTCAAAACATGTTCAAAAATAGGGTAAAATTGAACAAAATCTTTAATTGTGGCGAAAAACCACTTTATGAGAAATTTTAAACAGTCAAGTTTTCCCTTATCAAAGAATGCACTACAATGTAGTACATCAATTTAATGATGTAGTGACTACATCATCAAATTTATTAATAATTATTCGAGATTTTTTGGTTTTAATCATTTTTTTGAGGTGCTATTTTTTTCTATCAAATGAATATAAGTAGTTGATTATACAACCAGTGTTTTATTAACATAAAATCTATTTTTTAACTTGCAGAAAACACTAATTTAGCTGTCGTCAGCCTCATAATATAGATAGAATGCTTTAGGTACTGTTCCGTCTAATGAGGCCTGCAGATAACAACGAATTGTGTCGTTTATACAAATATAAAAGTGTTTTCTTGATTATTTATCAAATATTCGAAATATTCGGAATATCCGGATACTTCGAATAATAGGTTTGGCACTATTCGAAATATTCGAATAGTAAAAATGAACGAATATTACAAGCCCTAATTGTGTCGTTTATACAAATATAAAAGTGTTTTCTTGATTATTTATCAAATATTCGAAATATTCGGAATATCCGGATACTTCGAATAATAGGTTTGGCACTATTCGAAATATTCGAATAGTAAAAATGAACGAATATTACAAGCCCTAATTGCTACTGACAATGTTGTAGACCTTGTTTTTGCTGGGCTAAGAATAACCTAAAAAATGCCACACATTAGACAGAACTGTAGCATTTATGATATATTTACCAGGCAAGGAGCTAATCGATGTATTCATGAAGGAGGTCTACAATGAGGGCGTGACGAAGCTAAAACCGTGGAAGAAGAATGACCCCGCGAACAATCGCGAACTCCGGAGGGTGGTTTCGAGAGGAACCGAGCCCTTGTCCCCGAGGCTATCGATGACGGACCCAGGTCAGTGGAGTGTCAAAGTATTTATACTGTTAGTACAATAGCTACTTACTACTGTGTGCATAGCGGCAGCGGCGCCGCCGTATTTTCTTACGCGCGGAACTATGATTCACCGCTGTCGCCGCGGCGGTGTGTGAAAGGACGTATACAAAATGCAAAGATGCCTATTGTAGACGGCGACGCAGCTGCGGCGGCGTCGCTGTAATGTGTAAACGTCCTAACAGCTGACAACTTAAGGGCAGGCGCGGTCCCAGGGGGGGGGGGTCACGGGGGTCATGACCCCCCCAAAATCGTACAAAAATGCGCCGAACACGGTAATTCACGGTATATCACGTCGGCATTAATCGGTGACAATGTTGAAAATATAGTGCCAATCTTGTGTGTTAGTGTCATCAAAGGTCATAAATGGTATTCTTCTAACAAACAACGGCAAACTTAAACTTATATCGCAATGAAGTCGAAAATTGAGTAAAAGGTGATCAAAACCAAAGCGGACATTCTGCTAATTTATTTATTTATTTATTATATACTTTATTGTACACCAAATATAATATAGGTACAGAACATTTATAACAAGAACATACAATGGGCGGCCTTATCGCTATCTGCGATTTCTTCCAGGCAACCATAGGATGGACACCAAGTGAGTTGGACACGATATGGGGCTGTCTATGGTGTAAATATAATTTTCCTAAAATAAATACTTATATATTACACATATATAATAATATATTATATAATATATATAATAATAAATTAAAATATAAGAATAAAAATAAAAACCTAATTTAATTATGCATCAAAATATTCGTCCGCATCGCTGTCAACGGGCAACGTGCCCAGAAGGCTGGCTGCATTGTCGCTAATTATTTGTTTGAGCCGTTTGGGGTTGAAACGCTAGGGCCATGGGGTCCGAGTGCTCGGCTGCTTTTCCGTGACATCTCGAAAAGGCTAGTCGACTCAACACGTGACCAGAGGGCTGGCCTGTTTTTCGGTCAAAGAATCAGGATTGCCATTCAACGTGGCAATGCAGCCAGCCTTCTGGGCACGTTACCCGTTGACAGCGATGCGGACTAATAATAAATTATATAAATATACCTATACAAATATATACATACAATTATCAATAAAAAGAGTAACAATGACGATAAATTCAGTAACTAATGAAGAGAATATTAAAAGAGTAAGCTAATATTGTGAACTAGCACATAAATTACAACAAATTATGTATTCTTGTGCTTAAATATAGGTACGGCTAAACTGATTAGCAATCAAAATCTAATCTTAGTTCAGTCAACTTTCCAATTGTTCTCGTAATTAATTTAGCACTAAGATAATTGGCTTTCAGATCTTTATGGAAGACTTTATATCTGATGGAGAGATGCCTCAGTCACAGATAATATAATAGTGTTCTTTTTAATTGAAGGTTTCTTAAAAAAGCTAATAATATGAAGCGATATGTTTTTTCTATGATTTGATCAAATCGCAAAGACAAGGAATGGAAATATTATTTCCATTCCTTGTCTTTGCGAAGAGACGAAACGAATAGACAAGATGATGATAGAATGTGAACATATTCTCTTTGTCAGACAGATTTTAAAATGTCAAGTTGTGGAGGCCCCTTACGGAGGCCTCAGGGATGGAGCCCCTGGTCCCCTGGCCCTAAATTCGGCCATGATAATAGATAGAAAATACTGGAGTCAATTTTACTACTAGCTCTTCACAAACTGTCAATTTCGCCTTCCCAAAGGGTTTGATAGTGAGGATTTTTCGCGAATCTATTCGGAAATGACTGATCGTCCTTCGGTGTTGGCCCTAACATTATCAAACTTTTCTTTTATGCTTTTTTTTCAATAATAAACAAGGCCATTCTACAAAGAAATGTTTCATAATATTTTTTAAAAAGTTTTTTAATTCAAATGAAATCATATTCCGTAAAACTGTTATAAATATTCTTTGCCTACATTACTTTGCATAAAAACATTTTTCGCGACAAAAATAACATATGTTTGCAAGGGCGACATTGGAAGGCCAAAACGACCTCATAAATACTAAGTGCCTTGTCATACGAATAAGGGTTAACTTGGTTTAAAGGATAATGAATATTTATGACAATCGCGAGCGTTACTTACACGAAGAGGCATATACAACCGTTTAAGTATAAGGTGCTATAAAAATATCTGCCACGGCTTTAATGGACCTCCCATTAAAGCCGTGGCAGATATTTTTATAGCACCAGTATTGTGTTTATAGATTACAATAGTGAATAACTTTCGTACCCCGGAACAGATAATTCAAATTGAGAAAATAAAGAAGTTAAATTGACTCTAGTACGTGTCGCTTTGTCAATGAAAACAACTGCTTTCCATCTTTTTCCATCTGTTCTGTGACTGAAAACTGATATCAGCAGACTAGTTGTCACTACCTAATCTACTAAAATGTATACATACTTTTTTTTTGTATGAAAAAAAATATGACAAATAATCAATAATTTATCTTTACTATTGTTATCTATAAACACAATACTGTCTCCCATTGCAGCCGTGGCAGATATTTTTATAGCACCTTATATATAATTTTCGACGCATTTTTTCGTCATTATCCTAACAGGGTTATTGTAAAAAGAGATCTCAGTAAAAGTGAATGTTATAGCTGTTTGATACTTTTTGTTAGATTTTATTGATTGCGCCTTTTTGGCTCTTGTAGGGTCAGGTAAAACTACGATGCGGCGACGCTGCGTCACATCTCAAAAACGACGCATCGCAAGAACTCGCGAATTTATTCGCATTGAGCCTTCCTGCGATATTACGTCTTCTTTGTGTTTTTTTCTTATATCTTTTTATTAATAACAGCGATGCAACACTCGTTTTAACCGACTTCAAAAAAGGAGGTTCTGTATTCGTCCCGTATGTATGTATGTATGTATGTTTGTTTGTATGTGCGCAATTTTCTCAAAAACTACTGATTCGATTTGGATGGGGTTTTCACTAACGTAATCTACATACTTTGAGGAAGGTTTTTTACCATCCATTAATGTCACTACCTATTATTATTACGTTTAAAACGATTTTTCAGGCACCATTTGGGTGCGCCATTGTCATCTCGGAATCGCCTAATAATCACCTTTATGTAGGAAACCTAGCACAACACTCCATCATTTTTATCGAGCTATCCCATTTTCCTCCCATTTTTCTGGCCTAACACCTACTACGTCATATTTCATTCGTCCCTTGCGTGGGTTGATCTATTCTTGGCAACGGATCCGTAAAAGGGTCCGTTGTAAGAAAGAAATGCGACTGCCTTTGATGCGTCGCGATCTTTGTACTAATGAGATACTTGACACAAGTACCGTTTATTTATTGAATTTCTTTAAGATGCTCCTATTTTGATCTGCTAAAACAAAACAATATTGTTGTGATGAATATCGGCGTATTGAAAGGACACTGGCAGACGCCCATAGAACGCTGGGCTCCAGATTGTGTAAGTCGGTACAGTTATGAAATTAGTTTGGTGTGATCGAGTATTTCAATAGTATTTAAATTCATTTTTTATTTGTTTTTGTACGTAATTGGGTTAAAGAGAAATCTTCGTATTTGTGACAGTAAGGTTAAGTATGGTGTGAATGATCCAGTAAAGTACAGCCGGACTAATGAGTTCTCAATTCAAAGGTTTTAGTTGCTGTCGACATGATATTCTGTGGAGGTACGCGCCAGCCAGCATGCACCCGTTTTTGTTTTATTGATTTTTTCAAAATGTCAATGGCATACCTAATCATTTTATTTCTTTTTTATTTCGATTTTTGATTCCAATTCTTAATCTCTAAGATAAATTAGGCAAAGAACAATTAAAATATATTTTTATTTTTGGTTAAGCTTTTATTACTGTACCATATCCAGCCCAAAACTGCCGACGTCCTTTATAAAAGAGCTAGATAGGTTCATGGTATTTTAGAAAATAAGTCATAGTTAATAGTTAGATATTATATTTTTGGCAGCAAAAACAACCGTTCACGCGCAGTACGACACCCGCACGGCTTGACGACAACAATCGTCTTTAAATTGAAAGAG
Organism: Thalpophila matura; assembly: GCA_948465475.1. NCBI lineage: Eukaryota > Metazoa > Arthropoda > Insecta > Lepidoptera > Noctuidae > Thalpophila > Thalpophila matura. The sequence continues at coordinate 16,933,612 of OX419189.1, read as the reverse complement.
CCCTTATACCTTATTTGCTGTTCAACTTATGATAAACCAATATACCTACCTAAGTAAAGCGAGCGACTCTTCGCTGGTTGAAATACTCGTATTTCAACCCTCACCGACTGTTTTTTCTAGTAAGTCGGTCAAGGATTTGTCGGGATCTCGTTTTGGAGTACCCGGCCGAACTGCCTGAGGGTAGGGCCCTCAGATCATAGAAACAAGGAGAAATGCCATCATAGCAAATTAGTACCGGAACAACTGATGCCACTTTTAGTACATTTTTCGACACAATTACGCGCATAATTAAGCGCTCCTTGTGAATAAAAAGATCTCCCACGCATTAAACATTCCGCACACCCTCAATCTAACACTGTTAATCGTCACTCAACACTAGCACTAAACTAAAACACTGTATTTATACCATTGATCGTGTTCAGTTCGTCGCCAGCGCGTACGTTTTTAATATGAGCAATTTGCTCAAAATCAGGCATCAAGCTCGATAGCGCCTTGGCACATCTCCCTTGTTTCTATGATCTGACGTAGGGCCTCATAAATGCCGAAAATTGTATCTCTGGGGATACGAAAACCATAAATGTGATAGCAGTGCATATTCTTAAGTGAGAGCTCTTTGTGATTTGTGCATGAAGTCGTCCAAGGAAGTACTACCCTCAGGCACTATACCTATTTCTGCCTCAAAAAGGCATTGCTGTATTCCGGTTTGAAGGGTATGTGTGCCGGTGTCAAGCACATGAGACATTACAACTTTGTCTCTAGGTCGGACAACGCATCTGCGATGCCTTTGGTATTGCTGATGTCCATAGGTGGTGACCATCAGGTGGGCCGCTTGCTTCTTTGCCACTTAGGGCTGTAAGATCAATCATAGCCTAAACTACGGAAGAGAGTTCAATCACCCGTCTTCGTTTGTTTCCTAGGGTTTCATCTAAGGCTGTGTCCCGAATAGGCAAACTGTGAGCGGCCGACTGAGTTTGCGCTCACAAATTGCAGTAGCAAACTGTTAGCGCAAACTAGCAAACTGTGGACACTCCATTTCAAATATATGGAAGGGCGTACTAAACCGATACGCCACAAACTCAGTCGACCGCTCACAATTTGCCTATTGGGGACATAGCCTATGGGCCGCAAGATCCATCGTAGCTTAAATCACAAAAGAGAGTTTAATCTCCCGTCTTCGATTGTTTCCTAAGCATGCTAAGGGCTGTAAGATCAATCACATCTATGGAGATGTGATTGATCTTACAGCCCTTAGCATGCATTGTTCTCATGGGAGAACACATCTCATAAACTTTCGCGTTTACGTTTATAATAATAGTAGGAAGGATTGGCAGTATGTTACCCGGGGCTTGGAAAGTTGTACTGCATAGAGGGTAACATTACTGGGGACTACATATATAACATCTTCATTACGAAACTTGTACAAAGTACATCTGTTTCTACCCTTCGGCTTACAGCCTCGTGTTTATCAAACTCGAAACTTTATCAGTCAAGGGCAACCTTGATCAATTCATCCCTTTGTAATTTTAAATCTACACCAGATACTTTATAAGTGTTATTATCTAGTTAAACATCTATACAAATGTAATAAAGCTGAAGAGTTTGTTTGTTTAAACGCGCTAATCTCTGGAACTACCAGTCGGATTGAAAAATCTTTTTGTACATGATAGCCAGATTCATGAGAAAATAGTATGGGTTATTTAACATCACGTTATGACCCTTAGGGCCTATGCTTACCACGTTTTTTAAACGCGCCGTTGACGCGCGTTTGTAGCGATACAGACGCGATACGCACGCAAGTCAAACTGCTCTGTAGGATAAAAGCGCGCCGTCGACGCGCGTTTCCAAAACGCGCGTCGACGGCGCGTTTAAAAACGTGGTGTGCAAATAGCGCGGGCGGGCAAATAAATCAGATTTCTTTTATAATATTGATAGGATATTTATTTGCATCATATAAAAACATGAATATGAAATTAAACAGTAGGTGAAACGGCGGGCCACAACTAGTTCCGTAGGTACAAACAAAATGAATATTTCGAGGCAAGGGGTCGATTTAATAATTTATTTCTGTCAACAGCGGGGTGCAATTTCACTGTAATTCAAATGGCGGGCGCGTGTTTAAAATGCGAGGTTCTGCGTCATAAACCTGGGTAGACTCAAAATTCGGCCAGTTTTGTGTGGGCGAATACATGAATGTGTTTGTTTATGAATATTGTGTTTATATATCTACAGTTTTATCGTATAAACCTAGTCACCCTCTGTGAGTCCTTTTCGTTATTTATTAGGCACTATTTTTTGAGCATTCTGGAATAAGGAACACTTGTTATAACTGTTACTTATGTGTTACAGTTTCGGATGTCGCTACCTTTGATTTTTGATTTGGTTTGATTCGGCATCGACTTCCGAAACTGTTTCACACTGATCTTTTGAAGTCGGCTAAAAATAATGTTTTCCCTTCAAAAAACGCAAGATGTTTTAGCGAACATTCCTCACCATATTTGCCCTTAAAACATGATCAAAACGCGAACAATTCGTCTCTCACCCTCCACTGATTTATCTACATCGGATTCCGGAAGATATCCGCCAAACGACCTTTAAAATACCCTCTATCTTTCTTTCTTTCCTATTCGTGGCAGTTACAAGTGTGCCGTAATCTTAACCCTCATAAAAACTGAATTTAGGAGTATGCGTCAAAGAGGGTATTATCGATTTCATACTGACGCCTATGTATTATTACATCTTCAACATAGGCAAAGTGAAATAAACACCATTTATTGAGGCTGATTATAAAACTACTGAACTTCTTATAAAACACCGGACGAACTTTCTCTATCAAATTTTAATGAAAAAAAACAATCACTAAAATCTGTTCTTAATCGACAAAGATATTGCGTAACAAGATACAAAAAAAATTAAAAATACAGTCGGATTTTCGGATTATAGAACAAGAGATATGCCATCATAACAAATTAGTACGGGAACCACTGTCGCCAGTTTTAGAACAATTTACAAGCGCTCCTTGTGAATATAAAGATCTCCCACACATAAAAAATTCCGCACACCCTCAATATAACACTGTTCTGTTAGGTATTCGTCACTCAGCACTAGCACTAAACTAAAACACTAAGTAATTATATCATCGATCGCGTTCGGTCCGTCACCAGCGTGTTTTAAGTATGGTCAATGTGACCATTGACCATACTAAAGCCTCAAGCTCAATAGCGCCTTGACACATCTCCCTTGTTTCTACGACCTGAGGTCGAATTGATCTACAGTACGTGGCACTAAATAATGCACATCGAGCTTCAAAAAGAGATATTTGCTAGCTTCGACTTTATAGAGCGTCATCTCTGTCGCACGAAGCACTAACAGTCCGGTATCTAATAAACAAGTCGGCGACAAAACGTCACATAGGTATGAGTGACGGATACGACGCTCTACAAAGCCGAAGCTAGCCGATTATCTCTTTCTCAAACTCGATGTACAATATTTATTGCCGGGTACCTACTGCACTTTCTTGAATCGGCTAAAAATAAACCAACCACGTATAAACAGTCTAGTTTTATTACGAATAAGATAACGTTTATCGGCCGTTCGACGTCAAGTTTTATGAACGGCTGGTGATTTTATCTGAACACCTGGAAGGCTTCCGAGATTAAGTACTTTCAGTCAAGTAGCTGTACTTAATCCAGTGTCAAGTACCGCGGTATTTGATTTGATACGTAGTATTTTACTAACGTAACCGGTGGAGAGCGCTTGCGCTTGCGCTATGTCGTGACGTTTCGTATTGAAAATTTGGCTATTTTGTATTAAAAAATCTATTACAATAGATTTGGTAAATCAAAGACTCTGTTAAATAAAGTGAAAAAAAAAGTTATTGATTTGCAAATCTTTGTAACTTTTCAAGTGATAGTTGACAGATCGAGATCATTGACGTTCCTATTCTTATCTTAATCGCTTTAATTGACTTCGAAAAAGTTGGGAGTTCTTAATTTGATTTTACATCCGAGATTTGTAGACTGATTTATATAATTCTTGTACCTTGTACCTTATTTGGTAGGGAAACTCACGCATTGGTCCTGTTATATATTTATATTGAACTTATATTAAGATAAATAGCTAAAAACCGGCGTCATTATAGATTTATATTTTTCTTCCTGCTCCGAATCAATTACCTATAAAAAACCCTATGATTTATTCATCAAAGTTGCTCCTGTAAATTGCCATAAATTACGGTTTACGGACCGTCTGGCACCGGCGCGTGGACTGTTGAATATATTATGATTACCTAGAATATTATATCGAGGCAAAACGTATTGGAATCTGATTCACTGGCTTCAACGAAGTTAATAAAATATTACCAATTGGATAGGTCCTGAACGCAACAGATAAAAGACCCAATCCATCCTATTCCTACCCTTATCCCTTCCTCATCTCACATTTTCCTCCCCAGACACATCCGAAGACTCCCCACCAGCTAGTCTGGTGCTATCAAAAGCTGCCAGCCTCAAGCGCCTCGCCAGAAAGTTCCGCTCCTCTAGTCCAGGCCCGTCTATGCCTTCCGCCTCAAATATCGAGGCAGAAAAAGAAGATCACAGAAAAATGAGCCTTTTATCTAAAGGTGGTGCCTTTTTACACCGTGGCAGAGAGAAATTACAAGATGGTATACCTAAACGAACACAGTCCTTGAAACGGCTCGGCAGAAGTAGACATTCTTCGAAAGAAGATCAGGACAGCATTAACCTGTCTCATCAGGATCTGACAGATGTGGGCGGTGTGCCGTCTGATTCCCAGGTGTTGGGACTTCGGCCCTGCACCTGTGACCATAACTCCATGACGGATGTCATCACCAGGTGGGATAATCTACTAGTGGTGTTAGTCTGTGCAACTGTGATAATGCTCATGCTGTCTGCTCCCGTTTCTGCGTTTTTGGGGAGACGGGAGCGGCGGAGCTAACTGTAAATATATATTTTACAGTTTTTTTTTGTTTTTATTGATTTTTTATTGCTCGAGAAGTTGATGGTAAGATTCAAGTTTATTTCATAACACTAGCTGTTGCCCGCGACCTCGTACGCGTGGAAATTACAAATCTATCCCACGGGAACCGTACATTTTTCCGGGATAAAAAGTAGCATAAGAGCTATGTATTCCAGACTATAATCTATATCTGTGCTAAATTTCATCCAGATCCGTTAGCCGTTCTGGTGTGATTGAGTAACAAACATCCATCCATCCATCCAAACTTTTACTCTGTTTGCCAAAAGTAACAAACAACCTTATTAGCAAAGCTAATAAGGTAGTAGTAGTAGCTAGTAAGAACTTTTATAACTCGAAGCATAACTTATCAAACAGTCATCGAACATTCAAGAATCGTGGCGTCAAAAGTGCTTGAGTTATAGCAGCAATGAACCACTTAGTAACCATTAGGTAATTCGCATTATAAAAGCGTAATTTTATTAGGACATGGCGTTCCTAACTATTCCTGAGGTTTTTAGCTTCATACATCACTGATAGCGGGTATCTTGCGTCAGTCTACAATATTATTGGATACCGCTATGAATACACTTAAGTAATTGAATATGATATCGATCGTCCGTCTAGTGTGCCAAACCTTATTTTGGATTTAATAGTATGGAGATATTGTTTGGACACCGTTTCACCTGTCTTGGGCGTTTCAATTATGAGTTCCTTTCGACGCTGTTTGCTCCCATGAATGTCAATATGTTACGTATTTAACGGTGTTTGAAGTTTTTTTTCAGCACCAATTCTCGTATACCACTTTTTAGTGCCCTAGGCATTCACAAAAATACATAGAACATTAAGACCTAGACAGAGACCTAGAGTGAAACCCATTTTAAATACCTTTTAAGCTGAATTAGGTATTCAGAGAATGGGCAGTATACAGTTATTTTTTACTAGTAACAGATTACTGCGTTCACATCATGCGTGTTAGGGCCTGCGTGGAGGATAACGGCCCACTCCCTCTCACAGAGTAGCCTGATTCTTAGCAGAGGAAAGATTAAAGACGGATTATGAAAACATTCCTTTGACGTCATCCCTTAGTCGCATTACGGCAAACACGGACTGTGGAAGGGGAAGCCAATTCTTTGCCAATAACCACAGCTTTATTGCTACATTGCTTTGTAGAATAAAGGCAATAAAAGCAATATGACTACTTGATATGCGACGCATGAAGCAGGAGTCAGCTGAGCAGAATTGCCTGTACTTGTTTAGACTGCCAATTTTGAACAGCATACGTAGTGCCTACTTACAATTATGGGTCTACTAAGTTTAGATTAAATCTCGACCTTTACAAAATGGTCGTATATGAACTTTGAGGATTGCTAGATTAAGCGATAGCCGTGACATTGTAGTAACTGCTCGTTGTGGCTGGTTTTAGGTCCCACGTAATGCGGTGAGCCTAATGCTATTAATCGGACACAATCACGAACTAAGATACCTACCATAAGTTCTTTCTGGACCCCAACTGATAACACAATCGTCCCTAAACTGATGCTATTAGGTTTTTCACGTGATCTGATATCTTACATGAGTAAAACCTTTGTATTCATTAGAAAAAATATACCAAAAAATATCCTTACACTTCTCCCAAGAAAAATATATAAAAACTTAGCCTAAGATAGGCTCAAACAATAAAAAATACAGCTTCAATTAGTACCTAGACTAAAGTCTATCAACAAAACTAAATCGTAACACTAAAATCCTGAGTAAGCTGTTGGCGTTTCTAAAGACACGCACACAACACATGCAAGCCCACACGTGACTCAATGCACCACAGACAACATGATTTATTGCAGTACCGACTAAGCATAGACTGAAGTGATTCAATCTCTAGACTATAGTTGCTGAAATTCAATTATGTAATTGTTTTATTCCTTCTCGGCTAAATTTATTTTGTTTTTTCACAGTAGAGTATTGATTGATATAACCCGCGCACGTAAGAGGGAATAATAAGTGCCGCCATTTTAGATTCGCTTCTTTATTGGCACGGGTTAAGTATATCATTGTTTCAATAAAAAAACCGGCCAAGTGCGAGTCGTACGCGCGCACCGAGGGTTCCGTATCATTTTTGGACGTATAAAGTGAAAAAATCCGGACCGCATAACTAATTTTGTTTGTGAAGGAATTTAGATGATTTTGAAAAAACTGTACTAGTTCGGAACATCGTTTTATTTTTGGTGCCATATTTGGGTCAATTCCTATCAACTCTAATTATTTCAGATTTTTCGCCCCGCAAACTTCGGAGATAAGGGGGGGGGAATGGTATTTTTTTGGTCATTTTTCATCATATGTCGAAAACTGTGAGACATAAAATAAAATAAAAATATATTTTGAAATGTGCAGATCAAGCCCTTTCATATGATATGTCACTTGACCTAGTAACCCCACTTTAAAATTTTGGACCCCCACTCCGGCCCCTTTTGCAATGAAAATAAAAATATTTTAGGACTTTTTTCATTTGCAATAAAGTTGAACAAGCATTCTTTATAACTGTTCCAAATTTCAAGTCGATAGCATAACTAGTTGCTGAAATAATCAGGTGTGACAGACAGACAGACAGACAGACAGACAGACAAACAGACGAAGTCGCACCATAAGGGTTCCTTTTTTACCATTTTGGTACGGAACCCTAAAAAGCAAAATGTAAACCAAAATTGTCTGCTCGCGTCACGTAAGTACTCTGAATTCTAAAATACTTTAAAATTACAATATTTGGCAGTTCCCGCGGTGATATCACGCGGCGAGTCGGTACAGCAGTGCGATTCTGTAACCATCTCACCGTGAAAACTTAGGTGAAGTGAGCGTGGAGTGAGCTGTCAATAGTGTCAATTCCTAGCACAAACAAACTCACTTCACCTAAGTTTTCAAGGTGAGATTTTTACAGAATCGACCGGCAGAATAGACTGGCAGCGTGTTTTAAGTCCTTAATGTCCTGTCAGACATGATCAGGTGACTTACTGACTTCCCAGGAAGGGAAAATATTCACTGTAATTCCCCCAAGTGCTATTTACATAGCCGAATTAGCATTACAAGTATTACAACAACATGGGTTCCTAATCGGATTATTGTTGTTTTATAAGTGGTGGGTGTTACGCCCACAGGATGTTTTATGATGAATATTCAAGCGCGATACAGGATTTTGCTTAGGGAGGGTGGGGGAGGCAATTTTGTGGGATTTTACCGATTTTCCAGATTATTTTTCCAAGATTCCTAACTAACGTTTCTTGTAAATAGGTAGCGATGTCCTTAAGCGGATTTAAAAAATAAAGAATTGGTCAAAATAAAGTGCTTCCGTCGTGGGTAAGGCAGGGGGGGGCGGGGGTAATTGCACCCATTACCTCTCCACCCCTATGTCCTGCTAGAGATAAGTAGAATAGGTCCACCTGCCCCAAAAGTTGGAGGCCTAAATAAGTTTAGTGATCCAAGGTAGGTATTACGACAAGTAAGAAACTTTTGTATCATGAATAACACACTAAACACGATTCCGTTTCGCAAAAGACCATTACCTAAATAAAGGTTTTTTTTGTTAAAAACATTGCCCCAAACTAAATAAAGTTAAAACCCCCATGTTCAGTTGAAAATATATTATGGACTAGCTGTCGCCCGCGACTTCGTCTGCGTGAAAATATATGAAAAGTAGTCTATGTGCTTCTTCAGATTTCAGCCTATCTCTTTGTCAAATTTTGTCCATCCAAAGTTCAAACCCGTCCAGCCATTTCAGCGTGAAGGGATAACAAACCCGCACATCCACACCCAGACTCGCATTTATATTATTTGTGTGATTAAATTAGTACGATCTATTATGGACGTTTCAAAACTCTTCTTTCTCATTCTAACATCAAATTTTTTTCTACGAGGTAGACTATGTAATATCTACTAATGAATATCGATTTAACAATCCAGTCACCAAAGTGAAACATATTCAATTTGAAGGAAATGTGCATTGTGAAAAAATATGGGGACGTTTCTCCATTGATGACATGTTTGTGGAGATCGTTACAATATGGCTTGAACCGTAGACTGTGGGGACACAACATACGCTCTAAATGTCGAACGTGACCCAAAAACGAAAGGGAAGAAACCTTTAGCTCTAAAAGCACTGCTGAAGGAAGCTTTTGTCTTTAAAATCGGATGCGAATTGTCGCAGACAGTGAGACAGACCAAAAAAAACCGGCCAAGTGCGAGTCGTACTCGCTCACCGAGGGTTCCGTATCATTTGTGGACATTATAAAGTGAAAAAAACCGGACCGCATAACTAAGTTTGTTTGTGAAGGAATTTTAATGATTTTGAAAAAACTGTACTAGTTAGGAACATCGTTTTATCTTTGGTGCAATATTTGGGTCAATTCCTATCAACCCTAATTATTTCAGATATTTCGCTCCGCAAACTTCGGAGATAAGGGGGGGGGGGGAAATGGTATTTTTTCAGACATTTTTCATCATATGTCGAAAACTATGAGACATAAAATTAAATAAAAACATATTTTGAAATGTGCAGGTTAAGCCCTTTCATATGATGTGTCACTTAACCTAGTAACCCCACTTTGAAATTTTGAACCCCCACTCCGGCCCCTTTTGCAATGAAAATAAAAATATTTTTTAACTTTTTTCATTTGCAATAAAGTTGGGCAAGCATTCTTTATAACTGTTCCAAATTTCAAGTCGATAGCATTAGTCGTTGCTGAAATAAGCAGCTGTGACAGACAGACAAGACAGACGCAGTCGCACCATAAGGGTTCCTTTTTTACCATTTTGGTACGGAACCCTAAAAACATGATTTAAGAGGGCGCAATAGAATCGTCACGATTCAAATTTCACCCCCACTTCCGCACCTTCCCCTCTATGTTCCGACGCAACCAAGTGACACGTGACACATATAATACAATTATTACCGTTGCATAACTTCAAAATCAGGTAAATGCATTTTTTGTAGTTTCAAGATATTAATATAATTAATCTGCATTATACAAAAAACGAAACCAATATCGAACCGAAAAATTCTGAACCAACTAACTGATTATAAGAATAAAAAAATGTTTTTATCTTTTATAAGTTTCATATTATATTATTTACAGCTAAGTGTAAACCCGTATAAAAAGTACATTTTATTTAAATTCAGCTTACGAACAGACCCAACGAAGAATAGAACTGTAAGCCAGTGAAGTTACAATAAAATCTCAAATTATACATCAACTACTGAGTACTAATACAAAGTTTGTTATAACACATTACACAATACCTAAATGTCGATTTTGGGTTGGGCGGTTGTCGGGCCTTAGGAACAGCGACACGACTGGAGAACTGGAGAAACAGCAACAACACCTCAGTCAACGTCTCTGACCAGACTGCCGACTATTCGGCACAAAAGTAGGTCACTGATAGATGATGTATTTATATGCAAGAGAAAAGCAGTTGAACAGATTTCTTCTACTATAACCAATTTTCAGAAAAAAACAGAAAATAGACAGATTCAGCTTTGTTTGATAAGTAGAGATAATAGATTTTATACGCAATCACGTGACACCAAAATATTTGAAATTTGGTAGTTACCTGATTTTGAGGTGTACGTGACGATTTCCGTAAACATAGTATATGTAGAAAATAGTTTTATAGTATAGTGGTTAGTACATACGTGGGTAATGTATCTACATTTTAACCTGAATATAAAGCATCTCCTGAAAGAGTAGTATGACCGTATGACCCTATTTAAATTAAAATTTGTCATGTCCGATGCGCAATATCTTTCTAACTGTAGATAAATTGTTAAACTAATAGTCTCATGAACTCTCGTGTCTACTCTAATATCAAAGCGTGACATAATTGAAGAGTAAAACAAATCTTATTAATAATATCATAGGTTTTCGCGATTACTACACATTATAATAAAACAAGTTTAAACGGATTTAATCACGTGTATTATTGATTTTACTGACGTTTCGAACACTTTGCAGCGTTAAAGTCGCAGGACGACTGAGCTGGTAGGCGTCATGACTATGAGTGCTATTATTTATACAAAAATGATTTTAAATCTACCCGCACAAGATTTTTTAATTATAATCGATATTATTCGATTCATATTCGTTTCGATGCACATAATCGCTTACGGTGTCTTGATGTTTCGCAGTGAGATGTGAAGATTGGGACCTGATTATTTTAAGAACAGGGTTCCAAACAGGTGGTACTTGCCAACCATCTTCTCTATTAAAATTAGGATGTTTTTTTTTAATTTCAATAGCCTCGCAAAGCATTCTAGGCACATATCGGTTATCCTTTGCGAGAATTTGAGGTTGATCAAGGCGTAGAAAATGGTAGATTACCACGATTACAGCCGCGTATTTATAACATTTGAAATGATTTGAGAAAAATAATAAAAGAGCGATTAGAAAAATAATAAGCTAAAGCTTATATTAATACGTTATAGTCGTGCGAGAGCGTTGTCCGATCAAAATGATACACTTGTATTAAAACTCTTGTTACTTGCGAATTTGTCAGCAGACTCACGCAATTAGTGGCGTCACTGTGCGACCTGGATTAAAATTTAGTTGGTACACAGATAATACAATACTAAGCGTACAGCTGCCTCATCTCATACAAAAAAACCGGCCAAGTGCGAGTCGTACTCACGCACCGAGGGTTCCGTATCATTTTTGGACGTATAAAGTGAAAAAAACCGGACCGCATAACTAAGTTTGTTTGTCAAGGAATATTGATGATTTTGAAAAAACTGTACTAGTTAGGAACATCGTTTTATTTTTGGTGCCATATTTGGGTCAATTTTTATCAACCCTAATTATTTCAGATTTTTCGCTCCGCAAACTTCGGAGATAAGGGGGGGGAATGGTATTTTTTCAGACATTTTTCATCATATGTCGAAAACTGTGAGACATAAAATAAAATGAAAATATATTTTGAAATGTGCAGATCAAGCCCTTTCATATGAGGACACGGTGGAGCACACGGTGGGGGCCTGCCCTGCATGGGCGGAGCACCGCCGTGTCCTCGTAGAGGCGATCGGCAGCGGCGGCGACCTCTCGCGCCCGGCCCTGGTTCAAGCCATGGTCCGGGGCGAGGGGGAGTGGGAGGCAGACTGCCTCCTTCTGCGAAGCAGTCATGCTAGTGAAGGAGGCGGCGGGACGGGAGAGGGAGAGATTCTCCCGTCCAAGCCGCCGCGGTAGACGCTCCGGGCGTCGGGAGCCGCGTGACGACTCCCGGCCACCGTAGGCGCGGGCGGTGAGTAATGGGTAGCTCACCGTCCGATCAGGACCAGGCCCGTGCCGAACGGCGCGTACGTGTTCCACGCGCGCCTCAAAGAGATGTCAGCATCAGAGAGGGGGCCCATTACGGCCCAAGCCTGCGGGAAAGCGGGATTGTCCGGAAGGGATACCGCTGACCCGGACAAAAGGGCTAAGGAAGAAACATGGGTGGGTTTTAGTCAGTAAGAGTCTGACACTCCCTTCCGCTCCGCCCAGAGCGGGAGGGGTCATTTGATGATTTCCCATCCTCAAAAAAATATTTTTTGACTTTTTTTATTTGCAATATAGTTGGACAAGCATTCTTTATAACTGTTCCAAATTTCAAGTCGATAGCATTAGTAGTTGCTGAAATAAATAGGTGTGACAGACAGACAGACGAAGTCGCACCATAAGGGTTCCTTTTTTACCTTTTTGGTACGGAACCCTAAAAACGGATCTAGGGACTATACATTTTTTCATGCCTAAATGATTTTTTTTTTATTTGAACAAATATTTACTTTGTCTATTTTTTCATGTTCTAAGTATATTTTATACAAACTTCAATAACAAATCAATACATATAATTAACGCTATCTATTAAGAGTTATTTGAACAAATACTCCTTTGTTCCTGATGAGACCCCGTGGTTGGAGTAAAAAAAACGTGTTGGAAAAGAGTCGCCATTCAAGTCGTTGAAAAAAGTTTCTAATTATTTTACATATTCCATGGTCACTCAACAAAGTCCCCAATGACGTCATGATATGATTTCATAGAACCAAACATAATTATTTTATTAAATTGATTAAATGAATTAAACTGTAGACATACCTTAGCCGTTTAGCCACCTTCTTTAATTTCCTATTTTTTCACTCGTGTTTATGGTTCTGTATTGCATTATAATAGCGTTTATACGTAATTTTCCAACGAACAACAATTTTGGTCAAGTTTCGTATATTTACACAGTATTTATACTCCCTTGTGGCGATTATTTCAATGATTAACAATTAAATGTGTCGACTTTTACTTATAACATTTAAGTTTCTTGAGTAATATCTACGTAATTTTTATTTACATTTTTTTCTGTTTGCGACGGCATAACTGTCATCGGCTGTCAAAGTGGCATAGACCTCACGCCTGTACGGCGGAACGCCGTCTGGTCGATGAAACAGATTTATGCAAAAAGATCACATCAGAAAGAGATGCAATATATCAACTTAGTCAAATAAAATTGTCATAAGCGCCAAAGCAGTTTTACTGGATTTTCTCTTAAAGTAAACAATTAAAAAAAAAAACTTCCGATGCAAAGATAGATTAAATAATTGCGATGTTATTTATATAGTCTTTGTCGTAGTTATTTGCACCACGTCCATGAAAAATCCAATAAATGTGATATTTTTTCGCAACTTCATGATTTTTTTTTATCGAGTAAATTTCATGCTATCGTGTTTCTGTCCGATGCAAAAATAGATCTGATGGTGAACTATCATATATATAAATTTTACTAGTATAGGACCTCTCTTACTCCTCAAATATCCAATCTAAATTTGACGTTTATAGCAAAGCCTCCTCTTAAATGACTTGACTAGGGGCCGTTCTGCTTGTGTTTATCTGATGTAGGAATTAAAGAAAAACATGTGTAAGTGCTCAAGCTGCTGTTTTTTAGAAAAACAAGGGTTTTCCTTAGTGTAGGTGTGGAGAACAAAGAACTATCAACCTATACAAACTTTCTACGCCATTTTAAATGCGAATGTCCGTTTGTCCTTTTTGGTGCGTAATGGCGTCACTAATTTTGCTGAAATTTACCAGAGCTTAACAAGCACATAAAGTTGGTACTTTTTATCTCGGAAAAAGAATACGCAAGCGCGAAGTTGCGGCATCGCAAAAGGGATTCATTTATTGTTACGACCTTACACCTCGAAGGGTAAATAGAGGTCATTGTACACATACACACACTATTATTTTCTCATGATGGTTTATTGTTAATCCCTTGTGATAAGAGGATATCCTTATACCCTTTATCGGTGTTTCCTGTTTCTATTCTTTTTAAGAGGAAAACGAATTCACAAGCGATTTTCTGCTCGTGTACCCTGGATCAAAGAGTAACCATGGAGTTTCTTGTCCGTTCTTCTCCATATCCACGTTTTGGAACGGGCAACTAGCTTCAACTAACGGACAAACAGACTGACAACTTTTGCTTGACGATTCAAAAGTGCCTGCAAATGGTCTAATTTAAATAAATGTTTTGACTTTGACTTGTAATTCGTATAAATAAATCGCTGAAATAAACTGTTTATTTACCTTAGCGTATATTTACGATTAAAGTGCCGGTGATTGAATGCGTCGATCGTATTTTGTGTTCGTTTACGTCGATGGCCGAATGCGTTGACCGCTGTTGCCAACAAGGCAACCGAATGCGTTTCCACAAAACAGTCGGTTTGTGTCTGAACACGGGCAATTTAATTACAATTTTACACTATGACCGCAAATGGACTGCGATCGAATACGGCAAAACTGAATAATGTTAATTATAAGCCAAAAGATCAAATGCCGATGCTGGAGTGAGCAGGTTTGCTCTCGAATGAAATCGACCGACCCGACACGATAGCTTATCGCGTCATTCATGATAGAGTAATTTGTTACATAAGGGGCTTATGCTACCTAATCTCCTTACAAAAACAGCCTTAGCAGTTACCCAGGTTTTGTTAGCAACGGTTCCTTGGCTAGATGTCGAACTGTACATTATTTCCGATCAGTAAAACAACGTTTCTGTTACAATACACACTGATTTGCATAAACAAACAAAAGCATCTGCGGTACTGTTTGATGTTCAAGGCTGGTATTGTTTTACAACTCATGTGATGTTCTATCAATACGCTTGCCTCTCTGTAAAGGGATAAGCAGAGCTGCAGTGATAGGGTCACAACGGTAGGTACAGTACCCGGCATTAAATATTACAGGGTTTAAGAAAGAGATAATCGGCTTCGGCTTTGTAGCTATCCGTCACTCATGCCTGTGACGTTTTGTCCGCTGACTTGTTATACATACCGGACTGTTAGTGCTTCGTGCGACAGAGATGACGCTCTTTAAAGCCGAAGCTAGATGATTATCTTTCTAAAGCTCGATGTATCAAAGATTCTTGCTTCCACATTTAATCAGCTGAATCAAAGGTAAAACTTTTACTAGCAGTCTCGATGGCTTTGCCAATGTCTACTTTTTAAAATTTTCAAGTATAAATAGAATGAATTATGTGAGATAAATTGTTGCCAAACTCAAACCTCAGGCTGAAGCTACATTAGGCCACGACGCGAACTGCGATGCATGGGCGATTAGAACAAATAATTTGTGGTTCACATAAAACGGTGCAATCCTTCCTGTAGCCAATTAGCCATACATGTGAATATGGGGTTGTTTGTTTTGATCGCATATGTAACATATTTCCCGCCAGGGCCTAACGTAGCTTCAGCCTTGAAGTCTAAAATTAATGAAAAGTTTTACTTGTTTTCTACGGACCAAACTGCTATCTCTTTGCTAAAGTTTTCTAAATCAGATTGATTATACTATCGTAAAAACGTGTCGGTTTGTTTGTCAGATTAATTTAAAACTAAAAGCACTTTCGCGCTGTTCAAGCTTCTTTCAGGTTTAATATTATAACTCCTTATGTAAATGTTTACCAGCTGAAATGCGCAGATTTCCCCGAAACTCCCGTGTTACGTAAGCGTGAAGAAATATGAGGTAGATATTACAGCCCACTGAAACGTTTACAAGTATTCCTGCGTTATAAACAAACTTTTGAGTGGTTTTGAGACCATTCTTTCCCACTCATCTTTCCTTTTGAAGGAAAGAATGTGTTTTTAATTTTATAACAAATTCAGATTTTTCTTTTTCCTTATGTTGAGTGCTTTTGAACTGGGCGTTGATGTTACGGTATACGTAGCTATAAACAATATTGGAAACCCAATTGGATTCAAAGACCCACGAAAATTAATCAAAGTTACATTTATATCATTTTCACAATATCTATTTCCCGGAAAATGATTTTCAATCATCCATTTCCAAATCAGTAAGTATAGAATATCAAATAAATAATAAAACGATTCCGATGCTCCCATTCCTGTCATCCAATCACTATCAACTTCCTAGTAATAATCTCTATCAATTGCCAACGACAAAGCCCTGGGGGCCAATTCTCGGTTTTAGAGATGGTGTCGAACTCGACAAAAGTTTCTAATGACGTCATTTTTTCGTCAAATTTTAAAAGTTGCTATTCTGGGGATGTCGAATTCGACATTTGTCGAAGGCTAACGTTAGAGTTCATGTCGAGTGCTTCTGAGCAGTAGAGATGTCATGTCGATTGTAGAGATACGTCATTTCTGAGGGAATTCGTTGAGTTTTGGAATGTACACTGTTTTCTTTTCTTTAGTTTTTAAATAAGATCCGGCTTGGCGTCTCATACCTACTGGAAATTCGATATAACCTCTTTGATTTGTGCATTGTGTTTTCTTGAAACGACGACCTTTGCGCAAATAATAGGCTCTGTAATTTGTGTACCCACGATTGGATTTGAAACCACTGAAAGATGGACGAGTTTATTAGCATTTTTATCTCGGAGTTGTTGGAAAGTGGCAAGCAACTGGCCAATACACGGCGACAACAGCGCGCTTATCCCGCCGTCGATATTCTGTTTTTATAACTGGAGTATTTTTTCCCCTCCATGTTAAAAAAAAAATTACTACCCACTAGTGATCTAAACAATACACAACACTAACTAAACTCATCAAAAGTTTTGAAGAAACCGCAAAAAAAGGCGCAAATTCTGACACTGACAGACAGACAACTGTCAAATTGATTATTTTTACACTAAACGTTTCGTTTTATACTTAAATAATTAGGTTTAGTTCGCGTTTTAAAACAAAATCATTCATTCACTCATAGCTACCTAAAACGGAACGTGCGATTCTTCATAATGTTAAGATTATCTTCACTCGACTCGACATTTTCGTGACATTTATTTCTATTTTGACTGAGAATACGGAATTCTGCTCAATTCGACATTTTTTGGTAGAGATAGAGATATTTTTGATAGACATAGAGATAGACTTACAATCTCGAACTCGAGATAAATGGCGAAAATCGAGAATTGGCCCCCTGATAGGGAGCGGGAAGCGAAATATTGATGCCAAGCGGATCGGAATGTTTTCCGCCGGTGAATCGCTGATGGCAGGAAGCGGGAGCGTACCACGGGAATGAGCCTAACAGCACCTGCTATTTGGCTATTTGGTTATTTACAGCTGAATGACGAATAAACGGTTCTAATAGACGCTAATTTGATAGCAAACATTTTGATTTTGTTGCCATCTGGGTGTAGAATCAAAGCATTTTTTTCAACTTTTTGACTTCATGACAGCCAGAAAGATGAGAGTGAGTGCGTAGTGTGAGATTTTCTAACATAGTCGATCGCGTGAACGTTAACGAAGGTCACACAGCCAACGACCAATCAAACGCTTTGATTCCACTTTCATTGTGAAAACCGCCAAGCAGTGGAATGCGCTGCCCGAGTGGGTGTTTCCCAACAGTTACAATTTGGGTATCTTCAAGTCACGAGTGAATCGGTTTCTTCTAGGCAAGCGTGCTCCATCGTAGACCGTATCATCGCTTAACATCAGGCGAGATGGCGGTCAAGCGCAAGCCATCATCGAATAAAAAAAATAAAAAAAAAACATCGGTTCGCGCTTGAAAGTGAAGACGCTATCCCACGTGATTGGTTGTTCCATTCACTTCGCGAGATGTTTTCTTGATTAATGCGATGGTTTGCAACTCCTACTCAGCACTCAGATCGAAAGAGTAATCTACGCTTTTAAGGGGAAGTATAAATAAGGATCATATAAAACATATTTCATGCTCATCAAAGGATTCGGAAGAGAAGTTCTATAGATTCTTCTGTGCTTGTTGTAAATCTTATAAGCCGATTAACTTATATATGGGTGATCTTTTCTAGTTATTTTATAAATACGAGAGACACCAGTATTGATCCGATATCATAAGAAAATAATAAACTATTTAGGTCATTTAAGTACAACATAACTTAGCGTTTTCGTTTGTCATCCCGTGGCGTTCTAACGACCAACTAGCGAAAATAGGTCAAAGTCACGCTCCTGCCCGATAGACCTTTCTGACCTAATTTATGCCTTTTTGATCTTTCTTCTAAAAGATGTGCGTAATGGTCAAGGCTAAACCTTTAAACTTATATTAATTAGACGGGATAAGCAGTAATTACTCGCGGCGAGCCTGCTGCGCTATCGCTTCGCTTTGATATCGCTCGCAGATCGCCACTGATAAGGCCCAATATGTATTTCTTTTCAGAGATGGGAGTAATAAATCCATTGTCCATATCAATTCGTGCCCCATACAAGTTGATAGCCGCGTTTTGTTATATAGTAAATCTCGGAGCGTGGGCGGACGGTCGCAGCACTCGCAACGTCAAGGGAATGGAAACTTGCGCCGATAATGTATATTGATGTGTCCCCAGGGATGGGTTGGATGTCTCCTTACGTTATATGAACTAGGAAATCTAGGTTTATGGGTTCCTAGATTAATGATTACGAAGTAAGACGCGATGAGACAAAAATGTTGTAAGTTTTTGGAATGAAGTTTCTTGCTGTAGCAGTTGACTGGTATAAATCGTCACTATAAGGAAAAGGCGTTATGCCTCCATGTGACTTTTTCTCTCTGTCTCTTTCAAGGCGTAAGGAACTTAGTTCCTGAGAGGGATCCCGCGACCGCACATGTTTTTTTATGGATGTACGAATCGATTTCAGGTAGCCTAGCTGGGAAAAGGCTACGTGAATGGTATGTATTACATATAATGTTGACATAAATACAATACAAAGATGTGTACCTTTGTCAATAGGATAAGGTTCAATACAAAGGGTTCCTTTCATTGTATACTTTGCATCAAAATTGTTTGAATTGTATGCGACGGATTCATCTGAGAATTTTGCCGGCTGTCTCGGGAATACTTTGTACCAATAATACTCGTTGATGCTCTGAGGTACTACTCAATCAATTTCTTGTAAACAGACCTTTCTTTGAGCGTACCTACCACTTATTTTCTTCTGTATATTTGCATACATTTTATTGGTACTGTCAAAGTATTTGTAGGTACCTCCCGTTTTGTGACCCAAAGCTTACCAAGCCAACTCGGCCATTGCGTCAATTGACATCTGATATAATCTAGCTAGAATAATATTATCAGATGAACTAATTATAAGAGGACTTAAACAGACATCATTCTGATAGGTACGAGAACGGCTCGAGTCTCGAGATGGTCTCGTATCGCATCGTACCGATCTTAGGCCTCGCCCAGAGTGAAGGTCGGTGACTAGTGCGGGTGTGGAGTTGCGAACGCGATGGCGGGAGCGTCAACGTCAGCGGTTCTTAAAAGAACCCATTTGCCTCCCCCAATTTTCTCCCTCGAACGTTCGCAAACAAATTGGCATTTCTCGCGGTGATATCACGCGGCGAGTCGGTAGGTACAGACTGATCGGTTATTCCCGTGTCAGCGCGTACGTCGCGCTTTAGCTAGGCCTGTCAGTGTGGCCGCAACGAGCCGATAGGATAGAATCTTTTGAAATTATCGCATACTATTAGGCTGCGCTTCCACCAGAGATGTGCGATGGAAATGTATCGTGCGAGGATGTCTAGCTGTGCTGTGAAAATGTGTGGGGGTTTCCACCAAAGCTGTGCGATGAAAATGTGCCTACGAAGATGCGTAGCGGAGCTGTGATAATGCGCATTAATGTGTGGTGCGAGGATGCGTTGCGAAGCTGTGAAATGTGTCGACGGGGGTGCGGTGTAGTGGGAGCGGAGTAACACACATTCCTCGCAACACATCCCTCGCACACATCCCTCGCACACATCTCTCGCACACACATCCCTCGCTTGTTTTGTATGCGCAAAAATCGAGCTCCGCTGAGCCGTTTCCACCAGAGCTGTGCTGACCGAGCCGAGGTAAATGAAGCGATTCTATTGGTTCTTTACAAACACATCCCTCGCTACGCATCCTCGCACATCTCTGGTGGAAACGCAGCCTTAAGCTAGGAGCTGTCGCTGGCCCCCGCCCGCCACAGTCACTACACTATGGACGCTTATGGCGGTTTCTCACGTTCAATGTTTCGCGCACGCCGTCACTACTGCGCTAGCTCCTCACTGTGGACGAGGGCTTAGTCTCGAATCGAGACTAAGACCAGTTACAGTTACAAGACATGTCTGACAAATTAGAACGTCTACTGTCTTTTTTCCGTAATATACGATTCCCTCAAGGCTATCTGATCGCCTAACTAAGCCGAATAAGATAGAAAAGTTTGCTCAAACTGCGGGCAATATTCCTTCATACCCGAACTCGTGATAACAGAAGCTCCCTCATAATTCACCCTCATTCATTCCATTCAGCCGCATTCAGCCCCGTTCACCCTGAATGTGCGATAGTATCTGTGACGTAATAGCGGTGACGTCGCGTGGGTGCCCACGTAGAGGGACCGGCTGATTTATAGCGGTTGTAGTGGTTTGAACTTTAAGCAATTAAGTTGTGGAAAGGTATTTGAGGGAACTATGCAGGGTAAAATTAAAACCAGTGCGAATATTTTAGGAGGTGAAAGTACTCATGAATATGATCAACTTTTATTATAGGACAGACACTGAAATATGAAAAAAAAATCAGCTGTTCCCTTCAAAAATGCACTACGACACGATCAAAATGTATGGAACAGCTGATTTTTTTTCATATTTCAGTGTCGGTCCCATAATAAAAGTTGATCATATTCATGAGTACTTCCACCTCCTAAAATATCGGCACTGGTTTTAATTTTACCCTGTATTTTCTACTAACGAAACTAACTGGTATAATGTAGATAGATAAGCTGTTCTTCTAAGAAAAGTTATTCTATTCTACTTCTAGGCTCTAGCTTCTATTAACTTACTTATAAATTCAAAAGTTTCTGTGTGGGCGCGTGTATCTGTTCACGTTGAAATGGCTGGAGGGATTTGGATGAAGTTGGACAAAAAGGTAGCTTGGGTAAATAGGCTACTTTTCATCCATTTTCACTCAGATAAAGTAGCAGGCAACAGATTGTTTTTAGTAGAAATAGTCTATGTCGTGGTAAACATTAGCCAGTGAGTAAATGGTAGAGGCTGACTAACAAAAGTAGCCCAGGCGTAAATCAAATATTCATATTATCACTTGTGGAGGCTATTTTCATTTCAATGGCTGTTTATACTAAATATTATAGTACCTACCTACCTACCTACAACAGTCGCAAAATCGATATATTTTTGACCGATTACCACTCTGCAACTTAAATATGGGTAGAACTTTGTAACTTTTTAAGTCGGGACAATTTTTTGACCTTGACCACACCATCTTTTCTTATTTAATAACATAACCCAAGTACGCTCGACAACATTGACGGTCGACCACTTTTCACCCTTATTACTAAGAACATAAGGGTGAAAAGTGGTCGACAGTCAATGTTGTCGAGTGTACCTACTACAATTCAACCCTTAAAAGAAATCCCGCATTCAACGTAGGTCTTATCGACCAACGTACTAACTACTAACTTACTTACATACATTTTCCAACAAGTTAACCCGCAGCCCGGGACAGGCCCCGGCGACCTTGACCCTGGCACTGCAACGCGTATCTGTTGCTACAATAGTCGCAGTTTTACAGGGCGGCTAATGTATCTTGGCACTTTATAGTGCCACTTACAAAGGCCAATTTTATGTGAATTGTTTCACATTTATATAAAACTAGCTTCGCACGGGTAGTAGAGCATTATACACCATTATTCTGTCGTATTTTAATAAGGATATTAACTCTTTGGTTTGCACGGTGCACGCTAATGAAGCTCCCAGTCGGCATAATTTTTTTCAACATCTTCAACAATTATCGTCATATTTCAGCCAATTTTATCTATACTATTATAAAACTGTAAAAGAGCCGTGTACCTACACACATTGGAGATATTCCAGAAAAAAAAGTCGACCTACCTACGTAACCAGAATTAAAAAAGATTTTTTTTTAAATTTTTGTCCTTTCTGTTTGTGCGCGCATCACGCAAAAAGTACTGAACGTATTTTGATGTGGTTTCACAGTTCAATAGCTTGAGGTCCAACTTACAATCTATGCCACGTTTCATCTAATTCCTGTGGGATAAACTAGAGAACAGCTTGACCTCTTGGTAGTACTAGCCACCCTACACTACGGATATCATTCAAACTGGTTGCATTGTAGTCCACGCGGGCGGAGTCGCGGGCAAAAGTCTAGTAATTATATACAATAGGATAAAACGCGGCGGGGGACTTTGTTTTATAATAATATAGGATAAGGATCTTTGTTCTAAATCTAGATAATCATTGTATCAAGATTTATTAGACGCTCTTTCGACGCAGTAAATCCTTCAGGGACAATGAATAACTTATAGAACCAGCAAAATGGATTAGGACATGTTCAGTTTTACTTTGCGCAACCTATATAGGATTCGGGGAGAAGGGACGGGGAAGAAGGGGTAGGGGGCTCGGCTCAAGCCTTCAACCAAATCTTAAGTTTTGACAGATTTCTGAATAGATTTTAGTGCTGCAATGTTTTCATTTCCAACTCATAGCCCCCAGCTCAATAGCTTTGCTTGTGTAATTTATATCATACACTTTGCCAGGGACTTCGTCCGCGTCACCCACAGGAACAATGCATTATTTTGGGATAAAAAGTAACCTATAGCATTCAGGGATAATGTAGCTTCCTATTAGCAAAATAATTTCAGAATCGGATCAGTATTTCCGGAGATAGCCGCACACGCATTCATACAATCTTTACCTCTTTATAATATTGGTAATTTTAGCACGTAATATGGTAATTGTTTGGATATAATTATGACCTCCATGACCTTTTTGGAACGGAGTTCCTTTACGCAGCTCACCGTATGAGTGAACTGGGAGAAAATTTAAGCGATGACGCGATGACGTTTTCTGCCATTTCGCTTTTATACCTATTCAATAAATTGCACGAGCGGTGTCAGTCTATATCTATTAATTCAAAAACTACTGAACGGATTTTCATATGGTTTTCACCAATGGAAGGACACATTTCCGAGGAAGGATTTGGAAATAATTTATAAATGTGTTATTAGCCGAGCTGTCACGGTTTTTATTAAGGAACACACAAATACGTTTTTTTTTCCCTAATGTTCACCAACGTTTACAATTAATTGAGTAATTTTCTGGGAATTACTTTTACGTCACGGTACCTACCACGTTATCAATCGCAACCATATTAAGTTTCGGGTTTACCAAATTCAGGAATACGTATGATATTTTATTTTGCATCACAGTTTGAATTGGATTTCGAAGAAATTCAAGCTGTTTGTTATTTGCGTTCACTTGTACAAAATAGGCTTAAGAATAGGCTTAGAGAGCGAGCAGAGAGCTTACTTTGGATCCAAGTTAAGTCACCTGTCCTCTGGCGTGGGTTCGTTCGTCTATCAAGTGTCGGATCTACTAGAAATCTTGCCAGGGGACTGTCTGTGTGTAATATGCTTAAAACAATAACAATATTGTTTTCCAAATTATCAAAATACTAACCTACTTATTTTCTTTGAAAGTAAAGATACTTATTTTCGATGATATGATTATCCATGCCCATTCTTGTCTAAATACAGCCAAAAATTAAAAGAATCAACATAAAACATAATGATGTTTCTAACAATTATATCTCATCAAGTCTAATATTAATTCATTACGTCTAGTCTAGACGGTCTAGAGGTGGCAAATCGTGTTCAGAAACATGGCGTGACAGTGTTATTGCACGCGTTTTGTGTTTGCAATACGATTTATTATTATGAAGATAATTATCTATATACAAAATGCCCAGTGGCCATACGTTAGGAATTTTAACACCTAGCATCCTCCAATAAATTGTTTCAAAAAAGGTATAATTCATAGTTTTGTCACAAATAATGTAACAGGGGCACATGAAAACTTTGTAACCCTTTCTTAGCAAATTGCGCGCACGGAAGAGTGTGATATTTGGCATAGTTAAAGTTTATATGCACAAGGTGTGCAGAAAGCTGTTTAAGTTTTATATTTATTTTTTAAATTTTTTCACTGTTTTTCGAATTTCGACTACAGGCGATACTAGTACCTTAATTATAATTATCAACCTATATTTATCATGAAGATAATTATCACCCCAACCCTGTTGTTTATAATGCCAAAAAAATATTTAACTGGAATTTGTTCTAAATACCTATGTAATAGAGCCTGCAGAAACATGTAAAAGTGGAGCATCGGATTCTGCAGCTATTTCTGAATTCGAGGGTTAGGTCAGACAATCTGTCCCTAGCCTAAGGTCATGTAAATTGAGATACTTTCTAGAAATAGCTGTGTTGGATTCGTTATTTACCATTCTTATAACGGTACAGGCACCAAGCAACATAAGTTGGCTAATACTGTAAGGTTTTATTAATATAACTAAAACTACACAATTTAAAATCAACTAATTAAATCGACCTATGGTTTAAAATATATGTACTGGCCATACTGACGGCGGAGATGCATATTTAAATAAAAACGGGAGATTTAAAATGGTACTGGCCACACTGGTGGCGACAGTTGCGGTCACAGACGTACCTACTTACTAGTAGATGGTTGTGGTGACGGGTTTGGAGATCGTGCACTTTTGCGGGAGGGCAGCGCTGCAGCGTGCAGTCATCGTGTTTTGATATAGAGTGATTGATTTTAATAAATAAGTTTTGAAAGTCGACTGTGGTTATTTCTGAGATATCCTGAAATACTACCACTTTTACTTATTTCATGTAATAGTCAAGTACCTACGGTATTTATATTATTTGAATGTTGTATTTGTTCCGAATTTTGTTTAGTACCTACTAGCTTTTATCTGCGGCTTCGTCCGCGTGGAGGTCGAAAATTAGCCAACGGAAACCTACTACCGGGATAAAAAGTAACATTGATAAGCCAAACCCGCGTGGGCGGGGAATTGATCTGATTAAAAAAATAATAAACTGTTAATGAAACCGCGGGGCACGACTCGTACTATTACTGTAAAAAAGCTGCGTCTGTACATTGAAGATATTCCAGAAAAAACTGTCGGGATATGCCCAAAAACATTTTTTTAAATGTTGTATTTCTGTCTGTTTGTGCGCGCATCACGCAAAAAGTACTGAACGGATTTTATGTGGTTTTCACTGTTTGGTTGCTTGGGATCCAACTTAAAATCTAAGCATTTCATCTAATTCCGGTGGGATGATCCAGAGATGCTTGACCTCTTCGTAGTACTAGCCACCCTACACTAAGGAGGTCATTTAAAATGGCCAATTTAATATACGGGCAAGTCTAGTATATAATATGCACACGTATACAGTAACCACAGGTATTTAATATTCATGCTGCTTCAGTAACAGTGAACGGAATATCATTGATATAATTATCCTTCGAGCTCTGGTAGAAATTGTTTCTAGAAATTCAATCGATTTATACCAATTATACCCTACATACAGTTGTATGGGTTCTCTGGATTCTTGGATATGATAGTATCTAGTTTAAAGCGTAGTTCTAGTTAATAATTGATTAAAGAGATTGCTGTCAATTCTGTTGTTTACAAACTAAACTAATGTAGTCTCATTATAACTCTCTTTTTAACAAAAAACATGAGAAAAGAATAGAATATAGAGAGAAAGAAAGGAAGAAAGAAAGAAAAAAAGTTTATTTAGAGCATTTTGAGACATGTATGGAAATTATTTCCTTTACAAATTATGCTAACAAAATAATGCTAACCTCAGCGGATTTCAAACAATTAATAAAATTAAAAAAAGAACCAATAGTATGATGCAGACAGAATATAATTATTTCATCCTGTCAAATTAGTCCACTTGCCTAATTTCAATGTGAATTTAGTCGTTAACGCGGCCATGACCATTTTCATATAAATGACAAGGGCGTAGACTAATTTGACAGTTCTTAATGTTTTCTGTCCACAAAAGCTGCTTTTATGTTTTAAAAAATAACAAAAGTAATTAGGCAATTTTTAACTATCAATAAAAAATTAATCCTTATTAAAATAAGTAGTTTCACCGTCACAAGTATTTAATGGAGATGATTTTTGCAGTATCTTATTTGGACGAATAGTTTCAGTGATAACACGATGTAATCTACGCGCGACGGCGCGACGGAGTGATTTAATATAATTTGACAGTGAGATTGCTTCATAGAAGCGAATTTCGCGTGACTCGATTCATAAGGATAAACTAAACTTTACCTGTGCGAAGCCTGGCCGGGTCAGCTAGTTATAAATATACATCGGCCAATAGCATACACTCAATATTCCCTCCTCTTTCAGACTCATACACGCTGGACAGCGATTACGTGAAGCGCTGCCTGGGCGAGCTCAGCCCCATGCAGGAGTCCCGCCTGCTGCAGCTGCGCAAGTGGATCGCAGACCTGCAGAAGGGCAAGGTGAGCACCTGGAGATGGTTCCGGGACGTTAAGACCACTCAACCTAAAGTAAGGCTACAAACTAGAAGGGTGAGGGTTTACGCATGAGGCAAAATGTTAAGTGTTGTGTATCTGTGAATTCTGTGATATACCAATAAAGAAGCGAATCTAAAATGGAGGCACTATTCCCTCTCAACACACGTCGGGTGTGAGAGACAGCAATAACGTGCGAGTGAGAGGGAATGATTAGTGCCGCCATTTTAGATTCGCTTCTTCATTGGAGCGGGTTATACAAATAAATAAAATTCAAGTGTCTGTTTGTATGTCAAAATAACAGCTTTTTACTAAATGCATCAATGAAAGTATAATAATATACGGTGCTTATAACAAATTACATTTTTTTTTTTCTGTCTGTTGGTTCCGGCTAATCTCCGAAACGGCTGGATCGATTTTGATGGGACTTTCACTGGCAGATAGCTGCTGTTATAAGGAGTACCTAACTTAGGCTACTTTCATTAAAGAGAAAGACTTAGGGTTCCGCGCAAAAAAAAATAATAGCCATGAAATCCAATATATTTATAAAGGTAGCCGGGGCGGGTCCGCTAGTCTTTTATAAATTGCAATAAACAAAGTCGCTTTTTGTGTGTCTGTTTGCCCGCTTAGTTCCTTTAAACTGCACAACAGATTTTAATGACGTTTTCATGACCTGTAAATAACAACCATACAAACAGAAAAATCTATACAAAATTAAATTCCAGTCTGTGATGTCCCATGCCTCAAAACATATTAAAAACATGTGCACAGTCACACACTCGAAATTTATAGTCACTTTGAAACAGTAGAGCGAATTTCGGGCATTCTACACGTAGGCAATAAATTGTAAACTCGAGCCATTCCGCTGTGGAAGTGAAATAAAGTGGTTCCGTAGGTACAGCTGGACTGTAGACTAACACATGTCACTGTTACTATTGTTTCTTCTTTTATAAG
Source organism: Thalpophila matura (assembly GCA_948465475.1). Taxonomy (NCBI): domain Eukaryota; kingdom Metazoa; phylum Arthropoda; class Insecta; order Lepidoptera; family Noctuidae; genus Thalpophila; species Thalpophila matura. The sequence continues at coordinate 16,905,875 of OX419189.1, read as the reverse complement.
AATGGCTTTCTTGAATTTGTGGGATTTTTTACGCATGGGGCTTTATTCATTCGGATTTTTTGTTGTTATTGCCAGAGAACAGGCAAATGTGTGTGTGTGTAATCAATACCAGTAATATCGTGCTTGTTCCATACTAAAGACAAGGTTGAAATGTCTCATTTGTCTGTAATGACACCGGCACTCATATCACACCGCGGTAGAAAAGAGTACGGTACGCATGGGTAGTATTTTCCCGGACTCTTTCACAAGCAGCTGGTCTACTACTTTTATTTAAACAAACAGTAGTATCGGCAGGGATCTTGACCACAGATCGCGCATGTACATTTTTAGCCCAATAGACAATAGACAGTTGGCAATAAGTAATAGAGAATAGTCCAATAGACGACGAGCATCGACTGACGAACTAATCGCGTGCGCACTCGGCGCCCCTCGTCTTCTTCATTCCGCCAAAGAGACCGAAAAACCAGCTAATGCGCAGGTGATGTTTGTGATCATATCTGGTGCCGCTAGATATCTAACTATAAAAATTCTGAACCGCTCACTGCTTCTTTGAAACCGATAAATTTCCAAAATCTGATCTATCTATATTCTGAAACATCTCCTATTGAGTTAGAAACTATACTCAGAGGCACAATTAACCGGCCACCTATGTTTAGTGTCACCACGTTTGTTTAAGTTAAATAAAGCATATCATGATGAATGTTACTTCATAAGTAGCTACTATAGATTACTCTCACTGCTTTTCTGATTTGTGTTCCCGAAGCATTTTTACGATTTCGAAAGCAAACGTGGTGACACTAAACATAGGTGGCCGGTTAATTGTGCCTCTGAGTATATTATCAATTGTTCTACTAAATCCCCATAACCTATCCCCCTCAGGTTCCAAGCGACTCGACCCTGCTCCGATTCCTGCGCGCCCGGGACTTCAACGTGGAGAAGGCGCGGGAGATGCTCTCCCAGTCCCTGCTGTGGCGCAAAAAGCACCAGGTGGACCGGATCCTCTCGGAGTACGAGACCCCTGACGTCGTGACGCAGTACTTCCCCGGGGGGTGGCATCATCATGACAAGGGTGAGGATCATTATCATCCGCCTAGCCTTATACCAAACTAGGTTGGTGTCGGCTTCCAGTCTAACTTGTAACGACAGCGACATCTGCCGACAACATTGAATACTACCTACAACATAGCTAGACAGTGACAACTTGTCAGATGTCACTACATTCCGTCTGACGTCATAAATCTTACATTGCGCAATCAGAGTTTTCACAACGATAAGCATTTTCTTGAGTTATGTGAACATAAATGTATGGAACAGCTGATTTTTTTTACGCGATTTCAGGGTTGGTCCCATAGTAAAAGTTGTTCATAATGATGAGTACAATGACCCCTTTAAATATTTCCACTGTCTAACCTGCCACCCTGTATACAGAAGCCCGACATCCAATTGTCAGTGCAGTGGCCCGCCAGACAATAATACCCGGTCTGGTAGAAGAATTCTCCCTTTTCAATGGAGGGATATTCCGACTCAAGCGCAGCTTAACCTAGCAGATCGATCAATCAGCGCGGCTGTCCTTTAGCCATGAGCCCTAAGGGTGAAGATCGTCGTTAACTATTTTCAGACCTGAAGATATTTGTATGGCCAAACAGAAGGATAACTCCGCAAAGACAATTAAATAAATAGGTAACGACCTCAGATGATAGAAATAAGGAGATATGCCATCATAGCAAATTAGTACGGGAACAACTGATGCCACTTTTAGTACATTTTTCGACACAATTACGTGCATAATTAAGCGCTCCTTGCTAATAAAAAGATCTCCCACGCATTCAACATTCCGCACACCCTCAATCTGACACTGTTAATCGTCACTCAACACTAGCACTAAACTAAAACACTGTATTTATACCATCGATCGTGTTCGGTTCGTCGCCAGCGCGTACGTTTTTAATATGAGCAATTTGCTCAAGATCAGGCATCAAGCTCGATAGCGCCTTGGCACATCTCCTTGTTTCTATGATCTGAGGTAACGACTCATGCTGCGACGCAATAAAGTGCAATTCGGCTCGCACTGCTGCGCGCCTAAAATTATAGCCTAACAAAGCGCCTCTCTTTCTATTGCGTAACTCTTTGGAAGGCCGAGTTGATATCGAGCAACTGTTTCCATAGGCGTCATTTTCACTAAAACGGCATAAAATACATGATCAGTCTGTCTGCATAATATTTTTTTACACTAGGATAAGACGTGTGCCAACGGAAGAGATTATTATACTTATACATATATTTTTTCCAACGCTGCATCTTTTTTGTATAGCAAACTTCGACCTTAAAACTTCTGACCGAGAGTATAGTTTGCCTCAGCGTCTTAGGGCCGGTGTTGAACGCTTGCTTTGTGTTGCAGACGGACGTCCGCTGTACATTCTGCGACTGGGCCAGATGGACGTGAAGGGACTGCTCAAGTCCATCGGAGAGGATGGCCTCTTGAAGCTGGTAAGCTAACAATTTGTGTACAACAATTAAATGTTTTATTATCGCAATTAGCCTAAATTCGTGCATAAGTCTGTTTGATCATTTTGGAGAAATAAATAAATAATAATAGTGAAGAATGCAGATTATTTGTTTGATGGGCAAAATTTTACCAATCACCTATTTTTCAGTTTAATGACTGGGCAAAGTTATTAAATAAAATAATAGGTGATATTTAGAGTCCCAATCCCGGCAGTTAAGTCAACTTACGCACAAAGACTTCCACATTTTCTACACTCTTACGTCTACAATGTTGTGTTAAAACAATGTAACATTAGAAACTGTACTCCATACCAAACCAAAATTAAATTAAGATCCTGGTTACTAAGCGTATCATATGACGAAGCAGAACAAATATTGAACGTGGTAAAATAGTCGATTTGCAGCTGGAAAGAGAGAGGATAGCAGTAAATCTGCTATCCTCTCTCTTTCTATTCGTATCACCAACTCACACACACACACTCACTTACAAAACACCCTCACACGCTTTGACTCACCCACACACAATTGCGTTAGAATAACTTTGTTTGCTTTGCATTTAAGTTTAAGATTCATTTTTATTTATTTTTTTTCTCTTTCTTTGTTAGAAAAATTACTGAATTGATATTTATCAACCATGGCTAATGTTTATCGATAGATATATCACAACTATTGACACCCAAGATACAGGCTTGCCTAGTTTGGGGTCAATGTGCAACTCTTTTGTATGTGTACCTACTCGGAATTAAATATTTTTATCTTATCTTTATCTATATGGGTTCCATACTATTACTAAAATAGCAATAACAACGCTCTTGGTTAATTTGGCACGAATTTGGCTTGGCCACAATGGCCACGTCACCACGGCGGTGATGTACATTTTACGGCGCCATGTCGTGTCAGATCTAGTGGTTACCTGTGAAGTGGTAGTGTCTTTTTAAGTATGGACTGCTCAAGACATATATTCCTCTTCTCCTTCTATTAAGAAGACGTATAAAACAAACCGGCCAAGTGCGAGTCGTACTCGCGCACCGAGGGTTCCGTATCAGTTTTGCACGTATATAAAGTGAAAAAAACCAGACCGCATAACAAACTTTGTTTTTGAAGGAATTGTGATGATTTTGAAAAAACTACTTACTAAATCTCGTTCAAACCAATTTTCGGTTGAAGTTTACATGGTAATGTACATCATATATTTTTTTTAGTTTTATTATTCTCTTATTTTAGAAGTTTCAGGGGGAGGACACACATTTTACCACTTTAGAGTTTAGACAAAAAATGATATTAGAAACCTCAATATCATTTTTGAAGACCTATCCATAGATACCCCACACGTATGGGTTAGATGAAAAAAAAAAAAAAATGAGTTTCAGTTCTAATTATGGGGAACCCCAAAAAGTTATTGTTTTTTTTTTATTTTTGTGTAAAATCCTAATGCGGTTCACAGAATACATCTACTTACCAAGTTTCAACAGTATAGTTCTTATAGTTTCGGAAATAAATGGCTGTGACATACGGACGGACAGACAGACAGACATGACGAATCTATAAGGGTTCCTAGTTTTACTACGGAACCCTAAAAAGCGGTCCATATTTAGAAAGAAACCCTTTTTATACGCTATCGCACCGAAATTGTCACGTCACGGCGCTGTGCCTTGGTCGTTTCACCAAGCCGTAAGGCAGGCAAGTCATGCCACATCAGTTGCCACCAACCAGGAACGGGTCTAATCTATTAATGTGGGGACTTGTCAAAACATTGAGATTTCTGTGCTGTAGGTATCTAAGTTAAATATTATACACATAAACCTACCGGAATAAATTCACCCAAATGATGGTGAAGACCGCATTAAAATCCATCGTGTAGTTTAGAAGAACCAAGTGGACAGATACGAAAAGCGACATTATTTTATCTGTATTTAATTTTTCACGTTCTCACCCCCATGACACTTCACGTATGCGAGGAAGGTCTAAAACTTCTAGAAGAGGCCACCCACTCAACCGAGCGGGCCGTGCAAGCCTGGTGCTTGTTAAACAGGCTAGTTTATTGTCAATTTCTTGCTGCAATTGTATAGCCGTGAGTTGAGATCTATATCGTACAGCAGTTATTCTGATGTACCATCATTTAATTTCATTGCAATATCGCCGGGCTATACTGCAAGATTTCGGCAATAGTTCTGCTAAGTTGCACGATATAGGTGGATACTCACGGCTATACAATTGCAGCAAGAAATTGTCAAAAAACCGGACAAGTGCGAGTACGACTCGCGCCCTAAGGTTTCCGAAATATGTAATAGCGCCATCTATGCCGCTATTACATCATAGTAGCTATATCATATTTATATCTTGATCATAGATAGCGCTACTGCATGCTTCTAGTGGCGCCATCTATGAGCAGATGGCTTCACTTATGGTCCGGTGTCAGACGGACAACAAAGTGATCCTATAAGGGTTCCGTTTTTCCTTTTGAGGTACGGAACGCTAAAAACTAGCTCGTTTAACCGCACCTTTAGTAACTTTACCACGAGATAAAACAAACCAATTTCTAGATATTTTCCACACACCCCCCATTTCCAGACACTTCACGTATGCGAGGAAGGTCTAAAGCTTCTGGAAGAGGCCACCCACTCAGCCGAGCGGGCCGTGCAGGCCTGGTGCCTGCTGGTGGACCTGGACGGGCTGAACATGCGGCACCTGTGGCGGCCCGGCGTGCGCGCACTGCTGCGCATCATCCAGGTGGTGGAAGCCAACTACCCGGAGACCATGGGCCGCGTGCTCATTGTGCGGGCGCCCAGGGTCTTCCCGATACTATGGACTATTGTTAGCACTTTTATTGGTGAGTCTTGTTGGCTAATCTACACCCGGTTTCTGAAAGACTAATTAAGCCTCTGATTAGATAATCTGCTGTCAAATCTCACGTCAGCTATAAATTGGAATTGGTTAACCAAAATAACATTGACCAATTAGATCTCTTGAAGAAGATTTGACAGCTGATTAAATTGAATAGGCTTTGGGGTTAATTTGTCAGAAAGTTATCTTGCTGAATATGGGCGTCAAGCGGGATTGTCCGGAAGGGATACCGCTGACCCGGACAAAAGGGCTAAGGAAGGAACATGGGTGGGTTTTAGTCAGTAAGAGTCTGACACTCCCTTCCGCTCCGCCCAGAGCGGGAGGGGTCATTTGATGATTTCCCATCCTCAAAAAAAAAAAAAAAAAAGGCCCATTTAATGACCATCAATGGCCGTTATCAATAACCGATCCATCGGCTCTTTTCTCTACTAGAAGTCGATGGTATTGGTAGAAAAATCGCCTCACGTGATTAATGGACGTCCCTATTATACAGCCAGACCAGGCTCCCGAAGTGACCTGCCACGACCGTTAACCAGTTGCCACGGGGTCTCATCAGGAACAAAGGAACATTTGTTGAAATAACTCATAATAGATGGCGTTAAATGTATCGATTTGTTATTGAAGTTTGTGTAAAATTGAGAACATGAAAAAAAAAACATAATGAAAAATATTTCTTCAAATTTTGAAAAATCCTTTAAGCACGGAAAAATGTATAGCCCGAAGATAGCCCGCGCTAAATCGGTCACATTTCTTTGTATGAGATGAGGCATCTGTACGTATAGTATTATATTATCTGTGCTGTTGCAGACGAGAACACCCGCAGTAAATTCTTGTTCTACGGCGGTAAGGACTACTTACAACCCGGCGGACTCCTGGACTACATCCCCAAGGACCTCATACCTGACTTCCTTGGTGGACCCTGCAAGGTGAGAGGAACAAATACAATACAATAGGAACTGGCACTAGTTGTCTCCAAACTTTTTGGCCACTCTCGGGCCCCAGCTTTTCTGTTAAGGGCGCCCTCGAAATTTTGTCACCTCTCTCGCTCGCACAGAAACATTTGTAAGAATGTTGAATGAAAAGCTGCAGTTTTGAAAAATGTAATCTGATAGTGAACTACAAAATAATATTAATTTTACAGGTAAATAATTAAAACACATTTCTACTGTGATATCTAATAAACAAAGTTAAAAAACTATTACGATCTGTTTTTGAGATATGTTTCACTCATGTGTTTTTAATCATTAAATTTGAGTTTATAATAATACAATTAATATTATTTTGTAGTTCGCTATCAGATTACATTTTTCAAAATTGCATCTTTTCATTTAACATTCTTCAAATATATGGTTCTGTGCGAGCGAGAGAGGTGCCGAATGCGAGAGCCCTCTTAAGGTGGATTTAAACCAAACGAACGAAGAGCTGGAGTAGAATGAGCATTTTTTCTCGATCGTTTAGTGTAAACGAAAGCGTTTACACCAAAATATCAATTACTTTTTAGAACTAGAATTCCTGCCCAATAGATGTTTAGATCGGCCGAACGAATCGCTAGAACACAACGCTTCACGTCCGAACATGCAAGAACGCTCTAAGCAACTGTTCGCACGCTCTAGTGCCGTTTACATCAAGCGAGCGAGCATTTTTAGAATATTCCATAGAATTTTTGAACGCAGACAGAACAACGAAAAAATGCCGTGTTTACACTAAAAGAATTTGATAGAGAGAGGATAGAATGAGCATTCGCTCGTCTGATATAAATCCACTGCATAGCATAATCGGCCTATAATGTTCCCACTGCTGGGTCACAGGCCTCCTCTGTGAGAGGGAGTGGGCCGTAGTCCACCACGCGGGCCCAGTGCGGGTTGGTGGACGTCACATGTCTTCGAATTTTTGGTTCTAGGACATGCCGGTTTTCTCACGATGTTTTCCTTCACCGTTAAAGCAAGTGATCATTAATTTCTAATACGCACACGACTTTGAAGAGTCAGCGGTGCGTGCCTCGGGATCGAACTCGAACCATTCGCCGTGGGAGGCACATGGTTAAACCACTAGCCTATCACTGCTTGCCACCACAGGAACTTTGATTAATTTGATGTTGTTTTATTACCGCCGCAGTCGGACATAGTAGAGGCGAGGTTAAACGTGCCGCATCAGTATTTCGACTCAGTACGCGATAAGTACCGCGCTGGGCCTCCGGTATCCGGGACTTAGAATTACTTTGTTCCTATTCGCACAGCTAGGGAAGAGACGCTAGCAACATAAGCACTACAGTTATAAAATTATTTAACTATTAACCAGTCTTACAGTCGGGTGTACTATGCCAAATCGAATACCAATAAATCGAACATTCAAAATATCGTACACTCAATACATCGAGTGTTCAAAATATCGAATGATTGTTTGATATCATTCGATATTTTGAACACTCGATGTATTGAGTGTACGATATTTTGAATGTTCGATTTATTGGTATTCGATTTGGCATAGTACACCCCTTACAGTCGGTTGCAGAAAAGGTCATTAAGTTTAAAGGAGACATTAACCATACAATGGTGTCGATTCTGTTGAGCATCCCACTAAACTAATTTTAATCACACTGTATCTCTTTCCTACAAATAACATTGAAAAAGGACAGAAAATATTTAGAACTGTCAAATTAGTCCATGCCCTTGTCATTTACGGGAAAATAGTCATGACCTTTTGCGATTGCGACTAAATTGACATTAAAAGTATTCAAGTGGACTAATTTGACAGGATTAAATATCTGCTATCCCTCTCTCATGTTTTATATTAGAAAGAGACTTATCAAGACTAAATTAGTTTAGTTCGTAAATAACAGAATCGGCACCAATCTATGGTTAAAGTGACCTTTTCTGCAACTGACTAATACCCGTATTTACGAACATTACTATGAGGAGCAGTGTATAAAAAAACTCATTCAAATATGAACATAATATGTATTAATTTAGGGTTCATATTCGCGCGCTTGTTTATATTCGCTTATATGAATACGAACCTTGTTCTTATATAATATTTATATTCGTATAAGTTGTCTGTGCGTTCGAGACCTCATAATAATGTTTAGATAAGATCAAAATTGGGATTTTTTACGAATTTCAGCACGTGTTCTGAATTATCTTGAAAAATGCTGCGTGATGCTAATACTAAGGATGACTCCGCAAAAACAGTTAAATAAATAGCGACTCTAGCAATAACGCAATAAAGTGTAATTCAGCTCGCACAGCGCTGCGTGCCTACTATTAACCTACAAGGCAGTCTCTATCGCGCAACTCTATCTCTTCTGACACGGCGTAAACCCATTGAATTGCCTCCCGGGGGAGATATGCCTGCTATTGGTGAAACTTATTTTTCAAAGCATTTAAATCTGAATTTTAATCATTTGTACTCAAGGTACAAATTCATTTAGATGTAAACACAATTTTGTTTATAGCTGTACCCGTTGGGATGGTCAGAATAACAAGACTTGCCAGAATTTCATTTGCTATTATAGAAGTAGAGTCACAATACTCACATTTTTAGGGTTCCGTACCAAAATGGTAAAAAAGGAACCCTTATGGTGCGACTTCGTCTGTCTGTCTGTCTGTCACACCTGCTTATTTCAGCAACTACTAATGCTATCGACTTGAAATTTGGAACAGTTATAAAGAATGCTTGTCCAACTTTATTGAAAATGAAAAAAGTCCAAAAATATTTTTATTTTCATTGCAAAAGGGGCCGGAGTGGGGGTCCAAAATTTTAAAGTGGGGTTACTAGGTCAAATGGCATATCATATGAAAGGGCTTGATTTGCACATTTCAAAATATATTTTAATTTTATTTTATGATGAAAAATGACCAAAAAAATACCATTCCCCCCCCCCTTATCTCCGAAGTTTGCGGAGTGAAAAATCTAAAATAATTACAGTTGATAGGAATTGACCCAAATATTGCACCAAAAATAAAACGATGTTCCTAACTAGTACAGTTTTTTCAAAATCATCAAAATTCTTTCACAAACAAACTTAGTTTTGCGGTCCGGTTTTTTTCACTTTATACGTCCAAAACTGATACGGAACCCTCGGTGCGCGAGTACGACTCGCACTTGGTTTTTTTTATAATAAAATTGTCTTTATAGACTGCAAAAAAAACTAAACGCTTCGTTACGAATACCAAACCGGTCATAAATCATAATAATCTGCTAAAAACGATACCCAAGCTAACTAGTAGTTAAACAACGATCGCGGATACCGAGGTCTGGCGGCTATCTGTCAGTGTATTGCCACCGTGCTAGTCCGTGCTAGTCCGTATCAGTAGGCAGACACACCTGTGCTACGAGATTATATGTATCATCACTGACATCTACATGTATCACTATCATAGCTAAGGTCCTCAGTTCACTCTGTATTCTCTTATACTGCAAGATATTCAGTGCCGTTTGGCGAAAGACAGGCGCATTTATTCGATACCCTTGAAAAAATTTGGAGTTTCTGCATTTTGATCAGACTGCCGTGCGGAGCCTAAAGTGTACTAAGTAACTGATTCTTAATTTACCGAAACTGTAATAAGACTTATTAATAAATAATAATTTATTGTCTCAAAAAGTTACATAGGTACATGGTCTTATTCCCTAGACCCCACACTAGGATTCCCTGTGTCGTGGGACCTAGTCTCTTTCAATCCGTCACATTAAAGACAATAATGATGAGATTACAATGGTAACAATAAAGTTACTATCAAGGTTAACAAAAGAGAAAAACTAGAATTACATAGTACTTAAGTGTGGGTGTGTGGGAGTGTGTGGGGGTGTAAGTGAGTGTATTATGTGAGGAGGTGTGAGTGAGTATTTTGTGTGTGCGTTAGATACTTGTTACTGTATGACTTTTAATATTTCTTCTGTGCTATCATAATCTATTATGGTATTAAGGTTCAATATTCAATAAACAAATTAGGCTCTGCACCTTCGATCAACAATAGCACTAGATTAAGGATTAGGAAGAAAAATACGTCACTCAAGTGGACAAGTTTGCTTATCGAACAGTTAAACTACGAAATATTTGTGTTGGCTTACTAATTTGATTTTTCGGCCATTTTTTAAGCACTTATCGGGAGTCTAGTACTATTAAATTATTGATAGAAGCTCTGCACGGCTGAGCTGGAAGAACGCAACATATCTTTTGCTAGTGCTACGCTAAACTTGAATAAAACTGCAACAAAAAAAACAGAAATTATGTTCGACCACTTCTTGTATAGGTGCATATCCAGGAAGGAGGGGCCCGGCAGCAATAAGTGCAATTTTGCCCCCCGCCTCCCATTTGACTCACGATCAAAGTACTTTATTTAGACAAATCTCCGAATTTAAAACAAAAATATAATTTTATATATAAAATATAATAAATTTTTCTTTAAGATAGGTAAAATCACACAATAATTGCGCCCCTCCCCCCTTGAACGGAATTCTGTATCCGCGCCTGTTCTTATAAAGTCAGCTTTATACACTTCAGGACAATCTGTCACTCCATATTCAAGACACATCACTAGACACCAGGCTAGAATCACTCCATAATACATGTGGCATCCATCTTCCTTGCCTCCTGTGACCTGTCTCCGTGTCCTCAGAGTTTCGTGCACGAGGGGGGGCTGGTGCCCAAGAGCTTGTACGTGAGCGGCGCGTTCACTGAGCGGGAGGGGGATCCTCTCAGCGAGGATAGCATCTACCGGTCCGTCAGCTTGGGGAAGGGACAGGTATGTTTAAGTTATCTATGCTGATTTAATAAGGCTGAAGTGTTTCGTTTGTTTGAACGGGCTTATCTCTGGAGTTAGCGGTCGGATTTGAAAAAATATTTTTGTATGTGATAGCCAGATTCATGAGGAATCGTATAGGCTATTTAACATCACGCTACGACCTTTAGGAGCCAAGCAGTGGGGGAAATTGTCTTTACTTATTTTGTGGGTACAGTAGACCCTATGATTCTAGTATGTAGTGAAATACAATACGCGGTAGTAAATAATACCCGCACGGCAGTAGTCCGACACCAAACGTCTAAATTGAAAGAACCCTTAAGATCTTACATTCATTGTGATGAACTTTCTCCAGGTGCACGAAGTAATAGTACCGAACCGCGACCCTCAAAGCGTGTTGACCTGGGACTTCGACGTGCTTCGTCACGACATCGCGTTCACGGTGTACCGGAGCGACCACGAGCTGTGTCACCCGCCTGCTGACACCACAGGTATGAGCTAACAGCCAGCTTCTGAAGATCCTCTGTGCGTTGATACTGGTAACGAGGTAGACCTCTCCAAAGAGATTGAGCTTGACGACGTGCTTCGTCACGACATCGCGTTCACGGTGTACCGGAGCGACCACGAGCTGTGTCACCCGCCTTCTGACACCACAGGTATGAGCTTCTGCCAGGTTCTGAAGATCCTCTGTGCGTTAATACTGGTAACGAGGTAGACTTCTCCAAAGAGATTGAGCTGGACAACGTGCTTCGTCACGACATCGCGTTCACGGTGTACCGGAGCGACCACGAGCTGTGTCACCCACCTGCTGACACCACAGGTATGAGCTAAGATCGCAGCCTCTGTATGTTGGTTCTGATAACAATGACCTCTCCAAGGAGACTGCCAGGTTCTGAAGATCCTCTATGCGTTGGTACTGGTAACAATGTAGAACTGTAGCGGCACCTACTGGCCAAATCGAGTACTACCTAACTGGACAGCCAGCAGTAAATCAGTGACAAACAGTAGATGTCATTACAATACATCTGACGTCATCAATCGTACATCGCTATACAGAGTTTTCAGAGCGATAGGTAAGCATATTATAGCAGATAGATAGCAGATACCCGACAAGACATTCCCCAAAAAACTCTCCAAGTAGATTGAGCTGGAGTTTCCTTTTTATGTTGTGAAAGTAAGTCGGTGACTGCAAAGTCAAGTCTCTTATATTTGTAAAACACTTAAAAAATGTTTTTATGTGTCAATAATTTGTAACACATTTTTAAGGTCATTGTTTGGCAAACAATATTTTTTATAATTATTCAATTTTTATTTGGATCTCCATGTTTTACTTGTTATTTATTATTTTTTTTACTACCCACCCAATTATTATAAAACCACCAAATTTTTCTATTATTTTTTGTTTTTTATACCCGCTTCTTATGATTTCGTTTATGTTGCCCGTAACACCAACTATTGATTGCAGCCCTGTGCGTAGGTGGCGGGGACGAGGCCAAGTCGGTGCTGGACCAGAAGGGGTGGCGCGAGGGGGAGCACTTCCACCGGGTCGAACCTACCCTCGTCTGTCACGATGGCGAGAGCATACAGGTAGGATAAGAAAAAAAGAAATTTATTTGGCGCGAAAACAGTCAGACACACAGACAACATTTTTATATGTAGATACAAAAAATAAGCAATGTGTATGATATAATTGAATTCGAATTTTAGATTACTTCTCTGTTTGATGGTTCTGCTAAATTATGTTGGTCAAAGATCTGTTGCAACCTAGACAACTATATTTAAATAAGGAGTTTAAGTATGTACCTGTAGTTTTTATAAATTTTATTGGTCTTATTTTGGTAATTTCCTTTTGACTCAGCTTGAGGATATCATCAAATTAAAGTAGAAGATATAATTGTTACTTAGTTAAGGATTCTACAAAATTACTGTTGATATCGTGTGTACTTATTATAACGTTAACAGGAATCATAAATAAAAATAATATGTATCAAATATCTAACCATTTTCAGATGTATTGCTATTGAAAGTATTTTGTATATATGGATGACTTAATAATAATGTCTTGACACCTAAGGCTAGCGAAAAATAAATTACGTTACGATGATCCTGTGTTCATGCTAAGTACAGTGGTGGGTCCAGAAATTATTTTTGGGAGGGCTTAGGGGTCCCAGATATTATTTTGGGGGGAGGAGGAGGGCTAAGGGTTGGAAATTAAAAAACAAATCACTTTATTTGGCGAGACATGTAATATTGCTTATGGTTCGAAAACACGGCTCCTAGTTTCCTAAAATCCATTAGGACTTAAGATTGGGCGCGGAGGAGTGTTGGACTTAACAAATCCTCAAGTCCTGATGGATTAGAAGAGCATCTTCTGCTGTACTTCTGAAGCTGATTCTCATGCGATGCTCACGTGCAGGGCTCCCACGTGATGCTGGAGTGCGGCAGCTACGTGCTGCAGTGGCGCTGCGACGTCCTGGACAGCACGCACCGCGCCGCGCAGCTCATGTACTTCCACGAGACGCTCACCAGCCACCACTACAAGTATGTTACACGGCTTCTTATGTGGAGACTACTGCAGGGCTAACATGCGCGCTGCGACAAATTTTGTCGACTGTTTTGTCTCGCTCTTAAGGCGCGTCTCCTGCGACCTGTTTTCGTGTTCGACGAACATCGAACAGTGAACAGTGAACGATAAAGGGGCGTGGTCTACGTGTTTTGAGTGTTTTTATTCATCAAAACACGTAGACCACGCCCCTTTCTCGTTCACTGTTCACTGTTCGATGTTCGTCGAACACGAAAACAGGCCGCAGGAGACACGGCTTTACTCGTGCGAATACGAGACAAATGTACGATAAAAGCGTCGACGAATTTTTGGCACGGCGCGCATGTTAGGCGCTCTGGACAGCACGCACCGCACCGCGCAGCTCATGTACAGTCGAACCATCAGATCCATGACCCACTTAGCCGATAATTCGTTTGAAATCGTCAAAACAGTAATGTTTTCTACATATTACCGTGCATACTACACTTAGGACTTTATGAATATTACGAAAACTGTGTCAATACGGATCAGAGGTCTGTGCAGTTTTGACCTTTATTATAAATGCAGTAGATTCATAATTTCAATGAAAATTATGTTTTTGAGAAAGATGGAATATTTTTTGAATTTCGAATTAACTGTCATTGCACATGGTTTGCCTAATTTTATTTTTTTTTAATCTATACTAACTCTTTCGAAGAAGAGTATTATTAAAATTAAAAGAAAAATGCCAAATAAAAATACGTCAGAAAATCACTTCACATGTCAAGGTTTCAAATGTGTCCAATAAACATGAAAGGAGGTGGCATAGAATATACTAGGGATAGGTAGGAAGTTTGTTGCCAGGGAAACTGTTTAAATGTTTTGTCAGTTTTAATATTTAATGAAACGAAACTAGACCTAATTGTATTAGAATGTTGGTAAAAAAATCAGCTTATGGCGGATCATGGATCAAATTGGTTGACTGTACTTCCACGAGACGCTACCACTACAAGTATGTTATACGCGCTTCATAAGGGGAAGGGGATGTAGTACACCACATATATACTAAGGGCGGGTTGCTTCAAACCATCTGTATCCGTAAGTCAGTACGTAATCGTTAAGTCAGTATGAAATTGTCGTACAAGCCGCCATATTTGACGGTTACAGATACGTAACTGTAAGATGAAACAACATGGCCTAAGTGACAGATTAAACGAGGAATTTGAGGAGAGTATTCGATTCGATGCTAATTTGACTAACTACGGGACCAACCCTGAAATCACGAGAAAACTGTTCCATACAAGAAAAGTTACCGTGATTGCTATGACCATACACCATCGGGGGATCAACCAGTACATCACCAAGTCTCATCACAATAATAACATTCAGTGGAAACTTAATATTCCTAACTACTCGTTTCTTTTTGTGACACTGCAGTTGGCCGCCGATGGCTATGTCAGCTTCATCGAACGAGCCCGGCCTCGCAAGCTCTTCAGATTAGACCAGAATCTAGCCATAATATCATATACTAAATACAAAGTCATATCACGTTATTGACGTTATAATATAAAGCGTTCTACATAAGAATTCCGTTCGACACTATGTTGGCTCTATTGTCTGTCACTTAATTTAGGTCTTAAGGCGCGTGGTAACGCTAAAGACCTTTTCTATAGTGGCTGATCTGCGCGGAGACGCGAAGACGCACGCGAAAATTAGCAAAATTATTTCCTGCTTATACTACAAAACGTATTTTGAAATGAGACAAGTTCCGATTCAAGATAAATGGATTGCCTATATTCTCCAGCAAAAACCGAAAATTTTTAAAAAAAAGTTCTAAAAACGACCTCATTTCAATAATTATTTTCATACAGTAATTTTTAAGCTACAATATTTTTATTAGTTCGAAATAAAGGTAACATATCAATGTTTATTACTTATATATTTTTTTCTAGATTTTTATGTTAGTTTAAGAGTAGTAGGACCACAACGGCGACGGAATTTATCTTTTTGAGGGTACCATACGCCTTAAACGATTTCCGTCTTACCACAAAAATATAAACATCTGTTGAACTTTTTTGTAGTAAGACGGTTTATGTTTTTTAAGTGTTAAAGTAATGCCTGAAACACTAAAAAGTGGTGAAAAAGAATGAATTGGTGCTGAAAGAAAACTTCCAACATTGTTCAAAAAAGTTACATATTGACATTCAGAGGAGCCAACATAGCGTTGAAAGGAATTCTCATGTGAAACGCTCGATACTAGAATATTTATTTATTTATGATATTATGACTCAACATGTCAAGAAAATATAGGATAAGAAAATCCAAAGTTGGTATATAAAGAACGCGTGCTATAGATTCATTTATATTGCTGGGAGTTTGTTCTTACATAATTGTTGGGGAGTTAATTGCGCCACTTGTTTCTAAAATACTAGAATGTGGTGGAGGGGGGGGGGGGCTTTTGACCTTTAAAAAGTACTAATTATGTATGTCTTTTTTTTTTTTATTTACTTAATAATTTTTGATATCTAAAGTGCGCTTAACTTCTCACAGTCTATCTTCATAATTATCTAACTCCACGCAGATCCAGAGTTCCTTTTTGCAGAACAATCGTAATAAAAATAGCCGGGTCGTATCCTTATGTCCCAAGCTGACTTGTTACAACCGGCCCGTAGACAATATTATGGCCTCTCAGATCATAGAAACAAGGAGATATGTTATACACAGCAAATTAGTACGGGAACCCTGAATCTGACACTTATTCGTCACTCGCTCTAAAATAAAACACTGTATATAAATCTTGTTGTTCATGTCGATGCGTCCAGCTAAGTAGCACCTTGGCACATCTCCTTGTTTCTATTATCTAAATACTGAATGGAGATAGATAATACTGTACTTCAATAGAACCAATTGTTTCCCACACCTGACTTAAAGTTCCTCCCCAGGGGGTCAATGTCGAGCCTGCAGTCGGGAACCAGCGGCTTCTCCTGCCTCAGCGGTAAGTCAGTAGCGAGCAGTTGCCCGTCCCGGTGATGCGAGCTACCCGCGACGTACGCGCCGCCCGCCCTCGCGCGACTCTCCTGAGCCCGCTGCTGGCTACAACTGGCTAAAAGTGGCTACAACTGGCTAAATGTTGCGAACTCGATAACTGAACACGTTGCAGGTGATTTGATCGTCTTGGGTGTTAGATATAGAATAGTAACTAATTGTTACGTTATATTTAGTTCAAAGTTATTTCGTGTAATAGCATCGGATTTGATATAGTTACGAATTTCATAGACAAAGTAATTGAATTGCAGTTTAGCAAATGTTTTTAGTTGTTAAGACAATGTGTTTGTTTTAATTTTAATGCGATTCCTCAAGGTTTAGGATGGTGAATAAAAAACGAAATTCGAAATAAATATTTTTATTGTAATTGACGTTATTTCACCTATTTGTAGAGAATTTATTATGCCAATAACTTTTGGAGTATACTATCTGTCAAATTATAATTATTGTCTCCTAAAGAAATTATCAACATTGTCCAGGCATAGTCGCAATACATTGCATATTAAATATAACATGATCTCATTGCGTCCCTAATAATCCACGTAATGGATGTGTGTACGTAAATCGCTTAACATTAAGGCGTGTTCAGACGGGGCGACTCGTTCAAGATAATAATATAATTGAAATTGTGATATCTCTTTATTTTCGATTATTACTAGTAATAAACTTACGAAAGCGTATTTAATTAAAAGTTCTCCGTTTCATAACTGTTTAGAAATTGAACATGTTGAGTAATCATTCAGCCGACAGTTATGTGATAGTTTAATGTAGTAAATGTGTAGCCTGCACGTCTTGTGGAAAAGTTATATTAACATTGTAAACCAATGCAAAGTCTTTGTATTTCAGTAGTAAAACATATGGTAGCTAAATTTCGTAGTACAATTATTGTAAATGTACCCACAGTGGCAGAGCCTACACAAAACAATATCTCCGTCTGAACAAGCCACAACACACTGTGACAAATTCTAGTTCTTATATAATATTCTTCATTATCGTAGCCATATAAAATGTAGTTTTACAAGCCAAACAAATTTCAATCTTATAAACAGGAAATAAAGTCTATTTTTCAATGAGTAAAAAAATATATGAATAAAATGTCTGTATGTACATTTAATCGGTCGTAAATAACGCATGTTTGTATACTTCAAGTATATAAAATTAGCATAATACAGTAACTTTGTGCAGTTGTTATGTATGAGGTACGTACAGGCGGCCTATGGCACATTTTTTAAACAAGTATTTGTCTATATATATCATAGACCAGGAGCAGTAATATCGTAAACATGCGTTATCTACGCGTCTCATACAAACGTGCTAAATTATCAGATTACAGCCAAATTAATGCTCACAGTTATATATAAGGGAACACAAAAAGTGTCGGGTACAAAATTGTGTAAGGAAAGTGGCGTTTAGTCCAGGAGCTAGTGAAATGTGTCAAAATATAAAATAAGATTATTAAAAATTACAAATATTTGCTTCATTCCCTTAATGACCCTTCCTTTCTAGCTGGTATAAATATAATAGTAATGGAGAGTATTTTTATACTTGCTTATTGTTAATACTTGATGTTGGAATTGTTGGACTGAGCTCCTGGCCTAATTTTGCCAGCATGTGTCTCACTAAGTGATAAAATAAAAACAATATTACAAAGCATATTTTAACTTCAAAGTAGGGCAAACCGCAATATTGTATGAAACCGGAGGCGATATCAACTCATTTTGAGTGGAGTTAATTACGCCAGACTACACTGCCGCACTCAATTCTTCGGCGATCGCACTGTCGATTTTGAGGGTTCCGTATCTCAAAAGGAAAAACGGAACCCTTAAAGGATCACTTTGTTGTCCGTCTGTCATGACCATGAGTGAAGCCTTCTGCTCATAGATGGCGCCACTAGAAGTATGTAATAGCGCCATCTATGATCAAGATACGATATATCAACTATGATGTAATACCAGCATAGATGGCGCTATTGTACACTTCGGAACAATTACGGCGCGAGTCGTACTCGCACTTGTCGGGTTTTCCAAGATGGCTGCACTTTTATCGCTCGGTGTGACACAGGCTTTATATTTACGTGAAGCGTAAGAATTGTAACTCAATATTTGAGAATGTTCCGTAATGACGTCTTTTGATTGTTCATCTAACAGATTGCACATATTTTTCCGTACAATATATAATGGTCGGCGCGAGTCATGAGCACAAACGTCACCTGCGCATTAGTTGGTTTTTCGGTCTCTTTGGCGGAATGAAGAAGACGGGGGGCGCCGAGGCTGCACGCGATTGGTTCGTCAGTCGATGCTCGTCGCCTATTGGACTATTCTCTATTACGTATTGTCAACTGTCTAGTGTCTATTGGGCCGAAAATGTAGATGCGCGATCGGTGCTCATGACTCACGCCAGTAGGTACCTATACTAAAATCTATTTTAAAATTACTATGATGTAGCGAAAATAGTTCTACTAAAACGCGTGTTAGTGATATAGAGAAATGGATTTATTATAACTAATATCTAATAGTAATTACTAAAATGAGTTCAGAAAATTACATGGAAAATCTTATTTATTTTACAAGTGCAATAATATATCTTATAGTGGTACACATAGGTACTATTTTTAACTAAAATCTTACAATAAATTATAAATGATTGTTGATCACTTTTCCGACGAATTGAGAACCGCCTCCTTTTTTTGAAGTCGGTTAATAAAATGAAACCAACCTCCCAAGATGCGTAGTAATAAAAACAGTTTCAATATTGAAATAGTTATCAAGAAATTACCAAACGACTCCCCGCAATGCATTGTAAGCCTTACTCCATCTAAATAGAGTTCATATTGAATTAACAGAGTAGTAATTATCGATAAAATCAATTATTTTTCAATTAATGTTAGGGGGATTGATATCTGATTGTGGGCGGTAGGTGGCGCTGTGTTGTTATGTAAGTAATTTCAGTTAGTGATACTTCTACATGGCAGCGGAGGCGACAGGGGCATGTAATATACTCGTAAGGAATTTCATAAGAAAGTTTAGGCGAAGTAATCATGGAATTCTCGACAATTCGTACCTATCTATACTAATATTTTAAAACTGACGATTTTGTTTGTTTGAACGCGCTAATCTCTGAAACTACCAATCAGATTCGAAAAAATCTTTTTGTATATGATAGCCAGATTCATGAGGAATAGTATAGGCTATTTAACATCACGCTACGACCCTTAGGAGCCGAGCAACGGGGGTGGAACCGCGGGGACCGGCTAGGCCTAATAAAGTAGGTAAGATTATTCAATAAATTAATTTCTAATTATTACAATATTAAACCCATCAGCCTCATTATTTTAAGAATCACAGTAAGTATTGATAGTAAAAGGTTAACCAACTTGCTGCAACATGTTCTAAAGAAGTTACGTGTAATGCAAATAAATTTCAACCTTATCTCATTGTTATAAATGTCAAATTTCTTTGAGATATAATATCTCTTATGCAAGTTAGGTAAATCTTTTACTTGCTACATGATTATGTAAACATAACGTATTGATAGCTTACCTAATCCTCATTTTAGTTTTAAAAACAAATGTCTTATTTTTAGTCGATTCCTCTGACTCATCTATTAAAACAGCTGTATTGACTCGATAAAAAATAGTACCTACCTAATAAAAAAAGTTTATTTTTTTATAATCGATCTATTGATGCAATATAGCTTTAACAATTTTGTACATACAATGCATATCGCTTCTGCAAGTAAGTTTTGGATTTGAAACAATGCAGTGTATTATTTTAATACAAGTTATCAATAAAATATCTAGAATATGGTACAGGGATATTGTATTTATTTTTACTGTGTATTAATTGCAAGCACAATTTTAATGATAGCAATAATAGATCTGATTTATTTTATATATTTTATTATGATTTAAACTTATTTTTCATTTTTGGATGATTATTTATACTTTGTAAAAAAATAACTGAAAATTGTATTAGTATTTAGTGCTATATTCCATTAGTAACATTTTGGTAACTCCTAAATGGTTAGTATGACTTTCTCAATCTCGAATGGAATACCTAAGTAAAATATAGAATTTGACTCTACTAAATATCTTAAAAGTCGACTACTACAATTCATACTAATTAATAATTCGTTACGAAAACTTAGTTGTGCGATGTCGTTTCGATTGTACTAAATATTTTTAGTCGAATCATTTTAGTAGATTAATTATATCGACTACTTCTTATTTTTAAGTAATGGAATTCTTTAGCGTTGTGAATGAGCAATTTATTTTTTAGTTTGTAAGTCTAAAAATATAAAATGATTATGTATATAGAGATAAACAAAAAAATAATAATTGTAAGCGCGAAGTTGATCCTATCGAAGTGTTATTTATTTAAGGATTTCACGTTAAGAACAATAAATATAATGTTAGTAGAATTTATTGAATTATTGAAATATAAATCTATAATAATATGATAAAACAATGTAGTTTCATTTTAATCCTAACGTTAACTGGTAACTCCAGCAACACTGGAATTTAACTTAACCGATTGTTTAATAAGCTGTGGGTTAAAATAAGTATCCATTCGTTTGTTCAATATCGGCTCTCAAGTCAGGTATGGGGGTACTATCGGGCCATATCCTAATTAGTAGTGTCCGATAACTTCCATATAAGGTCATATTATGACCTTATATGGAAGTTTCGGTTTCGGCCCAAAGTTTCGGATTCGGTCGGACACTACTAATTAGTCCTAAGACAGGTACCCGGGTCATATTCAAAATGTTTGTAATTGACCAAGAAACAGCCAAGGGGAGGGGGAGCGGAGTGGCGATTGCACACAGTGCCCCCCTGTATCCGCGATTCGGGAGAGCGAGCTAGGTTTTTTTTTTGCTTTTGTGGTTTTGCCCATAGAAACAATGTAAAATAAAAAGAAATAGGTATATTATAATTTCACAATAAGTAATAAAAGCCGAAAGCTCGATAACGCTCATTGCCCAACGGCCGCGGCATTAAAATGCATCTAGCAGCAAATCTATACGCGATAACACTGCTTTATGGGCTGCAAGTAAAACTCAAGTAAATAACAACCTTCAAGTAAACACCAGAGGTATTACGAAATGTTAAAACGATCATTGTTCCGTTCGGGGTAGGGTTACCAGATCAAAAAAAAGAAAATGACGAAAATCCTGAAAATTCGCAGAAAAATCCAGACATTCTCTTTAATTTAACATTTCTAATGATTGATTACACAAAAAAATTGTGGCATATCTAGTAGATATATTTTTCGTAAATAAGACGTTAAGTATATAAATAAGAAAGTTATACTTGTGTTGAAAACCACGTTGATTGAATTAAATAAATACCTACATTTCATTTTATTTATCAATTTTCTTCCGTTAAGTGTGGGGAAATTCCGGATATTTAAGAATTCCCCCCGCATTCCGGGCAAAAAACCAATTTTCCGGATATGTTCGGAAAATCCCGGACGTATGGCAACCTTTGTTTCGGGCTATTTGTCCTATATTTTGTTGGGACCATTACAGAGGTGTTATAGAGCATGTCACTTGGATCACTGATTGTGCACCAATATATCTATTTGCAGCTGCAGCTGAACATATACACAAATAAAAAAATAAAAAAAACATCTGTCTGTCTATTCTGATTCCAGACAGGCTGAAAACCTAAGTTTCGTAGATCCGAGTTATTGAATCTAGTTTCGAGAAATGTTAGTGTCACTTGGGCCTCTGCTGACTCCCTTAAAAACTACCATGAATATAGACAGATTAATAGAAGAAAATAAGCGTGTAGATATACGATTAAATAGTAGGTAATCTTTCCTGAATTCCAATTATCCAAGTTTCTAAGGCCCGTAGGTAAGTTTGCACACATGTATAAGTATAGTTATTGCTCCAACTATCACACTGTAATTTATTACTGGACGTATAGTTGAGAGTATGAAATATTTTATAGCCGCGATAAGGCAGCGGACAATTTTACGCCATGAAAAAAATCGCGATTTTTCTATTTATTGAACTTTGTTGTGAGTTACGCAAACGGAAAAGCGTAATTTCTTTACCTATTGTGGCTTCAAAGCTTTAGAATTTGTGTTGTAAGCAAAACTGTAATGATGCTCTAAGTAGTCCGGCCTAAAAGCAGGGGAGGCCAACTTGATTCGATCCAAGGACCAAGATCTACTGTTTACTGATTAAACTCTGTGCGATCTACCAATTAAATAGGTAGTACCTACCTCTTCTTTCAAATTAACATTGAATCGTATTTTAACTTATCTAAGTACATTTTTCTTTGCTTTGCCACGATGGACTGGTTTAACAGCCACGATCTGTCAAAACTTAAGATTTTGGAGTTGGTTTTTTCCCCCACCATTATTATTTATGTTTTTACACGAACAAAAGTTTTCTTTGTAGAACATAATGTAGGTTATTTAAGTCTGTGAGTAGGTAGGTACACGCGTTTGCTGAAACACTCATGCATATCTGGTTAGGGGTATATACGTAGGGACCGTCAATGACAAGCCCGCACACAGACCACACACGAAGCAGCCTCCACAAAAGTCCAAAGCTCCATCATTGTCCAGAATAAAACCACCGTTAACTCTACGCTGGCGGGTCGGTCATAACTAACCGTTTTATTTAAAGCGAGTAAGCATAATGTTTTTCTTGTTGCGTCGGAACTATCGGGAAACACCCCTTTGAATTCTATTACCACAACAAATAAATATGTAAATTATTAATACTTAGGGTGCACTAAAGTTTTCCTAAATGCTTTCGAAATTGGTGAGAAGAAAATATCTTACAAAGCCTTGCATTCTATTAACGATGCTATTTAAATTCCGTAGTTTTCTTTCTGAAGTATTAGCCCTAAATTACTTTATGATGTGAATGAGAACCGTGCCGTCTTTAATTTGCGATGACGACTGTTAGGGTCCTTGCGGGAATAAATGGACTGTATTGTTTATGCTGGTTTATTCGTAGAAAACCATCTAAAAGAATTTACATTAAAATTATATTCATAGATCGCGAATAATGTCGTTTCGTGCTACAACGGACAAAAATTAAAAGCAGATGATGCGCGCGCAGCGCGGCTGTCTCAGGGCGGAAATCCGCCGTGTTTAATGTTGCCACTTCAGTGCGTGGACACGACTAAATTGATATTTGACTGAATTGACTTTGAAAGTTGACCCTAAAATACTTGAAAAAAGCTAGTTCATAATAACTACAACACACCTACTCCGCTATTTCATATAACGTCGACATAAGTTGGAATAGATATAGGTATCTATTCCAACTTATGTCGTACTTACTTACGTCTTACGTTGTACTGCTGACCCCCACAGCACGCAAACGTGAGCACAACTGCAGATAAAAAGTACATATAACTCTCCAGTTACAAGCCCTTTAACGGTTAGTTTGTGTTCCATAACCCAGTTATTGTAACATTTACGATTGCATTGTTGTCGAGCGAAATTTTTCAGATTGTGCCCGATAATGTCTTTGCCTATAACTTGCCTATAGGTACTGTTGTACCTAAGTAGGTAACACATAAGTATACTGTGCCGTGTTTAGAACTAGTGATGATAAATAGTTATCAAGCAGAGGAGTTACCTACTGCTAAGTATTAGACAGCACATTTCTAGAAATCCATATGACACCATTAGCTCGTATTCCGATACGATACGAAAGAAACGCAACTAACTACCTAACTACCTACCTACCTGCCCAAGCCTGCCGGGAAAGCGGGATAGTCCAAAAGTGGTACCGCTGACCCGGAACATAAAAGGCTAAGGAAGGAACACGGGTGGGTTTTAGTCAGTAAGAGTCTGACACTCCCTTCCGCTCCGCCCAGAGCGGGAGGGGTCATTTGATAATTTCCCATCCTCAAAAATAAACTAACTACCTACCTATCCTTCGTCATGCCGATGACAAGCGCATTTACGATCTTCTTACAAAATACACGGGTGGAAAAGGGAAAGACCCACAGGGAATTTTAGTCGTTCTGGAAATCAGATCAGTAGGTAAATGAATCTGCAGACAAATGAGATGATTACACTATGAACCATCATTCATTTAGACATACGTTGCCTTCGTCTTATTTAGAAACTAAGTAATATTAAATAGAGAATAATGATCCTTTAATGTTCTCTGCTCTCTTCTCTTCGGCCATTTAATCCACCACGCGGGCCTAGCGCGGGTTGGTGGACGTCACATGTCTTCGAATTTTTGGTTCTAGGACATGCCGGTTTCCTCACGATGTTTTCGCCGTCTTAGAGCAGTGGTGATGAAATAATGCACAAAATATAATGCGTGCCTATTATGATCAGAAATGACCAGACTAGGACCAAGAAGGGCGCGAATTACCACAGACAAATTTTTAGAACATAAAAGATGCAACTCCTACAAACCAATAGGTAACTAGGACTACCTTCCACACATCAACAAAGCAATTAACCTATTTCTAGTACCCATAAACTATGTACCTATAGCCTTAAAGAAAAGAACAATAGAGGCAATGAACAAAAACCTCACACCGCAGCATATGGACTTTTTTTAACAAAACGTCTGAAACTGAAAAACTGAAACATGTGGGCAATATTCCAATCACCTTGAGACCGTATTTAATCAAGATATTGACATTATTTCACTTAAGTTCCGTGGCTAATGCTCGTAGACATAAATCCACATAACTACCTACAAGGTTTTCCACAACCTCTTTTTCAATTACCTATAAGTAGGTATCTACTTACTTTTAGACACAATTAAATGAAAAATATGAAAAATCCAAAATTAAAAAATCTGAAAAGGAATTAATACCTGCGCGTGAAAAAAAAGAGATGTGTCAGCCAATCACAGCGACTCACGTGTCACAGCGCCTGCGCAGCTCATCCCGGGTTCCGTAGATTTATAACGCCAGACGACTCGAGCCGGGGCGAACAAACTTGCTAACAGACAAATAGTTTGCTCAATCCGCTCGGGTTGTCTCGCTGTCATGTCATGACGTCACTGGCACTCGGCGAAGAGCTGCGTACGCGCCGACCGCCTCACAACAACTGCTTGAAAACGTAATAGAGTGTGCACAAGTGTTTTCTGAAACAATTCTAAAGGAGTTTTCTACTATTACTTTTGTAATGTTGTAGGTTAAATGCGAGTTGGACGTTTTAGAAAAGGCTGTTTCCGAAAGTACTTGATGTTAACTGCGTCGCCGTGGCGTAGCGGGGCGGGACGCTTCAAAGGCATCGGCTAAAGCTGCATAAGGTTTAAATGTGTTCATGTATTAGTTATTTTTACCTTAGGTACGTATTGATATTTTAGCTAAGTAGGTATTAGCTGCTCCAACTACCTGCATTAGGTATTTAGCAAAACACTCCAACAATCATTCCATACACGTAATATTTTAATATAAGTACCTATATATACCTACTTACACTTCCCTTTGTGGTCAAACAGTGTAAAATTTTCTATTAAAACTTTTAGTTTTTGTAATAAATATGTAAAACTAACACTTTATTAACATAATCAGTCTATAATGTTCCCACTGCTGGGACACAGGCCTCCTCTCTGTGAGGCAGTGGGCCGTAGGCCGTAGTCCACCACGCGGGCCCAGTATGTGTTAGTTAGTGGGCGTTACATGTCTTAGAATTCTTGGTTTAGGATTCTAGGACATGCCGATTATTTGACGACGTTTTCCTAAACCATTTTCAGAACAGAGTGGTAATAAAACAAATTGCACAAACCCACGACCTACAACGACTTGTAAGTCGGGCTCACCTAGGTACTTATTTAGGCTACATTAGTATAGCATAAGCATAGCATAATAATATCGGCCTATAATGTTCCCACTGCTGGGACACAGGCCTCGGCGCCTCCTCTCTGTGAGAGGGAGTGGGCCGTAGTCCACCACGCGGGCCCAATGCGGGTTGGTGGACGTCACATGTCTTTGAATTTTTGGTTCTAGGACATGCCGGTTTCCTCACGATGTTTTTCTTCACCGTTAAAGCAAGTGATAATAAATTTCTAATACTAGAAATTACTTTACCTTAGTTTATTTAAATGTGCCTCCAAATTATCAAAATCTACGAAGTTGATGAAATCAAAATCAGTTCGTTGAGGACTTTCTACGGGCGAATTGAACGGCTACGAAATACGTGCTACGCGGCCGGTCGCGTAGCGGGTGTTTTGTAGGTAGCAATAGTATTTTATGCAAGTCTTGTAGTTGTTACCCGAAAGTTCTTCTGCGTGAAAATTAGCCTATGTGATTCTGCATTTCTGCAGGCCAGAGCGTCTAACATGCGCGCCGCGACAAAATTTTGTCGACGCTTTTATCGTGCATTTGTCTCGTATTCGCATGAGTAAGAGCAAGACAAAACAGTCGACAAAATTTATCGCGGCGCGTATGTCCCAGCAGGACAGATAGACAAAATAATGCATTATCATGTGTGAAACTTGTAAATTGTAATATCCCTCGTTTTTGGGGGGTTACATTAAAATGAGCTCTGTTGCAATTTCCTCGGCAAAAGAACCTATACAGGTTGGCAGGTTAGACAGTGGAAATATTTTAAGGGGTCATTGTACTCATCATTATGAACAACTTTTGTTATCGGACCAGCTCTGAAATCGCGAAAAAAAAATCAGCTGTTCCATACATTTAGGTTCACATAACTCAACAAAATGTATGGAACAGCTGATTTTTTTTCGCGATTTCAGGGTTGGTCCCATAATAAAAGTTGTTCATAATGATGAATACTATGACCCCTTAAAATATTTCCACTGTCTAACCTGCCAACCTGTATTTTAAGCATAATTTTTAGTCATATACGATTTTCTGAACAAAATCTTATGGTTATCTTAATTAAGTATTGAATTAATTTTAGGTTATTCCAGAAACCTAATTTAGTTATAAGCGAATTTGACAGGACTAAGAACACACCTACGCTTTGGTTAGGCTATCTTGCGTACCTATCGATTGCGTTAGAATATTTTCATTTCGCAAGAAGGTACCTACTGCTTAGTCATTCCACAATAAATCTACATTTGCCAATAGCTACGACACCGACGCCTCGCAGGTAGCCGACGACCCACATATTGCGCGCGCGCACCGATCGAACGCTTTATCGAATGTTGATAAAACTTTAACGGCCGCAGCCCTAGCGGATAAGCCTGCACCGTGAAATCGACGCCTGCACACCTAATTACTATACACGATATTTGTGTCAAGTGTGATTGCGTTTTTTATTTGTTTTCTGCGAGGTTTTTCAGGCTTTTGTTATAGTGAACCCCGATTTTTCGTAAGGTTTACTTGAAGTAATATCAATAGGAATACAATATAGCGTGTAGTATCGTCTCCTCTAGTGTTTCTATAGGTCCTTGAAGGTACCTATTCAAATAACTCTTTCCATAGACGTTCTCTAGTCTAAGGATAGATCCCCCCTTCCCCAATGTACACAATCCACAATGTTTGTTCAATGTACTTACCACTACCACCACGCCACGCCTACGGTCAAACAATAGCACTCTACAGTAGGTAAGCAGCCTACACTAGCACGAACAATTTGATAAGGCGTTTCATGAAAAAATGTCTTGTTTGCGTAAGCCTATTGAGGACGATGGCCAGCGTTGCCCGTTGAGTACAAAAGCGGGATTCTTTTGTCGAAACCGGGACATAATAAAACAGACATAAATTATCAGCAGTTAGTTGAAGAACTCTGCACAGGATAGCCACAGATTGAATAATTCTACTTTCATTTTTATTTTTAGGGAGCATTTACCTATTTCTGTGAAAAAACGCGTTCGGGAAAGCAATTTGAAGTTGCGGCCCGCACTATCAAGTAATCCTCGAAAAGCGGGACAGAGCCTGTCCCACGCAGGACATTCAATTTTGGGCAACAAAATCGGGACGTCCCGCCAAAATCGGGGCGTCTGGCAACGCTGACGGTGGCCCACTGTTAGCTACTTACAATAGTCTACTTACAAGTTGTAGCCGTTATAGGTCGTGGGTTTGAACCCCGGCAAGCGATGAAAAAAATATAAGGATTTGTCCTTAAGTAGGTGATTTTGTTTTTGATGGGCGTCACGCTCATCAGTGTACCTACCTACCTATGACTCCAAAGTAATGTGTTACTCAGGAGCTGTGATTAATCGGACCTCCACCCACCGGACAGCCGGCCGGTGACTGAATGTCCTTTGTTCTAAAAATAGTGCACCTTTTGCCATAGATATAACGCTATCATCATGACTGTATTCTCAAACGAAGTAGGCTGAGGTACGTAGACAATGTATTACATCCACAATTTTTAGCTAGAAAATGCTGTCATCATGCTAATATTTTGACATTGAAAGGTGCACAGTTGGAAAAATCAGGGTACCTAGTGGTACTATTTTAGAGACTTCACAGTTATTCATGTTATTCACGTCTTCCATCCAAGGGTGCGTTAAAACTTGACATAATAGTTTTTATTTGGAGCTGCATGGTTTTATAGTTTTACCATAAAGTCTAGGAGCATAAAAATTGCAAGGACCCATGTAATGACAGGTTATTGGCCCTAGGCGAACCTATAGGTAGAGGTACCTACAATTTTAATGACCAAGCACCAACCTTTTATTACCAACAACCTAGATATTACACACACACTTCGGGAAAATATAAAGTGACGCATAATTACGTCAACTGTTTTTAATAAAACATCTTATTTGTGTGCAAACATTTATTTATGTATATTTTTACCTACATCGCGCTATAATGGGGGCGTTATCTGATAGATAAGTATTGTTAAACAAAGCATTGACGATGTTCCCGTTTCTAGGGAACAGATAACCGAGCTAGTGAAGCGCCAAATACAAAAAGTCCATTCTTTAATTTTAACTTTCACCTTTTTTGCTCCAACTTTCGTATACTGTTAAGTAGTTAGTAATATAATAAATTGGTAACTGAAGCGTCATTGTTATCAACAATGGAGGGTTTGACGATCAGTTAGTTGTGTTAACTGAAGTATTATCCTATAAAGGTCAGTTGGGAGTTCCGACGCACTGACCACGCCGGCGGCCGACGGCGCGCACGTTATCAAACCTACGCTACACCTCTCTACACAAAAATCTCGAACGGGAATACCGGATACTGACGCAGTGCTGAGAAAATACAACCGTCTCTTTCCAACACGTTGCAAAAGAGCCGCGTTTTTGTATTCCATCCTTGTCCTCAACCACGAAGCGATATCGCGCTATGCTTATAGTTAGAAATATGTAACTGAATAGTTTACTTTTGTGTGTAGTTTTGCCAAGTTTGTGTCGTTCGAAATTAGAATCGCTGCATGTTCGTTGTTAGTAATGTGTCAAGTGTATTGAAACTCATTTTTACGTGGAGCAGAGTGTTCGATTGTTTTTTTTTTTACCGTGCAAGTGTAAAATGCGCTCGGCCGTGCGATGGCGCGGAAACCAGACATTTTTTAGATTCCAATAATGAACGAAAGTTGATTTTACTACGGATTATGTGCTGTGTTTATAAATAACAGTGATTTTTATTGTGAAAATGTTTAACGGGAGGTTTTCTCTGTTTAACGTAAGTTATTTTAATTTTATTCGATTTTTTAAATTTTAAGTAAGGTAGGTACAATTTCCTGTCGGGTAAAACAATATTTTTTATGAAAGTGTGTTTATTGAGAAATTGAGATACACTTCAGCGAGCTAATGCAAATATAAATAAGTGTTATCAAATATTTTCCCTGTAACAGACAAACAAAGAGATGGCAGAGAGCCAGAAAAAAACATTAATTTTAACATTCTATATTGCCAAAGATCAATTGATTTAAAACATAAACACATTAAAAAGATAATTTAGCTTGCAGTTCAATAAACATGACACTGTTATCAATAATGAATAAATTATTATTATTTATTTTAATTCTATTATGAATATTTAGCAATAGGTAATCATTGATTATTTTATTTTTGGTTTAATAGATAGGTGGGTAGGTATACAACAATAATAATTGACATTTTAGAAACTATCTCAAGCGCGTAAGGTACCTACCTAGGTAGGTATTTCCTTGCCGCGGCGTTTGATTTCCACATTTAAAAAATGTAGGTAGGTAGGTATAAGCAACAATCGGATTCTAGAAATTAAAATAATAGGTTGAGGAAAAAGAAAGACTAAAAATAAGTAAAGTACCTTCTTAGGGAGGTACCTACCTCAATCGTTCTGACTTTGTGGAATTAAAAATATTGTAGGTAGTATTTTCCTAGATGCGTCGGAAAGTAGGTACAGTCTACCAACTTAAATCCCGACCTAGATTTTAGCAATTTATTGGCATAGCTTCCTTAAGCTACTCATCAACAAATGCCAATTTATTTTGTCCAATAAAACATTATCATAAACCACCTACACTTATATCCACCTTGTTTAAGTTAACTTCGCATTAAATCGAAGTCCGCTTAGATTTTACTAAAGCCTTCGACACAGTAAATCAAATATTAATTTGAACTTAAAATACTATTTTGTCCAGTTTAATCAAGATAGATAAGATTGGCATACAATAAAGATCCCACCGTTGTTCTCAAATCTCATTATACTTTTGGAGTTCCCCAGGGTTCGTATGTTGGCCCTTTTGTGTTTATAGTCTACAAACAATTCTAGTCATTAAACATTAATCCTAGTTAGTTTAAATGCTGATTATCTGAAGTTATGGGATACGGAATATCGATCACGACACTGACCAGGGTCAGGCATAATGTGATATGACTTTCTGTATGTCATTTCAAAAGTTTTACATAAAAGGCAACAGTGGCGAAGGGTCCCTACAATACGATTCCTACTGGCTTCCCTTTGAAAAATAGCACAGGCAGTATTGCCTACTTTTATTAATTAGCTTTTCGTGGCCGGGTAAGCATTTGTAGCTCCGGCTTACCTCTTACAAAAACTGACCCTTCGCCACTGAAAGGCAACATCACCATTTCAAATAGGGATGTTACGAATATTCGCATTCGCATTCCATTCGCATCGACATTCGCATTCGCATCAAACGATGCGAATGTTTTGCGAATGCGAATGAGTACAAGTCGTGTTGTGTCTCGCCCTGCGGCCGCACGGTTAGTTGATCCTAGCACGCGCAGAAGGCGCAGGCAGGCATCACGTGTTTGATTCGACCAATAGAAAGCATTTCTTTCTCGCTGCTAACAAGGCAAACTAAATAGGCAAGTTAGTTTGCCTTGTTAGTGTTGTCAGTCAGTTTAAATACATAAAAAAGTTGGTAGATTGTGAGTTTAGAATTGTGTTAAGCTATTTTGACAGCTTTTCCCATGGCACCGGGAAAGAAAAGTGAAATATGGCGATTTTAGTACGATCGATATCGATCGAGACCACGCGAAATGCAATGTTTGTGGGAAAAATCACTTTAAAAACAAACTTTAATGTTTTTTTTTTATGTTAGTCCCAAACATTCGCATTCGCATCCCGAACATTCGCATTCGCGAATGTGAAAAATTTGACATTCGTAACATCCCTGATTTCAAACCAGCCTGTCTATTCTGCACAGAAACGCCGTTCGCAAACAAATTGGCAGTTCTCGCGGTGTTATCAGGGCCCCAATTCTGCTATTGCAGTTGAGTAAGAATGGTGTCATTATGACACCATAACGGTCAAAACCTAAGCGGTGATTGGCTTAGAGTAAGACTATCTCTTTCGTCATTGGTCAAAACGATGTCATTGAGAGACCATTCTGACACGATTATGACAATTGCATTAGCAGACTTGGGGCCCAGGCGGCGTGTCGGTACAGAATTGCCAGGCAGTTCACAGACCCTTAGTGATATTCAATGACAAAGACACACCTTGTTGTCGTTATCAGTGGCACAATGTGGTATTGCTCATCCACGTGCATACCTATCTACCTATCAGGTGGCGCTTACCTCGCAGTATGCAATAAACTTGTCTGTATTACTTCTAATGCAATGTGATATCAGGAATTCTTTGGTACTGTCGTTTATAAGATGAGCTGCTGTTCATTCGGCAAGTCATTTGGTAATTTATTTCACTAAACGTCATTTCATGTAAGTGTAGAATCACCTACGTGCGTGATTTTTCAATATTGTCCTATAATAATATTGACGTAAGGTCTTTTATTTTTATTTTCGTTCTTTGTTTCTGTTCTGAGAATATCTACAATGCACTCGGAATAGTCCTAAGACAAAAGGTGAGAAATATATACTGAGATATATCACATACTGTCTGTTGACTAGGTTGTAGCCAGAGGCATTCCATTTTCAAGGCATATCCTTAGAGAAATATGTCTTGAAGATATAATGTGTGAGTACACGAAGTCTATTTGTGTAAGAAAATTAGAAGGAAATTAACTGTGTCAATAGATTTCTGCAAACTTTTCACTGCCGAAGAGAAAGCCGCGGCGGAATGATTTTTCTAGAGAGAACAAGGCTATAGTTGTGTTATTCTGTAATTTACTCTCTATTTCATTTTAATCCACTATATTGTAACTGTAACTCCACTCGGAGTGACATATTTATTGAATTCAGCAAAGATGTAATTAATTAAGCTACGACTGGTCACTGGAGTGGAGACTACAAACAATAAATCTCTTGTGTCTACTTTAACGCACATTGAACGTTTAATATTGAACATCCTTATTCTTACATTTGATTTCTTCCAACACCACAAGAAACCAAATGATTCATTACCAACAATAAGAAAAATCCAGTTACTCATAAAACAAGTCACCACTTCGCTTCTTTACAGCCGTATAGGACGGGAACAAGGTCGCTTTAAGAACATATCCGCCGGTTAACTGGCGTC
Source organism: Thalpophila matura (assembly GCA_948465475.1). NCBI lineage: Eukaryota > Metazoa > Arthropoda > Insecta > Lepidoptera > Noctuidae > Thalpophila > Thalpophila matura. The sequence continues at coordinate 16,872,430 of OX419189.1, read as the reverse complement.
CTCCGGTATCTTTGGCTAATAAGATAATGTACCGGCAAGTGCAGTTAACTATGAGGAACATTTTGTGCCTGTAGATGTAGACTATTTTAGAAACAGGTGAACTACTGTCAGCAACAATTTGGAATTGAATGAGTAATCATCTACATTTTGGTGGCGGCATTAATTCCTACGCATATGGAAATGAAATGACAATTTTGTATGAGTTACGTCAACTAATGAGACACGATCAATTATCTATTGTTGCCGATCTCTACGAGTCCGGTTGAGAGGTTAAATAATTAATTGATTATTTATAGTTTCTCAAATTGTGAGACGAATAACGAATAAGTAAATAGGTAATTATCTCTTAAATTGAGGGAGAGACAACTAAGCAGGTACAATTAGGTATTGCTAAACATATTTTGCAAACTGTCGCAAAAGCGGGTCTTCAATTCTTGATGATAAAAGTAAAAATACCAGATGTTATTAATTAATTTGGCTTCTCTAGACAATTTACATTATTCACTTCAACAATAACGAGTGTTTGCGTAACCTTTTTAATTTGTCTAGTCAACATAATGAAATAATTATTTTATATTTGTCACTTTGTCACGTCCATACAGTATTCCTATTGTTCATCAATATTGCAACTAATTTAAATAATCATGGAGTTGTATTCTTGACTTGATTTCAACCATGTTCATATATTCATGTCATGTTCGTATTGTTTTGCCTGTTGTTTCTCGTATGAGAATCTCATTTTGGAAAACCCAAAATGCTGCATCATTCAAGACTCCTCTATGCATTTAATCATTAGGTACCTAAACTTTTTCTAACTATATTGGTTTAGCTTCTAGATGCGACTGATTATTAAATAGTGTTTTATTTCCTTATCATCTTCTATTCCAGCCTGAACCTATTCACGGCTGAATATAGGACCCTATGCTACCTACCACAACCATATGCCCTTTGTATTTTACTAATATTTTGATTGGTTTTAAGAGATTTTAAAAATGCTTAACAAACTTTAAACATGGCTTTGACATGTTTAAAATTCACAATAAATATACATTGATAATTTTTAACTAAACAAACATGAATGACTTAGCGTCGCGTTGACCGACAGGCATAATGACGTAATTTCACTATAAATCGTCTAAATATAACCTGGATGAGCCGTGATGTGTCACACAGGGCTGCCTGAATAGACCATTATTTGTGGCATAGAATTTTTATTGCAAAATGTAAAGTTGTATAAAGGTTTATTTAAACAATTGAACAGCGCTCTAACTCTAAACGAATTGATTTGTGTCTTGATTTATTAGCTACTTTAGACACTACAGAAGGTACCTACCCATAATGTGACTGCATCTTAGCTACGAATATTTAGTGCAGTAACAAGATTTGAACTGTGTATAGTTCAGGTTAAGTTAATTGAGGGACATATTGACGGAGGATATTCAGTACTCGATAGGCACTAAGTCAAAGACTACTATATATACACTAAGTATCTACTTTGATTCACTGTGGGACCAAACTTGAAATCACAAAAAAAACAACTGTACATGTACCTACACTCGACGCCATTTACGGTCGACCACTTTTCGCCCTTATTACTAAGAACATAAGGGTGAAAAGTGGTCGACCGTAAATGGCGTCGAGTGTACATATAAAAGTATCCTTAGTTGAATGTGCTCGGCAAAATGTATGAAACAGCTGTTTTTTTTTAATGTTATTAAGGTTGGCCTATTCATCTATTGATAACATGAATAATCAAAGGGTTGATCCCGTAGTACTGAATACCATGTTACTAACAATAATTTCCAGTTAAATTATAGTCTTATAGACGATGCACCCACGTATAAAATACACGTACCTAAGTCTTAAAAAAACTTTTTTAACAAATAATAACCGACTTCAAAAATCCACTACAAAGAAAATAATAATTTTGGTTTCGGAGGTCGGTGGCTTTGGTTTTTTAGTTCTTTATCCCGTGTTAGATTACTTTCACGAATTCGTTCAACAGTAAATCTTCTACGGAGTGTGTACATTTATGCATATAACTTTGTACATAGGAATGATTACATAATGTATTATATACTAAAACCTTCCTGAAAGTATGTAGATTACGTTAGTGAAAACCCCATCCAAATCGAATCAGTAGTTTTTGAGAAAATCGTGCACATACAAACATACATACATACATACTTACATACATACTTACATACATACTTACATACATACTTACATACATACTTACATACATACTTACATACATACTTACATACATACTTACATACATACTTACATACATACATACGGGACGAATACAGAACCTCCTTTTTTGAAGTCGGTTAATAAAAAGATAATTGATGAACTAACTGCTAGATAACTTTATCCTGCATATGCAGATCATTACAATACTGATATAGAACTTATATTAACACTAGAACAGAGTATTTTATCAGACCGGTTCCGCGTTACGGCTGCAGATAAGAGCGCGGGCAAGCACGCACGCATCATGCTCTAATAAACTCTGAATAACTTGCGTTATAAGTATATTTTTCATCTAATTAACCTACCTGTGTATTAGTATTCTGTGTAGCTAAATGTTTAACATCAAATTCAAATGTAATTGAAATCAGGCTGACAGCACTGCATGATATAAAAGATAGTCCCCAAAATGTCCACCTTTCACCACTTCTTAATATTTTACCTGGATTTAATTAAAATATTTTATTAAAGTATTAATTACTTTGCACAACGGACAACGGATCATGAAAAAAGGAGGTAGCCATCATAGCAAATTAGTACGGGAATCACTGTCACCACTTTTAGAATAGTTTGTGACACAATTACAAGCGCTCCTTGTGAATATAAAGATCTTCCACTCATTAAAAATTCCGCACACCCTCAATCTAACACTGTTATTCGCCACTCACGTTCGATCCGTCGCCAACGTGTCCGTTTTAATTATGGTCAATGACCATATCAAAGCGTTAAGCCCTATAGCGCCTTGGCACATCTCCCTTGTTTCTATAATCTGAGTTTTTATTACTTCATTGGTCAGCCCAGAGCATGTTACACAAACATTGCGTACGTTCGGTTACGGATAGTTATTTATTTAGAAAATACTAAACCTGTTCGCTTTCTACGCCAAGAAAATGTATGCTGGTCGACAGCGAGGAAAATTTACCTAAGTAGAATCGCGGATACTGTCAGTTGGGTGTAGAAAATTATGTGTCTGGACGATTTGAGATAGCTGTAGTTGAAGAAAGTAATTTCTGGGAAATTTAGATGTGAGCAGTTTCCATTTTAGAGTTCCTTACCTCAAAAGGAAAAACGAAATCCTTAAAGGAACACTTTGTCGTCCGTCTGTCATGGGTTTTTAGTTTTTACCACGTTTAGATCTACAGGTGCAGGTCACAGCTTTTATGTGTAATATGACCAATTTTTTGTCTATTCCACTAAAGAATAGACAACGTGCTTTCTATCCAACTCGTTGTCTCTTCTGCCCGATCACGCGGCGACCCGTGCTTGGCTTATCATAGTTTTGTCTACTGAAGAATATAAATATTTCTTCTCTTCATTGTATGCATAAAACGGTAGAAATCTTTCTACAATCCGTCACTTTGTCTATTCTTCTGTAGACAAAACCCGTTTCTATCGTGGTCTCAGATCACAGAACTCTTCAGATTTCTATTATCGTGGTCATGCTAGGCCGGTAGTAATAAACACTATCGTATGCAATGTAAACCGAATATACCTAGAAGTGAAAAACGATGCGCCAGCGCCACATATCCGGCGTCAATTAAAACGGTAAAGCGGTGCACAATTGAATTAATTATCATAACCAACAATATCAGCTGTATATAGGCCTATTCTTACACGGAATTAGGTATAAGCCTATTAGCAGTACAAATACTCAGTACGACAATTATCTGGAGGCTGTAAAAAAAATCGCTTCAACTGGGAATCAAATCTGCGATCCACAGTTTAGCAACCGCACAGCCACTGCGCTAATCTAGGCGCATTATTGATTATCTAACTTACAATAAGTATATAAAACTAACCAATTGTATAACAAACCAGATGCGTCTGCGCATCAATTAAATGTGTCTGAGTTCCTATCACGTACATCACGCGAAATGACATAATTTAATCGCGCCGATTGAGTTACACAATTAGTGTAACATAGAATTTTATGGTGTTTTGAATGGTCACAAACCGTAAAAAAACTCTCCTGAACGATTGGTGGCTTCATTCTATGGTCATCCTGGTTATAAAACCTATCACTGATCGTCTCATGAATTCATGATGTGGTGGTGGTCTTGGAATTCTTGGGTATGGATAGAAACAAGTTTCCTATAATAAATCTCTCATCTCTCTCTCTCATCATGGCTGAGTTCACTACTTCTAACTTATTTAACCATGAAGCATAGATAAAATTTAACAGATGAAGTCATCACATTTTTCATTTTGAATTTATCTAGCGGATAGTGGTAATCCGGAGAATGTGGAACTCGGCCTTAAAATCTTAAAAACATTCTTACTACTAGGATTAACACTCTCTATTTGTATAAACAGTTTGCAGTAAACCGCATGTCTAAAACGATGCGCGTGCGCATGAGGTGTCAATTAAAGAGGTCAGCGCGTGCCGCTAACTCAATATACTTACTCGTAGCAGTAACCACATAATTGTATCTCGCTGATTAGGTTAAAATCCATAGAGATGATATAGTGCTGTCCTTATTAAACTTATCGGCAAATAACTTGAACATTGACCTTGACTGCGCAATAGTTGACTTTGTGCATTTTGACCCTTAATGCATGAAAGCGTACCTTTAACTTTACACCCTGTATAGCTTTGTACCCTGCAGGGTAGCACAGGTGAAAATACACGTATAAAATTCAACAAAATCCGTGACACAATTTCGTATAATTTTAGGACGTGTGTCATCGCCTGTTATGTCCATTAAATTCATTATAATAAACATAACGGAACTGACTTTATTACTGCAATCATAATTAAGTACCGCTCAATCTAGTTTTCCTTTTAGAGTAAGTAGGACTAAGCCGTGCTTATATTTGAATTTTATTACTGCGTGGACAAGTGGCCTTATCAAGATCCAGACAGCAATCTTGTGAATATAGAAATAAAGGGTAATTTATAACTGGTTTTGGAAATGATCTAAGAGAATTTTGTAAGCTTATTTCAATTTTTTTGATGCATCTTTGTGGTAAACAAACTGAAAGTAGATTTTTCACCGTAGCCTATCTGCAACTATCTGTGTCCCGACTCCCGCGGTATTACCCGCTATTGCTCGGCTCCCAAGAGTCATAGCGGGATGTTAAATAGCTTATAATCTTTTTCAAGAATTGCGCTATCAAATGCAAAAAGATTTTTTCAAATCCGACTGGTAGTTCCAGAGGTAAGCGCGTTTAAACAAACAAACTGTTCAGCTTTATAATATTTGCAATAGATCAGGCATCGCAGGTGTGTAATTACACGGGCACCTTTATTTCAAACTTGAACAGCAATGCTGCTATTGGCAGAAATAGGTATGGTGGTAATACTTCCCCAGACGAGTTGTTTTATAACTACTTACATGGTATTTATTTAAATGCCCCACAATACAAGGAAAATTGCAGCAACTCAAAATCATTAGGCAATGATTGTCTAATGCCGAGTCCAGCCGGCCTAGCATGATCACGATAGAAACGGGTTTTGTCTACATAGAAATAGACAAAGTGACAGATTTCATTCATAAAACGTAGAAATGTTTCTACAATCTGTCACTTTGTCTATTTCTATGTAGACAAAACCCGTTTCTATCGTGGTCATGCTAGGCCGGCAGACAAGTGTAATGTGTAATGTAAGATTACGTGTAATTAAGCGTCAACAGTGTGGACGGCACATGAACTCATAGCGAATTGTGTACGCGAATCTGTTTCAATAGCACTGCGAGCGCCTTTGTGTTCGCGCAAAAAACCAGCAGCCAATGGATCAGCTCAGCGCCTGCGCGAGCGTTACATTGTAATGCTCGTAGTGCCGTCCACACGTAGAATTCGTGTTACATTACACGGTGGATTACATTACACGTTACTCCCGTCTGGACCCGGCTTAAGTCTAAAACATGCCCGCAGTGTATAATTTTTAAGTGGATTTATAACATGTAAGATGAAATACGAGTGTACGTCTACTTACCCCATCGAAAAATACAGGGCGTAATGCTATGTTATGTCTGTAAGTATGCAGTGTTTATGTTTAATTGCCATAATGAGGTCTCTAAGGCGCGGTGTAGAGGCCCTAAACCGCGCTGCGTTCACGATCCGTTGCGTCATCTGCAGAGACTGCAGATAACCTCAGTGGAACTTCGCGGTAATGTAGGTTTAGAGTAGGGCTGCCATCACCTATACCTAGTGCTCACACCGGACAAAGATCTCAAAAACCCCGGACATTTAAATCGGGTTTTTCTGCAGAAAAATATTTAAAAAATATGTTTTTTTTTGGAATTCGCGGAGAGGCATTACGTATTCGTACCTAGACTGAAGTGTGTGTGTGCTGCGTGGAACTAATTGTTGGAATAGAAAACGAACAAAACTGCTAACGCGACACGCCCGGACACTTTTTGAAGCCCTCCCAAACTAGGACAAATCCGGGGAAATCCGGACGGATAGCAAGCAGCCCTAGTTTAGAGTAACTAAGCTATTGCTGAGTTGACTATGACCGTCACGTTGTGCTGTGCAATGAAGATGTTGTAATTGTCAGCATTGTCATGATGATGCATCTTTTATTATGTTTATCAACTTTAAATAAATAAAAAGTTATCATAATAATGTCAAACTTTTTCTAACTGTATTGGCCTTGCCAGCAAGTCGATACTAAAGCACAGTATAATTTTATTACCGTGACTAAAGTCTACGGCACCAAAAAAGTCCCGCAGACGCAGCGCTGGTAGTGGTGGTGGTGCGACGGAATGCTATCCACCTAATTTCCGCGGGCCTTCTTTGGAGGCGCGGATTCCTCAAATATTGCTGCCAGCCCGAAATAATAAATCCTAACCATTAGAACATAGAACATTAAGAAACAGAACCGCAGGTCCTTCACGATAGAGCAAAAGAACTGGATATTCTAGACGAGAGTAGATTCTTTCTCTAATCATGAAGATCGAGAGATCGCTCTTTTCGTACGGGGAGACTTACCTATCAGTTCCTAATAATATTACAATTTTTGAGTCTCTCTAACTGCACGCTTAGTAAAGTTCACAAAATCGACAACCTACGAAAAAAATTACAAGGCATGCACACTTGACCCAAAGGTTGTATTAATAGCGAATTTCTCATAACTCGTTAGCTGAGCAGTCTGAGTAGGCTCTATAGATCTCAGCAAAAGTCCTTCGCAACCAACACTTTACCGCAACCGCGATACACGTGCGCAAACATCTAGTTTGTGTTCAAATATTTGGACAGGAAAGAGCGGTCAAGAAAAAACTCTTTACGTTCACGGGCTAATATTCGTAAGTGACGCAAATGTTTGTTCCAATGCGGGTGAAGGAAGCCAGCCAGACGTAGATTGTCGATGGTTCTGGATCAATTGGTCACAGTACATTCGTTTTAACTTTTGAGTATACGGGTAAAAGTAGCCAAAGTACAAGTACCCAGTACAAGAGGCTTTCATTGTAAAGCCTAAAGCATAATAGATGATCAATGATCATGCACGTAAGGCGTATAACCTTCATTATTCGTATTACCTTCATAATTACTTATGATAAAATAAGAAACATGCTTAAATACCTACGTTGTTCCACACTAGAGAAGACACCGCATTAGACGGTGCTGTGATGCTGTCCCAATCAACTGCGGTAAAACAGCCGCACCGTATCTATTCTATTGTTCACGTGTCACACTGCGTTTGGAACATGATTCCCTCAATGGTTGTTCTCATTGATTTAATAAAAGTCTTAATAGTCATTGACTTATACTTTTGAAATCATTGCTTAAAGTATTAACTTCTAGTAGTTCTTGAACTACATAGTTCCCATTTACCATGTTAAAAGAAGCTGACTTGCATTTATTAGGAAACATGTGATTAGTTTCTTCATCCTGTTTTTGTCTAGGGTCAGAGAGACTGTCGTCTGACCTACGCAATGGTAGAATGAGAATAAGACTGGATTTGACTGATTTTTTAAACGAGTAAACGTATTAAACTCGTAAATAAATAAAAATAAAATCACCATATTATTGGTTCTTAGGACTCCTGAGTGTTAATCAACTTTGTCGCCAACCTAGCTAAACGTGGTGACGGTTATAAGTAATAAGCACTTAACAGCCTGTCTCAGCCTGTGGAGAATGTCACGGTGAGATTCTCCCTCGCACGTTCGCAACAAATTGGCAGTTATCACGCGTCGTGTCGGTACACAATAGATAGGCGGCTTATCATTTCAACTTTTATCTCCGTCGCCGGCGAAATTTTGTCTGAGTATTTTTTTTTTTAATTAATTCATTTACAATCATTTGAAACACATAAAAAAATATTTTCAACATCCATTACGCTAGCTTTTTATGTACCTTGCTATTAATGTTAGAAACAAGCGTAATGGATGTCGAAAAATTGCTCATATTAAAAACGTACGCGCTGGCGACGAACCGAACACGATCGATGGTATAAATACAGTGTTTTAGTTTAGTGCTAGTGTTGAGTGACAATTCACAGTGTTAGATTGACGGTGTGCGGAATGTTTAATGCGTGGGAGATCTTTTTATTCACAAGGAGCGCCTTATTATGCGCGTAATTGTGTCGAAAAATGTACTAAAAGTGGCATCAGTTGTTTCCGGTACTAATTTGCTATGATGGCATATCTCCTTGTTTCTATGATCTGAGGTTATAGGTAATCTAGTCGGAAAATCCCTATCTGTTGAGTTGTTATTTTTGCCTGCAGTGTAACCACGATGAGTTGTACGTATAGATCCGCGTGTAACAAAGTTATTATGTACCTAAGTATGTAATGAGTTGTAACTGACAATTATACACTTTACTACTTTATTTGCCTGTTAACCTCGTTTTACATAATATTTATGTATGTGCGCATGCAAAATATTATTTTTTATTTGCATAATGCCCGCATTGCATTATCCAATTTGCAGAGCAGTTAGTAAAAAGAGCGCTAGTTGCGTATCTACCACAAAATCTAAATATGTAATAAGTTAATATAGACGTAAACTGGATGTCTAGGACTCCAGGCTGCGCCGCGGGGAGGCTCCCAAGTCGTAATGCACACTACTCCTAACATGCGCAGTCTGCTCCTAACATGCACATTATGCTCCTATCTAAACTAATATTATAAAGAGGCAAGATTTGTTTTTTTGTATATTTGTATGTTTGTATGTATGTTTGTAATGGATAAACTCAAAAACTACTGAACCAATTTTAAACATTCTTTCAACTACAGAAAGCTACATTAACACCAAGTAACATAGGCTATATTTTATTTCATAAAACGTAGAGATCCTTACGAAAATTACAATAATGTAACCCAAGGTATCAAAAAATTGTCTATAAAAGTCATTATTTGACGTACGCTGCTAAAACTATTGATGATACATTAAAATAATGTACTACATGTTTATAGTACTCATCATTACCCACAAAAAAGTCCACGAAGGTATATGTCTAAATATTATAGTTAAGTCAGTATAACCGCTTTTTGTTCAAATGTGTCAATCAAAACACGAGTAGAATAGAAAGATGATGACATTCGTATCATGATATTAATCCTTATCCAAATAAATAGTTTCATAATCAAGGTTGATTATTATTTACACGTTATTGTTGATTATTATTTACACGTTATTTACTCTTTAAATTATTTGAATCAGACCTTTCGCTTAGAAGTTACGACGGGTATAAAAATGCTAAAAGTAAGAAAAGTGCCGCGGTGTCAGCGAATAGCTCTACGCTTAGTCGTTAGTAATGAATAATCTCAATAACTGCACGATTGATTTAAAACAATCTTCCACCAATAGAAAGCTGCATTATCGCTGAGTAACACAGGCTACTTTTATACCGAAAAAAACTTTTTTAACAAAAAATAACCGACTTCAAAAAGCCACTACAAAGAAAATAATAATTTTGGTTTCGGAAGTCGGTGGCTTTGGTTTTTGTTTGCTTTTTTTGCCACCGACTTCCGAAACCAAAATTATTATTTTCTTTGTAGTGGCTTTTTGAAGTCGGTTATTTTTTGTTAAAAAAGTTTTTATTTTTCCCTTTTTAGTTCTTTATCTCGCGTTAGATTACTTTGACGACTTCGTTCAACAGTAAATCTTCTACGTAGTGTGTGCATTTATGCATATAACTTTGTACATAGGAATGATTACCTAATGTATTATATACTAAAACCTTCCTGAAAGTATGTAGATTACGTTAGTGAAAACCCCATCCAAATCGAATCAGTAGTTTTTGAGAAAATCGCGCACATACAAACATACATACATATATATGTACACACATACATACATACATACATACATACATACATACATACATACATACATACATACATACATACATACGGGACGAATACAGAACCTCCTTTTTTGAAGTCGGTTAAAAATGCACAGTTCCTGTGGGTCACGCGGACAAGTCGCGGGCAAAGTACTATCATGCATACTTTGCTCCTATCATGCACATTATGCACCTAATATGCACATTGTGCTCCTAACATGCACACTGTGCAGCTACCATGCACACTATGCTCCTAACATGCCCACTATGCTAATGTTACACAAAAAATCATAGCGGCATAATCTAAGGAGTTCTTGTGTATCATAAGAGATTTTCAAAACAACTGACAGGTGGGTGAAACAGGTGGGGCGGTATGCCACGGTAGGCAGATGTCACGGGTTCAAACCCTGCCTGTGTAAGTTGTTTTTGAAAATATCTTATAAGTATATTTAATAACATTAAAATAAGTATAAAATTCCCAAAAATATACATTTATGAATCAAAACAACAAATTGCGTGTTTCATCGCGTGATTTGAATTCAGTAGGGTTATACTCTCATTGTTTATGTTTTGCTTCAAAGTCAGTTGTTAATTATGTTCACACATGTATCTATTAATAGCATTGAACCGAGCTATTGTATCTACTAGATAATGAGCGGTTACAATAAATATACGTAATAAACCGACATTGTATTTGTTTCTACCTCAGATCATAGAAACAAGGAGATATGCCATCATAGCAAATTAGTACCGGAACAACTGATGCCACTTTTAGTACATTTTTCGACACAATTACGCGCATAATTAAACGCTCCTTGTGAATAAAAAATCTCCCACGCATTAAACATTCCGCACACCCTCAATCTAACACTGTTAATCGTCACTCAACACTAGCACTAAACTAAAACACTGTATTTATACGATCGATCGTGTTCCGGTTCGTCGCCAGCGCGTACGTTTTTAATATGAGCAATTTGCTCAAGTTCAGGCATCAAGCTCGATAGCGTCTTGGCACATCTCCCTTGTTTCTATGATCTGAGGTTTCTACAAATACTTATGAAGACATACTTATATTTAAATTGCGTGTTAGTTATTATAAAATGGTTTATATATTTATATATAATAGTTTTTTTATTGGTTTAGTCATTTAAGGATAAAAACGTAAAAGAAAGTTAAAACTGCTGTCAAAAATATCGCAATACTTATAAGTAATGTTGTTTTAAACAGTTTAGGAAGTCCATGCATAATTTTATTGCATACCACCACACGGACACGAGCTTTCTCTATCAAATGAAAAAAAAAAAAAAAACCGGCCAAGTGCGAGTCGTACTCGCGCACCGAGGGTTCCGTATAATTTTTGGACGTAGGTATAAAGTGAAAAAATCCGGACCGCATAACTAAGTTTGTTTGTGAATGAATTTTGATGATTTTGAAAAAACTGTACTAGTTAGGAACATCGTTTTATTTTTGGTGCCATATTTGGGTCAATTCCTATCAACTATAATTATTTCAGATTTTTCGCCCCGCAAACTTCGGAGATAAGGTAAGATAAATATTTTTTGACTTTTTTCATTTGCAATAAAGTTGGGCAAGCATTCTTTATAACTGTTCCAAATTTCAACTCGATAGCATAAGTAGTTGCTGAAATAAGCAGGTGTGACAGACAGACAGACAGACAGACAGAAAGACGAAGTCGCACCATAAGGGTTCCTTTTTTACCATTTTGGTACGGAACCCTAAAAATACAGTCAAAGAGGAAAGTCAGTCTTTATTATTTTCTAACAAAACAGAAAGAACTATTTGTTTTGTCCTCTGACGTAATATTTTGTGAATAATCAATTATGATTCAACAAGCCCATCGTAAATCTGAATCTGAATTGTAAGTGAGGAAGTGAGTCTGGCTGTCTGTATATTATTGAATTTATTTTAAGTACCTATAAATAAAGTACATAGATAACCATACAATTGTTAATGTTGTCTATTAGTCGTAGACATGAATCTCTCGCAAAATAGAAAAAAAAATTCTCCCTCGAATGCTGTGATTGAAGAACGAACTTCCTGCCAAGGTTTCCCGGGGGTTACAGTATAGGGTTCTTCAAGAAGGGAATAAATCGGTTTTTACAGGGTCGCAACGCGCATGTGATAGGTACTCGCCGGGCTAACATGCGCGCCGCGACAAATTTTGTCGACTGTTTTGTCTCGCTCTTACTCGTGCGAAATTTGTAATATTTAAATTTATTATATATAAATTTATAATATTAAGATTTTGTCGACGCTTTTATCGTGCATTTGTCTCGTATACAAATGCACGATAAAAGCGTCGACAAAATTTTGTCGCGGTGCGCATGTTAGGCGCTCTGGTGCTGCAAGCGTTTCATAGGCTAACCGTTTACTATAATTATATAGGACGCCATTTTTAATCCTTTTCTTTTATATCCGCACGGATAATACGGTTTAATCACTACAGCATCATCCGCCTAGCCTTTTCCCAAACATGATTGGGGTCGGCTTCCAGTCTAACTGGTTGCGCCTGAATATCGATATTTTACATGGAGCGATTGCCATCTGACCTCCACAACCCAATTATTGGGGAATACCGGTATTCGAATGTTAGACCAGTTGTCAGACTTTTGGGCTCCTGACTACCCGTAACGACTGTCAAAGATATTCCTATGACAACCGGGACCGACTGCTTAACGTGCTCTCCGAGGCACGGAGGGGTCTCGATGTGTTAAGAACGGTCACCCATCCGAGGACTGACCGCGGCAAGCGCGGCAAACCTCGCAGATCGATCGATCAGCGCGGCTATCATTTAGCCACGAGCCCCTCGGTTTAATCACTAAGCAGCGAATCGCCTAAAAAAATTTCTAAGTGCAACCGCGGTTAGCAACTAGTAAATCTCATCAATCACACAAAAACCTTGCTATCATACAATTAGGGGTCGATGACCTCACCAGTTTTTATGATAAGTGTCCAGTTACTATGGCGAGTTTTTCTGTTCACTTTCTATGAGTAAGTGGTTTTTAGGGTTCCGTACCAAAATGGTAAAAAAGGAACCCTTATGGTGCGACTTCGTCTGTCTGTCTGTTTGTCACACCTGCTTATTTCAGCAACTACTAATGCTATCGACTTGAAATTTGGAACAGTTATAAAAATGCTTGCCAAACTTTATTGAAAATGAAAAAAGTCAAAAAGAGATTTTATTTTCATTGCAAAAGGGGCCGGAGTGGGTCTGGGGGTCCGAAATTTCAAAGTGGGGTTGCTAGGTCAAGTGACATATCATATGAAAGGGCTTGATCTGCACATTTCAAAATATATTTTCATTTTATTTTATGTCTCACAGTTTTCGACATATGATGAAAAATGTCTGAAAAATTACCATCCCCCCCCCCCCTTATCTCCGAAGTTTGCGGAGCGAAAAATCTTAAATAATTAGAGCTGATAGGAATTGACCCAAATATTGCACCAAAAATAAAACGATGTTCCCAACTAGTGCCGTTTTTTCAAAATCATCAAAATTCCTTCACAAACAAACTTAGTTATGCGGTCCGGTTTTTTTTACTTTATACGTCCAAAACCGATACGGAACCCTCGGTGCGCGAGTACGACTCGCACTTGGCCGGTTTTTTAACTAAGTAGCGGTCAGAGGAGTTAGGTGATTAAGTGCCGTACAATTTGTTCGCTAAATGTCATATTTTGAAAAACTTGTATTTGCGGTCGGAAACTAAAATACTTCTTGCTACGGAATTTACGGTATGCGTGGTCCGACACACACTTAGCTGTTTTTTTATCCCTGTTAGTTTATCCTTGTTAGTAGGTGTGGGTGTTAGTTGTCATTCATTGCAAGGTCGAAGTAGGTACTTTTTTAGATAATTTTGCATGTCCTATTTTTTTTTTCATAGTGTGGGTACAGTACATGGCAGTAAATAATGCACATCGAGCTTCAGAAAGAGATATTAGCTAGCTTCGACTTTATAGAGCGTCATCTCTGTCGCACGAAGCACTAACAGTCTGGTATCTAATTAACAAGTCGGCGACAAAACGTCACATAGGTATGAGTGACGGATAAGACGCTCTACAAAGCCGAAGCTAGCCGATTATCTCTTTCTCAAACTCGATGTGCAATATTTATTGCCGGGTACTGTAAGTATATTTGTTTATATTTTTTTAGTAGTAAGTAGGTAGTAGAGTTCTTTATAAACGACCACCATACCTAATATTTGCCGCTATGCAGCATTGCAGTGTTCCTGTTTGAAGGGTATGTGTGCCGGTGTAATTACAAGCACATGAGACATTTCAATTTTGTCTAGAGGTAACTTTGTATCGATATCCCTCGAGAAAGCGTGTTATTTCAAGCTTCGTCATACCCAGGCCCTGCAGTCTCGACATAGATAGCGATCGCTTTACGACCGAAATCGGTCGCTATCTATTTTTTTCCATAAATTTTTTCATAGATAGCGACCTCAGCCGGCCTAGCATGACCACGATAGAAACGGGTTTTGTCTACATAGAAATAGACAAAGTGACAGATTGTAGAAACATTTCTACGTTTTATGAATGAAATCTGTCACTTATCTGTCACTTTGTCTATTTCTATGTAGACAAAACCCGTTTCTATCGTGGTCATGCTAGGCCGGCAGATCATAGAAACCAGGAGATATGCAATCATAGCAAATTAGTACGGGAACAACTGATGCCACTTTTAGTACATTTTTCGACACAATTATGCGCATAATTAAGCGCTCCTTGTGAATTAAAAGATCTCCCACGCATTAAACATTCCGCACACCCTCAATCTAACACTGTTAATCGTCACTCAACACTAGCACTAAAACACTGTATTTAAACCATCGATCGTGTTCGGTTCGTCGCCAACGCGTACGTTTATAATATGAGCAATTTGCTCAAAATCAGGCATCAAGCTCGATAGCGCCTTGGCACATCTCCCTTGTTTCTATGATCTGAGATAGCGACCGATTTCGGTCGTAAAGCGATCGTCATCATGTCGAGACTGCAGGCCTAGGGCCGGATTAACCATGTCGGAATCCCTGGGCGACGCAATTCTTGGGGCCCCTTTACCCTTTTCTAACTTCCTAAAATAGGTACCTACTTACATTGATTCAATCAGATTGATTTTTCAGTCTGTATTATGTATTTAATAACGAGTCTTCAAAATAAACTTTCACTGAATTAATTATTTTTTCTGATGCGCGGGGGGGGGGGGGGCGTAGTAGGGGTACTAGACGATGCGAGGCCCCTAGTAACACAGCCTTATGGACAATCTAGCCCTGAAAACCCTCCTGCAATATATCCCTTAGAAACGAAAATTTACCTACCCCATGCTGTCTAGCCTATATTCCTGTTCGACAAACAGGGGTGTGCCAACAATTGAACGCACGCTGCGACATAATATCTAAGATCAATTTACTTGTTTGGCCTCCTTGGGTGCGTTTGTTATTGCTTGTGTAGCTGTGAAAAATTGGTTTACTTACTATAGTTGCGAACCTAATCGGTTTCGGGAAGATATACTCGTTATACAAGGTGGCAGGTTAGACAGTGGAAATATTTTAAGGGGTCATTGTACTCATCATTATGAACAACTTTTACTATGGAACCAACCCTGAAATCGCGAAAAAAAAACCAGCTGTTCCAAACATTTTTGCTCACTTAACTCGACAAACTGTATGGAACAGCTGGTTTTTTTTTCGCGATTTCAGGGTTGGTCCCATAGTAAAAGTTGTTCATAATGATGAGTACATTGACCCTTTAAAATATTTCCACTGTCTTCCCTGTATACGTAATACGTTTTGATACGAGTGGGGTAGATAAACTCACTCGCCCTTATTACAAAACGTGGTTGAAGGATACTCTTGATCTAAGTCTGTTGTTTAAGAGTCACCAACACAACAATAGATTTAAATTTTAAACCGAGAAAATTGTTAAGCTACATTTAATTTTGTATTTTTTACACGATTGCTCCAAAAAGAGGGTAAAGTTTTTCGAGTGTGTGTCATCAATGTCATCATTGACCTAGCCTTTTTCCAAACTAGATTGAGGTCGACTTTCAGTCTCACTAGTTCTTTGCGGCTGAATAATATTTTACGTGGAGCGACTGCCATCTGACCTCCACGCCCAATTATTGGGTATGCAATTCGAATGTTAGACGAGTTGTCAGACTTTCGGGCTCCTGACTAGCCGTAGCGACTGTAAAAGATATTCCTATGACAACCGGGACCGACTGCTTAACGTGCTCTCCAAGGCACGGAGGGGTCTTGATGTGTAAAGGATGGTCACTCATCCAAGGACTGACCGCAGCAAGCCCAGCTTAACCTCGCAGATCGATCGATCAGCGCGGCTGTCATTTAGCCACGAGCCACTTCTTCACTTTTTTGAGTGCATGTATAATTATGTTTATTTCTTGTTTATAAACATCACATAGCTACTTGCCAGGATTAAAACACATCATCATCGTGCTTGAGTACCTCTTCACCTCTGCCATCACGACATTCGTGCATGCATTCTAGTCTTACAAAATATTTGTGTAATGTCATCATAATATAGCCTTGTTTGTCGATCACAAAAGACGAGAGATAATAAGTATGTATTATTAACTTGTGTATAATTGAAACAAATGTAATAAGAACAAGTCTATTTTGAGTATTTCGTTATCTTAACACAAATACCGAGGTTCCAAGGCTTTCGGTTAGTTTGCTCGGTGCAATCTCAGAACTAACAGAATACACTGATAAACACTAGTCTTAAGAGTTATTCTGTGTATTGCTATGTTTTCGTTTAATTACATCACATCTTACCCTATGATAATATCTTACCCCTTTAATTACGAAATATTAAACGATGATTAAATTAAACAGCTCTTATGTCAATTGTCATCTCTATTTATTGTCATATAAATGACAAGGATAGTTCAGTGGTTAAATTAATAAAAGCGTTTATAAATAAGACCGTAAAATCGCTTTCATTATGAGTTTCCACATCGCACCTTGGGTGGAACGAAGTCTTTCTTGCCCATTGTAGGTATATAGACGTGGTTCAAACTAGATTTTGCAGTATATTTGTGACTTTGTTCCACCGAAGAAGATATTTTTGAAATTAAAATGACATAACATTTTTCACAGCAAATCTTTCAAGGGCAGATACAGCCTTGAAGTCAGGGGGGTTATTACTACTGATGGCCAGTGATTATACAAAGTTGTAGTAGAGATAGGTCTGTCTAGGCCCACCCCAGGGTCATGACCCCTATGACCCCCCACTGGATCCACTCATGAGATCTTTGAGATTGTGTCTTACGCCATGATGAGAGGATTTATGTATAAAATTAAATGCATAGCTATTAACAATGTAATCTCTATTACATTCTACCATTTAATTCAATCACACGTAGTAAATGCATCATTGCTGATAGATCACGCTGACTGTGTCTCAACTATCAACGTAGATGTACATTACCACGCATACGTCATGCATATTGATCACCCATCCGTATGCACAGCATACTGTCAAACTATTGGACACGCCATCGATGAGGCTTATTTATGGCTATTTGTTTAAGACACCTTAGATTCCTGAACGGTCACAGCCAGGCAGTATTTACGTGCGACCTCGAACACGCATGAATAAAGGCTCCGTTTGAGTCCGAAAAACCGTAACAAAGAAAAATCTGTCATTTTGTCTATTCTTCCGTCGACAAAACCCGTTTCTATCGTGGTCATGCTACGCGTGCTAAAAATCCGATCCTGTCTACAGAAGTGATTAATTTTTTTTTATTTTTGTTGCACGAATTTTACAAAGTCCCGGACCTTTCGAAGGCGTGCGTGGGGCCGAAGCCAACACGTAGAGGCCCTTTACAATAAACTTAAAATATATAAAATGTAATGGTGACACAGCTGGCGATTATCCCTGTATGCGCTATATAAATGCAGCCAAGGACAAACCCCAGCTGTGCAGAACTATTGCAAACATGTGGAGAAAAACTACTTGGGCTATTGTGATGGGATGGTAGTGGATAGGTTTTGGGGAACTATGGGAACCTATGGCGCCTGCCGAAACAATGTATATTGACACGTAATAATGGCAGACGGAGACTTGCCAACTCACTAACTGGGCCCCCCGAAAATGGTTGCTCAAGTCGCAACAAGGGGGCAACAGGAACGTGAGCGGCTGAAGGGTGGAGAGGCTTTGCTGGACTTTAAACTAAGATCATTTGCTCCCTGAGGGTCCGGCATCACTGGCCCACTCACCACTTACGCTCAGCATCCACCCTTCAAGCAGTGGGGTTCTGCTCTAGCGACTCCACTCTGGACGGCCAATTAAGGCAAGCCAGAGGCGGGAGACCTGTTCTGAAGGCAAGCCGAAGATGAGGAACGGTGACTTCTCCCTAGAGCACTCGGGTACCGCGGGGTTGCTACTCCCCGTCACCTCGCCTCAAGGTGGGCTGCCCTGATTAAAATCATCATTACGAATGACGATTACTTTGTTTATAAGAGTTCCAGTCATTCTAATAGCATCAGAAGTAATTACCGGTGTATATCGTGACAGCTGTCGGTAATTACCGCTAATAGTGCATTCACTTGTGTTCGATTTAATTACTAACATGTGGGTTTCATTACGATTTTCACACACAGGTTCATTAGTACAACATGTACTAAATATTTTACATACTTTTGTACAAAGTAGTCTACGATTATTTGATGAATCTGGATGATTAACAGTTGGACCATAATTTTGAACTGTAGCATTATCCAAAAATGTGGACTTTGGACTTTAAAACAGTGTCGCCAAAATTGGTCTTGCACAAATCATTTTTGCAAGACCAAGATCACCTAATTGCAGCAAGACAGACCAAGACTGAGTGTGCAGTACCAATACCAAAACAACGTTAAGGTGTTCTGACGCGAGACCAAAGCCAAAGTCTCGGTTAGTCTCATCTTGGTCTTGCATTTGGGCAACACTGCAGTGCGGCCGCCTAGAGAATGCGAATGAATAAATAGAAACCTCCTTATAAGTTTCAGCACTTGCACTTCTTTCACAAGAAGGCTGATGAAAAAAAACCGGCCAAGTGCGAGTCGTACTCGCGCACCGAGGGTTCCGTATCAGTTTTGGACGTATAAAGTGAAAAAATCCGGACCGCATAACTAAATTTGTTTGTGAAGGAATTTTGATGATTTTGAAAAAACTAGTTAGGAACATCGTTTTATTTTTGGTGCCATATTTGGGTCAATTTCTATCAACTCAATTATTTCAGATTTTTCGCTCCGCAAACTTCGGAGATAACGGGGGGGGAATGGTATTTTTTCAGACATTTTTCATCATATGTCGAAAACTGTGAGACATAAAATAAAATGAAAATATATTTTGAAATGTGCAGATCAAGCCCTTTCATATGATATGTCACTTGACCTAGTAACCCCACTTTAAAATTTTGGACCCCCACTCCAGCCCCTTTTGCAATGAAAATAAAAATATTTTTGGATTTTTTTCATTTGCAATAAAGTTGAACAATTATTCTTTATAACTGTTTCAAATTTCAAGTCGATAGCATAAGTAGTTGCTGAAATAAGCAGGTGTGACAGACAGACAGACGAAGTCGCACCATAAGGGTTCCTTTTTTACCATTTTGGTACGGAACCCTAAAAAGGCAAGTTCATTCCTTCATTTGTTAGTTGACCTGACCATAATTTGAGCATTGCTCATGAAAATTGTAACACGCGTAGGAACCTACTCCATCAATTTTTAAAAGAGTAACCGTAGGCTTGCTTGCCAGTTCTTGTAGGAAACTACAAATTGGAATCATACATCAAAATTTTAAGTATTCATTAAAGAAACTAGTGTTTATTAATCTTTTTGTTTCTCCTAGTTTCGATATCACCGAAAAGTACACCAACCGTGTTCATCCGTGAACCAACAACCTAACCTTACAATGGACACTTATTCACATAGTATCTACATTGTAAGTACACTCAAATATGTACAAAAGCGATGCTTGCATACACGCAGACTATTTATAGGCAAGGCGTGGCAAAGAACTGCGGTGCATACCTTCGATATAGACCAAATGTTTGCAGAGCGGACCAGCGGTAAATAAGACGGTTTGTTTGTGGTCTTGTGTAGCCTACAAAGTTTATTATTATTGGTCTGGAGTATAGCTTCGAGCCAAAATGAATGAAAATGAGAAGCTTATACTACTCGTTTGCAATTAGCTAGATTTTTAGAGTCGGTGCCGAATCAAACCTGAAGCAAAACCCAAAGGCATCGACTTCCGAAACTGTTTCACACAACATTTTGATCTTTTTGAAGGCGTTTTTAACTTTATTTTAATTTATTTAAAAGTTCTTGCTTTCTTTTTGTCTCATATAGGCATTTTTTTTTCTTGATTTAAGGAGCTTAGTCAAAGTTGACTATGTCGCTCCATTGTGCAATTATTTTACATGATTAGACAACATATGTACAATTAGAATACGATTTTCACTGTTCTGAACGTCTTGGAATGCCAACATCAATAATTTTGTAGAGTAATTTAGCTGTTTCGGATAACGGATATGCTAAAACACTGTTACATCTTCCAATATCTTTAAAATCTGTAATTTTATTCAATATTTCATATCTGACATCTTC
This sequence comes from Thalpophila matura, assembly GCA_948465475.1. NCBI lineage: Eukaryota > Metazoa > Arthropoda > Insecta > Lepidoptera > Noctuidae > Thalpophila > Thalpophila matura. The sequence continues at coordinate 16,851,315 of OX419189.1, read as the reverse complement.
GTATAGGCATGAACTACCGTACTTATTAAACTACTTATCTATTTAGGCTAGGCTAGAGGCTAGAGGCTATTTATCCTGTGGTTTGCCCTCACCATACCTACAAGATAATGTTTTTTTCTGCCGCAGGTTTTTCTTGTCTCTGCCCTCTTTCCTGTCTGCTGTAACAGTTAGTCTTTGTCCATACGATAATTATGCGCATACGCACCGCAGCGGTATTTCGAGTCGGTGTTGCCACTTGCACAGTAATGAATACTTTACGTATTATATTACAGTACATTTATATGCTAATAATATAATTATTTTCCTTGCTTATTTATAAACCTTTGTCCTTCGTTTTGTATTCATTCTATTTATGTCACATGGCGCGGTTTTTCGCTTGCGGAGTGTTGATTTCCTTTTTTTTTGTACTGGATCCATTAAAGTTGATTCTATCTTCGCTTCGATCATATCAAATTATTTTAAGTTGTTTCTGGAAAATGGCCTCGACCTCTGTAACCGTTCCATTTTGTTTAAGGTCGAGCACATTTTGAAAAATAACTGAACATTTTCTTTAAAATTTCGAAACTCCCGACATGTCGATTTCTTGCTGATTGATTTAATTAAAAACATTTATTTTTCCTTTTGTGTGAATGTTTCCCCGCATTCCGGACAAAGAACCTAATTTCCGAACATTTCCGGCAAATTCCAGACGTACATACCTATGCCAATATTGGCAACCCTAATTCCGGTAGGGAAAGAACCGCCTTGGAAAATAATTACCCAGTGTTTTAATGTAATTTATAAATACTCTTTAACCCCGGAAAAGTGTTTCATGCAGGTCGTTGACAAGGCGAGGGCACTGACCTTACTTGAACTTTAAGTAGTGTAGGTAAAGTACAGGAAAATAAGGTTACTACGTGTCTCTAAAGGTGATTTGGTTTTAAATTACTTGAGGCCATGGCCCAATTTCACTGTCGAAGTGTCGACTGCTGAAGGTTGCTAAAACAGCAGGATACTACAATAAAAGTTACAATGTACGGTAACTGTTTTTAGGGTTCCGTACTCAGATCATAAAAACAAGGAGATATGCCATAATAGCAAATTAGTACGGGAACAACTGATGCCACTTTTAGTACATTTTTCGACACAATTACCCGCATAATTAAGCGCTCCTTGTGAATAAAAAGATCTCCCACGCATTGAACATTCCACACACCCTCAATCTAACACTGTTAATCGTCACTTAACACTAGCACTAAACTAAAACACTGTATTTATACCATCGATCGTGTTCGGTTCGTCGCCAGCGCATACGTTTTTAATATGAGCAATTTGCTCAAGATCAGGCATCAAGCTCGATAGCGCCTTGGCACATCTCCTTGTTTCTGTGATCTGAGGTTCCGTACCTCAAAAGGGGGCATGAAATCTGCACTAATCGATCGATCTGCGAGGTTAAGCTGCGCTTGCCGCGGTTAGTCCTTGGGTGGGTGACCGTCCTTTACACATTGAGCCTAAGGCCTTCTAGTTTATATTCCAATCCCAGAATATGCTGCAGCAGTTGCGTGAGACTGAGCGTGAGCAGTTAATTCCGAGGATTAGCTGCTCCCAATATTTGACTATACAGGCCGAGCTGATAAGATAGAGGTGTGACGTCATTATGTGTAATAAGAGCTGCCGGCCTAGCATGACCACCATAGAAACGGGTTTTGTCTACATAGAAATAGACAAAGTGACAGATTGTAGAAACATTTCTACGTTTTATGAATGAAACGGTAGAAATGTTTCTACAATCTGTCACTTTGTCTATTTCTATGTAGACAAAACCCGTTTCTATCGTGGTCATGCTAGGCCGGCAGACGTTATTGAATAAAAGAACTATTATATCTATGTGACCAAGTTCTAATCTAGTGTAAGGTAAAAATTGCTGGTAGGTACTGAAAACAATAAATTTGCCATACCTACTACTTTGATTATTTGAGGAATAACCAATGTTTTTTTTGTTGTTAAATAATAGGCTTGCGTTTGACCGCCCCATCTCGCCTGATGTTAAGCGAGGAATAACCAAAGTTTTCTTTGTTGTTAAATAATAGGCTTGCGTTTGACCGCCCCATCTCGCCTGATGTTAAGCGAGGAATAACCAAAGTTATTTTTGTTGTTAAATAATAGGCTTGCGTTTGACCGCCCCATCTCGCCTGATGTTAAGCGAGGAATAAGCAAAGTTTTTTTGTTGTACACATTATAGGGTATAAAGTTAAGTGGTCACTTTTTGTGTTTGGTTGAGAAAAGTTTATCTCCAAATTTTTTTTCAGTGTAAGTATATGCAATCAGATGGCTCTGTGACATTTCACAGAATTCTGGATTTTAGGCACTGTGACAAGTCTCATATAATATTACGGTTGCAGATTTCTTCTGTATCAAAATTGTGAACACTTAGGCCATGTTGTTTCATCTTACAGTTATCTGTAACCGTCAAATATGGCGGCTTGTATGACAATTTCATACTGACTTAACGATTACGTACTGACTTACGAATACAGATGGTTTGAAGCAACCCGCCCTTAGTACATAAAGAGCACCATACTCATAGATTACCGTAAAAAGATGACTCAAGATTTAAATCCTATTTCTATTCTGTTCTTATGAGGAAGTCGTCCATTAGGTAATTGGTCTATCCGTCTGCGCTGTCCTGCGCGTACGCCGGTAGTAATGATCTAGAGATCAATTATGTACTGTGTGATTATAATAATAGGTGTTGAATTGTTGATATGTGGTAATTGTGATCATTTGTTATTTACTTTTATGGAAATGGCAAGATTATGATTATTATACAGAGGATCTAAGGCAGCTGCAGTTACGTAAGAAATACAGTCTTTTACCAGGATATGGTAATGTTACGGATATGTTTGTCTTCATCACAGTCACGGTTTCGCTTAGCCTAGTAAGGCTATGCATAGTTTGAAGTTAAAAAGATTTTTTTAGGTAAGTATGTAGGTATAAATTAGAAAATTTGTTAGAATTTAATAAGAGTATTAAAATAAATTAAGGGTGCATTACGGCAAATCGTGTTATAGAATTGCAATCAGTTTATATAGAAAACGTAAAGTAGTAGCCACGAAAAAAAACGTCTGACAAAGTGAAGAGTTTGACTGTTCTTTAGAAAAACTTTGTAGATGAATGTAAAAAAAATTAGAAAATCACTAAAACGTGCAAAAAAGCACTGCCATACTTTCATAACTTTGAAATGAATATTTTATGAATTTGACACAATAAAGAACAGAGAACCCGCATTTTTTTTCTGTTTTACATAACAATGTTTCCGTTTAGTATAAAAAAAAAAATTTCTTTTACTTTTTTTCCCAAAATATCCATAAAAATTATAATTCAGAAAAAATCAGCAAGTTTGCGATTTTTTTACACAGAACAGAACTATTGAAATAGAAAAAAAAAATATCAGCTACTACTCTGTTCTTTGTAGCCAATAATTAAGTTAATTTCATTAAGTATTCGTTCTTATTTACGCTAAAGTTATGTTTCTACGGCAGTGCTTTTTCCACTTTTTCAATATTTTTTTTACATTAATCTATAAGGTTTATTCTCAACACAATTTCATTAGCCACTAGTGAAACTCTTTAGCTAGCCAGACCTTTTTTTTTTCGTAGCTTTCGTACTTTACCTTTTCTATATAAAGTTATGGTTTTCCCATATGACTTTTGCATGGTGCTGACCCTTAAAGAATTAATCAATACTTATAAGTACAAGTAGGTACTTATTATTATATAACTTGTGTGAAGTGTGATGGCTCAAAAAATACGGACAAGAGCGAGTAGGACTCGTGCTTTGAGGGTTCCGTACAAACTTAATTTATTGTAGGTAGATAGTTATATTAAATGAAATAAAATGTTCCACTAGAAATATGCATACCTAAGCGCCATCTATGAGCAAGATGCCACTATTACATACTTTTTCTAGTGGCGCTATCTATGAGCAGATGCTGCCTCGGACAGACGGACAACAAGATGATCCTATAAGGGTCCCGTTTTTCCTTTTGAGGTACGAAACCCTAAAAACACCTATTTCATTTCAAATTCTTCTTTTACTACGTTACTAAGTACCTTACTTTTTTTCGAAAATCATAGCCAGGACAACTTTTTGGTTTCTGGTACCCTTATCACAAAAATTCAGTAGGTATAATCTAGTAATACTATTAACGGTTGCTATAAAATATAACATAATAAGCCACATGGCACGAATCTCAACCACATGGCGCGATTCAACCACAATGTGTGCCGCAAATAAACATTGCTTCGTACACTATTTAGTTTATTTATAAACCTTTATGTAATGATGTTATTGCATCTTCGCTACACCGTATTCAAATGATCTCGGAAAATCTCAAGGCTTTACATAGAAAGGCACACACGGCACAGGTGTTGCGTGATAACATCTACGTTCTTAGTATCTGTACCCCGATCATGAGTTTTTTTGACGTGTAGTATCGTTAACGTAAGCATATTTTGAATGGAAAATACACCTTTGTTACACATAATTAATATAAATTAAATGCTTAATTAATTTCTCTGTATTTTTTAAAATGTGCAAATTGTATAAAATTTTATCAAAATGTTCCAGGACTGCTGTATTTTAAATTCAAAATATGCTTACGTTAACCAAACTATACGTCAAAAAAACTCATGATAGGGGTACTGTTCTGTTGTAGGTATGAATTAAATGAAGACTGCAATTGTGAGAAAAAAACTATCAATAGGGAATTTGCATGATTTTTTTCTTTAGTTTATTGTAAATAATGAGGTCTTAATTAAACATTCTAGAAACGAAAACGATAAAATATGCGTGAATAATTGAATTGTTGCAAATAAAAGTTTGATTTTAAAAAGTTCGTCTTTGAAATATTCACAACCTCAAAAAAAACTTTTTAATTCATAATATGAAAAACAAACTTATATTTGCGGTTGAAAGATTGAAATACTACGGAACCCTAAACTGTGCGTGGTCCGACTCACTCCCTGGTTTTTTTTCTTTCAATGAAAGTAAGTACATTTGTGTATTTTGTGTTGTCCTCAGGTGTCACTATGGGTCCTGTCGGTGTACCTGCTGATGCACGTGCCTCTCATAGAGATGAGGGTCGACGAATCCGAGCAGCAAGCACTTGCACAGGCCAGAGAGGTAACAATTATTATTTATGCTTCATCTTTATTACTTGCAGATGTAAGTTCGTCTCAGATCATAGAAACAAGGGAGATGTGCCAAGGCGCTATTGAGCTTGACGCTTTAGTAGGTATGGTCATATTGACCATAATTTTAACGTACACGCTGGCGACGGACCGAACGCGATCAATGATATAAATACCTACAGTGTTTTAGCTTAATGCTAGTGCTGAGTGACGAATAACAGTGTTAGATTGAGGGCGTGTGGAATTTGGAGATCTTTTTGGAGATCTTTATATTCACAAGGAGCGCTTGTAATTGTGTCGCAAACTGTAGTGGTTCCCGTACTAATTTGCTATGATGGCATATCTCCTTTTTTCCATGATCTGAGATGTAGACCTACATAGGTGCAGCCTCCTGCGGCGCGTTATAAAATAAATCGACATTAGTATTCTTCATACATTTCACTAATCAATGTATACTTTTTTATAAGAATGTACTTAATTATGATGATGCCCTATCTTTGACTGCCAATTTGCAAAAGTCAATTAGCGCAATTAGATAAGTCTATTTAGTGATTTAGAACAAAGAAAATACAGTTTTATCCAATCACTAAAATTGATAAGATTATATTATTTTTGCATCGGCAGTAGGAGGTGATACCTATTATGTTTATTAGCTAAGCGAAGTGTTAATTATTATGCAGACCTAAAGTGTATAAATACCTATATTTCTACTAATTATCATAGCATAGCATAGCATAAGCATAATCGGCCTATAATGTTCCCACTGCTGGGACACAGGCCTCCTCTGTGAGAGGGAGTGGGCCGTAGTCCACCACGCGGGCACAGTGCGGGTTGGTGGACGTCATATGTCTTCGAATTTTTGGTTCTAGGACATGCCGGTTTCCTCACGATGTTTTCCTTCACCGTTAAAGCAAGTGACAATTAATTTCTAATACGCACATGGCTTCGAAAAGTCAGCGGTGCGTGCCCCGGGATCGAACTCGAACCATTCGCCGTGGGAGGCACATGGTTAAACCACTAGGCTATTACTGCTTACTCTACTAATTATCATAACCAGTTGATTTGCATAAGTAAATATTATGATTTTTTGTTATCGTGCCGGTCCAATACATTAAACTTGTTTATTTACAAAGCTTTGCCCGCGACTCCTTCCGCGTGGAAATCGGAAAACTGAATGTCGTTAAATTCTTCATTCAAAATTTACCCCCTTTATGGTTGGAATTTCATAATATCCTTCCTTAGTGCACCCCTAGGTACTCAAGGAATATTTGCTCCTAGCTTTCTACAGTCCTTCTTTAATCGACTTTAAAAAAACTTAAAAAAATAACTGCTTTCAAAAATTTACCACCACACGTGCTTTATCTATCAAATGAAAAAAAAAAAACAATAATCAAAATTGATTCATGATCGGCAAAGACATCGAGTAATAGAACAAAAAAAAAAACAGACAAATTGTATAGGTACTTTTGAATTCTTAAAACAGAGGATCACCAAATATTTTTAAGAAGAGGTTCACCATTCTTTTAAAAAAGAGGATCGCTAATTTTTTTTAAAAATGGATCACAATTTTTTTAAAAAAGAGGATCACCAATTTTTCTTACTTTACCTACATTCACATCCTCAACCTTGGTTCCAGCAACCGCCAGCCTCGACGGAGAAGCCGGAGCCCATCAACCAGCACCTGAACATGGGCAAGTGCTTCCACATGCCGCGCTCCAAGTGCCCGGCCGAAGCGAACTGCACTAAAGTCGGCAGCATGTCCGTGTTCTGCTGTGACCTGGACAGCGCCAGGCTGAAGGAGGCCCTGGCTTCTGCTAGTGAGTATACCTGCATCTTCTTCTTGGTCGCTACACTCTTGACAGAGCGGTCGTGGTCGTTATGAAGGGTTAACTCCCATCCAACCCGGGCATCCCGTCCCGTTAGTGCTAGTCAGGCGCGTCACAAAGGGGCACCACCCGGGTGCAATTGCCCCCCCTGGCTAACGACTGGAGCGCTTTATTTTGACAAATTTTCGACCTTCAAACCAGAAAGAATTCTATAAAAGATAGGTTAAATCACACAAAAATTGCGGCCCCTTGAACTAAGTCCTAAAATAGTCCCCCCCTCGAACGAAATCATGTCATTGCCCCCTCCCCCCGTCGCTCCTTCTTGAACGAAATTCTGTAATTGTTGCCGGCTGAATCAAATCCTGTACTACCCATCTCGCGTTTGTATGAAGTAAGTATAAGCTATCTCCCCAACTAACAAAATCAGTTCTTAACGATCTCAAGACTAGGTACCTACTTTTTTTATTTTCACAATAAGAAACTTTTAGCATGTAGACCCCGACGTTCGCGTCGTAGGTTTGAACCCAAGTAGGCCCACATTTTGCAATTTGTTTCATTACTACAGCTGTAAAATCGGTGAGGGGAAACATCGTGAGGAGTGAGGACACCGGCATGTCCTAGAACCAAAAATTCGAAGACATTGTGACGAAATCATAGAAGTCATTTAATTTTACGTACTTCTTTCGAACAGAGGTTCGCATTTTTTAGGAAAGTCACATCTACATTATCCTTATTGCCTGCACCAAATAGGTATTCAATTATCATAATGTATTAATTCACTCCACAAACAAATAGCTATTAGTTTCAATTTAATTGACCACGTTATTATTTCAATAAGCCATTAATATCTGAGTAGCTTCATAGTCATACAAACATATTGTGAGTTTATTTGTCCATTGTTCTAGTAAATAAATAGTCACGTTTTCCTATACAGGATGATTGGTTTGACCTATTTCTGGAAAGGAATAGGTAATACTGTTATTTGCAACAAAGGACGTCGGCAGTTTTGGGCTTGATATGGTACAGTAATAAAAGCTTAACCAAAAATAAAAAAAATATTTTAATTGTTCTTTGCCTAATTAATCTTAGAGATTAAGAATTGGAATCAAAAATCGAAATAAATAAGAAATAAAATGATTATGCCATTGACATTTTGAAAAAACCACTAAAACAAAAACGGGTGCATGCTGGCTGGCGCGTGCTTCCACAGAATATCATGGTGACAGCAACTAAAACCTTTGAATTGAGAACTCATTAGTCGTAGATCATTCACACCATACTTAACCTCACTGTCAGAAATACGAATATTTCTCTTTAACCCAATTACGTACAAAAACAAATAAAAAATGAATTTAAATACTCTTGAAATACTCGATCACACCAAACTAATTTCATATCTGTACCGACTTACACAATCTGAAGCCCAGCGTTCTATGGGCGTCTGCCAGTGCCCTTTGGATCGTTAAACTTGGTGATGGTGATAGAAATTGAGTTAGGTACGCAATTAAGGTGCTGTTATATGTATCTAATAGTGTCGTTCTAAAAGTGGCGACAGTGGTTCCCGTACTAATTTGCTATGATGGCATACCTATCTTCTTTTTTCTGCGACCTGAGGTTGTTCCATACACTTCGCGAGATGTTTGTAACTCACACTCAGTTCTCAGATACCTAGTCTAAATGGCTGTAGTTAGTTGGTTACACCTGCATTTTATTATTACATGTTTTCCCCATTGATAGTTATGTTAATGGGTCACACAGTAATTGTTTTTAATCACACAATCATATTCATTACCTACTCTACAATTACCATAGTTAAAAATAGAAAAATACAGTGAATTATTATGATAATAGGGATGTTGAATATATTTTTTTTATTGTGAATCTGTAAACTATTAGAAAAAAGATAATTAACACCAAAAAAAACCGATGAAACATCTACAAAATTGGCAAAGTTATATGATTTGCTAGATACGGACGGCATGCATGATAAGTGACGTAACACCACCTATGTCCGCTTCGCGCGACAAAGACGGAGCGATACTCTCTCCAAAAACTTTAAAAGCGTCTATGTTTTCCATTTTGTGATAAATTATATTATTTTTTACTTTTCTGTTATTCCTATTCCTTCTTTGGAATAAAATAATTTATTTGTACTTTTGTAATAGTAGTCCACTACGTATTGAGTGTTATGGTAGACGCGAGTTCGCCGTATACGGCGTGTGCGTGTCTCTTCGCTCGTTGATTGGAGTTGGCTTTTTTTATTTATTTACTTAGTGATTAAACTCTTGGTAAACAATTCCTTAAAATAGAAGATAAACTATAAGGGCCCGATCCCACTAGCGACTCTCGGGCGTGCGCGTTCCAACCTACGACCTAAAGGTCCTAACCTGTTAAAAGGGCAAGTTTTTTGACAATTTCTTGCTGCAATCGTGTAGCCGTGAGTTGAAATCTATTCAGTAGAACAATTGCTGCAGTATAGTCTAGCGATATTGCAATGAAATTAAATGATGGTACATCACAATAACTACTACAGCAATAAGACCAGCCTCGCTGTCCACTATTATATCTCACTAGCTCAGTTCTACAGCCACAAATTCCTGCACTTAAACGAACTCAATTCTACAGCATTACGGTTATTGCTACCTTGCTAGAATAATTATACTCTGCAATATCTGGCATAGCTAAATTGCAGCAAGAGTATCGCCGTAAATATTGCCTATCTATAGTTCTCAGCAAGATTCCCAGCAAGATGCAATTTTTATAGCCCGTTAACGTGCCCGCCCGCCGTGCCAACGTTTGACCAGCGTCGCTCAACAGTCGCCATTACAATTGAAAAAAAAAACACGTAGGTATGTAATATCTAAATACCTATATATGTAGGTAGGTATACCAAAGGTTATCATAAGCTGACACTCTTCAGATAATACTCTTGCTCTGACTCAAGCTGATTTATTTGTTTCTTATGATAAACTAATTGATTCTGCGTGTCAATTATGTACCTAAAACCATGGAATAATTAATGGTACTTATAGCTAATAGTACCTAGACCCTGTTTTACTGATGAAGCAACTGGCCATGCGCTGAATAGATGTAGTATTAGGTATTAGGCTGGACATTCAATATCAGTCCATCGCGCCAAATGGCGTGATATACCTACCTACAGCCAAAATTTGGTCGAGACTGTCAAATCTCAAGTTCAAATGTCGCGATGGCAATAATGCCAACCCACAGAAATCGTGCCCACTGTAATACACGGCCTCACGCCATTTGGCGTGGCGCCTTTTGACCGTGAGTGCGAAATCCTTGCACCATGGCAGCATGCCGCGCAGTCCGCAAGGACCGATCTAGAATGAAAGCATTGAAAGCCATTTGGAGTGAAGCCGTGAGTGGCTTCGTCCATTTGACTTCGGTCAGCCGGCTCACGCCACTTATCGTGCTTGTTCAGCTTTAGAATTATCTACTTTTGCCTCTACTCATCTTATTACTCTTGTTAGGATTCTATCTTATAAGAAACCGCCTACCAATATATTATTTTGAGTTGCCCTATTAATGTGATTTGGCATCCGCCCTAGTGGCGACACCGAGTAGGTAGACCAAATAACTCCGTGAACTCATAGCCAATTAGTTCCTTCATACTTATATACCAAACAATCATTACCTACATATTTATAGGCTAACAAATAGAACATTGCCCTGACCAAGAGTGTTATTCTTGTGTAACTAATTAATTTTTACCTAACCCTCCCATCTTGTTCCAGTAACGCAGAACACGACGTACCTGCACGTGCTGAACGCGTCCATCGATGAGCTGGACGTGTCACAGGCCATGTTCCGGCGGCTCGCCTCCATGGCCTTCACCGACGGGAACATCGACAAGATTGTTGGTAAGCCCATTGAATTTGGGTGGTCACTTAGGCCATTGTCACAGTTAACCAGTCTTCTATTTACCTTCAAATTAGAGGCGTGAGTAAGCGCTGCAGTAGCGTCACTGTGGCTGAAAGTCAAAATGGCGGGATCACTGTTTATTTTTTGAAAATCTTACCACCAGTATTTAGTACTTAATTGCTACTATTTGGTACCTATGTTTAATTGATTATTACCTCAATGTATTTGAAGATATTTAACAAAAATAGTGATCCCACCATCAAAAAAAGTCCTGACTCACTCACTGGTAACGATTATCCCACAAATTACAGTGGAATCTCTATAACTCGAACCTTGTTAGTCGAAGTCCTCAGTAAGTCGAAAAAAAATGCCATTCCCTTCCGCTGAGTCCATAAATACGCGGTATCTCGTATTATTTAGACTTTGTAACTCGAACAAAATGTTATTTCCCTACGAAGTGTTGATAATACATATTTATACTCTATAACTAAAATTTCAAAAAGGAGACTCCGTAAGTCGTATTTTGTAAAATACAATAACGTCTTATTTGAAATTCCCCGAAACAATAGCAATAAAATCCAAAATGAATGTTCGGGTTCGGGGCTTCTAATCTATTGTGTTTGTCTTGTACACGTGCAATGAATGAATACATTCATTAAACTTTCTAAGTAAAACAGCTGTGAACGTTATGTTTGTTCCTTGTCCATTGTACATTGAGCTTGCAAAAATTATTGATAAAAATCTGCAAATTCTTATCAAAAGATAACGGATTTTTTAGTGTACAGTTTACTTCACTATTAAGTAATTTGTTTTAATTGTGTAAAAAAAAATACTATAAAACTTAAGTTGAATTGTTACCTATTCGATAAATATACTTAGAAATCGCCTTTATAAGTCGAAATTTCAGCATCATCATGTATCTCGAAATTCCTGTTAAGTCGAAAACTCGTTAGCTCGATTTTTCTTGCATTTCCCTTGACGTTCGAGTTATCGGATTCCACTGTATAATCAATTCAGTGGTAGCAGGCTGCAGTGAGATGTCTATTTTTTTATTCTACCTCTGAGAAATCTTTTGTTAATTTTTTTCCCTTACAGCTAACGCACTACCTAGCTGCCATATTAAGGCTTCTAATTAACTAGGTACTATTTTTCATATTAATTTAACTTAGTAACACTAATCGTTTTGTTACTTTCGTGCTAAACCAAGTGACGCGAACGGAAAGTATCGACACGATCTACACCAGTAAGTAGATTCTACAAACTTTCTACTTGTTAAGATGATAATTATACCTAGGATATAGTACCTAAAGCAATCCAGTAAAATACACTACCGAGTCAAGTTAAATGCAGGCACAATAATCACTAGTTTATTGTAACCATTAATTCAGACTTCTCCAGACATTAACCTTTGAGTTTGTTTCTTCTCAAAGGTAGTCATATAGGAAACACCGACCTCATCTAGCTTAAAAAAATGTTTTGACGTGTAAAAACGTTATTTTTAAACTATTTACAAAATAAATACCTATCATTTATCCACTTGCAGGCCAGTTCCCAAAGTACTCATCGGTAGCGTGCCTGAACATCTCCAACAACAACCTGACGAGCGCGAAGCTGCAGCCCTCCATACAGCGGCCCTACGCCTACCTGTTCAACCTCAGCGTGCTGGACGCGTCCGCCAACAACCTGACCGAGTTCCCCCTCAGCCTCGTGCACAGCAACCGGAAGATCTCCGTGGATTTGTCAGGTATGGAGTTCAGATAATCTTCACTTCACTTGGTTGTGGGAGATTTTACACTCCCTAGGGCTTGTGCGAAATTATTCAATTCACAATTTTGGCAATATCACTTGTAAGAACGTATAGTGGTAGAAAAAATATCAAATCGAACAAAATCACGTACTTATTTAGTACGGTGTAATTGAGATCTATATCGTACGGCAGTTATTATGAAGTACTTAATTGTAATATCGCCGCGCTATGCTGCAAGATAGCGGCAATTGTTCTACACGACATAGATCACAACTCACGGCTATACAATTGCAGCAAGAAATTGTCAAAAAACTAGCCCGTTTAACCACACTTTTAGTGCTTCGTGCGACAGAGATCTCGATGTTTAATATTTACTACCACGGACCTAGGTACTGCACCTCCCCTATCCTCCAATACATCATCCTTTACGTAACTTCATCTTCACCTCTCCAGGAAACAAGTACCTCCCCTGCAAGAACTTCCAGAAAGCCATGGAGACGAACAACTCCTCGCTGGTGACGTTCCTCAACTACAAGGAGACGTACTGCGCGCTGGACATCAGCTTCAACTGGTTCCAGGACGTCAGGATCGTCCAGATCGATCAACTGAGGATACAGAAAGAGGTAGTAAAAGTAAAATATGTATTTCTATCTATAGAATGAGATAACTAAGTTGACCTGCCTGATAACAAGCTCTGATACTAATTTGTATCGTATGTAAACTACAGAAAGGACTCGGCCATAGAACGCTGGGCTTCAGATTGTGTATGTCGGCTCGGTACAGATATGAAATTAGTTTGGTGTGATCGAGTATTTCAAGAGTATTTAAATTCATTTTTTATTTGTTTTTGTACGTAATTGGGTTAAAGAGAAATCTGCGTATTTGTGACAATGAGGTTAAGTATGGTGTGAATGATCCAATGAAGTACAGCCCGACTAATGAGTTCTCAATTCAAAGGTTTTAGTTGCTGTCGACATGATATTCTGTGGAGGCACGCGCCAGCCAGCATGCCTCCGTTTTTGTTTTATTGGTTTTTTCAAAATGTCAACGACAAAATCATTTTATTTCTTATTTATTTCGATTTTTGATTTCAAGATAAAAAAAAGTCTCTAAGATAAATTAGGCAAAGAATAATTAAAATATATTTTTATTTTTGGTTAAGCTTTTATTACTGTACCAGATCAAGGCCAAAACTACCAACGTCCTTTAATAAATAGGTAATAAGTCAATAGAAATGTTTTCTACTAGGTACCTATAGGTAGCGGCGTGAAATGTGATCACAAACATCACCTGCTCATTAGCTGGTTTTTCGGTCTCTTTGGCGGAATGAAGAAGACGAGGGGCGCCGAGTGCGCACGCGATTAGTTCGTCAGTCGATGCTCGTCGTCTATTGGACTACTCTCCATTACGTATTGTCAACTGTCTATTGTCTATTGGGCCGAAAATGTACATGCGCGATCTGTGATCAAGATCCCTGCCGGTACTTATATCTGCTAGTAGGTAACACTGACATCCCCCCCCAGCTGAACGCGAGCTGCCGCAACATAAAGCCTGCTCACATCAACTGCTCGTGCGTGCCCGAGCGGCTCGAGTTCCTGGGCGACGAGATCACCAACCTGGTTGCCGTGGACTGCTCCCAGCGCAACCTCACGGCCCTGCCGACTGCACTACCGCCCTTCACCGTCAAACTCAACGTGTCCCGGAACAATGTGAGTAGTTTTTATCACTTGGGTACAGATACAGGAGGGAGAGGCAACAAAAAATTACCTCCTCCCCCCCTTGGAATTGAATCGATATCTTAACGATTTCTACGGTATTTTCATTAGGTTACTCGAGTACATCTGGTACTCGACTCTCGAGTAACCTCACACTACGGTGGTCATCTCATTGTGGTCCACGCGGACGAAGTCACGGGCAAGTCTTTTTGAATAAAAAATAACCAATAGACAAGGTGCCGACAAGATAAAAAAAAAAACAACCTGTAGAGGGTAGCTACACGTAATCGTGGGATGTGTTTATGTCATCGAAGGCGTGTCTCAAGATTGCTCCAAATGGGTATCCAGCTCAGCATATGCCAGGCAGGGTACCTGACGCTGGTTTCTGCTGGATCCCTTATAATTACCTACTAGAACGTTCACAGTTTCCAAGTTCTAAAATAACTCGTTATTTCTCCTACAGATAACCTCCCTGCAGACCGTGGCGGACGACGCCACGTACGAGCACCTCCGCCAGCTGATCGTGGACCACAACGACATCCCCAACATCCTGGAGCTGGAGGGCACCAAGTTCATCGACAACTTCATGCTGTTCTCCATCGCGTACAACAAGTTGAAGACGGTGAGCATTTGGGGAATAGAGGCACTCCATTGACAAGGGAGGATCCTCCTACCAGTCCGGATGTTATTGTCTGGCGGGTCACTGCCCTGACAGTGTTGATGTCGGGTTTCTGTATATAGGTAAGTATGCTAATCGCTGCGAATACTGCTTGCGCGATGTAGGATTTTGACGTCAGTACGTAATGTAGTGACATCTGACAGGTTGTCACTGTTAGCTTTCTAGCTATGTAGGTAGTTTTTAGGGTTCCGTACCAAAAGGGTAAAAAAGAAACCCTTATGGTGCGAGTTCGTCCGTCTGTCTGTCACAGCTGGTTATTTCAGAAACTACTAATGCTATCGACTTCAAATTTGGAACAATTATAAAGAATGCTTGCCCAGGTTTATGATTGCAAGTGAATGAAGTTAAAAAATATTTTTAGTTTCATTGAAAAAGGGGGCTGAAGTGGGGGTTCGAAATTTAAAGGTGGGGTCATTAGGTCAAGTGGCATATCATATGAAAGGGCTTGATCTGCACATTTCAAAATATATTTTCATTTTATTTTGTCTTAAAGTTTTCGACGTATGATGAAAAATGTCTGAAAAAATATCATTCCCCCCCCTTATCTCCGAAGTTTACGGAGCGAAAAATCTGAAATAATTAGAGTTGATAGTAATTGACCCAAATATTGTACCAAAAATAAAACTGTGTTCCTATCTAGTACAGTTTTTTCAAAATCATCGAAATTCCTTCACAAACAAACTTAGTTATGCGGTTCGGTTTTTTTCACTTTATACGTCCAAAAATGATACGGAACCCTTGGTGCGCGAGTACGACTCGCACTTGGCCGGTTTTTTTCGATGTTGTCGGCAGATGTCGCTGTCGCTACAAGTATAATAAGCACTAGCTGTTCCCCGCAGTTTCACCCCCGTTGCTCAGCTCCTAAGGGTCGTAGCGTGATGTTAAATAACCTATACTATTCCTCATGAATCTGGCTATCATATACAAAAATATTTTTTCGATTCTAACTAGTAGTTCCAGAGATTAGCGCGTTCAAACAAACAAACTCTTCAGCTTTTTAATATTAGTAAGTACCTATAGACTTTGATCTACTATCCTGGGTGTAAGGTTTACAATACAAGGGACGTATTGAAGGAAGTATTCTATACATTTGATTAACTGCAGGACCAACTTTGAAATCACGACAAAAAAAAATTATGGAACAGTTAATTTTTTTCATGAACTCAAGGTTGGTCCCGAAAATAGGATAAATTAAAACGAAATACTATAATTAATTCCAGATCCATACATACGTGTTATCAAACCGTTTCGACACAACGGGCCCCGCTTTCTCCATAGCGGGCAACTTCATACACTGCGATTGTACCACTGAAAAAACGTTAAAGGTAAGGATCATTATTTTTTTCTTCTCCTGAGCGCCTAACATGCGCGCCGCGACAAAATTTTGTCGACGCTTTTATCGTGCATTTGTCTCATATTCGCACGAGTAAGAGCGAGACAAAACAGTCGACAAAATATGTCGCGGCGCGCATGTTAGTCCGGCTGGTCAGAGTTTGTTCATTCTAAACTACCTGAGTGCCTAGTGCAGCGGTTCCCAACCTTTTTTTCTTGTTGCCCCTATGTCCTATTCAATTCCACTTCTGTGCCTCCTGTGATAAGTGATACAAGTCAAAAAACGTAATTTTACAGGACAGCAAAAACAAGTTTAAAAAAATCTAGTTCGTTAATTAAGTGGGCTATGTTATATATCAGTGCACTCTTTTGTAGAACAAAACATTTTCTTTCTCTATATAATTTAGAGTTTTTGATAGATATTTAATTTTGGAAGTAATTCATGAAAAACCTGCGACTTGTAACCTTTACTTAGTTTTTTATGTGCTAAAATTAAGTTAATTATGATACTTGTACAGTTATATTACGTTGCACCAATCTTGCACCAACAAATTGGCTTAGTGTAAACTGATATACATGAAGTTAAAACGTCTAATAACTCATTAGAATAATAATTATATTACGTACGTTTCATTCTTCAGATAAAATAAACACATGTAGTACATTCATTGTACTGGCAACTCCGCACTTTTAAAATATTCGGGTAGATTTGAAAAAGTCTCCTGCCTATCATGCGCTTCGACCGGCGCGGACGCTCCTTATTCTTTTATTGTGCGCGGCAACAAGCACTCGCTTTTCAATACCGTTATAAATTTAGTGATATTTTGTTAAAATTATCTTGGTATTACTCTTAATTACCTACTTTTAATTATGTCTAAGCGTAAAGCAGACAGTAAAATTTTATATTATGAAAATAAAATTAAAAAACTTAAAGAACGCGCAAATAAAAAACTAAGTCGTGTAATTATATACTCATCTTCGTCGGATTCCGAGGAAAATCAAGGTTAGTAGAAATGTAATTTTTATTATGTGATCCTGTGTTCGAGTTTTCAACCAAACATCACGCCTGTATTCCCTGAAGGGTTAGGCAGAGGTGATTATTCCTTTATGTGGTTCAAAACAATGATTTAGCATCTCTAAGCTAGCCTGGAGGATATCACATTGAGGGTATTACGAAGGTATAGCATGATGCGTAAAATATGCCTGGAGGTTGACTGCGGGTCAACACGAGGGTTTAAACGTTATCGCCTGTTTTTTCACATTTGAAACGTTGGCCGTTTCAGACGACGGAACCACGCAAGATGACATCACAGCGACGCAGTTTCACGTTCCGGTTGAATCTATTGACGTCCCAGAGGCGCCAATTGAGCTAGCACAGGATGAATCTTCGCAACTTGACCCGGAATTACTATCAGCCTTGGGCGATACCACGGATGAACAGGGAACATACGGCGAAAATATCCACCACACTTTGGCACAACGTTGGATACCTTTATTGAAAAAAGGACTTGCCAAAGATGTCAAGGAAAAAATACTTAAGGAGTATCAGATACCGGAGAACTGCAAACTCCTTAAGGCGCCTACTTTAAATCCGGAAATTAAGGCTGCGGTCTCAGAAATTGTTAATAACCGTGATAAAAATATACAGTCGAAACAAGACCAACTGGGTCTCGGCATAAGCGCAATGAATAAAGCTATTACCCTGCTTCTTCTAGGAGATGATAAAATCCAGGCCATTAAAATACTTTCTGACAGCTGTAGGATCCTGACAGACCTACATTATACTGAAACCCAGGTGAGAACAAAACTCATAACTCCCTGTCTAGACAAAACTTTTACGCCACTTATAAAAGACCACGAAAGAGACGAGACACTTTTCGGAGAAAAGCTCTCGGAGACTATAAAAGCCTCTAAAGCTATTGAGCGACAGGGATCGCTCATTAAAAAACCCGTCCAAAGGGCGACGTCTTTACCCGCATCCACAGCTGGATCATCGACAGTGAGGACTCGGTTTTCGGGAAACGCGACGGGCCCCCCTCGTTATGCCTCGGTGAGCAGGGGGGGGCGAGGAGGATATCCACGGGCAGCGACAGCGTACCGGCGGCCGGCGACGACGACGAGGCCTCGAACTTCCTCCAGCCAGAGCAAGAACCGTGCCCACACACGACGCTAGCGGTACAGGTACACGCAGGTCGTTTGCAATACTTTTACAAGTGCTGGATCAACATTACTAACAATAAGACCATCTTGAATTGGATTCAAAATGGTTACTTGATCCCATTTTCAAAAGATGTTTATCAACATGTTGTACCCTCTAATACTTTTACGAATGGAGAAAAGAGAGATATGTCTATAGCGATCGATAACTTGCTACAATTAGGCGCGATAAATGAATGTGAGCCACAATCAGATCAATTTGTTTCTAAAATATTTTTAACTTCAAAATCAAATGGCAGCAAACGATTTATTTTAAACTTGAAATTGTTAAATAAATTCGTAACTCAAAATCATTTTAAAATGGAGGACTATAGAACAGCTTGCAAATTAATTCCTTATAACGCCTTTATGGCCACAATAGATTTAAAGGAATCCTATTTATTAGTACCCATTAATTCATCACAAAGAAAATATTTAAGATTTCAATTCCAAAACGAATTCGGTGAAAATTTTACTTATGAATTTAAAGCTATGCCTTACGGCTTATCATCGGCACCAAGAACATTTACAAAAATTATGAAAGAGGTTGTGGCCCACCTCAGATACCGCGGCTATTCATCCGTCATATATCTCGATGATTTGCTATGTATAGGCTGTACGTATAACGAATGTTTACGTAACGTTAACGAGACGGTTAAACTGTTAGAGTGTTTAGGATTCGTGATAAATTTCGAAAAAAGCTCTTTACAACCATCACAACAGGTTAAATTTCTAGGTTTTATTTATAACACTATCGACATGTCATTGTCCTTACCGAATGATAAACGAGTACATATTTTAAAATTAGTTAAAAAATATATTCCCTTACCACGTTGCACTATTAAAGAGTTTGCTGGTTTAATCGGTGTTCTTACATCCGCCTGTCCGGCGGTTAGATACGGTTGGGTGTATACAAAACGCCTCGAAAGACAGAAGTATTTAGCGTTAAAGAAATATAAAACATACGAATCTAAATTTAATCCTTCGCCTGTAATATTGCCGGATCTGAAATGGTGGTCTCAGAACATTTTTTCGACAGCTACTCCCTTAAGACCTGATAAGTTTCAACTAGTAATTTTTACAGACGCTTCCAGGTCTGGCTGGGGCGCTTTTTGTAATAACGAAAGAGTTAACGGTAAATGGAAGTCAACCGAGCTAGAATTCCATATCAATTATTTGGAGCTGATGGCGGTGTTTTTTGGCCTTAAATGTTTTGCACGCAACATACGTAACTGTTCCATTTTATTACGAATTGATAATACTACAGCATTAAGCTACATCAACCGCATGGGCGGTATCCAATACCCCCATTTAAATGACTTGACACGAGAAATTTGGCAATGGTGCGAAGAGCGAAATTTATTGATAACTGCCTCTTATATTAAAAGTAAAGATAATAAAGAAGCTGATGAAGAATCTCGCAAGGTTAACGCAGACATAGAACTAAAATTATCTGATAAAGCATATAATGAAATTGTTACTAAATTAGGCAAGCCAGATATCGATTTATTTGCTTCCCGCACCAATGCCAAATGTCATCAATACGTATCTTGGAAACCAGACCCAGATGCCTTAGCGATAGACGCGTTCACAATCCCATGGGATGGCATGTTTTTTTTATGCCTTTCCACCTTTCTCCCTTATATTAAAATGTTTAGAAAAGATAATTATAGATAAGGCTGAAGGCATACTTGTCTTTCCTTATTGGCCTTCGCAACCTTGGTTCCCTTTATTAAAAAAATTACTTGCTTCTAATATAACCTTTATTAATTCCGATAATAACATAATATGGTCTTCCTCTAGGAATCCACAAATCAAAGCAGCTACCCTGGGTGCAGCGAAGCTCTCAGGAACGCGTTCATAAAACGAGGTGTGCCTAAGACCTCTTTGGATTTAATGATGGCATCCTTAGCCAAAAACACATTAAAACAATATAGTGTGGCGTACAAAAATTGGTGGCAGTACTGCCTTCACAATGAAATAGATCCATACGAATCTTGTATACCGTCAGTATTATCATTTTTAACGGAACAATTTAATAAAGGTGCAGCTTACGGTTCTCTTAATAGTTACCGTTCTGCTTTAAGTTTACTTTTCGGTGATGATTTAGGATCTCATGAACAAATCAAAAGGTTATTAAAAGGAATTTATAAATTAAAGCCAAACATTCCAAAATATGCATCTACGTGGAATCCCCAAATAGTTTTACAACATATCGCCCATTGGGGCCCTAATAAAGAACTATCATTACAAAAGATTTCTCAGAAGCTTGTAATCTTATTAGCCTTATGTACAGCTCACAGAGCGCAAACGCTTACATCCATTAAAATTAAAAATATCAATATCTGCCCTAACGGTGTGAACATTTTAATTTCCGATATCATTAAAACATCTGCTGCTGGTCGTGACCAACCAATTTTGTTCTTACCTTACTTCAATGAAAATATTAATATTTGTCCAGCAACAGCTCTGAAAGATTATCTGTCGATTACAAAAGATTTAAGGCCAAATACAGTAGAAAACCTTCTGATGACGTACAAGCGACCTTATAAGGCCGCCTGCACACAAACCATCAGCCGATGGATTAAACAAGTGCTCGCGGACAGCGGCGTGGATGTGTCGGCGTTCGGAGCGCACAGCACCCGACACGCCGCCACATCCACGGCGCGCGCGCAGGGCGTCTCGCTTGACGTCATCAGGAAGACTGTTGGTTGGTCACAGTCATCAGAGACGTTTGCTAAATTCTATAATCGTCCAGTAAACGATGATGCTTGCTTCGCAAGATCAGTTTTCCTCCCCAATTAATAACCTGCTTTTTTCATGCAATAATAGAACATTTATCTGATTGTTCCGATGTTCGCAATAATTATTGTCTCAATTAATGTTGTAAACTTTATTATGAACAAAGTAATAAAAGCTTTATTTTTTACTTACACAATTATGTCATAATATTGGAATTTCGTTAAGTAATTAAATGATTTCTAGTAATAAAACGCTAGTTTTAATCTTACTCATTTAATATATCTACATACCCAATTACAAATTTTTTAATCTCTAAACATCTACATGTGTTTATTTTATCTGAAGAATGAAACGTACGTAATATAATTGATGATTAAACGAACTTACCTGTAAGTGAAGTTCTATCCCAATTATATGAGTACGTTTCATTCGAAGATAAAGGTCCCTCCCGTCCCAGAGCCCATATCAAAAAAATTTGTAAAACCAACTCTAAAGAATGAGGAGCGTCCGCGCCGGTCGAAGCGCATGATAGGCAGGAGACTTTTTCAAATCTACCCGAATATTTTAAAAGTGCGGAGTTGCCAGTACAATGAATGTACTACATGTGTTTATTTTATCTTCGAATGAAACGTACTCATATAATTGGGATAGAACTTCACTTACAGGTAAGTTCGTTTAATCATCAATTCTAGCAAAATGTAGCAAAAGAATTTGTTCAAAGGGATATTACTCTAGTCACATCAAAATTCACGATAAATATACTGAAAAATAAAATGTGAAGTTAAATACAATAGCATTTAAATCACGAAGCACGAAAAATAGTGTGTTAAGTGACCGGTTTTGGGGTTACAACTTGACAAATATCGATTGTCACGAATTTTTTGCCAAAATCCCTATAGTTGTATCACTTTGCACAAAATTATCTCCGAAACTATAGCAGATAGAAGAACGTGAGTTAGACCAAAAAACACGTTTTTTTTTTTTGATAATGCTCATGTGAAAATCACAAAAAGGGTACAACTCGAGTTATATCACTTAGCACAGGAGGCACAGACTTATAGCCCCCTCCCCCTCACGTATCTGCGCCGCCTCTATCCTAAATATACCGTGTGGAAACTTTATACCCGATCTGAGTAAAATCACCGCATCGGATTAGGGTACATTTAGGAGTGATCACATGACGAGTTTGATCTCCTATCTATACCCGAACTCAGTCGGTTTCGTGACATCATCGGCGTTTCCACTGGGTATATTTAGGATATACGCATCTGCGCCAGATGCTATCGAATTATAGTCCTGATAAAAGTACTGAATCCTTTGAAAGTATAAGTATGGTTAAGATATGACCTCTTCCTAGATCCGTATGTTTGAGAGGTGGATCAGAGTGATGGCCAAAAACTCTAACGTAGGTATCTACCACTGGCCTAGTTGACCAAGCGTCCATTTATTCATACTTTATATTCTAGCCTTGGCTCCTCGAAAACTTCAAAAACATCCCCGACTACAAGATGCTGGAATGTGACGACAACGTCCCTGTAGTCGACTTAGTCGAGTCCCAAGTGTGCCACACGCCGCGCGACTGGACCGACTACATATACTACATTATAGGACTAGAAGTACTCATCCTAGTCCTACTTATCAGTAAGGTTTCATATGACTATTGGGTGTTCAAAACCGCTGGCTATTTGCCGTGGCCAGCGAATAAAATGCCAAGATTGCCGTGCGATTGGTTATGCGAGTAGATGTAGGTTGCTTGCAACCGAAATCTTCGGAATGTTGGTTGATGTTACAATGTCGCCTAAAGCGTGTTATAAGTGTGCTGAACATTTGGAAGGACGCTTCTAGTGTTGGTTGCCAGCAACCATAAACTTCTGTGCTAGAATAATTGTGGGTTAATGTGTTTATGCTTTGTATATTTGTTTATGTTTTGTTGTTCATGTGTGCATGTGATGGTAGTTTTGGGTTGCTAGTGTTAAACCGTCTATCAATTAAAAACATTGCCATCCTTCTTAGGCAGTAGAGTAAAAGTAAATATGAATGTTTTTTAAATATCTGTCGATGGTTACGAGATTTAACTCAACACTTCGAAAAACTGTAAATACAATGATTTAGCTTACCTAATTAAGTTATCATAACTTTGTTTTAGCAGTTATATTTTTTTAAGTTAATTTTAAGAAATGCTTTTATAAATTGAATTGCCCGAGATCTCTGTAAATCAGCTATAGATATGTATAATTTGTATACATAGGTTCTATTTTTTAATGTAATTTTTTTACAGTATAATATAACTTGCCATCTTGTAAGGAATCTCTTGTTCAAACGTCTCGATTCAGGCCGTTACTTTTTGATTATAGTCAAAATAATGGTTTAGGATAACCGAATTCATTGTGTATTTTACAGTACTTAGGTAAAAACCTGAAAAATCAATTGTAATCAGTGTAAAGTTAAAATTTTTGTACTTTTGACTGTCAATCAGAACGGTAGTTCACTGTTATTACAATTTAAGTAGGCTTAACTATCTTTACCTAATAAGTAGAAGTAGTATAGGTACCTACTAACACATAATCAAAACTAATTGATGCCCAAAGAAGACTGATTCGTTTGAATTTGAAACTTGCCAAATATTGTTGATTTTCTTGATACTCAAGCCATTATTTTGATTGACTAATAATAAAGTTGTACATACTTCTATAGTAAAGTTAAATTTCATCTCTAAAAACTATTAAGTACTGAATATTTTAAAGTAGAAAGATAAGCGTCCTAATAGACGTATATGTTATCTATAAGTTAGTAGTAAATGAATGAGAGCACATTTTGAAAAAAAATTCCTTCTAATTTTATGTCAGTAGGTATAGGTTGCCAGCAACCGTAGACTTCTAAATATTTGTTCATGGCAACCTATGTCTTCTGAGTTGGTTGCTAGTAAACAATGTGTTTTGAATGTTGCTTGAGATTTTGCTTTAAACGCTGGTAACCAATGTTTAAAGTTTTGGGTTCTTTAGTGTCTATATCCAAAGAGTATGTTTGTAAAATGTGCTTTACTTTGCTACGGAACCAACCGGCCAGTTACAGAGGCTTAATGTTAACGTGTAAGGACCAATTACTGCTTAAATATCTACTATTTTGACGAGGCTCTTTGATAACATTTTGTATAATTTTGAAAATCAGTGCCATATTCTATTTAAAGATTGGCTGGAAACCATTTTTTAATGTACACTTAACTGTTACATTTGCTAGTAATAGTAACTAATCCATGCTAATATCATAAAGATGTAGTCTGTTTGTTTGCCTGAGGTAATCTTCGTAACTATTGGTCCGGCTATGATTTTTTTTTCACTCAGTGGAAGTTAGGTACGTTGTCCCTGAGTGCTATAGGCTAATTTTTTATCCGGAAAAAATGCAGCTGGGGAGGACCAGATAGAATATCAATTTAATTATGGGTAGGTATTGTTTTTCTAGCAAAATGTTACAATTAAGTCACTCTTTTGAATTAATGTAACTGTTAAATAAAGATATTTTTGTATAATATTAACTACAACGCGAAGACTGTATATTTTGTATGAAAATTTTATAATAGATGTTACATAATTGTAAAGACTGGTTTTATTTTTGAAACAGCTAGTAAAATTATGCAGCGAGCATAATTTTAAAATAAGAAATGATAATTCTAATTTTAAAATTATGTATAATTTAGCTCTCTCAGTGCTTTAGAATTCTAAACCTTAATTCAATAACTAAAAGTTTAATTTCCAATGTATTATTTAAATTGTCTTTGAACATTTTTGATATTTTTCCGAAATCAAATATCAAACCCCAGTTTCTGAAAGCCTAGTCAAGCAACTGATTAGCAAATCTGCTGTCAAATCTCATGTCAGCTGTTGTTATTGGTTTACCGAAATAACATTGGCCAATCATATCACTTGACATGAGAATTGACAACAGACTAAATTAATCAGGCTTACAGAAACTGGTATGTTCTACTTAATTCATTTTGACTTTATTATCATGTAGTAAATTGTTGAAAAACGCTATCAATAAAACCAGCATAACTTGTATAACAGAAGTATTATTATCATTTAACACTTTTCTTATTCTTCTTATTGGCTAAATTCTTCTTTTTTCTCTTCTTATTATTCTTTCCTTTTTCTGGCGTGTTCTTATTCTGTTCTACATTCCGTGCTTTTCTTTGTTTATTATTTTTTGCATTTTTTATTGATTCCGTAGTTTTTGCTTTATCTTCTTTTAAAGCTTCATTGGCTGCTTCTAATCTTCTTCTGAAACCAAAAAATACTATATTTACGGTTTGTCATATAAGTACCTAGGTAAAGATTGAAATTTTCAAAGACCTATCCAACGATACCCACATGAAGGGGTGCGCGAAAATATTGTTTTTCATCCCTCAGTTTCATGTATGGGAGCTCCCCCTAATTATTTATTTTTCGTAATTTTATTATGGGCCTTTATGGCGGCTTACAGAAGACATCTACCTGCAAAGTTTCATACAAATTGGTTATTAACTGTAGATTTGACGAGGTTGTGACAGACGGACATGAGGAAACTATAAGGGTTTCTTACTATGGGCCTTTATGGCGGCTCACAGAAGACATCTACCTGCGATGTTTCATATTGGTTATGAACTGTAGATTTGACGAGGGTGTGACAGACGGACAGACGGACATGACGAAACTAACAGTCGGGCAGACAGTTTCTAGTTTTACTACAGAACCCTAAAAACACAAAGGAGAACCATCTTACTTGTCGGGTCTCTTCTCCAAAATGGTGGATATCTTGTCCCTGCTGGGTGCCTTGGACATCAGCTTCTTACGCTTGTTGGGGTTCTGCCTCAGTTGAAGCATGTACTCCGGAACCTCGCAGCCGGATTGCTTCATCACCGAGGCTATGCTGTAGAGGTTGTGGGGTGGTAGACCAGCAAATGTGGTGGGATACAGTGGCGTGCTTAGAGAGCAAGCCAGACTATTTTTTTTGGGTTTTAGCGAGTATTTATATATTTTTTTCAAGAATCTAAGTTAGTTTGTTCGTTATTACAGCATTACGTTAGTTAAAAAACCGGTACAAGTGCGAGTATGCCTCGCGCCCTAAGGGTTCCGAAATATGATCATAGATGGCGCTACTGCATACTTCCAATGGCGCCATCTATGAGCAGATGGCTCCACTTATGGTCCGGTGACTGACGGCGGACAACAAAGTGATCCTATAAGGGTTCCGTTTTTCCTTTCGAGGTACGGAACCCTAAAAACCGGTACAAGTGCGAGTATGCCTCGCGCCCTAAGGGTTCCGAAATATGATCATAGATGGCGCTACTGCATACTTCCAATGGCGCCATCTATGAGCAGATGGCTTATGGTCATTATATGGCCACTTATGGTCCGGTGACTGACGGCGGACAACAAAGTGATCCTATAAGGGTTCCGTTTTTCCTTTTGAGGTACGGAACCCTAAAAATCACTTACATTAAAGGAAAATGAATTTAAAATACTCTCTAAAACGGACAAAATGCGTCTTGCCCTCTAGGCACGCTACTGGTGGGATATAAGATATTGGGTAGATTGAAATGTGAATAGTAGCTTCACACGATAAAAGGTAGGAGTTTTTTGGTGACATATTTTTTACAAATGCGCAGATACAGAATAGGATTGAAAATGGTGTCGCTACTATTCACCTCTCGCTCGCACTCCAGGCAGTGTGAGTATAGACAGCGATAGTGTGACAGTGATAGGTGAATAGAGGCGACGCCATTTTCAATCCCATCTCTTTATCTGCGCAACTTGTAAGTAATAATTTGCAGTTCAAAAAGCGTTAATTTCAGACCAATTTAAACAATTTAAACAAATTAATTACTTTGAAATACTTTTGAGACTAATGTATTTAGGGCCAAAAAAAAGTTTCCCATAAAATGGCGTATCAACTTCCAATTAAATGTTAAATGTATGGTTCTATAGAATAGATATTATACTATTTTTTTACCTTCTAAGGTTGCCTACGTCGTCTTCAGTGAAGAACGTTATTGCTCGACCTTTCTGACCCGCACGACCCGCGCGTCCAATCCTGCGATACAAAAATATTATAAGTACTTACACAATTATTTCTATAGTACTGCAAACTTTTAAAGACTTTCCTTTGAGACAAAAACAATTACCTACAACATTATATTTCGTTATAATACTTTAGCTGTGCCCCGCGATTTCACCCCCGTTGCTCGGCTCTTAAGGGTCGTAGCGTGATGTTAAATAGCCTATACTATTCCTCATGAATCTGGCTATCGTATACAAAAATATTTTTTCAAATCCGACTGGTAGTTCCAGAGATTAGCGCATTCAAACAAACAAACAAAAAAACTCTTCAGCTTTGTAATAGTACAGATTATGCCTATACTACACTCACCTATGAATATACGCGATGGCCGAGGGCGGGAAGTCATAGTTGATAACCAAGTTGACTCCTCGGAAGTCCATGCCCCTGCCCATGAGCTCGGTGCAGATCAGCACCCAGATGCGGCCCACGCGGAAGCTACGGACCACGTTGTCGCGCTGGAGACACGGGAAGGTGGGTAGACTTCGTGAGAAGTAGTGTTGGTGAGTGTGGACAGATTGGTTATGTCAGCAACGTTATGTGAAGTCGTAGTTAAAATAATGTGAATACAAGCTAGACTTTTGCCCGCAACTCCGTCCGCGTTGACTACAATGAAATGATAAGTTTAAATGACCTTCGTAGTGTAGGGTGGCTAGTACTACCAAGAGGTCAAGCTGCATCACTTGTTTATCCCACCGGAATTCAATGAAACGTGGGTTAGATTTTAAGTTGGACACCAAGTTATTGAACTGTGAAAACCACATCAAAATCCGTTCAGTACTTTTGCGTGATGCGCGCACATACAGGCAAATAGACAAACAGAATAACAGATAAACAGACAAAAATATTTTTTTTTGGGTAGGTAGAGGTACCTATGGTTATCCTGTCCCAACTGTTTTTTCAGGAATATCTTAAATGTACAGACACGGTTTTTTTACAATTTTATAATAGTAAATATAGAGGAAACAAAACGGATCGTATAAAAACGTATTGGAAACGGTTAAGTGCACAAACGCCCTTACGGTAATATAAAGGCGCCCAAACGGAGGTAGTTCGACTCAAGACGATGACACATACCTCAGTCTTCTCGCGACCACGGTCAATGCAACTTGATCGAGACGTCGAGGTTAGTCAAAATACCGGTATTTTGATTATGGTTATGTGTGAAATGTCATAAAAAATCAAATAAATACGCTAAAATTAAAATAAGACTTTTTTAAGCTATATTATGAGTCGATCTGTGTTTAATAGTGTTGTGAAGTGTCTCATCATATTTGTCCTAGGACGGTTTCATGCGGCGCAGTTATGGTGAGTCAAACTAAGGCATTCTATTTTTCAAAAACTTCAAACTTATTAAAATCAAGCTTCTGGTCAATCGAGACAGAATTTATCAGTAACGTATCAATATTTCAAAATTTCAGATATTTTTCATGTATTTTATATTGCGCATCGAATTTTATGTAGGTAGCTGTAGGTACTATTATGTTACATTTTGTTTGCACATATCTCATTCAGTTTTGAAGTTACCATACTCAAATCCAACGCTGAACCTATTTTTATATCGTTTCATACATGATCCAACGTAATTTTCATAAATTGACGCAATAATTCTGATTCAATTTTTCGAAAATTATTTACGTAAAGTGAACGACGCCGACGCTGACGCAGCGCGCCGTTCCGCCATCTTAATTTTTTAAATTCAAAACACCTTCGAAATTCGAATAAGTAAGGATGATTTCAACGAGTTGATAAAAGTACAACCACATTTTTTTTTAATAATAGGCTTGCGTTTGACCACGTTTGACCGTCATCTGGCCTGATGTTAAGATACCGTACCTACTGCTAAAGAAATGTGTTTTATGAGATTTCAAGCCTTGTATTAGGTTTTCAAGAAAATTGGTGATATGGTATAACTAGCGGCACCAGATATGATCACAAACGTCACCTGCGTATTAGCTGGTTTTTCGGTCTCTTTGGCGGAATGAAGAAGACGGGGGGGGCGCCGAGGCTGCACGCGATTGGTTCGTCAGTTGATGCTCGTCGTCTATTGGACTATTCTCTATTACGTATTGTCAACTGTCTATTGGGCCAAAAATGTACATGCGCAATCTGTGATCAAGATCCCTGCCGCTACTTATACCTATTGTGAGTTCAATGAGACCTTTTTACGTAGGTAAAGGGAAAAGTTCAAAATTTTAAAATTATACTAAATAAGTTTTTTTACCGACTTTACCACAGGAAGACAACACTACCAAAGATTAGCGTTATTTGGCTGATTTCAGCGAAATATGCAAGATATGTGCCTTACTTCAAAAGAGTACGAATTTGAAGCAATTCTTACCTGTAATTGTGTTCTATCAGCGTGTATGACGTCCACATTGATCCCATCGTATATGAGCTCCTTGAACAACTGCTTGGCACGATCCTTACTTTGCACGAATACTGGAAATATACATAACAATATTGTAATACTAGCTTAACTTCAGATCATAGACGCAAGGGAGATGTGCCAAGGCGCTATTTAAATTGACGCTTTGACCATAAAAGTGATTATGTTGCCGAAGGCGACGGACCGAACGTAATCGATGATTTACATACTTATACCCCCTTAGTTATAAATTCGGATCATAGAAACAAGGGAGACGTGCCAAGGCGCTATTGAGCTTGATACTTTAGTTTGGTCATTTTGAGCGTAGTACAAAAGTAAACTCTGGCGACGAACCGAAAACGATCGATGATATAAATACAGTGTTTTAGTTTAGTGCTAGTGTTAAGTGATGATTAACAGTGTTAGATTGAGGGTGTGCGGAATTTTTAATCTGTGGGAGATCTTTTTATTCACAAGGAGCGCTTGTAATTGTGTCGAAAAATGTACTAAAAAAGGCATCAGTTGTTCCCGTACTAATTTGCTATGATGGCATATCTGCTTGTTTCTATGATCTGAGGTATAGATAGAAGACATCTTTATTCTTCTGAAGAAAAACTGAATATAACTAAAATTAAAGAATACAACAAATCTGATACGTACCTAACACAGGCGGCTTCAATCCTTGTTGCACCAGTTGTCTGAAAGCAACCAGTTTACCGTTCTCGTTGCCGCAGAATAGCAACTGTTGCTCCACTAGGTTTGTTGCTGCGTTCCTAGTAAACAAATAATACAGTAAAGTTAAACTCAGGGGTTTTAGGATTCCGAACTTAATTGATGCTGCGATCTTAAGTGGGCCTAGAATAACCGTTTTTCTTTTACAAGACTTTATAATGTGCCTATGACCAATGGTGGCTGGGACTCTATCAGGACATGGGGTCTCATCAGGAAAAAAAAACCGGCCAAGTGCGAGTGCTCGCGCACCGAGGGTTCCGTATCATTTTTGGACGTATAAAGTGAAAAAATCCGGACCGCATAACTAAGTTTGTTTGTAAAGGAATTTTGATGATTTTGAAAAAACTGTACTAGTTAGGAACATCGTTTTATTTTTGGTGCCATATTTGAGTCAATTCCTATTAACTCTAATTATTTCAGATTTTTCGCCCCGCAAACTTCGGAGATAAGGGGGGGGAATGGTATTTTTTTGAACATTTTTCATCATATGTCGAAAACTGTGAGACATAAAATAAAATAAAAATATATTTTGAAATGTGCAGATCAAGCCCTTTCATATGATATGTCACTTGACCTAGTAACCCCACTTTGAAATTTTGGACCCCCACTCCGGCCCCTTTTGCAATGAAAATAAAAATATTTTTGGATTTTTTTCATTTGCAATAAAGTTGAACAAGCATTCTTTATAACTGTTCCAAATTTCAAGTCGATAGCATAAGTAGTTACTGAAATAAGCAGGTGTGACAGACAGACAGACAGACAGACAGACGAAGTCGCACCATAAGGGTTCCTTTTTTACCATTTTGGTACGGAACCCTAAAAAGAAACATTAATTTGTTCAAACAAATCACAATGGATGGCGCATATGTATCGATTTGTTATTGAAGTTTGTGTAAAATTCAGTACCCCGATCATGAGTTTTTTTGACGTATAGTATCGTTAATGTAAGCATATTTTGAATTGAAAATATACGTTTGTTACACAGGTGTATTCCCGTTGGCCCCACTGGCCGTGTCCCCACTAGTGGGGCAAATTAATTGTGCGTCCAAATGTAGAATCCGTTTGATATTTAGAGCATTGTTCTAACCCTAGAATACGTTGTCATTATAATACTTGACTAACGCTAGAAAATGTTGTCATCTTGTTAATATTTTGACGTTGATAGGTGCACATTTAGAAAACCCGGGTTTTAACGTTCAAAACCCAATTTGAGTTATGACAACAAGTGAACAAGTAATATGATTTATTATGAGTTATGACAACAATAAAAAAACCTAAGACTTTCCAAATAGGTTTATAAATGACGCGAGTTCTGGGGTTACAAACATAAAAAACCGAATCGAATTGACTTAAGGAGCTCCTCCATTTTTGAAGGCGGTTAAAAACAAATCTCACCTCTGTCCCACAGTAATATTGATAAGCCCCCGCATATGATGTCGACACCACTTGGCCACGTTGGGCGTGTGAGTCGCGCTAAACATGGCGATCCTTCGCTGCTTGCCCCCGCAGGCCGCCAGGATCTGTTCCATCTGCTGTCTGAAGTCTGAGGACTGGTCAGCGGACCCCTCGAACAGCTTGTCTGCCTCGTCTATTATTAGCCAGCGTACCCTAGGATTTAGAGGAAAAAAATGCAAATCGAGGTTAATAAATCACTAAGGCCATGTTGTTTCAACTTACAGTTACGTATCTGTAACCGTCAAATATGGCGGCTTGTACGACAATTTCATACTGACTTAACGATTACGTACTGACTTACGGATACAGATGGTTTGAAGCAACCCGCCCTAATATTATAGTACCTTTCGCCTGCGGCTTCGCCCGCGTTTTTCGGGATAAAGCGTAGCCTGATGTATAAGCTAAATTACTGTAGAGCTTTTTAATTATAAATTGAAGTACGTAGTAGTGAAAAAGATCACTATGTTTTTTGGGTATTACATAATACCCAAGCCACTTTGCCCGCGACATCTTCCGCGCGACATACACGTAGCGCCATCTAGCATAGCATAATCAGCCTATAATGTTCCCACTGCTGGGACACAGAGAGGAGGCCTACTTCTCTGTGAGAGGGAGTGGGCCGTAGTCCACCACGCGGGCCCACTGCGGGTTGGTGGACGTCACATGTCTTCAATGTTTTTGGTTCTAGGACATGCCGGTTTCCTCACGATGTTTTCCTGATAATTAATTTCTAAAACGCACATGACTTCGAAAAGTCAGCGGCATCTAGAGTCCTAGAGCAATTGTGATTGTCGAAAATTATTGCTCTTTCTCTCGGGAACAGTACTTCTTTTCTTGATGAAAGGTACACCATGTCCTGACGCGCCTTTTTACGCTTAAACCACTAAACCGATCATCATAACATTCATAACGTAATATGCAACGCAGTGGGGGTTGGGGAATGGTATTTTTTCAGACATTTTTCATCATATGTCGAAAACTGTGAGACATAAAATTAAATAAAAGTATATTTTGAAATGTGCAGACCAAGCCCTTTCATATGATATGTCATTTGACCCAGTAACCGCACTTTGAAATTTTGGACCCCCACTCCGGCCCCTTTTGCAATGAAAATAAAAACATTTTATGATGGTGAAAGGTAACAAACGAACAAACAAACAAACTTACTTTCGCATTTATAATATTAGTTAGGAAGTTAGGATTCGTTACTCACTTATCAAGAGAAATGTTAACGTTGTCTTGATTCAAGAGGTAGCACAGACGATTTGGTGTACTCACTATTATATCTGGAATAAAATGTTTCAGCTTTAACAATGAAAATAAAATGTATTTTTTTTAATCGTGATTTTTAGGGTTCCGTACCTCAAAAGGAAAAACGGAACGGTTGGAGGCATCTGCTCATAGATGGCGCAACTAGGAGTACATATTTATAGCGCCATCTTGCCCATAGATGGCGCTATTGCATATTTCGGAATCATTAGGGCGCGAGTAGCGTTGAAAAAAGCAGAGAAAATTCCCGTTTTTTTCCAATTCCGTTGTTTTTTTCCATGTTTTATTCGAAAGTTTCAAGAAGATTCGCCAGTATACAGTGTAAAATTAAAACCAGTGTGGATATTTTAGGAGGTGAAAGTACTCATGAATATGATCAACTTTTATTATGGGACCGACACTGAAATACGAAAAAAAAATCAGCTGTTCCATACATTTTGATCGTGTTGTAGTGCATTTTTGTAGTTTTGCATGTTTGTACGATTTGTTTTTTTCGTGGAAAAAAACAAATTGTTTTTTTCGGAATTTTCAACGCTAGGCGCGAGTCGTACTCGCACTTACCGGGGTTTTTTTTGAATTTTCACGCCCCCTATTTTTAAGCCTTAAAAGTCAATTCAACATATCCAATTAAACAGATTTCCAGATGATAGGGGTAAGTCTCCATATAGGATACCAACAAAAAAATAAGAGAAAGCTTATTCTATAACAATACTTATTTGGCATATCTTACCGCTCTTTCTAATAGTAGCTTCCCTCTCCTTAACCTTCGACTCCTTGATGCTCCTGACCACGCTACACCTCAGCTGACTAGAGGCACTAAGTCGGAGCGCCTCGCTGTAGATCTGTTGCGCCAGCTCTCGCGTGGGGCAGAGCACTAGGGCTCTCGGGCCGCCTTGAGGAGCGCCCAGGGCATGGAGAATAGGAACCAGGAAAGCTGCCGTTTTGCCTGAGCCGGTTGGCGCGCAGGCTAGAATTTGACGGTCCTAGGGAAGATAAATCTAGATAGATTTTATAATTTTACTAATAACATCTAAATTGTGTCAAAATTGTCCATCTGTCAAGTTGAAATTTTATCAAATACTATGGTCACCTAGAGGTGTAAAAAATACAAGTTTCGAAGTCATAATGTGACTATAAATTAGTTTTTCTGATTCTACTGGCAATTCTAGAGATTAGCGCGTTTAAACAAACAAAATCTTCAGCTTTATAAAATTAGTTTAAATTTTTGCTTTCTTCATTCACAGACACAAAGAAAGGAGATTCGATATTTAAACATTAATTAAAATAATACAGTAGCATAGCATAAGCATAATCGGCCTATAATGTTCCCACTGCTGGGACACAGACCTCCTCTCTGTGAGAGGGAGTGGGCCGTAGTCCACCACGCGGGCCCAGTGCGGGTTGGTGGACGTCACATGTCTTCGAATTTTTGGCTCTAGGACATGCCGGTTTCCGCACGATGTTTTCCTTCACCGTTAAAGCAAGTGATAATTAATTTTTAATATACACATGACTTTGAAAAGTCAGCAGTGCGTGCCTCGGGATCGAACTCGAACCATTCGCCGTGGAAGGCATATGGTTAAACCACTAGGCTATCACTGCTATAATAATATACCTAGTATAATAATAGTACCTAACTAAAATGCCACTTACTTCCAACATACACGGTATGGCTTGCCGCTGCACAGGAGTAGGCTCACTGTATCCGCACTGTGTCACGGTATCAACCAGTGCCTGTGGTATGTTATACCGTGCAGTCAGCTCAGAGAAGTCTTGTAACGCAGGGGGCACGTGACGACCCACTGTTTTGATGCCATGCTCATTGCGGAAACGATTTTGCTAAAAAAAAGGATAAAATGTTTCAATTACTGATTCACAAAGCAAAAATCACTGAAAATTAAAAATAAAAGTGTTTTTAAATCACTCAATTTAGAATAAATTATTTTTGTGAGTTTACTGTATAAAATAGGAACTTTGTCTAATAAAACAATAGTAGATTTATCAAAAGTGAACATAGTACGAACGTAGAACGAAGTACTGGGACGTAACTGTACCCAAAAAGATTTATTTTACATTTTTTGTCTGTTTATCTGTTTGTGCGCGCATCACACAAAAAGTACTAAACGGATTTTGATGTGGTTTTCACAGTTCGATAGCTTGGGGTCCAATTTAAAATCTAAGCCATGTTTCATATAATTCTGATGGGAGGAACCAGAGATACAGCTTGACCTCTTGGTAGTACTAGCCACTCTACACTGCGGAGGTCATTTAAACTGGTCATTTCACTGTAGTCCATGCGGACGGAGTCGCAGGTAAAATCTAGTATTAACATAAAAACATAATTATGTCTTAAACCTGCCAGAATAAATTGTCTAAATACTAGACAAAATACTGTTTAAATACCTCTTCCAATTCTAGTTTCTTCTTCAAATCCTCAGTCTTT
The DNA here is from genome assembly GCA_948465475.1 of Thalpophila matura. Lineage (NCBI taxonomy): Eukaryota > Metazoa > Arthropoda > Insecta > Lepidoptera > Noctuidae > Thalpophila > Thalpophila matura. The sequence continues at coordinate 16,815,665 of OX419189.1, read as the reverse complement.
TCTTTCTTCTGTTTCTTCTTCTTCTTCTGTCCTACTTTGACTCCCTCTACCAGCTGTAGGTCACCACCTTCCTCCTGATCTGTATCTTCTGACTCCGATGCGGAGTGGTCCGAGTCATTCTGTAGTTCATCCTCATTGTCACTGATTTGTTCTTGTTTTATTTCTATTTCTTCCTTCTTTACTGTCGGTTTTGCGGTTTGGCCCTGCAGATATTAGTGAAGATAATTAATATATGAGCGAAGTCTGTGTTATTGGTTAGATTGACCTTTGCAAACTGAGGTTGGGTGCGCAAGGCAAATGGGTCTTGAAATGTTTGTGTTTTTAATTTTTTTTCAAGGAAACATTTGGCACATAATATAATGCTTTTTCTCCTCAACTTTTTTTTTCCTCCACGGATAGTTTAGCGGAGAAATTGACAGAAAGTTACCGAGGTATGTCATCACTAAGCAATGTGGATTAGTTGTGTTTGGCAAAAGGGGCTTGGTGAATATTTTTCTGAGTCCCAATCGCCTTGCCTTTTGCTATGACCCATTTCAACGTATTGAATAGTGGTGTATAGGTACAGCACAGTAGCAACATAAGACCGTTTATGACAATTTCTAAGAAGTAGATATCGAACTTTGTTTTGGCACATTCGCTAGCTTATTTCTATTACAATACCAGTAGAATGTTAAGTGGGCCGGCAATTACAGGTAACACAGTCATTCTTGATTATTTCAAGCTAGATAAAATATAGTTTGCAATTGTATTTCAGCTGAAACTTGTAATTTTATATCGGTAACATAGGTTATGTTCAATACTTACGTTATTTTTAACGCCTAATACCCGATATTTGAAAGTCAGACCTTTTGTTAATTTCTTAAAAATATCGTAAGCGTCCATTATTACCGCATTTGAATGGTATTTTAGTTAAAAATTATACAAAAACACACGTGTGATGTAAACTGAACACAGAACAGTAAAAACAGTAGAAGGAGTATGAGGCCAATTTTCTATGAATACCAGTGTCGCCAAACTCACATATTCACCGTTGACACACACTATAATTTCTGTATTATGATTGGCTAAAAACAACAATTACGACAAGACTTATACACAACATTATTTGCATCAAATTAAACCTTAATAGCATTCCATTAATTTAAAATTCAAAAATTAATAATGACAGATTAACAACCTTTTTCGTTTTGGATTAAAATATATTCCAACACGATTATGTACCGCTATTGGACGCTAGATGGCGTTTATTATTCTTATTTTCAAATTAGAACTCTGTAGTTGTTGTAATATGAGTAGAATTTGAATGGCCTAAACCAGCGGCAAGCTATGATGGCCGGTTTGAAGTTTGTCCGCTCATAAAGTTTTGTAAAAATTGACAACTACTTTTGAAAGAACAATTGCTGCACTTTATTGTCAATAGTAGCGCGTCACTGTAAACTATAAAGTACAGTAATTGTTCTTTCAAAAAAGTTGTAAATTTTTACGAAACTTTATGAGCGGACTGAAACGTCGACTTGACGTTTAAGTCCGCTCATAAAGTTTCGGGTGCAGCTTCACACGGGGTGATATGAATAACGTATCTCACACCAAACCTTTCTCAAGAAATTGATAAGATGGGATTCCATTGATGAGAACAGAATGAAAATTCCTGCAGTAAATGAATGTGCACAGATAGACGCAGCGAGAAACTTCATTTTATAGATACTATTATAGGCACATAGAAGATTACTAACTTCGATTAGCATCGGAGCTCATTTCGTAGTTTACCTACCGAAAAAATATTTTATAAAAAATGGTCGATACATTTTTATCGATACCTATTGGATGCACTAATTGAATAGCAGGAAAAGTCTGATTTCGTAATCAAACATTCTAGAACAATTGATAACCAGTAAAGGAAAATTATTCGTATTTTAGATGAAAATAAGGATCACTCTTTATTGTCATTCTTGTACTATATTTGACAGAAAGAAAATAAAATGTATTTTATGAATTAAAACTGAAAATATTACATAACGATGGTACGAAATTCCTCCATGAGTTAGATTTTTACCGTGGCTATGATTTTTACACTCTAATATGGAACATTAGGGCATTTTAGTATTTTTTTATGATTTTTTAACGGTAGTGACGCATATGTTCACGATAAATATCTGTCATCGCGACTGCGCTCACTCAAACGGTACATATATGTCTCTCAGTACTCATCAGTGGTGATAGGGACCACGCCCACTTACTACTTCCATCTTGTTCTTTATTCCGTGAAACTGAATAACAAATAATCGCTGTCACTTTGACATTGATAAATCAGTATAATTTGACATTTAAAGTCAAAGGTGACATACAGTTTATCGTTCGGAAACAAATAGTTTATAAACCCACTGGAGTTTGCACCGGGAACAATTAAGTTGAAGCCCAAAATATTACGTCAGACATTAGTGCAGTCTCTTTCTTTAAGGTGACCATGCGAAATGCTCTCGAATTAAGGACACAGTCATGTTGAGTAACTGAATTTTCCTTGAAACTTTGAATATAACTAGGAAGTTTCCTAATCTTTTGGATTAAATATTTTGAGAAAAAATATTTAGAATCTTCAAACGGTTTTATTCAAAGTTACAAGGAAAATTCAAAGTTAGGCAACTTGATAGTACCTACAAAATACTTACCTACTGTTTAAATTTTAAGGACATCGTGAAAATTGAGGTGGCATTGAAAGGGCACTTTAGAGTTCGAGCTGCTATTTAGATGTTCCTATTACTAGCATATCATCCGCCTAGCCTTTTCTCAAACTAGATTGGGGTCGGCTTCCAGTGTAACTGGTCGCGGCTGAATACCAATATTTTACTTGAAGCGACTGCCATCTGACCTCCACAACCAAATTATTGGGGAATATCTACCGGTGTTTGAAAGTTAGACCAATAAATTGTCAGACTTTCGGGCTCCTGACTATCCATACTGTCAAAGATATTCCTATGATAACCGGGACCGACTGTTTGACGTGCTCTCCGAGGCACGGAGGGGCTCGATATTTAATGAACGTTCACCCATCCAAGGACTGACCGCGACAAGCGCAGCTTAACCTCACAGATCGATCGATTAGCGCGGCTGTCATTTAGCCTCAAGCCCCTAATAAAACTTAACATAGCTTAATCAGTTTTTAATTAATGTTCCCACTGCTGGGACACAAGCCTCCTCTATGTGAAAGGGGGTGGGCTGTAGTCCACCACGCGGGCCCAGTGCGGGTTGGTGGACATCACAATATGTCTTTGAATTTTTGGTTCTATGACATGCCGGTTTCCTCACGATGTTTTCCTTCACCGTTTTTGAGGCTCGAAAGGGGGGGATATATATTTATTTTTTCGTGGGACGCGCGATTTCTAAACCGAAAAAAAAATTCGCTGTTTTTACCCGACTGCGGCGAAGCCCAAAAGGAGGGTACTTAAAGATAATATTCTGAAAAAAATTAAGATATTTTGTACCAAATAAATACACGTGATCTTGGGTAGGGGGGTGGGGTTAGTTAAAAACCTCACCACGTATCACCAGGGGAAAGGAGAAGGGGTCGAAAGTTGCTAAAAAAACATCACGTGATTAATGGACGTCCCCTAAGTCGGGTCGCTACCACTAGGCCACCAATGCTCTTAACTGCTCTTTATTTCCTAACTAGCACTTTGCCCGCGACTTCGTCTGCGTGACGTATACGTAGCGCCATCTAGCGTCCTAAAGCAATTATGACCGTCGAAAGTTATTGTTCTTTCCCTCGGGAATAGTACTTTTTTTCTGGATGAAAGGTACCCTATGTCCTTTTCTGTACCCCTGACAACATAATATACAGCGTGTAATTGACAGGTTGGCAAAAACGAAAAGTATGAATTCAGACTGGTATTGTTAATATTTTGATAGTGAAATATTTTCCCGGAAATGATGTAGGTACTACGGAGGCCAGTAAACTTTTACAGCTAACAGCTGATTCCGCGCGGGTTGTATGAATTTTCTTTTACGATTACATTGCCGAATTTAAGTTTTTTGCTTTTTTTCACTAAAATTGTGTTTTTAGGGCTGGATTTTGTTGTAACAAATGAATAGAACACAAATCTAGTTGAAAAACGGTCGGAAAATTCGACAATTTTCCTGAAGAAAATTCCAACGTTTTTCAGTCATAATCATGGTCATGAAGCTACAGTTTCAGTTTTTGCCAACCTGTCAATTACACGGTGTATGTGCATGATGATCGGTTCAGTCAGTTCAATGGTTTAAATCGCAAAAAAACACCTGTTCCATACATTTTGTTGAGATAAGTGAACAAAAATGTATGGATTAGCTGTTTTTTTTTGCGATTTCAGGGTTGGTCCCATAGTTAAAGTTGTTCATAATGATGAGTACAATGACCCCTTTAAATATTTCCACTGTCTAACCTGCCACCCTGTATTATGAATACGGTACCGGACTATTTTTTTACATGCTGTTGACAGCGGGAGACCTGCTTGTCCCAGCTGTCGGCACAGCGAATCCTCAAGGGTGATGCTTGGTGTTGCAAACGGTTCTTAGGCTACCACCTCTTACCATCAGGCAAGCTGTAAGCCTGTTTGCCACTACAGTTGAAAAAAACCGGCCAAGTGCGAGTCGTACTCGCGCACCGAGGGTGCCGTATCATTTTTGGGCGTATAAAGTGAAAAAAGAACCGGACCGCATAAGTAACTTTGTTTGTGAAGGAATTTTGATGATTTTGAAAAAACTGTACTAGTTAGGAACATCGTTTTATTTTTGGTGAAATATTTGGGTCAATTCCTATCAGCTCTAATTATTTCAGACTTTTTGCTCCGCAAATTTTTGCAGACATTTTTCATCATAATTATGTCAAAAACTGTGAGACATAAAATAAAATGAAAATATATTTTGTAATGTGCAGATCAAGCCCTTTCATATGATATGCCACTTGACCTAGTAACCCCACTGTAAAATTTCGGACCCCCACTCCGGCCCCTTTTGCAATGAAAATTAAAATATTTTTGACTTTTTTTATTTGCAATAAAGTTGGGCAAGCATTTTTTATAACTGTTCCAAATTTCAAATCGATAGCATTAGTAGTTGCTGAAATAAGCAGGTGTGACACACAGACAGACAAACAGACGAAGTCGCACCATAAGGGTTCCTTTTTTACCATTTTGGTACGGAACCCTAAAAAAGGCCGTAGGTTCGCGCACCATTGCGTACGCGCATGTTTTACAACCGAATTGTGAACGTCAACACGTTGTGAACGCAAACACACAAGTTCTAATATTAATACCTACCCAAGTCCGTCTGGATACTTAATCCATAGTTGAAACACATGACTTTCAACTCCTCGGGAATTCCTCCACACGTCTTGGACTCCATGCACAGCACGTCATACACGCATAATGTTGCGCAAACGCCGCATTATACAGGGTGGCAGGTTAGACAGTGGACATATTTTATGGGGTCATTGTACTCATCATTATGAACAACTTTTACTATGGGACCAACCCTGAAATCGCGAAAAAAATATCAGCTGTTCCATACATTTTGATGAGTTATGTGAACATAAATGTATGGAACAGCAGATTTTTTTTTTCGCGATTTCAGCTTTGGTGCCATAGTAAAAGTTGTTCATAATGATGAGTACAATGACCTCTTAAAATATTTCCACTGTCTAACCTGCCACCCTGTATAATATGTAAACGGCATTTCGGTAATGCGAATTTCGTGAGTTTATGTGGAGAGTAATCTCCGGAACTGCTGATCCGATTCTGAAAATTCTTTCACTAATAGAAAGCTATATTATCCCTGAGCGATAAAGGCAACTTCGTATCTCAAAAAAATGCACAGTTCCTGTGGATCAGCGAGAATTGCACATTTGTTTACGAACAAATTCGCATTTCTCGTGGTGATATCATGCGGCGAGACGGTACAGGGGGTCTACTCTGTAAGTCCGTCAACGAAGATACGGGCCCGTCCGAAAGTACAATAGACATAAGATTCCGTCAAAACAAGTGTCAAATTCAATTTTTCGGACGGATAAAAACACATCGGGAGTAGGGACAACTATCAAATCGTGCTATCATTCATTCTTAGTTCGGGCCCCGAACTAATCTTAAGTCCGTAGGTGATACGGAGTAAGAAACGCCCGTAACTAAGGTCGAAACTACGGATTTCGTGCTTAGAGAGTAGACCCCCAGAATAGGCTGGATGGTGTTCATATAAATTAAAGAACAAGGTACTAAACTAATCAATAAAAGGCATCATCATCAATGGAATCACTGCGAGTTTATTTTTATACTTTTATTACATTCAACTGTTATACGTCGCTGAGAATTCGAAACGCAGATTTTGTTAGAAACTTAAACTTAAAAATAACCGATATATTTTTCTTCAGTATAGTTTAGACGAAAGAGTCAGATTCAAAGATACTTATAGTACTAAGTTTTCCGACTATCTGATATGTTCCTAACTTCCTACCAAAGTTACTGCCACCACGAAAACATGAGACAAGTGACGATGCCCATTTTTCATTCCATTGCTGATATCATAAAATATTGTCGTGATAAAGACCGTTGTGATGCCGCAGTGGAACGAATAAGAGATGTATTGTAGCTCTATTTTCGTGGTACCAGCCCTACTCAACCCGAATTGATTCCTTATTCACAAATATCAACAACATCAAAACAAGTAAAGACAGCACTTTTTAAATATCACTGAAACATGAGTTTTCAACTTTAAGTATCAATGCAGATTTACCGATTCGTTGTACATAATACATTGCGTTTTTTGCTCCAGATTATTTTCTTCATGTTTTTTTTGTTCTATTTAACAAGTAATGTATTACGAATCCGGCGTCCTACTGTTTTATTATTAAAGTTATTTTTTGGATGTTTTTCTCCATATTAAACTATTGCGTTTGTAATACTGATTGATTTTACTGCATTAATACGAAAAATATTCAACACGAATTATTCCTTAAATTAATTTACAATATTAGAATCCTAATCGAAGAATTAAAAGCGTACTTCGCCAGGAGAAAAACCTTTTATAATTACATACTATGCAATAGACTATAAAACCTATTTTATTGGCACTAAAGAGATGCGTCTTTAGTTCTTCGATTAAGTATCTTCCTCATGAGCTCAGTGATGATTTAAAATCATTTCGTTAACTCGTATCTACAACAATAGTACTTTAAGTGCCTTCACCGACTTGGGACTTACAACAATCGCAAGAGAAGCCTACCAGGTCCTATCGGCCCCACATCTAATCTTATTCGACCAATACGCAATACTATAAATCATTTTTGTACACACCTCATCCCGGACCCTTTAAAAGTATAACAAAACTCCGTTTAACTAAATTTAACACATATTTTTTTCATCTTTGATCAACGATGGCAAACTATAACTTTTACATAGTAACACAATATTAGTTTAGGCATAATAAAACGTCGTAAGTGATACTTACGCTTGATTGTTTTGTTATATTTTTTTCGCCAAAATTACTAAACACAATAAATTATTAATTTAATTTTCCAATTTTTGGGAATCAAGGGTATGTATCACTTACGATTTCAGCTTATAAAGAAAAAAAAAGAAAAATCAATGCTAATAAAACGCAGATCGTGCATACATTAAATTACGAAAAAAAGAAAAATCCTATCCTAAGTGTGTCAGCAAAAATATAATGCAGTAAATTAGAATTGCCACTTAATTAACTTTCACAATATAAATTATTGTATTTTTTCTCGTAAAAAAATATTTCTGTGTATAAAATGTGTTATCGAGCATAACAAATGACAGCGACACAGTTTTACTAAAAAATAAAAACGTAAACATTAGGAAAAACAACTCTTTACTTAATAGATTAAGCACTGAGTATACTACAACACAACACGCTCAACATTCGTAACTAAACGTGCGTCCAACTCGGTATCCGATTGCTCAACAGTTTCAACACTCAACATTCGGACTGTAATAAAATTGCTTATAAATTAACAGTTTTTGGTAAAACTGCACCACTGCCTTTCTTTATCTGTAGATAAAAGTTACTTCTAGCATATAACTGTCAGTATATTGTATGTCATAGTGTGTATATTGTAAATACTTTTCTTTTATGTACTGTTATAGACGGGATATCAACGATAATTGCTCGACCGGGGGGACAAATGTACTACTTAGTATATAATACTTATTATTTTTATATAAAAAGTTGTAAGTGCACTTTGAATTACGGAACTATATTAATGTTACTCTTTACTGTAGGTTTAGCAGATTTAACACCGATATAGACTATAGTACTTTTAAATTATAAAAAGAGATGTTCCTTGACATGTGACTTTATATGTATTGTCAATATTTGGCACTAAGATTTTTTTGACGCGAAATGTTATAAAAATGCTTATAAAAGAAAATAATAAACTACAAATAATATTTGAGGGTATGAATTGATAATTTTGAAGTCAAAAGTTCGCATTTCTTGCGATCATAAATGAAAATGGGAAATAAGACTTACATTAATAATAAATAGAGCTTCTTAAAATCTTAATTGACATTAAAAACTGGAAAATCTGCTGATTGTAGCTTATTATAAGTCATACATAAATGTAACTATTATATTGAGGTACTGTGGCGAATTGGGAACTATTGCTATAACTGTAATCATTTATAATTATATTACGTTTACTGTGGAAGATACTGATATAAATATTAAAGCTATTAACTTAAGAATACATCGACTAATGACTCTCATACGAAAACACTACAGGTTCGTAAGTATTTAATATTATTTTGTGAGCAAAGATAAAAGACTTTTAATAAAAATGCAGTCGATTTATTCTTAAAAAGATGGTTGTCCCATCACCGATCGAGCAATTTAAATTATTTATAAATAACTATTGTATGTTCTGGGACCGTTACGATTTTATTTAAAAACTACAAAGTTTTCAAATAAAACAATAACGGTTAATATCTATTGCATTTTAAACATGGAAATGGATCAACAAAAAAATATTGTATGGGAAAAAATACTATGTAACAATTGTTATAGGTATCTCGTTCGCGATTTACAATATAATAAGATAAATATAACACATTGTCCTGTCTGTATGTCGCAACTGTAATACATACATAAATACATCAGCCTGTGTTCTGCAGGCAAACCCACGTTCTAAACTAATACATTAGAAATTAAATTATATAATTGGAGGTAATACTTAAAATTATAGGAGGTAATACTTACTATAAAAGCATTTCAGTTTCTTAAAAACAGTTTTGTGAAGCGGTTTGTGAACATGTGTTTATCAGGTGAGAATTCCCGTAAAGAGACGTTTTAACTTCGATATAAAGAAGTTTAAGTTACCTGCCTATCATAAGATTAGGTAATTATTATTATATCCATGAATAATCCTAAGGAAAATCATGGAAAACCCTATCAAATAATTTAAAACGTTTACGAAATTTAAAATTCGGCAGTATTAACTTTGTTTATTCGAATACGAAAGTTTCTGGCTTTTGCAAAGAAAAACTGACAATAAAAATACTTTAAAATGACATTTGGAAGAAGACTGGCCCAGATACTGAAGCCTAATTACTACAAGCTACCAGAGAGCTAGCACAACTCAATCCCGAAAACTGAGCGTCGACACAAAAAGTTTTGCCCGAATGTCGAGCTAGTGTCGATGCTCAACTTTAAGACCGTACTTTTTAAAGTAGGGTAGAAAAACTATTCTAGATATTTTTGTGCAACTAATTTGAGACTATCACTACGTCCATAAAGTCATTTTAAAGTACACGAATCTTATTTATTTATCTACTGTAGGCTATTGTAAAAGTTGTACTGTTTAAAAGGCATCCCGTTGTTGGTTAATTAGTGCATTACGCTAATTAGGGCCAAGGCCACCGACAAGATAACAGTCCGTTAAATTGAAAACGGCTGTTTATCATATCTTTTTCTAAACAAAAAATCATGTTAAACGGCCGTTTTCAATTTACAAGACTGTTATCTTGTTGGTGAACTTGGTCCTTAGTAACACAGTCTGTTTATAAAATTATTTCTTTAAACTTAACGTTATTAACTGGCGAAGAAGCGGAAAAAATTATATTGCGAATTCAAAGGGCTGCTATAGTTAATTTACACGTATATATAAAAAAAAGATTTTCTCACTTTTACTCTTACTATTTAAAAATGCAGTATTTTGGTTTACATTGCAAAATATACTTTTACTTATTATTGTTTCGCTGTATTGTTTTGTTTAGCGATTGGTGGTTTATCTTTTTTATTATTAATTTTTTTACGCTGCGCATTTTGAACCTCCTTTTTTGCCGACACAAAAATCCAAACTTAACACAAATTTTACAATAGAATAAGACCTAACAACAATCACAAACGGCTGTCTCCGAAATAATGTAGTACGCAGCTGTCAACTGAGATCAATTTAGAATAATTACGTCCAAAAAACGAACCACAAAAATGAGTGGGGATGTATAATCCAATCCAATGAAGCAGTTAACAATAAGCTCAATAAACAGCCAAACCAATTAGAAATAATTGCACAGCGAAAACAATAAACACAAACATTTAAAAACATCATGAAGACTAAGTCTAAGTTTCACTATTAATAAATCCATTTGTAGAATATATAAAAATCCTTTCCATTAATGATTTTATCTATTTACTATTTAGTTAATAATATCACGAGGCTTCTATTCCCGAACGATGCCACGATACTTCAGTTATGTAAGTAATCTAACTTATATTTACAATTCAAACTACCCGCTCGCTTTTCCTTCTAAGCTCCAGCTAAATGATTCTATGATCTTTTATATTTCCGAAATTATTTCATCGACGTGTTTCCTTTTATATTAAAAATAAACAGCCTGTAACATTGAAATAAAAGTAAAAAAACAAAATAATATACTTACTTGAGGTACTACTTAAATGGAGGTATACGGGCTTAACCGGCTAATGTCCACGTAAAAAATATTTTACTTCGAAATCAACCGCTATTAACATCTATTTAAGCTGAGGATAAAATGATAAAAACTTAAATGTTAAAATATCTGGATATACCAAACAACTTCTCATTAAATGTATTTCATATCACAAAGTACACATATATGTAACATTCCGAAAAAGAAAGTAAAAATACAAAAAAAACCTACATTACGATCCTATACCCAAGTTACTTAACATTGGAAATATAAATGCACAAAAATAATGTTGATTGCTATAAAACAACGCGGTTGCATTGGTTTTTGCTATTGTATGTTTAAACTTGCATTGATATTTTACTATTAATTGCAAAAAAAATGTTTTTATTTTTTATTTTTTCACTTAAAGTGATCAGAGATTGATATGTCCCAAAATTTTGGAAAGTTCTATTAAACATGTAAAATGGATATGGCACAATACATTTTAGTATTTTAACATTCTTCAGAAAGTTTTCATATTTCTACGGGAATAAATGCAAATCAGCAAGTAAGTATTATTCACATTAATTTTTTTCTTTGGCTTTGTGAAATATCACGGTGTTAAAAATACTTTCTTTTATTTAAAGATATTCATGGTTTTGTGATATGTGGTTTAAGAGATTGGATCGCGATTTTATAGATATTGAAATGATTTTTCAAACACCCTGAATAGATATGTCGTGTTACCTGAAAAACGTGGTTCGCAAGCATTTTTCTACGATATAAGTAAATAAAATAATTTTTATACAATTTGCAGCCATCTTATGGTTAGGTAATCCTAAGATTTTTTGAGAATAATATAATAATAATCTAATAAATTTTCAATAACGAGACATCAGCTACGTTGGTCGACATTTAAATAAGAACCACTATACACTCATAGAGAGAAATCCGAAAATGGATACAGGTTAAATATAATTCTATTAATTAATACCTAATGTCTACGTATTTCTATACAGAAGAAATGTTTTGATTTTGTTTCATGATTTGTAATCATGCACACGTATACGATCGTCGAACTGCTTTTCGAAGACCCACTTTCTGGCAAACCAGCGCCTCTATTTCCTACTTCTGTTTACTCACTCTTAACCCTGTATTCAAGGATCCCACCGGAGTCTGGCAACCCTACAGCATTTTCCCTTTTCGAAACGTCACCGCCAACATTGATTCGTCCGTGAACCGTCACTCGCTCATACCTCGTCAGTTCAGAAATTCATTCATTATATTTCGAAGACGAAAGGCACGGCTACTTACACATTGATCATAATCATTTATTATTTAATGAAGCCAAACGCACATAGATTAGATATTGTTAGACGTTAAATTTTGTACTTTCGAAATCAGATTCTAAGAAGTCTTTAATTTTTTTTTACTCAACATCAACATTTTTTTTTACTTTTAATCTAAACATTTTTGTAATTAACCGCTAAATAATCTGTATCATTTTAATTAATTTAGATTTGGCGTTCCGAAAAAAGTTTCAGTAAAAAATATTTTCTTTGCATTTCTTTTAAAATTTACGGTTTAAAATTTGTACGTTCTCATTTTGTACAGTTATCGAATCTAATTTGACACTAGACATTTATCGAAAAGTGATTTAAAAAATGTATTTCATTTTTTAGAATACAGTTGGCATAATTTTGGCAGTACTAGAAATATTAATACTTTAGTATTGCTCTGGATTACATTGTCATATTGAACACTGTTGGAACATTTTCACTAGAAAATGCCGTAACTCGCAACTGTTACGAACTAGTCACAAAGCGAAGTCCGATCCTCGAAGCGTACACTAAGCGACTTCTACAGCCGCGTGCGACAATACTGTTTATGTAATTTTAATCCTAACGTCAATATTTTACTAATTATAATACGATTAACCATAAATGCGGCGTAAGTCCTGCATTGTTTTGGCATTGTCCGTTATATTGCACATGATGCTATCCATATCGTAAGCGCGTCCATTGAGCCGTATTACAAATGCACTTGGCGGTGGTGCCAAGTGCATTTGGAACAGGGAACTCTGCCACCGATCTAAGCCATGGTCTGTGGTCATTGGAGGCCGGGCGGCAGCTGCGGGCCGTGGTCGGCGCCCAGGTCGAACAGGTGGTGCGGCGAGGGCGCCAGCGCTGAATGCAGCGCCGTCGTCTTCAGCAGCCGCTTCAGCATCCCGCTGGAGCCGCGGTGCTGCAGGCTCTTGTGCGTGGTGAGCGAGTTCTTCGTCCTGTACCTCCGGTGGCAGAACTCGCACACGTACAGCGTGTCGGACTGCTCGTGCTTGTCTTGGAAGTGTCGTTTCAAGGAATAGTAACAAGAGAATGTCCTGCGGCAGTAAGGACACTCTTGTGGCTCGTTGATGCCGCCGGCGGTCGGCGGGGGCATACGGAGAGGCGGTACTGCTGTAAAACAAAAACAACCCATTTACATTAAGCATTTTTACCAAAAAACAGGGTGAATATCGTTAGCTGGCAACACGCGTAGACATGAAGAAAATCGAGTGAGCGATTTTCCGCTTGTTAATTTTTCATTCAATAATACATGTATGAGGTTAATAATTATAATTAATAATACTATAATATGCACTGTACACATTGACTAACTACACAATAATCACGAGATTTTCATAATATTCAAAATCTTAAGGAAATTCTCTCAACCACAATAACACATAGACACGTGATAACAAAAATGATAGAAGCATGCTCCAAGCAACACAACAACGTCAAAACTGCGAAACCCGACGGGAGGGGGGCGCGGGGGGAGGAGTAGAACTAAAAGAACGTAAAAATTCAAACTAAAATCTATAAAATCAAATTTGAACAGAAAATATATGAAATGAAAATTTAAGAAGGACCCTTATACCTAGCTTATTCTAATAAAGGATATCCATTGTTAATGAGTTAGATCGTCAGTTCTCTAATTTGTTTCTGGTTCTATAAACAATTTCTAACCTTTGTAAGTGTTGCTATGTACGGCGGGGTCGGGTAGATTGGGCTCGTGTAGATTCTCTTTGCTAGATGAATACTGCCGCACGCCGCGCCAACTCCGTCCGAGTAGTCACTAAAAAAATCGTATTTGATCTGTCTCCCCTGTCCGCGACTTGTGGTAGGTGTATATGTGGGTCATCAAAGAGTTCCTCGAACAGTATACCCTCTCACATATCGTGCATCTGTACTCCTCCTGTCGTTCCGCGTGTTTGTCGGCGATATGCCGCTTCAACGACGCCTTTGAACAGAGAACCTTCCCGCATAACGAGCACGAGAATAACTTTTTACCTGTAAACAGATCGAAAAAACAAAAAAATATGGGGTTGGTCCCCGAACGCGGTATAAATTAAAAAAAATTAACCTACTCCAGGGATCTCATTATGACAACATTTTCTTTTTTTTTCAAGAAAAACAAAAATAGTGTGACTAAAATAAATTATAAATAAAAAATAGAAAAATAAATTGAAATGATGGCGAAGCTACAGTGGCTCATGAAGGGTGTTAACAGTCAGCATGCGGTTGAGGCGGGAAAATAAATATTTAGGCGGGAAAACTAGATATGCTAAGCGTGTTTCGAAATTAATAAAAAAGAAAACAGTGCACTATGGAAAATTATCTAATTGTTTCTACAAAAAAGCATAATAATTCTTTTAAAAAACAAACGAATACTCGGGTGGTTAGGGATTTTCTAATAAAACTGGCAATATTGTTTTTTGTATATTTGTTTTTATTAAAAACGCCATTATCATCAATATTAGGATTTATGAAGTTCGGTTTAACGATTACATTTTATGAGTAGTTACTTCAATTATTTTAAATTTAAAAAGTAAGGAAGGAAAAGAACTATTTAATTTATGAATATATAATATTATAGTGTTGCGAAATCATTTTTATATTAGAATATAACTAAGTGCAGCCCATTAAAATAATTTATATATTTTTGGCGTTCCACGCTACGTTCAAGACTAATTCGCCTCAAAATGGAAGACAAAACATAAAAACACCGTAGTTTTTGGCACAATCTTGAATAACATTAAACAATCTAATGGACTGCATTACACAGATGCCAATTGTTAACAAAAAAAATATCTAGATTCGTGGATAGTAGAACAATAATTTAAGAAAAAAAAAATATAAAATTTCAATACAACAACCAATAAATTAATTTAGATTCCTTATAAAATAAGTAAAAATGCCAACAAGAAGTATAAGAACACATTGGATAAAGTCAACGCACGCGACGTGCGAGTTTGAAAAAAAATTCTTAACTCGTTAGAAAGATAAAAACTTAAACAGGTCACAGAAACAGTCTTAATCTTGCTAAGATCCTAACTAATATAGTTTTTGACAGGGATGTGTTCTGCTCCTTAGAACACGGTGTAATTCTAACCCTTTCAAACCCGAAGCTTTTAGCCTCTCGAGATCCCAAAAAAAACTTAACACCTAGAATTTCGAACCAAAGATCATTTGAATCACAAATAAATTTCGAGTTTTTAATACCAAAATTAATCACGCTTTGACCGCCTTCTGTGCGACAACATTTCTCAATTTTTTTTTATAAAATTATTAGTTAATTTAGTAAATAATGTACATTTTTTATCTATAAAATACGCCTAATAGTGTACAAGTCAAACGCGTACTTACTCTAATCAGTCTATAGCGCTTATTATTTTGGCAAAATTTTTCCCAACCAGAGACAAGTTTTTTTACTAAATAAATTCATAATTTTCATAGCTATACCGAAAATAGCTGAAATACCGTACTGCCATTGCAGCACATCCCTGTAATCGTAAATTAAACATGTATTTCTATTATCTATGTGAATTCAGATAAACCTTAATCCTATTTAATCAACTAACTTAATTTCCCAAACCCAAATTAACAAGAAAAACTATGACTAAATTATTAATCAAAAAACAACAATCCTACGTTTCAAACTTTGCAATGTTACGCAAATAAAAACTTAACATTTTTTTATCATTTTCGTTTTTCACGGAATGTTGCGAAATATTAGAAAAAATTTAGATTCCTTTTTCCTTTCCCTTATCTTTTCTAGCACGAACATCGTTCCTTTTAGCACCAAATCTCTAGTCTTCCAATTGGCCAAACTATTATAATAAAGCTTACTAATTAACTAAACGAGTAATGGCTAAGCATTTATGTATCTAGCAATAACAACAGAATTTGATAACATATAGCATTTTAGGAAGCCTCTCAGTTGTTTAAAGATAAAGCATCTTTTTCTAGGTAAAAAGTGTGTCAAACACTACCTAACAATGCTTTCAAATTTACGAAAAAATACGCAAAATATGTCTTTTTTTTTGTCAATAAGAACACAATAATATGAAGCAGGCACTAATATTACTTAAGGTGTATATCATTTTATAATAAATTATGTTAACATTTACAATCAAAGTTCCCTTATTGCTATAAAAATGAAAATTTTAACAATAGTGATATTTTATCGACTTTTAAAAGTCAGTATAGTGATGTTTTCATGAACTAGAATATTTTCACAAAGGAAAGACGCACATTAATTTATTTATTGGATGATTTAACTTTAACACGACAACAAATGTCTAGAAGAGCCAATCCTTATTTTGTGTTTGTTTTAACGTGAATTCAATGAATATCTTAAGTTTGGTTTGTTAGTCAATCCAGAAAAATTGCAACCAAAAACGTACTTTTGAAAGCTTCGTGCTACTAAAGTTTATAGGTTATAAAAGTAAATGTTTTATCATTGTAAAGATCCATTCAAAGACTACAAAAAAACGTGTGCTTGACCCATTTTTAATTACATCCTGTGACGTCATAGTGTGTCCTAAAAATATGGTGTAGCACGGTCACCACTCGGTTAAAAATGTGCTGCCGTCAAAACTTCTCGATGGATTTAAACGAAATTAACTGTATTTTGAAGACTAAAGTGCAAACTGTATTTTGGTTTAAAATGAAATCATCGAATTCACGAAAAAAACTAGTGATGATAGTCCGACTTTTATCGACCCCCATTTTTTTTTCTTTCAGACATCGGTACGGATTTCAGATATTGAATTTTATGTACTTAAGGCATTTTTCCATCATACGAATTTCACTGATTATCCTTTTACAAAAGACAATTCATATGAGATTTTTTGGTACTTGCGTTTTTTTTCTAATTTTCACTAATAATTTTCTAACGCGTTGAAGTTTCGTCACCCAATATACATAATAGACTAAAATTATTTTATGGCAAGCAAAATTCCGTCACTAATTAACATCGAGCACTGAACATTATAGTTGAAAAGTTCACACTGTTGAAATTTAGGAACATTTAACACTGAGAATTATTAAAAATTTGTTTTTATACTATTACCTATTATGTATAATATAATAATAATGTGTAATTACAATTGTACAAAACAAAAACAAACTGTGAGTGTTTAATGTACAAAAAATACGAGTACAAGTAGGTCGGTAAATAAGCGAACAAAATATTATTTGAAAAAAAGAATCCTATTCTAAAAAGGCTCAACGAAATAATAATAGTTAATAGAAACGAACATAAGATTGCGATTAAACTAATGTTTGAAAACTAAAAAAAATGTGACTAAACTAAAAAATAAAATAGCCATATTCATTTAAAATGGCAACTTGCGATTCACTTTGTAAAATGCAATTTTCGTAGACTGTTTGTCAATAATAATAATAATAAAAAGGCAGCAAAGGATGAATAAAAGTCGACAAACAAGATAATTAATAAATAAATTCATAAAATATAAGTAAATTGTCGACTGCAAAAAGAAAGCAAGAACTTATTATGTTTGCGTCTATGTCTGTTTGCTGTATGTATGTATGTTTGTATGTATGTAGTCCTGGTTTGTGTATATCGTAAAAGTCCGGTATATTTCTGTGGTAGTGCTATCTGCGGGTTAATATATATATTTTTTGCAAAAAACATCCTGTCATCTCATTCTATTGGTGCTATTATATCCTGAATTCAGTCTTAAAAATGAATAATAAAACACCTAAAATAAAAATAATAATTTGAAAGCCTCATAAGCCAATTATATCTGTGTATATAGTTTTTTTATACTTTTTACATATTTTCGTTTAGTAATCTCGTATAAATATCTAAGAGTGAGATCATACAGATAAATTACAGAATAAATAATTGCCGAAAATAATGAACACAATTTGAAAACAATATGCCTCTTCTGTTACTTACACGAACACCGTTTCTTTTTATATAAATTTAAGCCTAATATATAAATTTACAGCACCAAGATTTTTCATCTTTTCTCAAAATATTATTTTTTTTCTCTTCGCCTTATTGTCGCACATTTAACATAGTGTAAAATTCAGGAATCATTTTTATACCGCAGTATTGCACTCTCCGGGCGCAATCGATCGATAACATTAAAACAAAAAACACATTTCAAATTCGATCTAACTTGCCCTCCCTTGTAACAAGTGGAATGTCAGAAAGCCATTAAATATTGTGATGTTAGTCAATGTCAACCCTCACTTACAAGTTCAAAGTTCACAAATAAATATTTAATAGAGAAAAAAAATCTGAAAAACAAAAAATATATCAAGTCCCGTTACGGAGATAAGAGATTTAAGAAAAATAATAAAAATAGTTACTTTCCTTTTTAAATAGAGAATAATTGTTTTTGAAAAAAGAACACATTCTTTGAGTAAAATTATACGTTAAACTGGTCTTTGAACTTGTAGAAATCGATATTGTGATGCTGCGGATTGATCTTAGTGTCGGGGCTGGTGGTGAGGTTTTGCGGCTGCGTCTGCTGCGGCACGCCGCGCTGTCGGCGGTGGTAGATGCTCTTATGGTTGTTGAGCGAGTTGAGCGTTCGGAACACCTTGTGGCAGAGGGAGCAGCGCGCCGAGTGCAGCGGCTGCAGGTGCTGCTGCTCGGTGTGCCGCTTGAGCGTGAGCCGCGTGGACAGCAGCTTGCCGCACACCTCGCAGCGGTGCCCCGCGCCCAGCGGGCCCACTGACACACATAACAACCAACATGAGCGCATTAGTCATACACGCGGCAGCGCGCGGCCGTCGTATCCACACCACTGCGACCGCTCGCTTCCGACGGGTCCCAAGTGACGGAACCAATTGGTACAATGTACCACTATTGTTTCGGTGGCAATTTAGAACCTAGCAGAGGCAATTGAACGTGTTTCACGAATTTGACTAATGCGCTTTTTACAAAACGGTTGGTGGTTATGCGTGTACCGATCAGATGTCCCAATTGGTTCCATAGAGGACGTGGCAGCGCAGCGGCGGGCGCTGCGCTGCCACCAAGCGTTAATACGATACGTTTAGTGAGAAATAATAAATTATACATAGATATAAGATAGAGTTTGCGATGCGCATGCATTACTTTGCTATATACAAATGTTAGGAACATATCGCGTTACAATTTTGTTTAAACTTAACGAAGTTCTAGGGGCAAGAGTATGGCGTTTTAGGTGGTTAGGATGGCAGCTCGGTTTCTTCGAATGGCAACGTGAGGGGGGCGCGCCGGGGCCGGCGGGTCGACCGTCAGTTGACCGAGTAGAAGGGGCCGGGCGGCGCGGGCGCAGGCGGCGGCTGCTGCTTGCGGTGGTAGATGGACTTGTGGTTCCGGAGGCTGTTCAGACTCGAGTATACCCGCCGGCAAATGTTACACACCGGCTCCCGGGAAGGTCTCATGTGAACGTTTTGGATGTGGCGCTTGAGCCGCGTCAGGGACGACAAGCTCTTGTTACATGGCTCACAGCGGTACTCTTCTTGGGGGGTGCGGGCGCCACCTGGTCACAACACAAGCAGTTAGCCCCGTCGTCGCTCCGAACGCGCGTTTAATGCACTCTGTATCGTAGCCTCTGTTTAAGCACCGCCACCCCCCGTTACGATGACAGGCGCTCCCGCCGCGGTTATGCGAAGCGGTTAGTAACGCATACAGGTCGCCTACTCCGCGCTAGTAAAGCTCAGCAATGATTGTGTGATGGACTAGTGCCCGTTTTCATAACAGACGCGCGCAACGTTTGGTTCAAATTTCCCGAACAAAAGCGTTTTTAATTCTTCAATGAAATAATTTGAGCGTATTTTATATAAACCGACACCAAGTTACCATTACTAAAAATCCATTGTTCGATCTCCCTGTTATTATATTTTCCGTTTCCCAAGACAATCGAGTGTAACCCGATAGTGTATTTAGAAATGATTCACGAGATCCGCTATGCTCCGGACAATAAGTAAACTCAACTTTTACTGAATTCGCTCAACTTTTATATCGAAGTTATGATTGGATTTCTCGGAAGCTAATTTTTTTTGGTTTTCTTCTTATATTCGCGTAGGTTTTTTTCTTTACAATTTTTTGAATGTAATGTTTACAGCCAATTCGTGTAGGTACAATTACGATCGTTAACATTTCGTTTGTCCGTCGAATGGTTGGTAAATAATGAGAGAATTTAAAAAAAACGGCAAAAGGAAACAAAAAGTAAGAACAAAAACCTAATTCGGAGACATGGGAGTGAGGGGTTTTCCTAGCACACAATTGATTAACATCTATAAAACAAGCTAGCATATCTTCGTATAGTTACATTACACTATGTTACAGTAACAGTTACATGCACGCCACATTGCGTTTTGGTTCAATGATAAACATTCGTCCCAGTCGTACAGATAGTCCAAACCATTGAAAATTAAATAAAACGACTAATATTGTACCTATGCGCGTCTCCATCGAACCATAACACAAAAAGCTAACATTAATTAATTTAAATACAGAAACACAGAGCACAAATGAAGACATATACAAGGTTAATAGTATATAATTATAATAATATAATAATATACATATATAATGTACATATATTAATAGAAATAAATTATATGTCACGTGATAATTGCCTCATACATTTGTAAACAAAAAATTATAATAAAAAAAACCTAATAATGATATATAAACCTAATATGACAGAGCAGAGAGGAAGCGGTGATGGTGGCATACGACAGACAGTGCATTAAAAATATCGTTTATCTCAATATATGTAGTAATGCAATAAAATAAATTCGTTGCTAGTCAAGCTGGCACTCACCTTGGGAAGTACTTGCAATGCCGTCCGGAGCCAGTGGACTTTGTAGACCTGGAAACAGTACACAGTTCATATGCTTATCTTTCACCATAATTATCTTCAATAACATCAGGCGAGATGGCGGTCAAAAGCAAGCCTATTATCAAATAAAAAAAAATGACTGGGATAGTTATTTCATCTTCTTAAAATAATAAGAATGTATGTATGCTCACAACACTATACCCCTACTTATAGACGCTACAACTATCCGGCTTGTCATTTGTATGACAATGAATAGAGATGACAATTGGCGTAAGAGCTGTTTACTTTAATCATCTTTAAGTAAGAGGGTATAAGTATAGAAAATGTTTGATGACGTGATGTGTCACGTATCAAGTTTGGCAGCAAAGGATTGCCTGTTGGTCAAGTATTTTTGGGAAAGGCCCTGGTTTTGGTGAGAGATACAGTTTAGAATAAATCTTCAGTACCACTTAACTATTTCCTAAATAAAAAACAAAAGGTCGTCGCTTGTGGTTTAATATGGTCTTGTAGTTTCAATCAGATTTCTATTCTCTGAAATCTTAGGTGTATGGTATCAGCTTTCAATATATTATTCTTCTCTTTAAACAATGTTGAAGTTTCAGCTAAAGATTTTAGATTCAATTCCTTATTGGCGCGGGTTATACCATTACCTAAAAAAAACAGAACAGTATCCACCATATCTTACCAGTCAGAGAAGGATGCGACAGAGCTTCCATAGTAAAGTTGTATGTGTTCGCCGGGTTGAAGAGCTTAGTTTCTGGTGGTTGTATGAAGGGCGGAGGGTGCGGGGGTGGCGTGCACTCCTCGGCGTCGGCAGAGCTGCCGCGCGACGGCGGGCCTCCTCCCTGAGGAACAATACAAGTAGGCATTTAAGTTGCGGCCGAATTATTATTTAGTCTTTGGTCGTATTACTATGTTGTTTTTAAGGTTCCGTACCCAAAGGGTAAAAACGGAACTCTATTACTAAGACTCCGCTGTCCGTCTGTCTGTCACCAGGCTGTATTTCATAAACCGTGATAGATAGACAGTTGAAGTTTTCTGTTGCCGCTATAAAAACAAATACTAAAAACAGAATAAAATTCATACAACAAACGTGATTTCTTGCCGTTTTTAGGGTTCCGCAGTAAAACTAGGAACCCTTATAGTTTCGTTATGTCCGTCTGTCTGTCTGTCCGTCTGTCACACCCTCGTAAAATCTACAGTTCATAACCAATATGTATGAAACTTCACAGGTGGATGTCTTCTGTAAGCCGCTATAAAAACCTGTAGCGAAATTGTAAAAAATAAAATAATTAGGGGGGGGGGGGGCATACATGAAACTGTTTGAAGAAAAATATTTTCACGCACCCCTTCATGTGGGGTATCGTGGGATAGGTCGTTGAAAATAACATAAAGGTTTCTAAATCAATTTTTTATTTAAGTGCATATTTAGCGAACTAGGAGCTCCGAAAGTCGATTACAATGTGTGTGTCCCCCTGTAATTCTCCAATCGCTTAATTAAAAATTCTGAAAAAATTCAAGCCATAAGCTTGAATTTTTTCTGATTTTTTGATTAAGCGAATCTAATAAACACTCTCGATTAAAATTAGTTTGAATAAGATACGTTAATAACTTTTTGAAATATTCACTATTTTTTAGTTTTGACCGCAAAAATAACTTTGTATTTCATTATAATATTAGGAAATACAAACTTATGTTTGCAGTTGGAAGACTGTGCGTGGTTCGACACGCTCTTGCCCGGTTTTTTTAACTTTTATCCGTCCAAGGATGGCACGGAACCCTCGGTGCGCGAGTACGACTTGCACTTGGCCAGTTTTTTAGTCTTTGGTCGTAGTCGTTTAGCATGTCATGTGATACGAGACTGTAATAGTTGTGATATTTGAATGGGTTTTTTTTTGTTTATTTCTACGTTTATAGGCACGGAATAAAGATTTTACTGTTCTGTGTTTATAGGCATTGAAACTGAAACCTCGCGTAGGTACCTACCGGAAGCATATATTTCGACGCTACTCGTATTGTTTTTTTTAGGCTTGCGTTTGACCGCTATCTAGTCTATGATGGAGCTTGCTTGCCTAGAAGAAACCGTTTTACTCGCGACTTGAAGACACCCAGATTGTAACTATCAGGGAACACCCACTCCGGCAGCGCATTCCACTGTTTGGCGGTTCTCACAATGAAAGTGGAATCAAAGCGCTATCAACCATGAAACGATGGCACTTTTTCGTGCTTCTAGCCGTACGATAGAAAAAAGGGCAGAGGCCCTAGACAAGTTACTTTTCTGTTAGCGTTAGCGTCAAACGATAAGCACAAAATGTATGGCATTGACATTACCTGCGGAAAAGTCACGTGACTCACAAATGTCATTTCCATACATTTTATCCGTAGCGTCTGACGCTAACGCTAACAGAAAAGTAACTTGTCTAGGGCCTCAGGAAGGAATTAGATCAACAATATCTGAAGCACTCTCTCGGAAATGTATGCGATAAAAAACCGATAGGCTAGCAACTTTGCGCCGATGCTCAAGACTTAGGAGCTTGGTCTGAACAAGGGAGTCATTGGTGATGAGCTTCTTGGCACGCTTCTTGGCTTCTTGGTACGCTTTTCGTGCTTTTGGCCGATAGAAAAAAGGGCAGTAAGGAATTAGATCATCAAGATTGTTGTTGAAATGTCATTATTTACCTTTTGGGATGAGCGCCTAATAAGATCTAAAATGTACTCAACTGTAGTTAAATGAAAAATGAAAATCGTTTCCCCAGAGCGGTATTTCAAGGCGTTATTAACAGAAGTCTGTAGGAGTCGTCAACTATTAGAAGGTACACCAATTTAACTTCCAAATAACTAAAGTTTCGTCCTAATAAAAATATAGGCACTTCTGTGCAAATGGGATCTTATTTTTGTGAACATTTTTATATAAATGGTTTGTTTTCCCTGGAATTGCGTTTTTTTTCTGTGTTGACTTTAATGTGTTAGAGCGAAGTTTCGTGAAGTGGGAGGAATTTTGTAGTAATTACTCATAATTATGTATTCTTTACCGTGCCATACCTTAGAAAATATTAAAATGCTTAATTAACGTCAGTTTTAACACAAATAAATAATGTGATGATATCTAAATTTGTTTTATTGAAAAGTTAATAATGATTGCCACTTATCGTATGCACGCTGTAGATTCGCTATCCCTGATTTACCTATTACGTCCAAAAAATTAAAAACAGCTGTCCTAATACTATGAAACGTGATATACATACCTCGAAGAGTACGCTAAACAGTCGGTCCTGGCTGTCATAGAATATCTTTGACAGTCGTTACGGGTAGTCAGGAGCCCGAAAGTCTGACAACTGGTCTAACATTCGAATATCGGTATGACCCAATAATTGGGTTGTGGAAGTCAGATAGCAGTCGCTCCACGTAAAATTCATTCAGCCGCATTCAGACAGGAAGACGACCCCAATCTAATTTGGGAAGATGATGTCCTAATACTATTAAACGTCTAAATCGAAGTTTCTAGACCTAAAAGCCAAGGTCCCTAATTCTCTGTGTCATTAGACCATCAGACAATGTTATCGCTGTCACGACTACCCGACACTCGCCACTTGACACCCATCCAGTTCCGCGTAGAAATTCTAGTGTCTAGCGCTCTATTTCGCGGTATTTTCCATACCAATCAAACGTATTGCTTGTTTGTGATGGTATCTTCGAGGCTACCAGGTCATATGTGGCCTCAGATCATAGGAACAGGGAGATATGCCATCATAGCAAATTAGTACGGGAACAACTGTCGCCACTTTTAGTACATTTTTCAACACAATTACAAGCGCCCCTCGTGAATATAAAGATCTCCCTCAACCTCAATCTAACACTGTTAATCGTCACTCAACACTAGCACTAAACTAAAACACTGTATTTATATCATCGATCGTGTTCGGTTCGTCGCCAGCGTGTACATTTTATATACGGTCAATGTGACCGTATCAAAGCGTCAATTTTAGTAGCGCCTTGGCACATCTCCCTTGTTTCTATGATCTGAGTTTTGATGGCCGCGTAATTTGGTTGTTGAGAAACGCGGTTTAAAAAATTGCGTTTCGATACCTAAATTTTAAATGTTGTTCCAAGAAGAGGTTAAATTATTGTAGAATAGTTCGTGTTCTATTTTCAAACAACTGTCAAAAATTTTTAGTCCATTTCTATAGAGCGATTCACATGAGATTTCCCTGCGACGCTATGCTAAGCTGCCCCGAAGTTTTCTTTCAGCACCAATTTTTGTTCACCACTTTTTAGTGTCCCAGCCATTATCTACTTTAACACATAAATCTACAAAAAAAATAAACTTTTAGACCTAAACAAGAGTGACAGGGGAGCCAAAATAGCGTATGTTATTCTAAGGGAGTTCTTATATCTATATTGTAGTTCGCCAAACGAGAATTAAGGTACAATTCTACCACTAGTAGTGTAGTTTAAAATCAAGATATATTGAAATTAAAGGACACTAGACTCTATTTCCGAGTAGTTCGAGTGTCTAATATAACTTTATGGAATAGAGGATAAGGGAGACTCAATCTGAACATTATAAATCACAAATTTTCTTAGAATACCCAACATTTGGAACTAAGTAATCGAATCGAACGATTAAGTGACCTCATTCAGTTCAAAGAAACTTGCTCAAAAATCGTGGCTCGGAATTATTAAAGTAGGTACGGTTCTGATGAATAAAAATATTATTTTTGATTCAATTGTTTTTTGACGTTCTAAAATCAAATACGGTACCTCTATTGTAGTTTCATGATATAGTTACAATTAAATAATTTTAGTGGAAAAATTGATTGCACTCAATATTTTGATTAAGTATTCGATCGATTCTGTGAATAAACATTCATAGAATGCATTGAGCAAGTCCTATAAACGTAATACGATAATACTGCTTATTAGTACTTTTATCGATTTGTTTGTATTTTTATTGTATTACTAAGTTAAATGGAATTTGTTTACTCAAGTAATTTTCGTCCAATAAAGCGAAATACTCCCGAATTCGACGTAGGTAGCATCATTATCTCAAAATTAACCTGAAAATACATAACTATTGTCTTTTCAGATTTTTTCATGAGAAACTAAGATTTCTTTTCGTTTTCTGATATCGTTTTGATTGTTTTAATAATTGTTGTGAGAAATTAAAGTTCTGCGCAGTTGAATCTAAAATTACGTTTTCCTAAGAATGAATGTACTGTGTGAGACAAATAGAATTTATGCGATAAGTCAGTACAAAAGCCCAGAAGAGATATGATAGGATAAATTCTCAAAAAGCTTTCGGATTTATCTTTTCTAATGCGTGAAAGAACAGCAAACAAACAAACACACTATATAGTAGGGATAAGGAAGTAGGGAATAATAATATTATTAGGCATTAGTGTCCCAGTGCTGGGCTCACGCCTTTTTTCCCTCACGCTCTTCGCAAACAAAAATACCTTCTAGAAGCAATCATGTGTTATGACCTGAGATCGGAATAGGTAGAGTGTATTTATCTAAACTTCAAAATAAGGAGCATAGAGTGGATAATACCTGCCTCTGAAATCCCTTAAACAATCATGACGTTTTCATCATAGGATTTAAGAATCGCGAATTATTTATTGGTCAACGAATACATTGGTAACAAATTATCGTTTCAAATAATCATATTCCCTACCTACATTTTTTAGGGTTCTTTACTAAATTTGTGTCAAATTGAAGTGTTTTCTTTTATGTACAGGAAAATAATTATACTTACCTAAGTATTAATTATAATTATTAATAATAATGTGTTGAAAGTCCAATAAATAATTCGTGATTCTTAAATCCCGAGATGAAAACGTCATGATTATATCGAGATTTCACAGGGAGGTAGGTGTTATCCACTCTGAATAAAATCCTTGATCTTTAGGTAAATACTCTACCTATTCCGATCTCTGGTAGACTTTTGGTAAACAAAACACAAACAACAAAACGGTAGACTTTTACCAACTCACAAGTGGTCTGTGATGATGCGGGGGCGTGTCGTCCGTGCTCCTATCGATGTCCGGGTTCGATGGACAGATCATGTCTATCGGCTCGTTCTTCACGTCGTCCATTAGCCTCGGAGATGGAGACGAGCTGCTGTTAGAGATGCCATTCCCATTGTTCCCCGACTCATTGTGCCCACGCGCATGCGTATTGTTTTTAGTGGAGAAATCAGTTGCGTGGATCTGTGGTTGTTCGTTGTTGTTGTCGTGGCGGGGACGTTTGATGACGTCGGGGCTGTTGTCGGCGGAGCGGGACAGCCTACGCGGCGGTAGCGGCGTGCGGCGCATAAGTTGCTGGACGCTTGATGACGTCGGCTGCAACAGTGCTTCCTCCAGGCGGTCGTAGGACGGCGTGTGGCTGATATGCGCGCTGTGCGCGGAGTGCGGCGGCGTGTGCGGCGATGTGGTGGATGGGGCGCGCATGGGCTGCAGCAGCGGCTGTGGGGAGAGGGCGGGTTAGGAAAATTTGCAATAAGAAAACATTACTCGACATCAGAAGCAAAACCACTTTTTGGCACAAGGCTTATAAGGTTCCGTTTCTCTTTCGATCCCATTGACTCTGGTTTTCCTATCTCTATCCACGATGGAAATACGTATGATAATAAAGTTGGATCTGAAGGCTTTCCCAAGCAAAAGTGAATTTTATTTTTGCTCTCCTGAAAACCTATAAGTTTCGTATACGACCTAATATATCTAATTCTATACCTATCTAATTTACCCTCCTATGTTAATCAGTATGTATAGTATACCTATAAGAGATATAAAAAACGTGACTGTCGCGGGTAGGGTTTAAGCTCGCAACTTCTGTCAAACCGTGGCATTGCTCTGCCAACTGAGCTACCGCATCCCTTCGGGATTCGCTGCAGTCGGGTAAAGATATACGCATCGAATTGAAATTTGGCGGCACGGTTGTCGCAGTGGCTGAGCCATTAGCTGCTGCGTAACGTTTGGGTTCGATTCCCCACGGAGCAAATATTTGTTTCGGGTCTGGCTGTTTGTGTTTGTAAATGCACCCACAATACAGGAGAAATTCTTAGTGTGAGGCAAATAATTTAAAAATTAGAAAAATATCTCCGTTTTTCTGAAGTCGATTAATAACCTTTTTTCAGATTTATCGTGTGGGTGCGTTCACAAAAATAACATGTATGGCTCGTGCCCATACACCCACATTAATTCTTGACGTACCTACACCATATAAATAATTAAGTATTATCTACGAATAGAAATATCAGCATATTATTATCACGTGGACTTGGACAGGTTTATTTTTAATGTTGCTTCAATACGAATTTCTGTATCGTAACGTCAACGTTAAGTTACAAAAAACTATTTCTATACCCAGTAGGTATGTTTTTACAAATACTTAACTCCGAAAAACTCTACTCATTTCCAAAAGTCTTAACAAAAGTGAAAATAATTTGCCAGAATATTATGTAGGTCTGTAATTCATGAATAGATACCAATTAATATATCACACGTATGTCTGCATTGTCTTGTATCTAAATGCTTACTATATTCTCATATGTACCACTAATTACCAAATTGTTAATTTGTATGATTTGAAACTTGATACAGGTGTTTGAGAAGCCTTGAATTTATAAAAAAATCAATAAACTACTCATTGTTGAATAAATCGCTAATATTGTATTGTAAAAACTGTAGATAATGAAGTTACAAAATGATAATTTTTTTTATAAAATAAGAGAAATAATTACTTTCGACTCCATCCACTATTAACACAATCTTTTATGATTATTAACAATATATTTTTTGCAAAATTCTGATTCAATTTTCTTTCGTTTTTTGCAAATTATAGTTTATGACAGTGAAGGATGATTAAGTATATCTATTACTACTATACCATAGATAATTAGAACTTAGAACAATTATAACTTTCGAGTGTGGTATTGCTGATTTTAATGATTGTCATTCTTTTAATACATATATACTTATACATAAATATAAGATAGCATATAAATAGTGAATATTTACTTAATTATTTACTGTCGCGAATGATTTTTTGATCAACATACAACCCGATGCTGACTAAACTTAAAACTTAACACCCACCAAACTCTACTCACCCCCTGAGCATTTTCATTATGCGTGAGTCCAGAAACGCGCAGCACCTCAGCGGTCTTCAGGAACGAGGAGAGGCTCCTCTGATGCACGTTCACCTCGCCGTGGTAGATGAACTCCACCAGCGCGTGCAGGTCCGTGAACGCCACGTCTTGGAGCACTATCACTGGGTGCTTGCATGGTGTGGACTGTGGAGGAATAAGTCGTTAGATGGTGGTG
Organism: Thalpophila matura; assembly: GCA_948465475.1. NCBI lineage: Eukaryota > Metazoa > Arthropoda > Insecta > Lepidoptera > Noctuidae > Thalpophila > Thalpophila matura. Next base: position 16,786,293 of record OX419189.1, on the reverse strand, counting down.
AAAAAGTGGATTAGGGTCTCAGATCATAGAGACAATGGAGATGTGCCAAGGTGCTAGAGCTTGACGCCTTAGAATGGTCACATTGACCATAAATAAAACGTACATGCTGGCGACGGACCGAACAAAGTACAGTGTTTTAGTTTAGTGCTAGTGATGAGTGACTAATAACAGTGGTAGATGAGGGTGTGCGCAATTTTTGATGTGTGGGAGATCTTTATATTCACAAGGAGCGCTTGTACTGTTCTAAAAGTGGCGACAGTGGTTCCCGTACTAATTTGCTATGATGGTATATCTCCTTTTTTCTATGATCTGAGGTTAGGGTAGATGGTGGATTAACGGCCGTTCCCAATAACCGACTACTAATGATAGATGTCTGACATAAGCTCTATAAAAGTAATGTCAAAAATCTATCTCTAGTATGATAAAGAGCGGATAGATTGGTTATTGGGAACGGCCTTAAGAGAGGCACAGTGGGATATCTCGCTCGAATCTAGAGCAGTCTGACTGGAGAAGTACCTCCACCTTACAGAATACCACAGCCAAATAACGCTATTCTACTTTAATGTTGCGTTCATGGTGAGTAAGGTCGCCAGAGCTCCTGAGGATGCGCTGTGTTGACAGCGGGGGACCTGCTTGTGTAAGCTGTCGGCACAGCGAATCCTCATTTTAAAAGGTCGGCAATGCGCATGCGATAATCGGTGTTGCAAGCGTTTTATAGGCTGCGGACTATGGTAACCAGCTAAATTAAGTTATTCTAAAGTTTCGGTACATTTTAAAACAATTAAGAAAACTTAGAAAAACTGAAAATTTGGCCTTCAGTGAATAAACGCCTGAACTCTCTTTTAGTTCACGCAGTCAATATTTTATACCAATTTAATTAAGCTGAATTAATTGAAATTAAAGTAATCAAAATTATTGTTTAATTCTTTACTGTTTTATTTTTTTTTTTTAAAAAAAAACGTTGCCCCACACTAGGATTTCTCCTGTATCGTGGGTGCGTTTACAAACACAAATTTCACATACACAAACAGCCAGACCTATGTGCAATGCGGGAATCGAACCCGCGACACGTCGCGCAGCAGCCAATCTCTCAGCCACTGTGACAACCGTGCGGTAGTATATAAATAAAGTCAAAATGTGGTTCTGTATTATTCCAATTTTCAATTATTATTAATTGTTTCTGTTAAACTAGCTATCAATGAATAACGGTATTGTTTATTCATAACAACCTAGGTAGGTATAAGCATATTTTTATTAATCTAAAAAAACTTATGATGTAGGTGTTGGCAGTTTAAACTTTTAAATCTGAAATTAATTCTAATAAAATTCTGATAGATGTTTCTACGGTTTGCAGTCAAACTTATTGTATCAGAAAAAAAAATTTTGCATTAAATTTGATACCTAGCACAATTCTTAAGGAAGGTATGCATTTAACATCACAACCCTTAGAAGTCGCGGAAAAAATAAATGGAAAGAACTGTGGGTATATAAATCCAGGCGCGGTCCCAGGGGGTCATGGGGGTCATGACCCCCCCCCCCCCCAAAATCGTACAAAAATGCGCCAAACATGGTAATTCACGGTATATCACTTCGGCATTAATCGGTATGACCCCCCCTAAAGTCTTCAGCTGCGGTATGACCCCCCCAAAATTGCCGGCTGGGACCGCGCCTGTATAAATCAGATTTCAAAAAAGTAACAATGCAATTTACATTTTGTAAGGACAATACGTCGGGTCTTCTCATCGCCTATTCCACAGAGCCTAAAGACTAAAGTCTTCAATCAGTGCGTCCTACCTGTCATGACTTACAGAGCCGAGACGTGGACACTCACGGTACGGTTGGTCCATACATTCAAAGTCGCTCAGAAAGCTATGGAAAGGGCTATGCTTGGGGTTTCTCTGAGGGACCGAATTCGGAACGAGCTGATCCGACAGAGAACAAAGGTAGTCGACATAGCCTACAGAATAAGCAATCTGAAGTGGCAATGAGCCGACCATATCAGTCGTAGAACCGACAACCGTTGGAGTAGACGTGTTCTCGAGTGGAGACCGCGAATCGGCAAACGTAGGGTAGGGCGCCCTCAGGCTAGGTGGAGCGACGATCTTCGCAGGGTGGCTGGTGGCAGCTGAATGAGAGAGGCCGAGGATCGAGTTAAATGGCGTGCAATTGGAGAGGCCTATGTCCAGCAGTGGACTAACGGGCTGATGATGATGATGATGAAAGGACAATAACCGACATACAAATTATGCAATCAAAATACAAAATGATTCAATCAAAATTCCTAAAATAACTTCGAGGCTTAAAATATCATACAGCCATCAGACAAATAAACAAAAAACTCAATTACCATGGAATGAGTATAAAATATTCAACGTGAAGCTCTACGCGGACTGTTTTAACCCACTCTACTATTTATTGGGTGTGGCAACACTGACCATTCGAATTATAGATGGAAACAGATTAAAAAGAATAAAAAATAGAACGCTCTTTTGAATTTTGCGTACAGGAATACGTTTTTAGGGTTCTGTAGTAACACTAGGAACTCATTTAGTTTCGTCGATGTCTGTCTGTCACACCCTCGTAAAATGTAGTTGTTAACTAATTTGTATGACACTATGCAAGTAGGAGTCTTTTTAATAAATAAAAAATATTCCTGTGGGGTATTGTTGGATATCTCTCTTTGAAAATAGCATGAAGGTTTTTAAATGACGTTCTTATTTAAGTGAAATTATTGAAAATCAAGCTTGTAGCTCGATAAAAATTAGTATGAACAAGATACGACAATCGATTTCTGAAATATTCGCTATTTTCAGTTTTCAGCTAAAATACTTCTTGCTACGGAACCTTACACTGTGCGTGGTTCGACACGCACTTAAACATTACTTTCCTATACCAGTTTTATTATAAAAATCTATTTATGTTTATTATCCATAGAGTGTATTTTGTATTTGTGCTTGTCAATTCTCATAAAGTCATAATTATCAAATGATGTCATTATTCTATGAAATATTTCGTGACAGGATTTTTCGATAAAATTAATTTATCCCACAAATGAATATTCATTAAGAAGTATACTTTAAAAGAGACATTGAACTTTGAGTTTGTTTCGGTGTTTCTTCTCAAAGGTAGTCAGATAGAAAACACTAACCTCAACTAATTTAAGAATTATTGACGTGTAAAAGTGCTATTTAAAACTTATTCACAGATTAAAATATCATTTCATTTATAAATAGCAATATTTTGTATGGAATCAACTGACTAATTTATTGTATCTTTGTATAATATTCTACTTTTCAAAATTAATTCAATATTATTACTACATTGGGTTAAAGATTCTTTATTTTATTCAAAAGAACAATTTACCAGCTCATACTTTACCAACAAGAGATGCAAATTGCTTGGACCATGTATTGATCAAATCAGATAAAAAAAGTATCTGTCTTGTACTAAACACCTATATTACAGATCATAAAGCAATACTCCTTAGTGTTCATAAAAAAACTAAGCTTAAACCACCCACTACAATCAAAAAAGTAGATTACGAAGCTGCCGTATTGCATCTCCAAAATAAAGACCTGTCTGTTATCCTAAACACATCTGACCCTAATTTTGCCGCTGAAACACTAACCTCTGCTATAATGGATTCTTTAATAATAAACACAAAACTTTTAACAATCTCACGTAAACGAAGAATTATAAAACCGTGGATCACTGCGGGATTACTTAGATGCATCCATAATAGGGACAACCTACACCTAAAACACAAAAAGGACCCGAATAACAAAGTGTTAAAAATAACATATACGAGGTACAGAAACTTTTGCAATAACATTCTGAAACAAACAAAATTGTCCTATGAACGCATTGAACTTGAAAAAGCAAGTAAAAATTCAAAAAAAACATGGGAAAAAATTAAAGAATTCACGAATACAAAGAAAACTAAAAAACCCCCAACAGAACTATTGTTAATTGATGATCACCCTGTAACATCATTGGACAAAATAAATCATTTCTTCGCCTCTGTAGGCCAAAACTTAGCCCACAATATTAATGACACTACTAAAACAAACACAGAATTTACGCCGCCTAAACTGCCCCCTCATACACCAAGCTCAATGGTACTCCTAGAAACGGATGAGATGGAGATAGAGTCCTTAATTTTAAACCTAAAAAGTGAAAGCGCCAGCGGCTGGGATGACATACCTACGCTATTCTTAAAGAGGGCGAAACATATAATTGTCCCATTACTATCAAAGATATGCAATCTTTGTTTACAAAAAGGTGTCTTCCCTACCATATATAAAAAGGCTCTTATTCATCCAATTTACAAGGATGGGGCAAGAAATAGTATCAACAACTATCGACCGATCTCAGTGTTGCCTGCTCTTTCAAAAATCCTTGAAAAACTACTCAACTCACAACTAGTAAATTTCTTAGAACGAAATAAACTAATTTCTCCTTCCCAGTTTGGATTCAGAAAGAACAGAAGCACAGAAGATGCTGTGAAGGAACTGGTGGATCATGTCGCTACTCATGTGGATAAGTCACGTAAAGTACTTGGAGTCTTCCTGGACCTAAAAAAAGCTTTTGATACTATTTCTGTCCCAACACTTTTATCAAAAATGGAGAGACTTGGCATTCGTGGTTTACCCTTACAAATCTACAAAAGCTATCTGGAGGGCAGACAACAGCGTGTCAAAATGGGTAGTTTTATTAGCAGAGACATTGATATGGGATCCTTTGGCGTTCCTCAAGGTAGTGTGCTCGGTCCAAGTCTCTTCTTGATATATATTAACGACTTATGCAGCATCAGCCTAAATAGTGGCAACGTTTATAGCTTTGCCGATGACACTGCACTTGTCTTCCATGGAGACACCTGGACTGACGCGTACTCGGTTGCAGAACAGGGCATCAAAACCGTGACAAACTGGCTAAACGCAAATCTTTTGACGCTTAACCTAAATAAAACAAAATACCTGGCCTTCTCCATCACAAATAAAACCAAGCCACCTGACTCGCTTAAACTAAAAGTTCACACCTGTGACCGTCGGGTAACTAATTCTTGTGCTTGCCTAGAGATCGGTAGAGCAAGTGAAATCAAATACCTAGGTGTTGTTGTCGATGATGTCCTACGTTGGCGCTCCCACATTGAATTAATTACAAATAGAGTGCGTAAATTATCATGGGTTTTTAAGCGTCTCCGACACATAGCACATAATAAAATTTTAACTATGGTATACAATGCTATTTGTAAATCCGTCATCCAGTATTGTATTTCAATATGGGGAGGTGCCCACAAAACACATTTAATATCCTTAGAAAGAGCCCAAAGATTCCTCCTAAAGGTAATGTCTCAGAAACTGTTCAGGTTCAGTACAGAACAATTGTATAAAGAATGTGATGTACTCACAGTCAGACAAATATATGTACAGCATACGATATTACGAAACCATAAAACTATACCCATCAACAACATAAAAGTAACAAAACGCAGAAGATATAAAGTATGTCCCAATATTGTTTCTAATTCGGCTTTCCTACAGCGACAGAACATTTTCTTGTCCAACCACATGTATAACAAATTAAACAAACAGCTAAATATTCACGAAGTCACTCGCACAAAGTGCAAGATTCTATTGCAAAAGTGGTTACGTACCTTAAACTACGAAGCAACTGAACAACTCATAACATTAATTAAATAACTACCCCCATACACATACACCCACTCTCACTCGCGCGCACTCGCTCGCTCACACTGACAACCCCACTCACATACACACACCCCCCTCACACTCTCACACATACACAAACAAACATCCACTCGCAGGCATGTAGAACAACATCAACATTATATAGTTTGATTTTATTATACCTACCCTTTATTATTATTATATTATTATTTCTAATTTTAATTGTAGTTTTCCATTTTTACCATAATTTTATTTTATTGTTATCTTATATGTATTCAGTTATTATTCATGATTTTATTTTATATGAATTACCTTACCAATTTGTAAAATTAATAGTTTTTGATAAGTATCTAATAATGTAAATAATGTGTCAGAAATGTATCACTTATACAGGGAAGGTGGCCCCCAAGATACAGGTTAACCTAGTTTGGGGGTCAACGTTCACGTGAAATTGTAAAACCATTTACTTGAAATAAAACAAATAAATGTTCACTTACGAATAAACATAAGGCTAAATAAGTTACAGTGCTATAGCTAAAGTAATCAATTACAGAGGTTTTTTTTTTTTGTTCGAGTCTCTAATTACAATAATGACATGTACATGTAAACAACAAAAAGAAAAAAGTTAAGTTGACCATTAATAAGCTAAGAAAATCTAGACCCAGACCGCACCCACATACCTACCGAATCCTTATTAATGATAAAATATACATACTTAGCATACTACAAGTAGGTATGTGCCTGACACAGTTCTCAAGAACGGTCATGTCAAATTGTACTGGGATCGATCTATCATGACTGAAAGGACTATAGTTGCCAATAAGCCTGATATAGTGGTGATAGGTCGACTAGAGCGCCCTCAGATCATAGAAACAAGGAGATATGCCATCATAGCAAATTAGTACCGGAACAACTGATGCCACTTTTAGTACATTTTTCGACACAATTACGCGCATAATTAAGCGCTCCTCATGAATAAAAAGATCACCCACGCATTAAACATTCCGCACACCCTCAATCTAACACTGTTAATCGTCACTCAACACTAGAACTAAACTAAAACACTGTATTTATACCATCGATCGTGTTCGGTTCGTCGCCAGCGCGTACGTTTTAATATGAGCAATTTGCTCAATTCAGGCATCAAGCTCGATAGCGCCTTGGCACATCTCCCTTGTTTCCATGATCTGAGAAAGCGCCGTACAGTCATCATCCGCCTAGCCTTTTCCCAAACATGATTGGGGTCGGCTTCCAGTCTAACTGGTTGCGGCTGAATATCGATATTAGAGCGCCGTACACTGATTGTTGATATCACTGTTCCGCATGACGAGAATCTCGTGAAAGCCGAGAAAGATAAACAAATTAAGTATCTTGACTTGGCACGCGAGGTTGTCGACATGTGGGATGTGGACTCAGCAATCATTGTACCGATAGTCGTCACGGCCAATGGCCTGATAGCCAAGAGCCTCGACCTACATCTAAGGAGGCTCTTGTTAGGCAGTCGGATCAAGGACTTGGATACGGAAAGCGGTACTTCTGGATACGGCCCGTATTGTTAGGAGGTTCCTCTCTCTGACCGCCGTAGCTAAGACTGTTCCTTATCCCGGCTGCCGGTCTCCCTACAATTATTTTATATTTTGATTTTTTTTAATAGAAATATTTTAAAATAATATATCAGCAGAATGCATTGCTAAAAGTTAAAATCGGTTAACTATAGGTAGTACAAAGATCATTCTTACGACAGTGACGTCATAATTATAATTTAACTGGGTGATGCACTTTTCATTTCTATGATTTTCACTGAAAAAACAAATGAAAATATTCTCATCGAAAATTACTTCAAGTTAACTTAGAAATGGATCGGCAATTTCGGCAATGTTTCACAAGTCAGGTTGGCCGAGTGGTCTAAGGCGCCAGATTTAAGCTCTGGTTCCCGAGAGGGAGCGTGGGTTCGAACCCCACACCTGACAAACCGAAGTTTCCTTTTTATGGTTTTTTAAAACATTCTTTTTACGTTTTCATACATTTTTTGGATAATTATAAATTGTATTATAATACCACTTAGTACTTAAATTAAGAAAATGTTTTTTAAGGTTTTCTACAAACAAAAAAAAAGAAAAAGAACTAGGTATTCAGTAAAAATCTTGTTGAATGAAGTATTGGTTTTATGAAGATAAATAAATACTTAAATTAAATAGAGTTTATAAAACGCCATCTAGCGGCAATTATATGCAACTTATAACTCCATCAAATGACTCATCATAATTTAATAATTAAGATGTTGACCAATGTCGGCAACAATTAATTTCATTATGTTTCACAATAATTTTAATATCGCTTGTCACATCAAGGGGTCAGCAGAATTCAAGCAAACATGTTACCTTGCCTATAAAATTAAACCACTGATTGATGGAAATTAGTTGTCATACAAAAATTAATGACAAGGATAGTTGTAATTATACAACTATCCTTGTCATTTGTATAACAATGAATGGCGATGACAATTGACATAAAAACTGTTTAATTTAATCATCGTTTATAAGTACGGTATGATAACTATAATTTCCCGAGCCACCGAGTCATATCCCAATGAAGCTGATAAAACAGCACAGAGGTAGTTGGGATGGATAGCTTATATAATATTGTTATATGCGACGATGGTGGCTGACAGGGTATGGCCCGCCTCATGGTAAGCGATTACCATAGCGTATGAAACGCTATTGTAACATCGAGTATCACATGCGAGTTACCGAAGGTTTAAAACGAGGATTCGCTGTGCCGACGGCTAAGGGGACAAGCAGCTCCCCCGCTGTCAATACAGCGCATCCTTAGGAGCTCTGGCGGCCTTACTAGCCACTAACACAACACTACCGAAGAGGCCGAAGAGGAGTGTTATTTGGCTGTGGTATTCTGTAAAGTGCTCCACTTCAGAGAATACCACACCGTCACAATCGGGGTGCTCCAGATTTGGGCGAGAAATCCCGCGTGTCCAATCTTAAATCTTTAAATAGTTTGCCAAAACCCTTGATGATTGCTATGCCATTACCGATGTTTAGTGCTCCTTTGACCTCATAATCTTCATTCACAGTTCCTCCATTTTACGCTAATCTTCTAAATACATTAGAAGGTACTCCTTCGATATTGCAGAATTTATTTTAAAATAGTTTTAAAAATGCAAAGCCGACGTTTGTTACTCAATAACATCGAAACGGCTAAACAGATTTGGATAAAATATAACGCACAGGTAGAAACTTGTGTGGAGACTGCCAACCCGCACTTGGCCAGGGTGGTGGACTATCTGCCGGGGGTGCGGACGAATGCGCAAGCGACTCCCGTGCCCCCGGCGTAAGGTAGTTGGAGGAACACCGGGGTGGTTTTAGTCAGTAAGAGTCTGACAGACCCCCTCGCCCTCCCCAGGGCGGGGGACATCCATGAGGATTTCCAGATCGAAAAAAAAAAAAAAAAAAGGGTGGTGGACTATGACCTAACCTCTCTCCACTAGGCTATCCCAGCAATAATCTAGTTAAACATTTTCTTACCTTCAGTAGCTCTCTGAAGTAGGGACTGCACGCTGATAATACAACTCTATGTGCCTTCAGACTTTTGCCGTCACAGGCGAGTGTGACGTCAACAAAATCCTCGTCATCTCGAAGGTTCTCGAAGGCGCTGGTGATGCTGCTTTGGTAGTTGTTCCAACGCAGACAGAAGTGCTGTGTGTCGACCATTTTGTCGGCTATGGAGTCATGTGTGATGTGATCTGGAATAAGAATGGTGATTAGTGATGAAGAAACATTATGTACAGTCTGCGCCCATATTGTTTCACCCTTCATAGAAATAGTAAGATTCTAAGAAATGTCAGACAATGTGGGGCACTGACTGTACATGGGAACAAGCATAAGCATAATCGGCCTGTAATGTTCCCACGGCTGGGACAGAGGCCTCCTCTCTGTGAGAGGGAGTGGGCCGTAGTCCACCACGCGGGCCCAGTGCGGGTTGGTGGACGTCACATGTCTTCGAATGTTTGGTTCTAGGACATGCCGGTTTCCTTACGATGTTTTCCTTCACCGTTTCACATGGGAACAAGTCTCCCGTAGATTTGCAAGTGATTGGTTAGCAATTATCACAAGTGTAGAGGCGGTAATGCTACTTTCAACCCTTACAGTTGATTTAATGCAACTTATAGGTACCTTAAATCACCTGTAGGTGATTTAAGGTATAACTCCGATACGGCGACAGCTAGTCTTCGATTTTAATTCGATTAACTACGGGACCAACTATGAAAATCACAAAAAAAAATCAACAGTTCCATAATTAAATATCCATATCACTAGACGAAATGTATGGACCACTTGATTTTTTAGGGTTCCGTACCAAAATGGTAAAAAAGGAACCCTTATGGTGCGACTTCGTCTGTCTGTCTGTCAGTCTGTCTGTCTGTCCGTCACACCTGATTATTTCAGCAACTACTTATGCTAGCGACTTGAAATTTGGAACAGTTATAAAGAATGCTTGTTCAACTTTATTGCAAATGAAAATGTCCAAAAATATTTTTATTTTCATTGCAAAAGGGGCCGGAGTGGGGGTCCAAAATTTTAAAGTGGGGTTACTAGGTCAAGTGACATATGATATGAAAGGGCTTGATCACCACGTTTTATGTCTCACAGTTTTCGACATATATTATGATGAAAAATGTCCAAAAAAATACCATTCCCCCCTCTTATCTCCGAAGTTTACGGGGCGGAAAATCTGAAATAATTACAGTTGATAGAAATTGACCCAAATATGGCACCAAAAATAAAACGATGTTCCTAACTAGTACAGTTTTTTCAAAATCATCAAAATTCCTTCACAAACAAACTTAGTTATGCGGTCCGGTTTTTTTCACTTTATACGTCCAAAAATGATACGGAACCCTCGGCGCGCGAGTACGACTCGCACTTGGCCGGTTTTTTTTCTTGTAAGTAGAACATTATGTACCTACGCGCGCTTGAAACTTTGAAGCGCTCTCCTGTAAAAGTTGTCATTTGTAGTTAGGGGATTATACCTAGGGACCGTCGATATGTAACTCGTTTAACCCGTCACCCATTTTAGAAGTCTAGAAAAATCTGATAAAAAATCTACATATCACGTGACCAATTAATAGATATAAATAAGAAAAACTTATAAATAACAAAGTAAGATTACAATAAATAGGTCGAACTTGATAAAAACTTACTCGGATACTAAGTGTCAATCATGTTATTGTTTAATATCTGCCCTATATTTGTGGAATAATTGCAATTACCCTATTGTGAAGATAAATAGTGAGTTATGTGTTCCAGTTAAAAAGTAGTTAATGTGTTTGAAAAAAGAATAATTGTGTAAGGAACCCAGGAACACTGCTTTCAACATGATGGAAAAGATCGTGCGGAAATCGCCCTATCTAAGAATCAAGAATTTGAAAACATGTGACGTCCAACCCGCCCACGTATTAGATAGCAATTGATTTTTTTTCTCATATTTTCCTATAGAAAAATCAACTGTTCCATACATAAAATACCTTTGGTAAGTCGACAAAACTATGGAATAACATTATTTATCACGATTTCAGTACGCTTAGGTTGACCAATTCTATCTCTATTCTACCAAAGGATAGACAAAGTTCTTTCTATCCAAATCGTTAACTCTTCAGCCCGAGCACGCGGCGACCCGTGCTTGGTTTATCAGAATTTTGCCTACTGAAGAATAGAAACATTTCTTCTCTTCATTGTATGCATAAAACGGTATAAACCTTTCTACAATCTGTCACTTTGTCTATTCTTCTATGGACAAAACCCGTTTCTATAGTCGTCATGCTATAAATTTTATTAAGAGTACTAGCTGTTTCCCGCGATTTCACCCCCATTACTCGGCTCCTAAAAGTCATAGCGTGATGTTAAATAGCTTATACTATTCCTCATAAATCTGGCTATCATATACAAACATAATTTTACGATTCCGACTGGTAGTTCCAGAGATTAGCACGTTCAAAAAAACAAACAAACTCTTTAGCTATATCATATTGGTATAGATATGTACATAATGGAGGAATTTAAGGAATGGAAATGTTGTTTAACTCAATAAAGTTCTTCTGATCATGCACGTGATATGCTCGTGCATAATCATCTGGGGAGCGCGAAACCGACTTGTATTCAAAAACAAAAGAACGAATTTAACATCTTTGGAAAAGGTTGAATAACAAAAAAAAAGTTTCAATTCGCCTATTGAAATCTGACCCCTCTCTTTTACCCCACAAAAGTTCCTTGTTCATGTTTGGATGTTGTTTTAATTTTCATAATTATTTGGGCTTCCTTACCGTAACTTTCGAATTTCACAGTTCGCTAAGACAAAAAAATAATTGGGAACTACAATTTAATTTTGTTTGGATTCATATTATTTTGTTTTTCGGGAACGGGACGGTTTACCTGACTTACTTTTTCTTAACTTAGTTTGGGGAAAATACAGTTTTAAGTCGGCATGTCTTTGTTAAACTTATTCTTTTGAGTCGTAATGGTATTTATGTAATCGCAATTGTATTCATAGTTGAAGTTTGAAAAATGGCTTCTAAGTTTATTGTTTAGTAATTAAGTTTTTGTTTTTGATTCATAATAATGATAATACCCACATTTATTTAGTTTTTCTTTAGTAAATTTTGTTAGGTTTCCTATACCGAAAAACCAATGGTTTGAATCACTTATGGTAGATTTTTATAGACAAAATTGATTTTCAAAAACTTCATAACCAAATTTTCCTGCAAAAGCTACTGAAGTATTAGAGAGCCTATACCTTCTTAATTGCTAAAGATACACTAGTCGTAATGTTAAACAATTACAACTGACAATTAATAGAAATCGTTAAGTTACTTGAAAGCGGGAAAAAAACAACCATTCCATACAAAAACATCCATATTACTCGAGAAAATGTATGGAGCATCAAATTTTTTTCGTGGTTGATCATGCACTTACACTTAGTATTAAGTATCAAAGCCCAACTCACGTAAATAAAAATGAGTTCCGATTTAGTTTCGATGTAATCTCAATGTCAGAAATGGTATTCTCTTATCAGTTTGACGTTGTCACTTAGTAGGGGAAAGTCGGTTATATCGTACCAGTTTTCAGTTAGCTTCGGATATTTCGTTTGTAAAGAGACTTACAAATATGAGTGAGTATACATATCAAAGTTTAGTATCTTGGCTATCTTAAACAGAGAAATCAATTTCTTAGGATTCCATTTCCATAGCTAAATTGTAGTTTTCCCGAAGGCCTGCCATTGCGACGATTTAGCCGTCAAGATGCTTAAATTTTTGGCATGATTGCACAAGTATAAGTAGGACCAATTAGCTATTTCAAACAATGATAAGATTTTTTTATTTTTATTTTGTAGGAAATCTAGAAGTGGTACGATTAAAATGGCAGTACAATATAGCCAACTCTCCCCTACGATACTCCCCCCTATGAGGACACTATTAAAATTTGTGACATTTAAGGCATTGAGATTATATCGAAACCAAATCGGAATAATATTTTGAACATTATTATTTACGAGAATTGGGCTTCGGGTAATAATATAACCTTTAGTAAATAAATACAACTTAAACGCAGCATGTATAGGACTTTAACTACAAGTGATGTAAACTTTCCCTCTAGTTCATCGATGCAGAAAAAAGCAAAAACACAACCTTTTTCATTTTCCAAAGGTTGGCTAGGCGTCCTTTGATCATAGTCTTGAAACTACGAAGGCCTTTTTTTTCTTGACCTATTAACCATCATATTATCTGAACGTTGAAACAAATCTCAATAGATGGCGTTACGTGTCGATTTGTTATTGAAGTTTGTGTAAAATTTAGTACTATGTAAAAATAGACTATAAAAATTTTTCATTCTAATTTATAAAATCCTATAAACACAAAAAAGTCATAGCCCGAGGATTGCCCGAGTTACGGCGGTCACGTTTTTTTGTATGAGATGAGGCATATGACATACATAGTATTACATTATCTGTGACAGCGTTTTTCAGACTATCTAAGCGTGCTGGGGTAGTGGGGTTAAAAAAAAAACCGGCCAAGTGCGAGTCGTAATCGCGCACCGAGGGTTCCGTATCATTTTTGGACGTATAAAGTGAAAAAAACCGGACCGCATAACTAAGTTTGTTTGTGAAGGAATTTTGATGATTTTGAAAAAACTGTACTAGTTAGGAACATCGTTTTATTTTTGGTGCAAAATTTGGGTCAATTCCTATCAGCCCTAATTATTTCAGATTTTTCGCTCCGCAAACTTCGGAGATAAGGGGGGGGGGGGGGAATGGTATTTTTTCAGACATTTTTCATCAAATGTCGAAAACTGTGAGACATTAAATAAAATGAAAATATATTTTGAAATGTGCAGATTAGATTAGAATAAGCCCTTTCATATGATATGTCACTTGACCTAGTAACCCCACTTTGAAATTTTGGACCCCCACTCCGGCCCCTTTTGCAATGAAAATAAAAATATTTTTTGACTTTTTTCATTTGCAATAAAGTTAAACAAGTATTCTTTATAACTGTTCCAAATTTCAAGTCGATAGCATAAGTAGTTGCTGATATAACCAGGTGTGACAGACAGACAGACGAAGTCGCACCATAAGGGTTCCTCTTTTACCATTTTGGTACGGAACCCTAAATATAGATACAAGTATAACCCCCCATAAATTTTCGTGTGCATAATAAGAAACAGTTACATAATTCTGCAGTATCGTACATAAACATACAATCTAGCGTCACCGTATTGAATTATACATCCTTATCAGCTGATAACGGGTTAGAAAAACTATGATTAGTGAGGTATTAGGTGCATTATCTCCACGGACGAATGCACGGGGTATGTGCATGATGATAACAATGTTTTTAAATCTTCAAACTTTTCAGTAGTTGGATTAGCAGATATTAGGAGTAAGAAGCAGTGATAGCCTAGTGGTTTAACCATGTGCCTCCCACGGCGAATGGTTCGAGTTCGATGCCGAGGCACGCACCACTGACTTTTAGAAGTCACGTGCGTATTAGAAATTAATTATCACTTGCTTTAACGGTGAAGGAAAACATCGTGAGGAAACCTGCCTGAAAATGCCCTAGAACCGAAAATTCTAAAAAAACATGTGATGTCCACCAATCTGCACTGGGCCCGCGTGGTGGACTACGGCCCACTCTCTCTCACAGACAGAGGAGGCCTGTGTCCCAGTAGTGGGAACATTATAGGCTGGTTATGCTATTATGCAGGAGTAAGAATTTGGAACTGTTTGATAAACCTGAATGTGTGAGCTCAGAATGACATATTATAGAGAGTAATATCAAGACGTAGGGTACAGTGAGGTACTCGCTAAAATCTGGAGCAGCTTAACTGGGGAAGTACCACCGCCTTTTAGAATGCCACAGCCATAACGCCACTCTTCCGTAGTGTTGTGTTAGTACCGGCACTAAAGATGATCACAGATCGCGCATATACATTTTCGGCCCAATAGACAGTTGACACGTAATAGAGAATGGTCCAATTAGACGACGAGCATCGACTAATAAACCAATCGCCTGTAGCCTCGGCGCCCCCCGACTTCTTCATTCCGCCAAAGAGACCGAAAAATCAGCCTTGTGATCAAGACTGGTGCCGGGACTTATACCTGTGGTGAGTGAGGTCGCCAGAGCTCCTGAGGCTGCGCTGTGTTGATAGCGAGGGACCTGCTTGTCCCCTAAAGGGTCGCACTCGCAACGCGTATTATGGGACTCGTAGCGAACTCGTAGCGAACTCGTAGCGAACTCGTAGCGTAGCGATTCGTAGTCGAAACGTTTCGTAGGCTACGATAACCGCTTACCATCAGGCGGGCTGTACGCATGTTTGTCACTGTCGTCGTATAAAACAATAGGGCAGTAAGTATATAGGTATAGTAGTATAAAGGCAGTCATCATCATCATCATCTGCCTAGCCTTTTCCCAAATTATATTGGGGTCGGCATCCAGTCTAACTAGTTTTTGGCTGAATATCAATATTTTACGTGGAGCGACTGCCATCTGACCTCCACAACCCAATTAATGGGTAATACCGGTATTCGAATGTTAGACCAGCTGTCAGACTTTTAAGGCTTCTGACTACCCGTAACGATTGTCCAAGAGTATGACAACCGGGCAGATCGATCGATCAGTGCGATGGGTAGCTCACCGTCCGATCAGGACCAGGCCCGTGCCGAACGGCGCGTACGTGTTCCACGCGCGCCTCAAAGAGATGTCAGCATCAAAGAGGGGGCCCACTAGGGCCCAAGCCTGCCGGGAAAGCGGGATTGTCCGAAAGGGATACCGCTGACCCGGACAAAAGGGCTAAGGAAGGAACATGGGTGGGTTTTAGTCAGTAAGAGTCTGACACTCCCTTCCGCTCCGCCCAGAGCGGGAGGAGTCATTTGATGATTTCCCATCCTCAAAAAAAAAAAAAAAAAAGACCGGCTATCAGACTTTTAGGGCTTCTGACTACCCGTAACGATTGTCAAAGTCCTATGATAACCGGGACCGACTGCTTAGCGTGCTCTCCGAGGCACGGAGGGGTCTCGATGTGTAAAGAACGGTCACCCATCCAAGGACTGACCGCGGCAAGCGCAGCTTAACCTCGCAGATCGATCGATCAGCGCGGCCGTCATTTAGCCACGAGCTCCTCGATAGTAGTATAGTATAAAGGCAGTATTGCCCAGTAATTAGGTTGTTGAAGTCAGACGGCAGTTTCCCCATGTAAAATATTGATATTTTGTCGCATCTAGTTGGGAAATGTTTAAGGAGATGCAGTATAGAGCTCCTTTTAAAAGACTTAGCAGCAAAGTAACCATATCCACTTATGTTTTCAGGAACATGTATTCCAGTTAGAAGATTGTGGGTGCTGGTGAAATTAGAGGCAAGTAACTTTTTTAAAACTTTTTATCTAGGAAAATTCATGAATTATGATACGTTTCAGTTTTTTCTTTAGGAAAATTATAGTTATAATATGCGGTATCTAAAGTAACCCGCGAAATTCTCTTTCGCTTTTTGCAAACTGCAGCTCTGATATTTACTGAATAATAATATTCAAAATCATTGTATGAATTAGAATTTAGAGACGAATTAGAACTTGGAGAGTTTTAAATTATTATCTTACTACTATTATTATAAATGCGAAAGTTTCGATGGATGTTTGTTACTCAATCACGCCAGAACGAATAGCACATAGGGTAAAAAGGCGGACGAAGCCCTGGGCGGCAGCTAGTTATTCTATAAATACATATTCATTACTGTGGCGAATGATATTTTGATCAATATACAATCATGTTAGCTGCAAATTGTAAAAAACTTAAGAAATTTGAAGTTCAAGGCCTATTTTAACGCAAATCGTCATAACCCTTAAACTCTGACCCATTTTCACCTCAATTGACCAAACCTTACCTTTTATCGCCCTATTCGCCCTCTAGTTCTCACTAGCACATTTCTTACATTCAAGCCAACCACTTTATCTTACTGCCACATAACTCTACTCTCACTCTTATCCTCCTACTCATAAGGACTATTTCTCGTTTCACAGCGAGTAAAACTAAAATGGTATGACACGTAAGTTTGAAAACAAATGTTAGACAATAAGAAAGACAGACGTTTTCATATTAGCTGACAATGATAGGTAATCG
This sequence comes from Thalpophila matura, assembly GCA_948465475.1. Taxonomy (NCBI): domain Eukaryota; kingdom Metazoa; phylum Arthropoda; class Insecta; order Lepidoptera; family Noctuidae; genus Thalpophila; species Thalpophila matura. The sequence continues at coordinate 16,768,924 of OX419189.1, read as the reverse complement.
TGTTACCTGTTGGCATGCACTTCAACTGAAAACAAGGCGATTGCCTACTGAATGCTAGATTGTGCATTATAAGTTTTTAAAAAACCGGCCAAGTGCGTGTCGTACTCGTACACCGAGGGTTCCGTATCATTTTTGGACGTATAAAGTGAAAAAAACCGGACCGCATAAGTAAGTTTGTTTGTGAAGGAATTTTGATGATTGTGTAAAAACTGTACTAGTTAGGAACATCGTTTTATTTTTGGTGCAATATTTGGGTCAATTCCTATCAGCTCTAATTACTTCAGATTTTTCGCTCCGCCAACTTCGGAGATAAGGGGGGGGAAATGGTATTTTTTCAGTAATTTTTCATCATATGTCGAAAACTGTGAGACATAAAATAAAATGAAAATATATTTTGAAATGTGCAAATGAAGCTCTTTCATACGATATGCCATTTGACCTAGTAACCCCACTTTAAAATTTCGGACCCCCACTCCGGCCCCATTTGCAATGAAAATAAAAATATATTTTTACTTTTTTGATTTGCAATAAAGTTGGGCAAGCATTCTTTATAACTGTTTCAAGTTGATAGCATTAGTAGTTGCTGAAATAAGCATGTGTGACAGACAGACAGACAGACGAAGTCGCACCATAAAGGTTCCTTTTTTACCATTTTGGTACGGAACCCTAAAAATTGACCTTATGTGACACGCCCCTGGCGCACTCAAATTGTAAAAATGGACTATAATAGTAGGTACAACTAATAAGTTCTTAAAATCAACCTTTGACATTTCATGATAATTATACCTAAATCAGCGATTTTCAACCTTTTTTGGCGACGCTGCCCTTTTGAAACACTGAATATTTTACGAAACTCCGCAATAAAAAGACATGGCGGAAAATAGTCTAATTAAGTAATTTTAATATTGATGCGACAGTATTTCCGTAAACTATTATTACCTATTATAAATGTTTACCCTATTGTATGTCCTATTTTGATAAAATCCGGATAAACGGATTGTAAAAAGTCAACATGGCGGAGAATAGCCTAATGTAATGTTGATGTTGTTATTGCGACACTATTTCCGTAAACTATTTATTGTTCGATATGATTTTATATTTTCCTTAAACTATAAATAAAAATAAAAACATAATTAATCATCAAAATATTCGTCCGCATCGCTGTCAACGGGTAACGTGCCCAGAAGGCTGGCTGCATTGCCACGCTGAATGGCAATGCTGATTCTTTGACTGAAAAACAGGCCAGCCCTTTGGTCACGTGAAGAGTCGACTGACGACTAGCCTTTTGGAAATGTCACGGAAAAGAAGCCGAGCACTCGGACCCCAGTGTTTGAACCCCAAATATAATAATATAGTTTTCCTTAAACTATAGTCGCGATACGAAAATGATGAATTCACTTGCACCTCAATCAGTGGCCTGATCACAAGATATTTCGACGTATGGTATTGTAAATATGAGCATTATTTGAATTTAGATAAAATATACGTTTGCTACACAATATTTATATAAATTAAATATTTTCATTTCTCTGTATTTTTAAAAATGTGAAAATCGTATAAAAAAATATCAAAATGTTCTAGGACTGTTGTATTTTAGATTCAAATTATGCTTACATTCACGATACCATACGTCAAAATAACTCGTGATCGGCTCATGGAAGCCATCTTTAAATCAGTTTGCAAAATGGTCAGTCCGTAACGGAGTCTATCTAGTTTCTTTACAAACTAATACATTATACCTATATACTAAGTGTCAAATAGAATGGTTAAACAAAAAACTATTTTGAATATATGACAAGAAGATAAATGGCGTTTTTGAATGAGACAAAACGGTTGTATTGAAAAACAGCCGTTTTGGTTTTAGGGTCCAAGTTAGGAGATATAGCGAGTTTGGTAGCTTGTTTAATGTAGGGCGCGAAATTATTTGGCTTTTTCTCACTCTTTCTCGTTAAAAGCATTACTAGGTACCTATGCTACTTCTCATGCTACTTTGTACGCGCAATATGCAATATGCTTAAAAAGGGGTACAAAGTTTTCTCTTCAAGCATTATTATACTGGGTGGCAGATTCGACAGTGGAAATACACACATCAAAAGTATCTAGGGATCAACATATATTTTTGCAATAACTTTTCTCCTGATTGATATTAATTAAAATTTTCTTTAAGGATTCATCAAATAAAGTGTTTTCGTTTGTCACAGTAACGATAAACCAAGTCACCTTTGCATTAATAAAGAAATTTGCCATTTTCCTAATAAAGGGATTTTTGACATTTGAACCACTAACATTAAAGTTCGAAAAAAATACTGAAATAACAGTTTTCTTTAAAATTTTATTGGGTAACTTAAACAATTAATAATCCGTGTTTCTACCGCGAACACTAACACCACAAGAACATCGGTTTGGCATACTCAAAATGAGTTCATCCAAATCACGCTGTGGAATGGCCGCCCATGTTCGTTGCAACAACAAAAAAAGGTCTTCTTGCGACTGGATACCCTCCATATTCGGCAGAGCTCTTCTCTGTAGCATATCCCATGCATGCTCAATCGGGTTCAAGTCTGGCGACTGAGCAGGCCAGGGCAGGACATTGATGTTAGCTGCGGCGAGAGTCTGTCTTAAAACTCTTGCGGTGTGCGGTCGTGCATTATCATGCATTAACTGAAATAAGGGACCGATTTGCACTTGTAGAGGAACGATGACGTCTGATACAATCGTCTCAGCATAAATTTGAGCGTTGAGGTTGCCTCTGATCCAAATCAACTCAGTTCTTCCGCCGATCCAAATACCCGCCCATACCATGATGGTTCCACCACTATAAGGATGGACTTCCTGGCAGGATTTTAATCGCTGTTGGCGTCCAGGGGTTCTCCAGTGTCGTATACGTCTTGTATCCGGTCTCATACCAAAACGAGACTCATCAGAAAAGCACACGAAACGCCATTGTTCTTCTGCCCAATTTCTGTGTTCAAGAGCCCATTGATATCGAATCCTACGATTGTGCATTGCTATAGGTGGTACCCGTAGCGGTCTTCGGGAATGAAGGTTCACTTCATGCAAGCGGTTTCTGACTGTTTGGTCGCTAATTAAGTTCCCTGAAGAGTGATGAAGCCTCACGGCTAACATCATGGCGGTTATTGTTGGAGCTCTTCGAGTTAAGATTTGAATGTATCGGTCTTGTCTCCGTGTGGTGCAGCGATACCGTCCTCCATGGCGCTCAGCCACGGTACCAGTGCTTCGGTAACGTGTCCAAAGTCGACTGATAACACTCTGACTTGTATTCAGAGCTAAAGCTACAGTACGTTGCCGGGAACCAGCTTCTATCATTCCCACGGCTCTGAGCATTTCTTCCCTGCTTAAATGACGTCGCCGCTCCATAATAACGTTGGTTTTAATCAGTAGTAGGGAAACAGTAGCACTAATAATGTCTTCAAAGCGTTGTATGTTTTTATAGGGAAAATATTGACAGCTTATTTTCATCTTTTACTCGAATTTGATTGAGAGTTCCTGATTCAAATTATGAAATGCACCAAAAAGGATCCATATAAATTTATAAAATCATAAATTTATTACAAAGCCACATCTCAATCTCAAGAAATCCGCATAAAAATGCTTGATCCCTAGACACTTTTGATGTGTGTATTTAAAGTGGTCATTGTACTCATCATTATGAATAACTTTTACTATGGGACCAACGCTGAAATCTCGAAAAAAAATCAGCTGTTTCATATATTTTGTTGAGTTATGTGAACATAAATGTATGGAACAGCTGATTTTTTTTCGCGATTTCAGGGCTGGTCTCATAGTAAAAGTTGTTCATAATGTTGAGTACAATGACCCTTTTAAATATTTCCACTGTCTAACCGGCTACCCTGTATAAATTGTCTAAAAGCAACGTGTTTGGGATGTCAGAGAAAGATAACGCTGTGCTATCTGTAACTTTTCTTTTGGTTTAAGGAAAACAAAGTTTTTCTATGTTAGAAATCATAAACACAATAATGCATGCTAATTGCACTTGTCAATAAGTTTAATCTACTTTGAATAACGGTTAATCATAAATCTTTAGTTAATGGACCCGTTTATTTCTAGATTTTGGCCGATAAATGATAAATAAATAGAAGGATATGCATTTTATCATGTTTTAGCATATATCTATTTCCTAGTTGCATATAATATTAATTAGTTTAACATAATAAATGTATATTTATAATTTTTAACATGTTAAAGCCATGTTACGCTTATCTTATTGTTATTAACTTATCATCATTATAAAATCTTTTAAATATTTAATAGTTTAACATAATACAATATACTGTTCGGTTGAAAGATAATCTAAAATGATAAGATATTTCATTCATGCATTTTATAATTTTTAGCTATTGCTAAGGAAAATATGATTAAACTAGCACTTTGCCCGCGTGACATACATGTAGCGCCATGTCCTAAAGCAATTGTGACCATCGAAAGTTATCTTTCTTTCCCTTACGAACAGTACTTTTTCCGGATGAAAAGTACCCTATGCCTTTTTCTGTACTCTTGACAACATAATTATAATTATGTAAAACAAAATTCATGATGTTCGGTTCAGCGATTTCTGCGTGAAAAGGTAACAAACAAACTTGCCTTCGCATTTATAATAATAGTTATTATAAATGCGAAGGCATATAATATATATTTAATCAAGTTACAATAAAATAATCAAATATTTAAAATAGTAAAAATAACGCACAAAGTTACAAAGAATGGTCCGTCCATTTCTTATCCCTCCAAAAGCTTGTAACTTAGACCACATCCTAGGGTCCGTGGGCCGTCACATTGAGGTATTTCCAAAGAATCTTATGTGGTGGTTATGTTACACTATTGGGTATATTGTAACACTAGTGTGAATGGATCACTTAGGGACTATTATGTGAATTATAATATAAAGGATTAAGGGTCCAACGATGTATTAGAAACCGTTCTATGTTGAGAATATCAGTTAAAAATTATAGTGGACAAATTCGAGTGTTTCAACAGTCGCTATACTTACGACATTTTTTTAATGATTTAATAGGTCAAAGCATTTTAATTTGTTTTTTTTTTTATTTTATACTTGCACTTTGCCCGCGACTTCGTCCGCGTAACCTATAGGAAAAGTGCGTTATTTCGGGATAAAAAGTAGCTTATAACACTCAGGAATAATATAGCTTCCTATTAGTGAAATAATTTACAGAATCGAATTTAGTATAGGCATAATTTAGTATAGGCATAAGAGTATACAGGGACCAAACCTGAAATCGCGAAAAAAAATCAGCTGTTCCATACATTTTGTTGACTTATGTGAACATAAATGTATGGAACAGCTGATATTTTTTCGCGATTTCAGTTTTGGTCCCATAGTAAAAGTTGTTCATAATGATGAGTACAATGACCTCTTAAAATATTACCACTGTCTAAACTGCCACCCTGTATAACAGAAGTAGGTAACTTGATTAATTATGAAAGTAAATGTCAGCAGATGCAGAATCTAGAACATAATATAGGTTTTTAGATTATAAGTATAATATAATTGTACTCGATGATTACATTTTCAGTACCTACCTACTAATATTGCAGCAAAGAAAGAAAAAGTTTTTTTGGAAGTATACATATAACCTTATTCTGATATAGATAATTATTTAATATTGAAGTATTTATAAAATTTATTTTTTTAAATAAAATAACAAGTCAGAAACCCACTCGACCTATTTCCGTAAAAAAAATTTCTCGGAAAAGTTTCGGCGTCAGATATAATTCCGGTTACAAAAAGTAATCAAACATTTATTATGCGAATTAGACAAAAATTGTGTACAGTGTCGCAACGGCACAATAGTCCACTGTTATCAATGTATTTTTTTAGCAAATTTAGCGTTTTATCGGAGACCTAGGCGACGTGATATCTTATCACTTAGTTTAGGCTTCAACCGTTAGGTACTAGCGTTGTAAAATATAATAACATGTACAATTGGAGCAGCTTTTTGGATATTTAATTCAGCCCGCGGCTTCGCCCGCGTTTTTGGGATAAAAAGTAGCCTATGTTTACATCCTAATGTACCTAAAACATCCTCACAAACTTTCACGTTTATAATATTAATAAGAAATAAGATGTTATCTCTGGCTTTGAGAATTGAGAATTTGAAAATTAAATATGTAGGTACTTTATGTAGGTACCTAATTATTTATTTTTCAGTATTTTTTAAAGTGTGCAAATTGTATTTTTTTCTGGGACTGTTGTATTTTAGATTCAAAATTCGCTTACGTTTACGATACCATCATCATCCGCCTTGCCTTTTCCCAAACATGATTGGGGTCGGCTTCCAGTCTAACTGATTGCGGCTGAATATCAATATTTTACATGAAGCGACTGCCATCTGACCTCCACAACCCAATTATTCGGGAATACCGGTATTCAAATGTTAGACCAGTTGTCAGACTTTTGGGCTCCTGAAGTCCTAACTACCCGTAACGACTGTCAAAGATATTCCTATGACAACCGGGACCGACTGTTTAACGTGCTCTCCGAGGCACGGAGGGGTCTCGATGTGTAAAGAACGGTCACCCATCCAAGGAGTGACCGCGGCAAGCGCAGCTTAACCTCGAAGATCGATAGATCAGCGCGGCTATCACTTAGTTAAGAGCCCCTCTTACGTTTCGAGCTTACATTTACGATACCATACGTCAAAATTATTCGTGACTAGACTTTTGCCCGCGACTCCGTCCGCATGGACTACAATGATGACCAGTTTAAATGACCTCCGTAGTGTAGGTTGGCTAGTACTACCAAGAGGTCAAGCTGCATCTATGTTTTTTTCAGCGGAATCAGATAAAACGTAGCTTAGATTTTAAGTTGGACCCCAAGCTATCGAACTGGGAAAACCACATCAAAATCCGTTCAGTAGTTTTTGCGTGATGCGCGCACAAACCGACAAACAGATAAACAGACAAAAATAAAAAAAAAATAACTTTTTGGGTATGGTTACGTACCAGTACCCTATCCCTATTATTTTTTCTAGAATATCTTCAATGTACAGACACGGCCTTTTTACAATTTTATAATACTACCTATAGATTATGATTGCATTTGCAGTGTCAGTTCCTTCCTCAATGACTACCCTTTTTTTTTTTTTTGAGGATGGGAAATCATCAAATGACCCCTCCCACTCTGGGCGGAGCGGAAGGGAGTGTCAGACTCTTACTGACTAAAACCCACCCGTGTTCCCTTCTTAACCCTTTCGTCCGGGTCAGCGGTATCCCTTCCGGACAATCCCGCTTTCCCGGCAGTCAATGACTACCCTGTTTTCTATGTTTTTCAAAGTAAGTAAATTAAGCTATGAGTTTTAAAAAAAAAAAAAACATTGTCCCCACCCACATTAGGATTTCTCCTGTGTCATGGGTGCGTTTTCAAACACTTTCACATCCGCAAACACTCAGAGCCGAAAAATGATGAAATACTAATAAATTCAAATAGGTAAAACTGTACCGGAAAACAGACACGAAGCATGTAATTAACGATATAACAATATATCAATTAAACACCTACCTGTATTCTAAAACAAACATTTTCAAAATTTACTTTTTCTCAAGGTCTGACATTGTGGTTACGAATCTAACAGCCTCTTGTTTAATTAGGTGTTGGTAATGCGAACCATCTGTGCAATTTGGGATCAGCCTTCGAATTGTTTTTAAATTTTTAGAAATTAATATCTTATTTGAATAAGCATAATAGCATAACATAATCGGCCTATAATGTTCCCACTGCTGGGACACAGGCCTCCTCTGTGAGAGGGAGTGGGCCGTAGTCCACCACGCGGGCCAAGTGCGGGTTGGTGGACGTCACATATTTTTAAAATTTTTGGTTCTAGGACATGCCGGTTTCTTCACGATGTTTTCTTTCACCGTTATAGGAAGTGATAATTAATTTCTAATACGCATATGACTTTGAAAAGTCAGCGGTGCGTGCCTCGGAATCGAACTTGAACCATTCGCCGTGGGAGGCACATTGTTAAACGCTCAGATCATAGAAACAAGGAGATATGCCATCATAGCAAATTAGTACGGGAACAACTGATGCCAGTTTTAGTACATTTTTCGACACAATTACACGCATAATTAAGCGCTCCTTATGAATAAAAAGATCTCCCACGCATTGAACCTTCCGCACACCCTCAATCTAACACTGTTAATCGTCACTCAACACTAGCACTAAACTAAAACACTGTATTTATACCATCGATCGTGTTCGGTTCGTCGCCAGCGCGTACTTTTTTAATATGAGCAATTTGCTCAAGATCAGGCATCAAGCTCGATAGCGCCTTGGCACATCTCCTTGTTTCTATGATCTGAGGTTAAACCACTAGGCTATCACTGCTGCAGGAGAGCGCTTCAAAGATTCAAACGCGCGTACTTAATGTTCTACAAGAGAATTTTTGTGTGCGGTTTTATTATTCAATTGGCCAACTGAGAATTATTGTTATTAAACTAAACGATAGTTTAGGTTTTAGGTCTGAAGGCCACGAAATCAAAAAACACAAATTACGTATCTACCACTTAGGGGATTGTACGTAGGCACCGTCGATATATTGGCGCGGTATGTTGGCCATGATACCCGCTAGATGGCAGTAATAGGCTTTACAAATGTTTAGGCATCATAGATAAGTAGGTAAATTATTTTGAATCACAGATATACACTTCAGTTTTATAGGTAGGTAAATATATTGGTAAAGATTGCATCAATAAGCTTTACAACGCATATTTCATAGTGTTTTTGAAAGACATTTCTTCGCGGGTATTCTCGCTAATTTCTTGTTCGGCACGATTCTCATTAATAGACATTTAAATAAATTGCATTTGTATTTTTGTCACAGTCTATAACATTATACTTACCGAATACAGATAAGAAACATGCGTTATAGGTGAACGCATAACAAATATAAAAGATACCCATTCACCGTTATCTTGAGTGCAAAAAGTCTAAATTTTTATCCTATCTAGCTTATTGGCATGCTATCATTTGACCTGTATTTATCTCAAATCGCTTTAATTAACAATATCAGAAATATTTTATATTGAATTATATTTTCAAATGTATAATCTTGTTCGGTTTTGGGGGTACTTAGAGGTCCTTTTTGTACCTACTTCGTATATTTGAACAAGTTGATTGTGTGTGAGAGATAAAGAGGTTTGAAAACGGATGACTACTGTATGGTTTAATCGACAGATTCTGACGTATGAGTGTGAAACTGTTTCACACAACATTATTGTGATCTTTTTGAAGTCAGTTTTTAGTTTTCTTATAAAGATTTTTTATTTTTCTATTTTTGACTTATCTCACTTTTTACGAGTTTCTTGTAATGTGTACCTACTTATTATTGATAAAGTCTACCGTAGTCCGTAGGTACAGGTACCTAACATTTTACGTAAGCGAGTTGGTGATTAATCAGAGATAATCAAAGATCCCAGCAATTTTTTTAAATACAATGCAACACTAACCTTATATATAGTAGATGTCCTCTTAGTTTGTTTGCGTAAACCTGAAACAAATAAAATATAATTTAGTAATGGGTAGAGGACACGACTTTACTTATCACCGTTCTGCACATTGTATACCTAATTTACCAAATAAATTATTAGTCATGTTTTGCTAATAATATAAAATAGTAATGATAGAATATATTTCGTGAGAGGGGATGGCAGTCTTCACACACCGTCAGACTGTGTGTCAGACAGAATTTTGTGGAGAACTCTCAGGCATGCAGGTTTCCTCACGATGTTTTCCTTCACCGTTAAAGCAAGTGATAATTTGTTTCTAATCCGTACATAAACTCGAAAAGAGTCAGCGGTGCGTGCCTCGGGATCGAACTCAAACCATTCGCCGTGGGGGGCACATGGTTAAACCACTAGACTATCGCTGCAGTTTAACTTGATGGTATATATTTTGTTTACCAAAATCTTTAGGTATAGCTTTCAGATGTTATGTTTTATGACCGTTGTAATAAACAGTTTTTTGGCAATTAATAATCACCGGGTTTAGCATAAAGATTGACGATTGTATAAAACTTGTAACGTAGTATGTTTCAAGATAATTTGTAGGTACAGATCTATGATTTCAATCAGTTGGTACTAAAATCCCATAATTATTGACTTGAAAAGCTTGACTTTGATATCAAGAGCTTCTATGAATAGAATTAGAAGTTTATCCTTACACGTGTAACAACTGAAAAAACCATCAAACGTGCCATACCTAATAATAAGCCATAGCTATAGGACCAAGAACTCTGCTGATCTCACAAGACGGAATCATGAATCCCACTCATATATTTGACCTACATTTTCTGTACCCATGTTTTGCGGATAAAACGCGGAGCTCAAATATAACATACTAACTAAAGCCTTCATTCATAACAAACACATATAAACATGTCCAACACATACTCACACATAGAACATACACGCGTGATTGGTCCACTTTCACTTTCGCTACAAGCCTACATAGTTTGAATACCTCGTGACGCCGCCCGATTGGTCGTTTCAACTTTGACCTTCCACGCTATTGGTTGAAAATTCTCATATGTAAGGATTATATACGGAAGTGATGTGGAGTTATGTACGTTTGTGCCCGTAAAACCTTATTGTTTAGGTATTTTAAGGCTTGTGTTTGTTTTAATGGGATGACTTATCCGATGTGGGGGTTTCGTCCGGATTAGAGAGGGTTAATTGCTACGTTTTCTTGTGCATATATAGTGTCATTATATACGTCAACTATACTATAATTAAAATTAAGAACACCAACTTAATTGTATAGTATATACGGATAAGTTACACCAATTTAATTGAGTTTGAACTTGTCGTTTCAAATTCCTAAGAATCGTCTATTGTCTTAAAGACATGAGAGATTTCTAAGAAGCTTAATGAATACAATAGAATATAATACGTATCTACACATCGTATTTCTTGAAAATATTATAGGTAGCTAGTGGTCGAAATTCGTCAATTTCTGCACTCCTCCATATAAACTTCAACTATTTATGCCAAATCTCATTTCTCCGTGCGCGCAATATACTTTAAAAGGGGTACATAGTTTTTACGTAGGTATTAATATATAGATAAAAGCGACAAGTAAAAAAAACATAGGAACCGTATGAAACTGAAAAGATTTGTCTAAGGGTGGGTTGCTTCAAACCATCTGTATTCGTAAGTCAGTACGTAATCGTTAAGTCAGTATGAAATTGTCGTACAAGCCGCCATATTTGACGGTTACGGATACGTAACTGTAAGTTGAAACAACATGGCCTAAGAGGTGTAAAACTTTAGTACTTAACTCATAATACAGTCCTGAAGGTTATTAGTGTTTTATCTATAACCCTATGTAAGTATCTCTGTTTATCTCTTTCAAAGCTTATGCTTGATAATATGTATGTAAAAAACTACATTACGTGAGTACAGACTCAGTCATTATCTATTATTACAAAGACTTATTCAGAGTTGAGTTGAGTTGAGTTATGTTTTTTTCATACTCCTTAGTTCGGGGTCAACTGATAAACATTAGGAGTTAACTAGTTGCTGTACTCTGGGTTTGCTTGTTTTATTTTGTGTGACGTCATATGACTCTAGATAGTGTGGGGTAGCTGCTAATACAATTTTTTAATTTTAAATTTTTTTTAATCTTGCACATTTATAGATAGGTACAGGTAATTCAGAACGCGTGTCTAGGCCATAGAAATAAAGAATCGAACTAGCGCAGAGAGCTTCCCAATTGCGCCATAATTATAGTCTTAAAGTACCTATCGATATTATGCAACGGCAGATCTTTGCATAGTTGTATTGTTTGTAATCGGTATTTATTTCTAATCGGTATCGAAACTCCTCAAAGTATCTAATACTAATTGATAAAAATGTTCTTTTACCGGGGTTTTTGCACCCTGCATAATTTATTTTTTATTTTTTTTATATAGGTTAAATTAATAAAATATTCATTTAAGTGGCACATCCCTATTTGTTATGCGATCATAGTCCCGTTCGCGTCGACCTTAAGGTCAAAAAACTCTTAGGAAACAGCATAAGGAAGAGTGAACTCTTTATCTCAGGTTTATATAATAATAATAGTACTATTATATTATTATTATAACATTTATTATTTCCATGATAAACTGTAAGGAAAGTAAGACTTTGTGTCATTGACCAGGTGATGAATAAAATCAGGATTTAACCAACGTTGTGAAGTGGTCGCGATAAATTGACGGTCCCTACGTACAATCCCTTAACTACAAATGACAAATTTTACAAGAAAGCGCTTCAACGATTCAAACGCGCGTACATAATGTTCTACAACAGAAATTTTGTGTGTGATTTTAATGTTCAATTGGCCAACTTATAATTATTTTTATTAAAATAAATTATAGTTTAAGGTTCCCTGAAGCCCACGAAAACAAAAAACACAAATCACGTATCTACCACATAGGGGATTGTGCGTAGCGACCGTCGAAATTATCTTATAGAATACCACAGCCAAATAAGTAATGGAGAAGGCTGTTTTACATTTCATAAAGAAAATCCCATTTCATACTGTCTGCGAAACTATCAAGATAGTATTATCCGGCAAATGCGCCTACGCACTTCAAATAAATTTAAAATATTTACTGTCGATTTCTTTGTAATTTAAGCACCTGATGCGTAGATAAAAATAAGCTAAAATTCACCACCATGGGCCACTGTGTACGCATTTACAGCCAATACAATACATACACGTAGATACCTAGTGTTCTAGTATTGTACTACATGTTTAATTAGTTTTTTATTTTTCCCTTTTTAGTTCTTTATCCCGTGTTAGATTACTTTCACGAATTCGTTCAACAGTAAATCTTCTACGGCGTGTGTACATTTATGCATATAACTTTGTACATAGGAATGATTACATAATGTATTATATACTAAAACCTTCCTGAAAGTATGTAGATTACGTTAGTGAAAACCCCATCCAAATCGAATCAGTAGTTTTTGAGAAAATCGCGCACATACAAACATACATACATACATACGGGACGAATACAGAACCTTCTTTTTTGAAGTCGGTTAAAAATAACAAACAAGATTACAATTGCATATTTGTCTGTTTTATCTTATCTTGCAACTCATTCTTCTAATAAAGTGGACAGAACTTGAAACTACTTTGATTTTTAGATGCACTACAAATTCTAGTTTTTTTTTTTTTCACAAAATATTGTGCACCAAACATGGTAGTTTTTGTTATGATTAAGTAGGAACAACACCCCCTGTTTCATGGATACTTTAAAATCGTATAAAGTACAGACACACTACCTACTGTTTTCGAAAATTTATAGCTCATACCTGGAATTAATATTAGCTAGTCAGAAAGTTGGTAGTGGGGTTGAAAGCTCTTCGAAGCTGTTAAAATGCGCTTTTTTTTGTACAACGATAGCAATGGCAAATATGAGTACGGCCTGTCTGATTGTAATCGGTTTTTGTAGCCTACAAAACGCTTGCAACACTGAGCATAACATGCGCGATGAAATGAGGATTCGCTGTGCCGATAGCTTAGGAGACAAGTAGGTCCCCCGCTGTCAACACAGCGCATCCTCAGGAGCTCTGGCGACCTTACTCACCACAGGAACACAGCGCTGCCAATGAATAGCATTTAGCTGTGGTATTGCTGTGACTGTGGTATTCTTTAAGGTACTTCCCAGTCCGGCTGGTCCAGTTTTGACCGAAATATCCCGCAGTCCCCTACGTCTCTTTAACTTTCTATTAAGCGTGGTGTTTAGAACAGTATCCTTAACATCTCCAGTCTGTGATCCCCAAAGACTCGAATTATGTTCTACGATTTTATTACTTTACGGTCATAAAATATTGTTCGTATAAAAAAATTGTCTATGGTAATATACAAATATATACCTAAGCCAGGTATTAAAACGTTAGGTTTGTGATAAGGACTGCATCGAGCGTTAGGGATGCACTACGTTGTTGTTTTTGTCGATAGTCTTTAGTGTCGATGTTTTAATGTTATTTTTAAATTGACCTAGATACGATTTGTTCTTTGTAAATACGAGCATATATCTTTTATGAAAATGAAATGTACCGAGATCTCTCAAGTTACGATATTTTTATGTGGTTAAAATGAAACAAAAAAACTTTCTGTTTTTACAGAGAAATTCTTTGTGTAAAACTTTCTTTTAAAATATTTCATGTTTACACTACCACATTGTTACTATTACAGAGCCGGAAAGTAATTAAAATCTGTAGTAAAAATAAAAAAAGTAGATATTGCTAAAAATAAAATGTTGCAAAATTTATTATGTCACAGTTCAAAGTTCGATTTATCGACAAAAAAAATCGCATTCTCATAGTCACATCCCTAAAACCTAGGGCTGGGCTAGTTATCGTTGCAAGAGATTGCAAATTTGATATATCGGATGATAAGGTGTGCCGAATAATTCTAGATTACGTGTCAAACAGCATATACTAGTTTTTTTTTTCAAATGTTATCAGCCAAATGACTAGGCTTTGGGTTTTGGATTTCATGTTAGTTCGATTTTATCGATTGCTAGTTTAATGAAAAATGTGCAGTAGAAAGGGGGATAATTTGATATTTCTATCTGAACTTGGATCCCTCAATGAACTATCATAGTTCTTGTATCATCATCATCATCTGCTAACTTCAGTGATGATAGTACTGCTAAGTAAAGACTTTTGGAACGACTTTCCATTGCCGTTCCCAATAACCGATCTATCGACTCTTTTCCTTAGAAGAGATAGATTTTTGACATAAGCTCTATAGAAGTAATGCCATGGCCTTAACGTGGCCTGCGGTAGGAGTTGACTGGTAGAAATCGTCACGTTAGGAAAAAGCGTTATATCCCCTCTATGTGACTTTCTCTTTCTCTGTTTTTTTATCTATACTAATATTATAAAGCTGAAGAGTTTGTTTGTTTATTTGAACGCGCTAATCTCTCGAACTACCAGTCGGATTTGTTTTGTTTTTGTATATGATAGCTAAATTCATGGGGAATAGTACCTACAGGCTTTTATTTAACATCGCGCTACGACCCTTAGGAGCCGAGCAAGAGGGTGAAATCGCGGGGAACAGGTAGTTATATACAGGATAAAATTAAAACCAGTGCGGATATTTTAGGAGGTAACAGTACTCATGAATATGATCAACTTTTATTATGGGACCAACACTGAAATATGAAAAAAAAATCAGCTGTTCCCTACAAAAATGCACTACAACACGATCAAAATGTATGGAACAGCTGATATTTCTTTTCATATTTCAGTGTCAGTCCCATAATAAAAGTTGATCATATTCATGAGTACTTTCACCTCCTAAAATATCCGCACTGGTTTTAATTTTCCCTGTATACGCGGCGTAACTTCCTTACGGGGGTCCCCCGACCGCAAACATTTTACTATGTTGCTATCTTGAGCGATACCCAGATTGTAGATCCCGTAACTAACTTTGTTCTAGGAACCAATCTTTTAACAATATTATTCTCAACTTAGAATTTATCGATAGCAAAATTATATTTTTAAGACTTCACCTCTAAATTTTTTTTCTTATTTTAACAGGGTAATCACTTTGTTACGCAAAAAAACAGAATATTAAATAAAATACATTTTTTTTTCATGATGCCAACAGTTTAGGGGAGATAAGCAGCCCGCTTAGTATGTCCAATTCTATCTCTATACTACCAAAGAATAGACAAAGTTCTTTCTATCCCAATCCTTATATATTCTGCCCGAGCACGCGGTGACCCGTGCTTGGCTTATCAGAATGTTGTCTACATAAGAATAGAAACGTTTCTTCTTTCATTGTATGCATAAAACGGTAGAAATCTTTCTACAATCACTTTGTTTATTCTTCTGTAGACAAAACCCGTGTCTATCGTGGTCATGCCAGGCCGCAGGTTCTCCGCTGTCAACACAGTAAATCCTCAGGAGCTCTGGCGACCAATGTAACTTAGAAATAACTACTAGTACTAATATCTCGTAGTTTAATCTGCCCACCCCACTTAGCACGACAGCGTCGCAATAATTAATTACAAGCCGTGTTTACTTGTAACTGACGCCTAGATATGTGCTGTTTGTCTTGTTCATCCGGATGCGCACGCGCATACGCTAACGCAATTTATTTGTCAACAATGTGATAGAACTTTACACTCCCTTTCGGGATAGACTGAGTTTAAAGGTTACTTTATAATTACTATATAGCTATTTTTTTACCAGCTTTAAAAAAATATTTAATATTGCATATTGCGTTGTTAAAGTTTCAAGTAGGTTGGTCATCAGCATCCTAATTACGTAACTCAATTTCTATCGCAATGGCTTTAATTTTGACAGTTCAACAACATCCATTGCGGCGTTGAGATAGTTATCAAACATACGGCGTAACGAATGTCAAAATCAATGCCATGGTGATAGCAATTGAGTTACGCAATTGTGGTGCGGGAAGTTGGTTTAAAATAGATTGCAAAATTTGTACCGAACAGACACACAAGCAAACAGACAGACGGAAGCTAGTTATTTATATATATATATATTTTTTATTATTGTACTAGTTTCCCCTCTTGCATAATCGGCCTATAATGTTCCCACTGCTGGGACACAGGCCTCCTCTGTGAGAAGGAGTGGGCCGTAGTCCACCACGCGGGCCCAGTGCGGGTTGGTGGACGTCACATGTCTTCGAATTTTTGGTTCTAGGACATGCCGGTTTCCTCACGATGTTTTCCTTCACCGTTAAAACAAGTGATAATTAATTTCTAATACGCACATGACTTCGAAAAGTCAGCGGTGCGTGCCTCGGGATCGAACTCGAACCATTCGCCGTGGGAGGCACAATCATGGTTAATCCACTAGGTTATCACTGCTTTTTAGGCTATCACTGCTTTTTAGGCTACAGACGGAAGCTAGTTATTTATATATTTTTTTTTATTGTACTAGTTTCCCCTCACGTTTTGTCATTGGTAAATACTGAAATGCCCTATTTCTTGTTGGGCCCCTATAGTCAAGGCTGAGAAACCTAAACAGCTGACGTCTAAAGATACATTGTACAAAGAAGATCCGCTTTGAATGGATCAAAGTGCTGACATTATAGTCCAATTCTTAAAACAATATGCAGTTAAATTCCTTAACTGTGGTTTGCGCAATATTCTTGTTAAACTTAACTAATACGGTTACTAAGAACTTTGGTTAGATTGACACGTTTGTTTTCGATTGTTTTGATGTTAGAGTTACTTAGATAGGGTTAGTGAAGTTGTTACAGTAATTTGTTTTTAACCGATTTCGAAAAGGAGGTTGTCAATTCGACTGTATTTTGTCGTTTTTTAACCGACTTCTAAAACGGAGGGGGGTCTGCATTCGGTTTTTTATGTTGGTATGTTTGTTACACTATGTGTTCGCTGTATGAACCCATTTTAAGTAATGTTTTTTTTTTATTTAGTAGAGTAGACTTTCACAGCCGTCCCATAAGAATTTTATTAACTTCGGTTGAGTTGTTTTTAACTAGCCTCAATAAACTACAAATACTATAAAAAATGTAACAAAAATTACACTTGTGTTTCATATGAAAACGTCATCCGCCTAGCCTTTTCCCAAACATGATTGGGGTCGGCTTCCAGTCTAACTGATTGCGGCTGAATATCAATATTTTACATGAAGCGACTGCCATCTGACCTCCACAACCCAATTATTGGGGAATACCGGTATTCGAATGTTAGACCAGTTGTCAGACTTTTGGGCTCCTGACTACCCGTAACGACTGTCAAAGATATTCCTATGACAACCGGGACCGACTGTTTAACGTGCTCTCCGAGGCACGGAGGGGTCTCGATGTGTAAAGAACGGTCACCCATCCAAGGACTGACCGCGGCAAGCGTAGCTTAACCTCGCTATCGATCTGCGAGGTTAAGCTGCGCTTGCCGCGGTCAGTCCGGCGCGGCTGTCACTTAGCTACGAGCCCCAGTTTCATATGTAAACGTAACTGTAATAAATGTAAACGTAGCTGAAATTAACTGCGTAGCAAACAGTAACATATAAATACTTAAGTAAGGAATAACAACGTCATTCGTACAGTTAATTAACTATTATTTCACCACTGAACTTAGTATTAGATTCAGATAGTTCCGAAATAGGGAATAGGTACAGTATGTTTTCCTTAATTAGTGCTAAAGCAATGTACAGTTACCAACAAAAGTATTACGAGGATACAGGAGTAAGTAACTTAGCTCAATATACAATTAACCATTATCTAAAGCAGTCATTGCAAAGATATGGCCAGCGAGATTCAAGCTAAATAAAAAATCTAAATAAAGATTCCTATTTCTTTTTGCGTTTTATTTTGAGTGAGGCCCGCTAACATTAATTTATATCTTAATTTTGTAGATAGCTGTTTAGAAAATTGAGTTTAGTTTGACACCCCTGACCTAAAGCCTAAGTAAAAAAAAACTGTTGTAAACTTTTAGGATAACTTGTTGTTATTTTCGACTTCAAAAATAAAGTGTTTTCTTTCTTTCTACTTCTATATTTACCTAATACATGTCATTATGTAATCATTCATATGTACTAAGTTATTATATGCATAAATGGCACACTACGTACAAGATTTAGTGATGAACAAACTCATAAAAAAATAATCAAACTCGATTTATAGAACTAAAAAGAAAAGTTTTTAGGAAAAAAAAAACAACAGACTTAAAAAAACTAGTGCAAGGTAAATAATAATTTTAGTTTCGAAAGTCAAAACCCAAAGCCACCGTTTTCCGAAACTGAAATATGATTTACTGTGTGGAGTTTTTTTAATTATTTAGTTGTTTTTTTAGGGTTCCGTACCTCAAAAGGAAAAACGGAACCCTTATAGGATCACTTTGTTGTCCGCCGTCAGTCACCGGACCATAAGTGGAGCCATCTGCTCATAGATGGCGCCATTAGAAGTATGCAGTAGCGCCATCTATGATAATATTTCGGAACCCTTAGGGCGCGAGGCATACTCGCACTTATCCGGTTTTTTAATTTGATTAAAGTGCGTGATTGATGAAAAGTAGCATATTTTCAGAAATGAAAAAAATACACATTGTTAGCTTTTTATTCACTATCGAATGACAAGTTTTTGAATAAAGTTTTTTTTTTTTTGAAGTTCCGGACACTTTTCAGCAATCATTTTAAATGCGAGTAAAGTCGCGCTCAAAAGTTAATACATTTACGTTTAGATATCGGAGTAGACACTGTAGTACTCGCCAGTACCCTATCAGACGACTAGACGGAATTAGTCATACAGGATACGTCGCAAAAAACTTAATATATTTATTAGAACTTATAATAATAATTGTTATGTATTATTATACATTATATGTGTGCCATATAATCGTAGCGTAGCGGATATTTCAGTAACTTAATGTGGGTTATAAATTTCAGTGTTTCCAGACCCCAGGTTTGAGGTTTTTCTATATTGATAAGCCACGCGTGCCTCTGAGGGCAAGCCTGACGATTTTTTTCGTTTTATTTTTTGAGTAGGTATTTAAGTTTATTTTTCATGAATGTACCTAAGTGATTTTTATTGTACATATTGGTTTAATAGCGACATTAACTCACTTAAATTCATGAAAAATAACCCTCTAAAATAAAAAAATACGTCGGGCTTAAAATAAATCTGAATAATTAACCCGCCCGCGATTTTTTTTTTTTTTTTTTTAATAAAACCTTGACACGTTTTTTTTTTTTTAAAGAAACCTGTGTCGTGGATGCGTTTACAAACACAAATTTCACATACACAAACAGCCAGACCAGTGTGCAATGCGGGAATCGAACCCGCGACACGTCGCGCAGCAGCCAATCTCTCAGCCACTTTCTGTTTTCTCAGCCGATTTCTTCGTATTTCATGTCACCTACATACGCACAATTTGCTAGTGATGTGAATAACGCTTTATGTTGGCACTGGCCGGTCAAGGTACGTCCCAACCCTGGACAATCAACCTCACTACCAAATTCGCTTCTTTACTACGACTTTTCGTACATCGCGCGGAGAAGTTAGGATAACCTAGGCATGGGGTCTCATCAGAAACAAAGGAACATTTGTTGAAATAACTCATAATAGATGGCGTTATATGTATCGATTTGTTATTGAAGTTTGTGTAAAATTGAGAACATGAAAAAATTCATCATGAAAAATATTTGTTCAAATTTTGGAAAATCCTTTAAGCACGGAAAATTGTATAGCCCGAAGATAGCCCGCGCTAAATCGGTCACATTTCTTTGTATGAGATGAGGCATCTGTACGTATAGTATTATATTATCTGTGACCTAGGTAAGTATTATCTATTGCAAGCTAGCGCTATTGCCTGTAATAAATCGTAAGGCACTGGCTTGTCTATTTGCTATTAAGTTTTGTAATATACTAGCCGTTGCCGCGACTTTGTCTGCGTGAAAATGGATGAAATGTAAGCTTATGTATTTCTCTAGGTCGGGGTCACCAATTAGTTTCGCTCGGGGACCGTTTTAAGAAATGAAATGACCATCGCGGTCCGCGCAACATTTTATAGAAAAAAATATTTAGTCATCTGCCTAGCCTTTTCCCAAATTCTATTGGGGTCGGCTTCCAGTCTAACTAGTTTCGGCTGAATATCAATATTTTACGTAGAGCGACAGCCATCTGACCTCCACAACCCAATTAAAATTAATGGGTAATACCGGTTTTCGAATGTTAGACCAGCTGTCAGACTTTTAAGGCTTCTGACTACCCGTAACGATTGTCAAAGATATTCCTATGACAACCGGGACCGACTGCTTAACGTGCTCTCCGAGGCACGGAGGGGTCTCGATGTGTAAAGAACGGTCACCCATCCAAGGACTAACCGCGGCAAGCGCAGCTTAACCTCGCAGATCGATCGATCAGCGCGGCTGTCATTTAGCCACGAGCCCCTCAAGACATTTTGCAACAAAATTCGACTTTCGTAAGCTCGTAATAGTTTTTGTGAAATATATTTTTATAATCTTTTGTCTTATTGAAATTCTGCTTATAGACTCCACCATGTTGAGAATTTATTTAAATGTGTGAGACATTAATGTTCTTTTTATTTAAAAATAGGCTTGCGTTTGACCGCCATCGCGATGATGCGGTCTACGATGGAGCACGTTTGCCTAGAAGAAACCGATTCACTCGCGACTTGAAGACACCCAGATTGTAACTATCGAGGAATACCCACTCGGGCAGCGCATTCCACTATTTGGCGGCTCTCACAAAGAAAGTGGAATCAAAGCGCTTCGTTCGGGTTTTTGGTATATCAACCATGAACCGATGGCGCTAAGCTGCTTTAAAGGACATCGTTATTGGACATTAAAATTCTGTACCCTGCTATTACCATGAAGTAAACACAAAAATGCATTTTTATCATACAATAGTGTCTTATTAATAACAATAAGTTCTAAATAATTGTTTACACACACAATTCCGGTCTGTCCGTCCGTTTTATAGATAATAATACTGAATCTAAGAATTACCGTAACAGGAGACGACGCGGGGTGGTCTAATATGTATAATTTCACAAAACTCGACACTTGGTTATTACCTACAGCATTGTTTAATTTTATAGAGTAGTTAAAGAGTTAAATACGTCGTCGAAATAGCGAGAACTAGAAAATTATTATGTACTATAGACTTGATAGATTAGATTCTAGTGATAGCTGTTTTTTAGGGTTCCGTACCTCAAAAGGAAAAGCGGAACCCTTATAGGATCATTTTGTTGTCTGTCTGTTCGAGGCAAGATCCTTGACGGGTGGGGACATCCGCTCATAGATGGCGCCACTAGAAGCAGTATGTAATAGCCGGCATCTTGTTCATAGATGGCGGTATTGCATATTCTTATTGTGGTGTATTGTGTGGAATATTTTATTTTATTTAATATAGCTACATACATACCTAATTAAGTTTGTTCGGAAAATTCAGGCGTTTTATCACTCAAAATAGAAAAATAAAATAAAAAAACCGGCCAAGTGCGAGTCTGACTCGCGCACAACATTATTGTAATCTTTTTGAAGGCGATTTTTTACTTCTTATTAAGTTTTTTTATTCCCAAAAGATTTAGCTTCATTTTAGTATTTTTTTTTTTTACCCACTACAAATCTATTTAGCCGACATTATAAAAATATGGTATGTTAGCATAGCATATCTAGGCAGAGCTGTGTATGCTCGCCTTATCTAGGTTCAATGCACACCAAAAGATAAAAAAAATATATCAGCAGACTGTTTCCTTTATGTAATACACATTAGATTGTGTTGTACGTTAAGCGTCGCCTACTGAGGATTGGATTTGGATGGGTGGCTATGCTAAGTATTTTGACCCAGAAAATTACCCCATTACTTATAAAAACTTGTAACTTTTAATCACTGATTAAATATACAACTATTCTTGTCATTTCTATGCCGTTTAGACAACGTTTAATCATCGTTTATAAGTTGTAAGGAGGTTTCATAATTTTTAGTGTATAGTCCATTATCAGATATTGAATAAATTAAAGTCAATAAAATGATGATGATGATGATGATGATGATGATGATGATTTTATCATTATTTTAACCTAAAATCATTCATTATTAGATTTGGGCTATCGCAAATCATTCATTATTAGATTTGGGCAATTGTCGCTACGGTTATCATCACAAGTAATATTGCCATAATCACGGTAGTCGCCATAATCGCTTTATTTGGTAAAAGGATCGGTGATAGACAAATAGGTACATGTAGTTATTTGACACACGGACGGTACTGCTTATCCTTATATTTATATAAACCTCTTAGTACCTAGGTACCTAGTTTTATATGACACTAGAAAAAAATTGGTGGATTTATTAATGGGGAATCCGAAATTTCAGCCAAAAATATAGGTATTATTCATAGTTAGTCAACCGAGTGACAACGCTAACCCTAGCGCCGTTGACGTCAATATTATTAACCCTTGAACGGCGGGTAACCTGTCAGTACGTAGTTAGGTACGATTTGTATCAGCGCGGCAACCTGTGGCTTCAATCTAGACGAACTAACAGGCGTAGTAGGCTGTCTGGGCGCGAATTAGGTCCTAGGTTATATTTTGGTTCTTTTTAATTTATTTTTATTTTTATCACTACATAGTATAAAACAAAGTTGCTTCCCGCTGTCTGTCTGTCCCTATGTATTCTTAGATCTTTAAAAAAAAGTTGCTTCCCGCTGTCTGTCTGTCCCTATGTATTCTTAGATCTTTAAAACAAAGTTGCTTCCCGCTGTCTGTCTGTCCCTATGTATTCTTAGATCTTTAAAACAAAGTTGCTTCCCGCTGTCTGTCTGTCTCTATGTATTCTTAGATCTTTAAAACTACGCAACGGATTTTGATGCGGTTTTTTTTCATAGAAAGAGTGATTCAAGAGGAAGGTTTTTATGTATAATACATCCAGAAAACGCAGACGAAGCCGCGGGCGGAAGCTAGTTTATTATAAATGGATAAGGATGAGAGTTTGGTGATATTTAAGATTTCTTTTTACACTTTTTAATGACATAAAGAAATGAATATTTTGAGACATGATGTTGAAAAAATTAAGATTATTAAGATTCTGAATTTTCAAGATATACTTAATGAGTTATCTCTGTATTTTATTTAAGCCTCTTCAAGTAATCCATACCTACTGTTTTGCTGAAAATTTATTTACTCAAGTGATTCGTTCAAACTAATTTACCATTAATTCCACCATTATTCAATGGATTAGTACCTAAAGTACATAATAATGCTGATAATAAGTCTCGAATACTATTTTAATGTTTTGTATCCAAAATAATTTATTATACTTTATGGATTAGATAATAGTAATTTATAATCTTACAATTCGCATGCTTAAGGAAAAATATGTTAGAACCCAGGTTATATTTAAGATCTTTTAGAAGTTTCCCCGGTTATTTTAAGATGGTTTTATTTAGTAACCTTGATGGGAAACAAAAATTAATGTCTGGGCTTAAAAATGTGACTATTTTTTTTTCTAGATTTTTAGTTCTACTTTTTTAATTAAAACCGGTTTAAGTTAAGTAGATGACCGTTAGTATAATTATAAACGTTGCTCGTGTTACCGATGAAGTTGGCATAACTATCGCAGCGCAGTGTAAATATTAACGCGCTGAGACGAAAATCATAGGATTCTACATGCTCCATGGATTCTACGTTTTTATTACATTTAAATTTTAAATCATAATTAAATTATCTGCCTTTAAATTCTGGATTGATACGGATTCATCATCTGCCTAGCCTTTTCCCAAATTATATTGGGGTCGGCATCCAGTCTATTATAACTAGTTTTGGCTGAATATCAATATTTTACGTGGAGCGACTGCCATCTGACCTCCACAACCCAATTAATGGGTAATACCGGTATTCCAATCAGCTGTCAGACTTTGTTGCTTCTGACTACCCGTAACGATTGTCAAAGATATTCCTATGACAACCGGGACCGACTGCTTAACGTGCTCTCCGAGGCACGGAGGGGTCTCGATGTGTAAAGAACGGTCACCCATCCAAGGACTGACCGCGGCAAGCGCAGCTTAACCTCGCAGATCGATCGATCAGCGCGGCCGTCACTTAGCCACGAGCCCCGGATTGATACGGATTGGCTAGAGAAATTAATAGATATAGAATAAAACCGGTCAAGTGCGTGTCGTACTCGCGCACCGAGGGTTCCGTATCGTTCTTGGATGTTTAAATTAAAAAAAACCGGACCGCATAACTGAGTTTATTCATAACTATTTTAAGAAGTCGCACCATGAGGGTTCCTTTTTAACAATTCTGTTACGAAACCCTAAAAATAGAAGGATTTTAGGAATTAAACATTATAAAATCACCGGACAATAATTGCGAGTAGCACCAAATGTTTGACGAAATTAATAATGTATATGTATATTTTTGTGAATTTGTAACATGTCAAAGCTATGTTATGCTTAAGTTATTAAATATTTAAGAGATTCTCAAAAACGAAATGTCGCGAGCAGGATTTGAACCTGCGACCTTTGGCGAACCGTGCCACTGCTCTGAAACCAACTGAGCTATCGTGACCTGCTCGGTCAACTCGAAATTTGAGATCCCTTTGCAACGCCTGAGCGTTTGGCGACATCTATCGGAAACTATTACAGACTCCAACTCAATTCGATTTTTGAGAACCTCTTAAATATTTCATAACTTAATAATGTATGAAAAGTTGTTAATTTTTTTTCACGAATTGGACATGGGACTCATAGAGAAAGTTGTTCAGTATGACGGGTAGAATCACCCCCTTAAAAGTTACAGGTGACTTAATCAAAAGCCTGTAGGTATAAAATGACGACTAATGTTTGATGCGACCTCAGATCATAGAACAAGGAGATGTGCCAAGGCGCTATCGAGCTTGATGCCTGATCTTGAGCAAATTGCTCATATTAAAAATGTACGCGCTGGCGACGAACCGAACACGATCGATGGAATAAATACAGTGTTTTAGTTTAGCGCTAGTGTTGAGTGACGATTAACAGTGTCAGATTGAGGGTGTGCGGAATGTTCAATGCGTGGGAGATCTTTTTATTCACAAGGAGCGCTTGATTATGCACGTAATTGTGTCGAAAAATGTACTAAAAGTGGCATCAGTTGTTCCCGTACTATTTTGCTATGATGGCATATCTCCTTGTTTCTATGATCTGAGGATGCGATGTACAAATGTTTGGTGATACGAACCGCAAATTAGACTATTTTTTGTATTTTCCTAGATCTATCCCTATTATTATTATATTATATAGACGGAATACATAACAACGTGAGATACTTCAATATATTATGGCTTATCCTTAATAATTGAACATAGGATACCTATGTTAAATATGTTTACAACGAGAAATGGCTTTAAATATCCTTAATTGTAACATATCTGGATACCTATGTCAAATATGTTTACAACGAGAAACATACCCATAGCATATGTGTATTCTATTTTCAGTAAGTAGGTATTTACCTACATGATTTTTATCTGTACAATTACTGAGTCATACTATTCTTCGGTTGAGAAGGGTCAACACTAAACTGCAGACAAACTAAACCCTTCACGCTCTAATAGGTACTCGTAACTTGAAAAATTACTTTTTCTGTTCCTGAGTTTGTTCTCAAGTCAAAATGAAAATCAATCTGTTCAGAATTATTATGGTTTTTTTAAGGTACTTTAAGTTTAGATGCTAATATCTAAGCTTCAAGTATGAAAATATTTTGTCCCTTATTTAAATAAGGGACATCGCACACTTCAGCACGTGTGTTGTTGGTGTTGATCAGCGCCGATCGGAGACGGTTTGGCTTCGCCCTACCTTATTGCTTTTAAAAGTAATTAGCGCCGCCATATTTTATTGTTAAATCATCATCATCATCATCAGCCTACAGCAGTCCACTGCTGGACATAGGCCTCTCCAATTGCACGCCATTTAACTCGATCCGATTGTTAAATATCATAATAAAATTATTTTATCTTATTATACACTCGTCTAAACCACATGTAGCTTAAAAAAAGTTAACTTATAAAAGTGTTATTTTTAACCTATTTGCAAAATTAGGGTCCATTTCAATTGAATTTGTTAACTTTGTAAACAATGTTAGTATGGCCAACTGTAAAAATTTGATGAATTTGTAAAGAAAGTTTGTTTACAAAGTTTACAAGTTCTATTGAAATGGACCATAATGTAATTAGTTTCCACCCGCGGCTTCCTTCACCCGCGTTTTTCGGGATAAAAAGTAGCCTATGTCCTATTCCGGACTATAATCTATATCTGTGTCTATTATCTAGATCCATTCAGCCGTTCTAGCGTGATTGAGTAACAAACATCCATCTATCCATCCTTCCATCCATTCAAACTTTCGCATTTATAATATTAGTATAGATTTATCTTATACTCCCATTTACACATAAAGTGTGCACTTTAGATGTTAGTCGTGTAGTTGTTTACACGGTGCCAGTGACTTAATGTTAGCTCAACACTCGCATTCAACTAAAACGCAGCTGCTTTGAGAAAATGTATCAAAATATTCAACGATTTGACATTAATTAGTTCTAATTAATGTCAAATCGTTGAATATTATGATATTTTTATCTATAAATTTTATAGTAAACGCATTTGATATATGTTATTTTTATTAAACATATTAAATAAAGTTTGAAATAACTAGGTATATTTAATTAATATTTTACAAAACCGCTAATTAAAAATGCGCGTTTAATGCCAGAACTATCCTTGTTGACAATATGACTAACCCTCCCTTGCCGGAGTGTTGTTCTAACTTAGCTATTATCTAGCCAGGCCGAACGTTATTAACCTCTCGAAGGACAAGGCTACACTTGTTTACTTTGTTTCCTGCATTAATACCTAAATATATCTGTCCTGCGTGCTAACAGGATAAGATCGAGTACCTAAACTAGACAATCGAAGAAATTATATCTTCTTTTGTATATATTATTTACATTTTTTTTTACTTTTAAGCAATAGATTTAATTTTCGTTTAAGGCAAAACAGAATATTGTTTATTTTTTTCTTACGATATACTACTCCTCGTTAGATAGGTACTTTCACTTAGCGACAGAAGTAAACTGACTATTATTTAATCTATCTAAGTAATCTGCTTTTTAGGGTTCCGTACCAAAATGGTAAAAAAGGAACCCTTATGGTGCAACTTCGTCTGTCTGTCTGTCACACCTGCTTATTTCAGCAACTACTAATGCTATCGACTTGAAATTTGGAAGTTATAATGAATGCTTGCCTAACTTTATTGCAAATGAAAATAGTCAAAAAATATTTTTATTTTCATTGCAAAAGGGGCCAGAGTGGGGGTCCGAAATTTTAAAGTGGGGTTACTAGGTCAAGTGGCATATCATATGAAAGGGCTTGATCTGCACATTTCAAAATATATTTTTATTTTATTTTATGTCTCATAGTTTTCGACATATGATGAAAAATGTCTGAAAAAATACTGAATATTGCCATTGACCCAAATATTGCACCAAAAATAAAACGATGTTCCTAACTAGTACAGTTTTTTCAAAATCACTAAAATTCCTTCAAAAACAAACTTAGTTATGGGGTCCGGTTTTTTTCACTTTATACGTCCAAAAATGATACGGAATAACGGAACCCTCGGTGCGCGAGTACGACTCGCACTTGACCGGTTTTTTTAAAGTTGTAAGTATACAAAATAATACCCTATAAATCGGTATGGGGAATCGTGAGTGACTAAAACCTCAATTTTGAAACTTATTTGCATGGTTAATAGCTTTTAGTGCTTGCCTAACTTTATCTTATACTTATTTCCTTTTTTTTTCAAACAAGATAGCTTTTTTAGTCTTACAGGCCTATATTACAGAACCGATCTCAAAATTCAAGCATTACTTAAAACTAGTTTCAACCAATCAAATAGCTTTTAAGCTATGCTCAAGGCGAGATCTGTGCTTGAGTATCGTTGTGTAATACGGCCCACAATGTTGTTCCTAATACAAAAACTTCTGAACTTTATTTAAAGTAAAACAAAATATTGGATGCTATTATCTTTTTTAATATGTCTTACGCTGAGTTGCAGAAAAGGTCATTAAGTTTTAAAGGAGAATTTAACGATAGAAATTGTATGGTTAATGCCTCCTTTACAATTTAATTTTCTTTCTGCAACCGACCGTTAATCTTGAGTCTATCTTTTGATGTGATTTATTTTATGATAACGTTATATTTGGAGCCATTAGGTTTATTCCACATAATTAAGTCAAATTTACACGTGTTATTATTTTTGCCTGGTCTATCTTTGACTGTGTATATTGCAGTTATCAACGGGGAAATATTTGTAGAATATTAAAATAATTATAATTGCAACGGATGTTATTTTAGTTTTAGGCAAATAATAACCAAATGACCAATTATTTTAGATAAATAACTATATATTATGTATGATATAAGTATTTCATAATATTTTTTTTTGTTTTTATAAAAATACAATGTACTTTTGTTAAATAGGCTAACTGTGGCACTATTATGTATTTATATTGTGGTGACGTCTACAAGATCAATATATACAGGGTAAAATTAAAACCAGTGCGGATATTTAAGGAGGTGAAAGTACTCATGAATATGATCAACTTTTTTTATGGGACCGACACTGAAATATGAAAAAAAACATCAGCTGTTCCCTACAAAAATGCACTACAACACGATCAAAATGTATGGAACAGCAGTTTAACCCTAAAAATGTTACAATATTAAGTATACATTATTAATATTGTGTCTTTAATCGATAATTATATTTTGTTAAGTCTTTTAGTTGTACTTATCTAATTTAATAATGGTATTGCAAATACCTTTTTTTATTGGAATCGACAAACATTGTTTTAATTCATTGAAATTTAAACGGTATTTCTATCCGACTGTAAATAATTATGAATTTGGCTTTTATTTTAAGCTTTTTAGTAATTGTTTAGTGATGGAATCTAATGTTTATTGGAAAAAAGTTTTGATGAAAATCACAAGTCTTTAAAAGCTTAGTAATTTTTTAAACTGCTTGCGTAATTATCGATGTAACATTGATGTAACAACTATGTATACCTATATTCGCAATAAATGATTGAATTGAATTGAATTGTAATATTATGATAACAGAATGTGTCTAGTTTTGAATGTATAATTACGACTTATGAATTTAGGAACCTACTTTTTCAACGTTTACTTCTTCTACAACACTGGAGTATATAAGTAGTTCGTGTGTAGATATTACTGAATTGCGCTAAGAAAACTTAATCTAATTTTGCGAGCAGTCTTGCCTACTGGTAAAATATTATTGTCAGATTTAAGGAAAAAGTTCAGATTTTATATTTCGACAAAACTTGTAACATCCAGTTTTTTCTCTAATTTATTTTACTAAGGAAATTTTAACTAAAAATACTCAATGTTAGGTTCTTTGCTACATTTTATTCATAGCTCAGTGTTAAGCGTTGATAGTTGTAGTCACGTGGCTTTAACTGTCCGTCGCGTTTCACGATACCGGAGACTTTCCTAGTCCCAGTGGGAAAAACAAACACTTAAAATGGTCAACATTTCAAATTAAAATTATAATTTATGTCATAAAATAATAATTATTAATAATGGTCAAATGACGAACGCGTTATCGGGTTAGTGTGTATTAGAACTATTTTTAACTGTACTTAGGTTGAATGCTCTGTGTGTAGGTAAATACGTGTTGCAGTTGCACTCATGATTGATAAAGGAAAAAATGTTCTTTATAGTTACTACTATTATGATTTATAATGAAAGCGGGTGTCGTTGGTTTGGTTAGCAGGTAATTAGAACTAACAATTAATGTAAGGTTTGAATCTCAGATCATAGAAACAAGGAGATATGCCATCATAGCAAATTAGTACGGGAACAACTGATGCCACTTTTAGTACATTTTTCGACATAATTACGCGCATAATTAAGCGCTCCTTGTGAATAAAAAGATCTCCCACGCGTTGAACATTTCGCACAACCTCAATCTAACACTGTTAATCGTTACTCAACACTAGCACTAAACTAAAACACTGTATTTATACCATTGATCGTTTTCGGTTCGTCGCCAGCGCGTACGTTTATAATATGAGCAATTTGCTCAAGATCAGGCATCAAGCTCGATAGCGCCTTGGCACATCTCCTTGTTTCTATGATTTGAGGTTTGAATATTACTATTTTGTTATAAAGTATGTGAGAAGCTTTTTTAAGCTTTATCTTAGTGTAATGTGTAATAAGTTATTGTTTGTATAATTTATACCAACTAAGTTAATGGTTTGTAAAATTTAAGAAACTACAAAATTTCAAATACTTAATAAGTACCTTATTTTGGTAATAATGTGGTATGTTGCCGGTGTATTGAAAAAAAAATAAACTGTTTGCATTATTTGCTTTAAAACTGAAATTTTGAGTAATTCTCAATAAAGTTTTCAATAGAAAACTTTTTGAGTAGGTATCGGTATTCTTATTTTAACTTAGTTACAATTAAATGTAACTTACATCAAGTTTTAGTCTATAGTCAATAAGCTTAAATCAAAGAAAGGAATGTTAATATTTTGTTCATTTATATGGGTGCGACCATGTTGGTCTATCAATAAATTAATATAAAACAATATCGAGTCTAATCTAATTAAGCGATTACTTAGTTCGACGTCACTTTAAAATTATCACATTTAATCTGTCATCTTTATATTAAAAATAGAAAAAATGTATCTGGGCTCAATTAAAGTGTTGATTTAAACTATGAATTTTCTTGAAATGTAATACCAGAGTATACTGTAACTTAAAATAGTTTTTAAAAGTTGACGAAAGAATTTAGCTTCTTGGTAATCATCGGAGGCAAAATTTTGAAGATAAAAGAGTCTACTACGAAAACGATAAATTAAAAATATGCGAAATTAAACATATTTTAACACAACAGCGCGTTGTTCAGAAATGAGGTTATCCGTATAAGTCTAACACATTTTTTTGTGCAAATAAATTTATCTCTATGCCACGACCTTGCTCCCAGCTATCGCCAAATTTTGCTAGTCCTAACGTCACATTGATAACTAGGCAATCTAGAAACTAAACTTACCCGATTATATATTATAATTATTGTAATAAATCCTCACAGCACAACACTTTGGTCACAGTACGTAATAAATTAAAAAAATAATGTGTTAGTTAAGTCCGCTCATGTTAGTCCCGTGAGTGCAGTATTGTTATAGATTGCGGACGGGTTTATGCACATCGCGCGCTCGCCGGCAGCCAGCCGACTGGCGCGGCGCGCACGCAACTTCCATGCTCCCCGCGCCCCCCCGAAAAAAATACAACCGCGAAAAATATGGCGGGATCCGACACGCAAAAACTGAAGGGGTGCGCTCCGCGTTCTCTCGCTGAGGTTGTATGCTAATCCATCGTGTGCTTCGCCCTTTTTTCCGGGGTGGGGGGTGGGGGATGCAATTAAAAAGCCGCGCGTGCGTGTGGGGGCGCGATTAGAAAGGAGACGGCGGACGGAATGAGTCTGTCACCGCTTTTTTTTACTTTTTTCCTAGTCTGGCATTTTGTGTACGAATGCCTAGGTAGACTAAATCAATGGACTGTCTGACTAGATTATTGGCCAAGTACTGAGCGTAGGTAACTTAGATAAATGTATCGCGGCCGTTATCTAAGAAACAAGATGATGCGCCATTTTTTAAATGCGAAGTTTATTAATTGCATTTTGTGTGTTAGAGATACTGCGAACTATACTTATTTTTTGTTTAATAAAAGTATGATTAATTAGAATTAGGGAATCTTGTGTTAGATTTTTATGTATGTTATGTTAATATGTTAGTGTGTGATTTAATAACGCAGTAGACGATGCTTTGTAAAGCATATAATTAAATAGAAATGCCAAATAGTTCCTGTCCATAAACCTGAAAATAAACATATCTTAAACATAAACAAAGTTTTACTTAGACATTTTGTGACGATAGTGAGCGGGTGACATCCTCAGCTTAAAAATACCTAAAAACAAAATACAAAATCTCCATGCCTAAAAATCTCAACAACATTACTGCAAATTAATTAATATTTCAACGTCCAACAATAGGAAAGACGTTTTTAAAAACCTGCTTCACCTAATCTATGGTTATTTTTATATGGACAATGGCGTCGGGATCAAAAAGGGGTGTTTTGCACGCTTGCAGCTAGCTCGATGCGAGCTCAGACCTCAGCTTGCAACAAATTGTGGGAACATGGAGAGGGTTCAATGCTTAGACGGATGACCATCGCAAACGGCTGGTATTTTACAGTTTTTAATTATTAGAGCCACCGTTAAGATGCGGGATCTATTTTGGCGGTTATTAAGGGTTAAGGTACAAAATTTTTGCGTGTTTAAGTTAAGGAATATTGGTTCTGAATGCATGGTTAAGACGTTTTTATTATTTAAATGAATTTTTAATTATTTATTTCTACATTGTTTCATCTTTTGTTTAAATTTTATTATGATCTTACCATTAATTGTACAGAAAGCTCTGTCAAATCTGACAAATAAACATCTTTCAAGTTAGGAGACTAAACTTTAAAGCTAAGTTGTACTCATTGTTGAACGATAAATTAATTTTAAAGCATCATTTATTTTTAATTAGCTATTTGACTTGATTAACATATTGTTAACTATTTATTGTATTTGTACTAAATACTAGAGGTTGATTTATTCAGTAATAGATGTAAATTATAGTTAATAAGGACATGTAAAAATAAAGCTGGTTTTTTTTTCATCACAACCAGGAACAACTGAACTCCGTTTACGCTAATCAGTTAAACAATTAACTCTTACGTGTACCTACTTACATTATATCTTCAATCTTCTTATGTCAACTAGATAAGGAGTACTCCAAAAAATCCTAGATACATTAAGGTAATAGATAAAAAGAAATACCTACAACTCATAATTTAATTTGAAGATAAAAAAAATCGTTCATATGCAAAAATTGTGCTAGACCAATAGTTTTTTGGCGACACATATAGATAATTTGCTTTTGCGATAAGATAATATTAGCGATAGTTCTAATTCGGTGCGGGAAGTTCTAGTTCTTATATATTGCTAGATGTAATCGCGCTAGACGTAATAATTATTCTATTCTTATATTTTAAAATAACTAATTAGTAATTAAATTAAACTTAAATTAGACTAATAATAGATAATTAATTTAATGAATTTAAAGATAATTAATTTGTTTGAAATGCAAAAAGTTTTTTAATTACGTTAATTTTAAATTCTGATTAAACGTACCGCAATACAAATAATGTTTTGTCGTATTAACAAAGTTATAAATTGCATACATTAAGTTATTATTAAAATATCTATAAATAGGTAACTGTATAATAAATGTATTCGTAAGGAAAAACAATGAAATCGTAAGGAAAAACAAATTCTTAACTAATAAGAGAAATAATAACCAATAAATAACCAAAAAAGTTTTAGATAGATTTTGATATAAAAAATAAAAAAAACGACACTAAAAACTTAAAAAGAACTAAAACACCACAATATTATTAAGTTTACGAGTTTTGGACTCGTTACAAGTAACAATCCTAAGGTCAACGGTGGATGCAATTCTTTAGCGATTGTAATTATTTATGCAAGATTTGTCTAACTCCGAGGTCCGGCATCGCTTGCAAGTCAGCTATCCCCTGCATCTACGGACTTATATTAACATAATAATACCTCAGCATTCAGAGGGTTAAGCTAATTGTGAACACATTAAAATCAGAGTAAGTATTGACCATTCTTATTTCTTACATGCAAATTTTTCAACTAATAAAAAAATTAACATTTTTATCAAAAGAAAAAATACTTTTGAAACTATTTTTCATTTTTTAATTTTACTTCCGGATTTTAAAATGAATAAATTATAAATTTAATGTGAGAAAATAAACGGAGTTTTGTACTTCTAACAAATAATAATGTAACAGAACGGTCAAGTGACTTACTTACCCTTTCTATCGGCCGCCGTCGAACGCACAAAAATGTAACTCAACAAAAACAATCAACAAAACTTCAACAAAGTCACTATATGAGAAGCGAAGTCCGGTAACAGAACACGACAGACAAATAAACAAACTTAATCCGAGTGTTGACAAAATATGCACCAATAAAAACTATTCAAATAGCAAAATTGGGATAGAATTCGGCGAGTTTGTGCGAGGATTCGGTTTACGATCGTCAACCGGCGACTGGCCGGCCAATCCGTCAGGCGACCGGTCGGTGTCCACACACGCACGTGAGGAAACTTTGCCCCAAGTTCGACCGAAAACTTTCCCCGACACGCGTCCCGATAGTTTCGCGCCGCGCGCTGGCAGAAACTTTCAAATGTTTTTTTTTTCTTATGACCGAACCCGAAATTCCAAAATTTAATTGCGGCTGTTAATTTCTATCTTTTTTTGTGAGTAAAGTTTTTTTTTCCGAGGCGTCCACCCGTCCGGTCGGGTCCGGCCGGTCTGCAATATTAACACGAGCCGCGTCCACCTTTTGTAATGAAACGTTCACACATGCTTCCGCATTACCGTCCCGATGCCATCAATAATGAAGCCGGGCGGGAAAAAACAAAACGGGCCACCTCTCCCGGCGAGGCGCCCGCCGACACTACAGCCTCCTCGTCAAAGATCAGAATTGCATATCTGGGTTGCGTTAATGAGCGGGGGTAGGGGGTTCGTGGGGAGGTCGAAAAAGTGGCACCGCTCGCGCGCGAATATAAATTCATCGCCAAAAAATCATTACGCGGGGGGTGGTATTACGGGGCTTCGCTGCGCGGGTTCGTCCGTATAGTTTTTAAATCGGGCGCTCATTCGGCGCGGCGCCGCGGCGGGCGGAGGCCGCGACTGCACCTCGCCGCGCCCTGCACCGCACTATGCCCCACAACTATCACGCATGCACTTGCTCCGCGCACACTTCAAGAACTCGCCAAGTTCAAGCGAACACCCGTAGCAGACCGCCGCACAACCAAAAACATCCAGAAACCTGACAATACGGATTAGCACCCGAAAAACAAATAAATAATCGGGAAATTAATGCGGCGTAGCGATAGATGGATTGATTTTTTTCAAACGTAAAGAGAAAAAAGAGGTTCCACGTGTATGCAAATTCCTCTTTTCGGCGACGATCGTAATCAATTTGTGCGTAGGAAGCAAGCACTTCCGCACCCCCACACAAGCACGCACGCACACACGCACGGCTCAAATTAAATCTAATACAAAATTGCGTTTTATGTTGATGCTAGTGTAGATGTGTGTAGGGGAGCACAATGCGAACTCGCGGGTACAGTCGGCCCCAACCGGCTGATTAGAAAATTAAAAATTACATCTTCATTTATTATTTTTATTTTTTTCCTTTCTTTTATATACCGAATACTAAATGCAATTTTAATTAATAAAAATAAATCTTTACTATGATAATCTTAATTAATTATCTTCTTAACTCAAACTATGTATGAAGATAGAAATGATAAGTTCTCGTTACTTAGTTAACGTATGCATAGTTATTGCTAGAATATGAATATATCACACACTGTATTGGCGTGCCTAATCTAACAGGTGGCAAACCGACCGCCCCATATGTAATCTCCAAACTAGAAATGCTCGCCTACATTTCTATTCAGTTTAGTAAATAACAGAGTAGAACTGGCGATTTGTAACAGATAATTAACTTCCGACAACCTTTGTTTAAAAAAAACAAAATAAAAGCAAAAAAGAAGTTACAAATCTTATATAACTTAAAAGAAAAGTTTAGTTATTTTAATTAAATACTTACAAAATTCAGTCACCAGATTTTTATGGTTTTTAAGGCACTCATTTACCTAAAGAGACAAAAATGTCCTCCCCCCTACATTAACGAGTTCGTAGCAATCAGCGTAGCACAGTTAGTTCTCTGTTAACCTCTTAACATAACAGTAGTTTCCATCCCTAAGAGGCCTCCTTGGGGACTATCCAAAAACTATTTTTTACATCCTGATAGATTTAGATAGGCTTGGACTTGAATATTTAATTTCCAATTTCTGGAGGGGTAGTCGCGATTTGTCTGTTTCATTGTACGTATATTACTGAGATTTTTTTTGTATAATACAGTTACTATATCAAGTTAAACTTTTGTGAGAAATAAAGTTAAAAACGTAGTTCTGCATGAATTAAAATAATGACTAAATAATGAAATCTGATCTTGCGCATGGGCAGACCAAACTTAAAAGAAAGTGTTTCCAGTTATTATAAATAAAAATTGAGTGGTCTCAAAATTTCGATGATCAATCGAAAGCGTAGATTGTTAAAGGTCCAAAATATTTTACCAAATTCTCCCATTTTTTTTAAAGAATGAATTACGACTCTATTTGATTTGAAAAAACTTAAGATTACACTCACACTACTTAAACTCACTAACACAACAAAACCTAATCAACAAAATCATGAACGTACATTTTTTCATCTCCCGCACAGCACCAGCTCATTACGGCAATAGCTAACAATTCTTCATTCCGACTGTACTTTAAAACACACACAAGTGTAATGTTAAAAATGAATTACCAACACATAGGCGCACCCCCCTCCCCGTTATACTCATTTTCATTTCGATGTTTTTGGGTTTTTGCGCAGGCAGGGGTGGGACACCCCCTTAGCCCCACACCAGCGCCCTATGAAAATAGGATATATTTTTATGTTTTATTTGCCCGGAAGCCTGTGCTTAGTTGCATGTTTATTAGAACTTTTTATTAGTAGAAACTGTACTGTTTTTGCCTTTTTTCCGGGTAAACCGGTATCAGATGATTTGCGATGACAATTCTATGGGGCACAGTCACGGAATGTTTGTTTTTCCATTACGTGGTTTATTTGTGGGTTTCGATTGCAATGAACTAATATTTTTTGGGTCATCTTTAGATCGAAGAATGAGGGAGCCCACCCATTTGTTATTCATACTATTTGGATGCTTAAAGAACCGTTGCACCGTCTTTAGATAAGTTCCTATCTTATTTAGCAGATCATTTCATAAAAAAATCTACTTAATTTTTAATATAACTGGCAGATATCGCCGTCAGTGTGAAATATACCCTTAAACTTCTTTACCATAAAGCGCTCGGTCTTGCCGGGTTACTCCTCAATCAAAGGAATCACGCTAATTAGTTACCTCTAAAACGATTCTTAGATAAAGATTAAAACATAATGTACCTACTGATTCTTCAATAACAATGTATTTTTTCAAGCTAAAAAATGTTTTCAACAGAATTGTAAGTGACCTAGACTTTTTCTTTTGACGTTCCTAAATTATTGATGCAAGATTGAATGACGTACTTTGTATGCGATATTAAAATTAAACCGACATTTTGTGAAGAAAGGCAAGAAACTGATGCTGCTTTTTTCTTTTTTTTTATCTAGCACAGAAGATTCTATCTTCTTAGCTTGGACGATTTTTAAATAGATGATATCTCAGAGACACAGTCTACAAACTGAAATTGGCTGAAAATAGTGGCAGAACAATAGCACAAGACAGAAGACAATGAAGTGATTTTAAGAAAGGTTGAATATTTTCTTCTTTTTTGTAAATACAACGGTTAATAATGATGAGCTTGAACGAAGAAGTAGAAGTAAAGAACCAGTGGATTATCTGTCTTTAGAAAGAATGACTTCGTCAAACATTTACTTGGTTATCAACCCACTTTAGAACACCATCATCATCATCTTTCTGCGATCATCTCAATTTATTTAGGAACAATACAGCATGATTTTTTTCCCATACATCTCTATCAAGATTAATTTCAGTATTCGTCCTCTTTTTGCCATTTTATCTTTCATACAAGCCGTCCATCGTTTTCTTGGTATTCCTCTATTTTTATACTCATAAATATTATTTAATAAAATAAAAATAAGATAAAAATAACTTATGTGCTTTTCCAGGTCACAGGCTATTTCTTTGTTAAGTTTTATCCAAATTAGTCCAGCCGTTTCAGCGTAAAGGATAAACAGAAACTATTGCATTTATTACAATATTAGTTTGATAAGATTAAGATCTGTACTTTCTACTTGTCTTTATACCGAATTTCTATAACCCTCCATCTGTCACATTTGAAAAATCCGCCTCATTCAGGTCGAAATCAATTTTGTCTGTCAAGTGCAACAGACGAACAAATAGGTAATAAAACACTTAATAAAAGTTTGAACAAGTCAACTTCAAGCTGAAACATCATTTTCATCAATATGGAAATCCAGACAATGCCTTACTTGATTGTTATACTCATACAATTTTACTATGAAAAAAAATATCTGCCAAAATCATTGAACAATCTAGACAAGCAATTCCGAACATTATACATGTTACACTCAAGTGTTGTGCGGGCACAACACAAGCCTCACATTCACTTTGACGTTTGATGCGGTGAGCAACAGACAAGTACCCGCGTGTGGGGTATGATTTTTGTTCGGAACTGCTTGTCTAGGGGCATATAGGTCAATGGCCAAAACATTTTATTTGTAGAAGTGCATAAATAATTTCAAAAATACTCAATTCCAATTATCGGCCTCATCACCTATTTCCGTGCCATGCCGGACATAGGGACTCTCCCAAGTTGCATTACACCACTCACATCCAACAACTGTATTTAATTACTAGCTAATTAAAGACAAATTGTATGGTTGGATGCTGGCTGTAAATCAGAATATCGGCTAATTAAACGAATTATCACTGTGTTTAGTGAAGACCGATAGTTAACTGAACATAACACGTTTTTTTTTTTTACCTACATATACATATTATGATGTTTGACTAAAATATTGACTAAGTAATAATCTTCTACTATTTTCTTTTATCCTTTGGTATGCCTCAATTCCAGACACAATAAAAATGTCACTGTGTTCCACGTGGATTAACGTTCCGGGACGTTCTTAAATATGACGGGTTAAGTCATTTTTAGGGTTCTGTACCAAAATGGTAAAAAAGGAACCCTTATGGTGCGACTTCGTCTGTCTGTCTGTCTGTCTGTCTGTCACACCTGCTTATTTCAGTAACTACTTTTGCTATAGACTTGAAATTTTAGATTTTAGATTTAGAATTTTAGATAAATTAGATATGATGTTTGACTAAAATATTGACTAAGTAATAATCTACTATCATTTTCTTTTTTCTTTTAACATTTGGTATGCCTTAATTCCAGACACAATAAAAATGTCACTGTGTTCCGCGTGGAGTAACGTTCCGGGACGTTCTTAAATATGACGGGTTAAGTCATTTTTTTTTATAAACTACCTACACTGCCTGTGACCTCGTCTGCGTGACTCACAGGAACTGTACATTTCTCGGGATAAAAAGCCGAAAATAAATAATACTCAGAGAAATTGTAGGTTTCTATTGGTGAAAGAATTTTCAGAATGAGATCGGAGATTACCTTAAACATAATATACAAACTCACAAAATTCGCACTCTCTTTTTATAATATTTTAGCAGCTATTGATTTTTTTTTACTCGCATACTTAAAAAACTACTTTACGTAATTAGATAAAAAGTACTCAATGTGTTTATCCAGGATATGGTTTATCTTTGTGCCAAGTTTCATTCAAATCCATTCAGCCGTTTATGCGTGACTGAGTGACAAGCATTGAATCATCTTTAAAAAAATCTAAGTTAGTAGCCCGTGGCTTCGTCCGCGAGGGGTGGTGAAATTGAAGCCCCCAGTGCAAATCTTTTCTTACAAAACCCCAGAAATACTTTTAACCAAGGTATTTCTACCAATAACATAATTTAAAAAAAGCCGTATTTTTATTTCGAAATATTAGTGCTTTTAAAGGGGCGTAAAGTCTCATAATATTGTATAGATACTGTAACCGCCTAGACATAAAAACTCACCAACAAAAAACAATTAACACTGCCTCCATAAACTCAGAATTTATAAATAGAAAAAGTCTAAAACCGCTCTAAGCAATATCCCCCTAACACAGTCCAAATATAACCTATTATAGACGTGAAGGGACGTAACAAAAATAAACTATGCTACGCGCGACGCAAGGGGTTATGCTCGTAGCAAACTACGTAGGCGCCTACGAACAACTGTAGACGTCTACGGATGTATTCGATGTGTGGATGACAGGAGTATCTACAGATGGGTATATCGATTGTATGGATGTCGATTATGGGGATATTTTTAATTGACATGCAATAAATTTAGTTTAATATTTTGTTAAAGATTTTATTTCATACATAATTTTATAATACGAGTGGTCGCCAAGTGGACGAAATTCGAACGTAATCTTTTGATTATGGTTAAAGTCGGTGGTCATACTGAGAAGAGATTAATATTATTTGACTTTAATCTCTATAATCCGAATGTCAAACATAATGTCTTGTCTATCCTTGTGTGTCAAACATGTGTAGGTAATGTTTTTTTTATTAATTAAATTTATTTCTAATATAAACTGTAACTGTGCCTGTTATACTCCTTCCCTGTTATGCACCTTGCACCTTTTTCTGCCTATCCTCTCGAGAAATATAAGCGCGAAGTTTTATATTAAGGTTAGTAAGATTAGGGTAGTAAGTTTTGTATTAAAGGTTTAATTAAGGAAATTAAGGCCCGTATTCCAGAACGATACTCGAGCACCGATCTCTGCTTGAGCATAGATTGAAACTAGTTCCAACCAATCAAATGGCTTTAAATCTATGCTCAAGCAGAGATCCACGGAATAAAGAACATGTTCTGTGCAGAGATCGGTGCTCGAGTATCGTTCTGGAATACGGGCCTAAGTTTTGTGTACAAGCTTTACTAGGCGAACTACTCCATGTACATAATAGGTCATAATTGTAATTAATGAAATTGTAATTGGTTTTGTTGAAAAAGTGTAACCATGGAGTTTCTTGTCCGTTCTTCTGCATAGGAATAATTTGGAATGAGTCATGAGCTTCAATTTACGGACAAATAGACTGACACTTTGACAGTTCAAAAGTGCATGTAAATGTTTTAATTGAAATAAATGATTTGACTTAAATTTGACTTACCTCGATAGCAAGTGTATCTTCCCCTATGATTCAAACTATCTCCATACAAAGTGACTTACGTATTTACTTCTTTAAATACCTGTAGTTATATTTTAATAACAAGGTGAACTGAATTGGTTTAAGTTAACCTAACGCGCTTTAGATCAATTAGTTAGACGTTGAGGTAACTAAGTTATACCTGGGACCGAATTTCCCGCTAAAATTTAAGTAACCAACGCCAACTTTCTAATAGTGCCTAACTTGATATTTCAGAAATAAGAGTAAAAAAATTTAAAATTTTTGAACTGATTTAATAATTAACGCTTAGTTTTTACATATTTTTGCAATGAAACGGTAAATCATTCGGTTGTGAAATACATTTAATTGAATAATGCAAAAGGTTAAAAAAAAACTAGTTATTGTTCTGTTCTAACTTTTGCACTTATTCACAAAACTTGGTGGGTACAACTTACTACGTACTAACAAGTAAGGCGTCCATTAGATGCTCAATCAAAACCATCAATCATTATTGATGGTTGCATGATGAACATATCAAAGTATCCAGATTTCGTCACACAAACGTCAATCATCACATTACACGGCAGGTTATCCGTCAGTCATATCTTGACTGTGGCTTAACTGACAGTTATACCTACCGTGTAATGGACGCTTTAGACACATAAATCCAGTTCCTTATATCTGGAATAGACATAAGATAATGCCGAAGGCAATTTTTTTCTATAATTATAAAAATTAGAAAATTAGAAAAAAAGGGAGGGCTCGTGGCTAAATGACGGCCGCGCTGATCGATCGATCTGCGAGGTTAAGCTGCGCTTGCCGCGGTCAGTCCTTGTATGGGTGACCGTTCTTTACACATCGAGACCCCTCCGTGCCTC
Organism: Thalpophila matura; assembly: GCA_948465475.1. Classification (NCBI taxonomy): domain Eukaryota; kingdom Metazoa; phylum Arthropoda; class Insecta; order Lepidoptera; family Noctuidae; genus Thalpophila; species Thalpophila matura. The sequence continues at coordinate 16,726,499 of OX419189.1, read as the reverse complement.
GGAGAGCACGTTAAGCAGTCGGTCCCGGTTGTCATAGGAATATCTTTGACAATCGTTACGGGTAGTCAGAAGCCCTAAAGTCTGACAGCTGGTCTAACATTCGAATACCGGTATTACCCATTAATTGGGTTGTGGAGGTCAGATGGCAGTCGATCCACGTAAAATATTGATATTCAGACAAAACTAGTTAGACTGGATGCCGACCCCAATATAATTTGGGAAAAGGCTAGGCAGATGATGAGAAAATTATAAAAAAAAATCGTGGAAATTTGTTGAGCTGCTTCCTTTTGCCTATCTGAGAAACTAGGACTAAGGTGCTGCGTAGGCGTTCAAAAATTGCTAAGTGATGTTTTTACGTTGGATAAAAAATGTCTTTTGTCTTATAAGAACTGAGTAAAACTGGGGCAAATCACCATTGGTAGCTTTGAGTAATTTCTTTTGCTTATATATATATATTTTTTTTTACACGTTGCCCCACACTAAGATTTCTCCTGTGTCGTGGGTACGTTTACAAACATAAATTTCACATACACTAACAGCCAGACCTATGTGCAATGCGGGAATCGAACCCGCGACACGTCGCGCAGCAGCCAATCTCTCAGCCACTGCGACAACCGTGCGGTTTCTTTAGTAGCTCCGAGGAATTTCTTTTGCCTATATTTTATTAGAGTTCCGTACCTCAAAAGAAAAAAAGGAACCCTTATCGGAATATTTTGTTGTCCGTCTGTCTGTCAAGATTTTTTTCTCAGGAACGCGTCAAGGCATCAAGTTACGGAACCCACAGGACGTGGGACTTGCACTTGTCGGGTTATTAATATCATTTTTGAGGATAAAAACTGCGTATCTTATAATAATTCTTTCATCATTCTGAAGTGTCGTAACATACTAGATACCAACCTACATATTACCTATACACGTAGAACATCCACCAACACCCACACAATAGCACATGTTTAACATTCATCAACTACCGGCCAAGTACACATCAACCACCATTTTTGCACAAAAAAGTTTCGCCTGAAAAACAGGCGTATTGGCGATAAAAAGAGATAAAACAACACGCACACATGTATACCAAATGAAAAGTAGTCATTTTTCCACCAATAGGGTTATTACTGTAAAAACTACAGCAAATGAATTTATTATACATCGTGTGGGGTCGGGCACGCCCCCTGCACCCCGATAACAATATAATTTTATTTTTAATATGCCGATAACATATAGGGATGTTGTCGAAGGCTGCGGCTGGGATGGGAGTTCGACGCTGTGCGATTAACCGTGTTTTTAAATTCACTAATAGGGAATTATTATGCGGGATTATGTTTCCGTATTATTGCGTAACAGGAAATTGTCACTATAGGGTTATAAGAACGTTAAATGTTTTCAAATGATTCGCATGAAGGCTAATTAAAGATGGCATGACGTTGTTACGTATGGTACTGCAGTGGTGTACTGCCTTCTACGAAGTAGGATCGTCGACTCCGCAAAGGAAGAAATCTACATATAGGCACTTATATTAAAAAGAGGTATTTGAAAGTTTGTATATAGAGGGTAACTTCCAGAACTACTACTCCGATGTGTGATGTAATAGTTTCCGATCGATGTCGCCAAACGTTCATAAGAGGCGTTGCAAAGGGATCTCAAATTGCAAGTTAACCGAGCGGGTCGCGGTAGCTCAGTTGCTTAGGTTTAGGTTTTGCTTAGGGGACAAACAGCTAAAGGGTCGAGCAGCTAAGCTGTAAAGGGTCGGCAACGCCATGTTACACTTGATGTTATACGCGTTTCATAGGCTATGGTAACCGGTAACCATGAGGCATTTACCATGATGGTTTTCACCCTCGTCACGTGAAAAAAGGTACCTACATAAGAAAAGATGATTTTTGTGTTATTAAATATTTAAGAGATTTTTTAAAATCAAATGTCGCGAGCGGGATTATAGATCCGCAATCTTTGTCGCACCGTGGCATTGCTTTGAACCAACTGAGCTATCGCGACCCACTCGAAATTTGAGATCTTTGCATACGCCTTTTATGACATGATAATTTTTGTATTTACCTGGCTTGATGACTGCCCAAGGACATCTGCAACAAATACAAAGAAAATCAAAGTTAATCATGTGAATTAAAATATTAATAATTAAAAAATAAACATAATCTAAGAAAAAAGAAATGCTGTGTTTACAAATAAAATAATAGATTATTTAGTTTGAATCATCATCCGCCTAGCCTTTTCCCATATTAGATGCGGCTAAATACATATAAAAATTTTACGTGGAGCAACTTCCATCTGACCTCCACATCCCAGTCATTCGGTAATATCGGTATTCGAATGTTAGACCAGTTGTCAGACTTTCGGGCTCCTGACTACCCGTAACGACTGTCAAAGATATTCTTCTGACAACCGAGACCGACTGTTTAACGTACTCTTCGAGGCACAGAGGGGTCTCGATGTAAAAACGGTCACCCATCCAAGGATTGACCATGGCAAGCGCAGCCTAACCTTGCAGATCGATCGACCAGCATGGCTGTCATTTAGCCACCACCACGTGCCCCTTAGATCTTAGTTTGAATACTTTTTTATCTTTTTTCGAAAAAAGGTTTTAATCGCTGAACGATTATGGCAGCCTTGTAGTTTTACATACTTTTTAAAACTATAGGTGAAACCAGCAATAAATCGCAAATCATCATGACAATCAAGAAAAGATACATCTAAAATGAATATATAAAACGCAATTTAGTCTTCAAAAATTACTTGAATATAAAATTATACATCTGAACAAACATACATAGTTATATTGTTAGTACATCTATTAGAATATGCGAGGAAACATCTGTTTCTATTTAGACGGGAGTTTCGTCAATGTACATAATATAGAAACAATGGGTATGTAGTATGTATATATTTACTCAAATATGTAATGTGCGGCTGAAATTTAGACCAATCAAGGTTAAATAGGTATTGTAACTAGGAGGAAATGTTATTAATATTTGCGAAAAAAATATTAGTTAATTTAACAACTTTATTTCATAGTTATTTTTTTTTTCAGTAGATACATTTATTTTTGATTGATAACGTCAAAATTACATGTTTCTCGTTACCATTGACTTTTTTTTATCCGGTAACGGTATAAAAAGAACTACATATATCGTACTTATTACGATGATAAAATCTTTGAAAATCTTTCTCGACATTTACTGGTAAGTAAATGTCGAGAAATATTATAACTTGGTATCCGATTTTAGAATATTTAAGTGTAACTTCTTCAGGAAGTATTTTTTCAATCTCTTGTTGAATGGAAATAAAGGTTTTTTAACTTTTAATCAACATTGTACGTGCTAAATCGCAGTAAGTAATATGCTATCGCGATAAGAATAGGAACGTCAATGACCTCAAACTGTCAATTATCACTTGAAAAGTAAGTTACAAAGAGAATTTATTTGTGAATCAATAAAGTTTTTATTTTTCACCATATTTATCTGAGACTTTGATTTTTTATTATTATTTTTATATTATTTTTTAATACAAAACAGCTCAATTTTTAATAAAAAACATCACAAGACGGCGCAAAGTCAGTCCTATTCTTATTTTGATCGCATAGTACATTTTCATAAGCAACTTTTATTATCATGATTAATTTAAAAGTGATCAAAATAATCCGTGCACATTTTAAAGTCGAAGGAGAGACTACAATGGTTACAATTTAATTAAAAATCAAAGAAAAAATCGCTAAAATTGTTATACTATAATGTGTAGTGATCGCGAAAACCTAAGACATTATTATAAAAAAATCGCTATATTTAGCAGATACAACCAGCTTTTACTGACACGTAAATTCTAACCCCCATTCGATCTACCTACACCATTTTTTTATTACTACTTTAGCAAACACTTATACAATAATCTTTAATCTCCTGTATTTTCCAATTATACGTAATATAAGATTAAAAACCCTCAAATCCAATTCCACATTAGGGGGAAAAGTCATAACCCAATTTTGGGACTAAAAACCTAGAAAATGGAATATACGAATGTCGTGTGGAGACAATATGAAGACTCGACGCCCAAAGTGGAATTTAAATATGTAAGGAATTAGGAGAGGGGTCGCCCCCCCAGGGTAGGGTGAGGGGGTAGGGGGCGGGAGGTTTTTCAAAACTAGAAAGAGATGAACATCGTGCGTTAGTATCGCGATCCGGAGTTTGAATGTGCACGGGATTGAGTTAGAAGGATAGGTCCAGAGATATCGTTGTGCAATTATGATAAATGATATTTATTTTGTAAATAGGTTAAAAATAACACTTTTACACGTCAAAACATTTTTTTAAGCTAGATGAGTTCGTTGTTTCCTATATGATTACCTTTGAGAAGAAACACCGAAACAAACTCAAAGGTTGATGTCTCTTTTAAAGTCCAGACAATTAAGATAAATTGTGTAAGAACCATGCAGGTTAGTCTGAAATGGCCTTTAGAGGAAAGAGCCATACAGATTTGAGTGGACTTGACCTGACTATGCACGCATGTGCCGGGTATCGTGGTAGCTCAACCCGGACTTAGGGAGCTCAACGACCCGACGAACATTACCATCAGAGAGGACATTTGGGTAGGCCCCCTAAAGTACTCAAACTGTCAGACTGAACTTGAGATCTATAACAGTAACATAATAACCCACATAGTACTCACATTTACAATATATTACATCATTATTATCACATTCAATGTCATTTTGTATATAAATTGTTTCAAAAGGAAACATTTAATGTCAAAGTGTATATAGAAAATATTATAAAATCAAATAAAAAAGCAATAATTTAGTGGTTATGTCAATAGTAGTATTGGCCCATGTATGTATTGGAACAGCTCAATCCCAAGCCTTTTTGTCCTCCATAATTATAATCTTTAACACTATAAAAAGCTTTATGACAAAGTTTTCGCTTTATTAATGATTTGAATTTATTAAGGCTTAATTTTTGAATATGGCTAGGGATTTTATTGCAAAAGTGTATACTTTGGCATTTAAATGTGCCACTTATTTTCTGGAGCCTCGTGGCAGGAACAACAAGTCTATGTTTGTTTCTAGTATTAATATTATGAATACCACTATATTTAGTGAAGAGATTATTATTTTTATGTGCATACAATAGATGTCAATTTGAATTGTCATTATAATTAGTTTTAATAATATACACAAGTAATCTATGGAAACGTAGATTGGCCATTTACCCATACAGGCTGCTGATTTAGTCACCTGCAACTTTTAAGGGGGTGATTCTACCCGTCATACTGAACAACTTTCCCTATGAGACCCATGTCCGATTGTCTGATGTAAAAAAAATACCAAATGTTCGGCTAAATAATACAAAAGTAGTCAAAATGTTTGGAAAACTTCTAAATTTTTTTTCAGACACCTTGATTGACACCGCATTCGTCGAAACCGGATGGGTAGTTTAGGCGATACGCTGGATCATACTTAAATACAAACATACATAATAGTTTGCTAAAATCATAGCCCTTCCTTTTGGTTATGCCGAAGTCGTGTAAAAATGTAGTTATCACAGTTACACATCCAAAATTTTGTCAACTTATAACACACAACACTAACCACATTACTTTATAAAATGTAACCAAAACCTTATGTTAGATCTTGTCAATTCTTGGTTAATCTTCAAATAGCCGAATTGTGTGGTAATTTTTTTTCAGTTTAACAAAAACCGCGTTATCTTAAGACGTATCCTAACACACGACCGCTCGCACAACACGCACGCACGCGCCGTAATGAGCGCGCGCGGGGGGGAGGTAGTTAGACAATTTTACAACTGCCGCCGCTTCGTTTTTTGGCGTACTCTCCGCGCTAGGTGTGCGCGCATAGATTATGTTAGAAGATGCGTCGACAATTTTAGATGGAGGTTCATGCCTAAACCGGTAGACGAAATAGGGTTTCATTACGGCAGATAAAAAGTCGGTAAAGATACACAAGTTCTGACTAAGTCAACTATTTGTTGCGTGTAGTATAATAGTGAACAACTAATTCTACTAATATTATAAACATGAAAGTTTGTGAGGATTTAAAGATGTATGGATATTTGTTACTCTTTCACGCAAAAACTACAGAACGGATTTTGATGAAACTTTACAGTAATATATCTTATACATCAGAATAACACATAGGCTACTTTTTATCCCAAAAACGCGGGCAAAGCCGCGGGCGGAAGCTAGTTAGTGATATTTATGTTTCATTTGAATAATTTTGCCATCCTTTGAAGGGGGTAAAAGTCGGTAAAAATAGAGATTCTGATCAAGTCAACTATTTGTTGCGTGTAGTGAAACTAATGAGTGGTTATATAATAGGTCTTTACCTATGAAATTGCCGTTTTGTATGAAAAAATTTAAACGATTTTTTTTCATGTATTTTTTATTTGTATTAATCGAAGTAATCACCCATGCAATCAATGCATCTTTGCCAATGCAGTGGCAGTTTATGGATGCCCTTCTTAAAGAAATCAGCTGGACGGGAGGCAACAAAAGCTTCAAAAGCATTTTGTACTGCCTCTCAGATATTGATTTTTTTTCCCGCCAAGAAGTTATCCAAATTCTGGAAAAAGTAGTAGTCTGTAGGCGCAAGGTCTGGTGAGTAGGGCGGATGACGGAGAGCTTCCAACCCCAGTTCTTGCAACTTGGAGACCGTCTGCTGTGCAGTCTCAGGTCGTGCGTTGTCGTGCAGGAGCAGCGGAGACGAGCGATTGACCAATGCTGGTTGGAGATGTGCCAGCTTCTTCATAATTGTGTTCAGTTCTTCACAGTACACATCTGCAGTAATGCTCACCCCGTTTGGTAAGAAGCTGTGATGAATCACACCGGCGCTAGACCACCAAACAGTGACCATCACTTTTCTAGGGGTAAGTTTTCGTTTAGGGCATTGTTTAGGTGCTGAACCAGGATCCAACCAACTTGCTGAGCGCTTGCGGTTATCAAACAGAATCCATTTCTCATCGCAGGTAACAATGCGGTTCAAAATTCCTTCATTTGTGTGTCTGTTGAGCAGTGCAAGGCACGTCTCGACGCGTACTTCGCGCTGGCGATCATTGAGTTCGTGGGGCAACCATTTGTCAAGCTTTTTAACCTTGCCAATTTGACGCAAATGGACCAATATTGTTTTGACGCTAACGTCGAAAGCTGCTGCTAATTCAGCCGTAGATTGTGTATCATCAGCTTCCACAATCGCCTTTAATTCGTCATTGTGGACCAAAGTCTTCGGACGACCGCGAGGTTCATTTTTCAGGTCGAAATTTCCAGAACGGAAGCGAGCAAACCAATAACAGGTGGTGCGTTGGTTTGTAGTGTTAGCTACGTAAGCGTCGTTGATGTTGCGTGCCGCTTGTGCCGCGTTGCTGCTACGACGGTACTCGTATTCCATAATTACTCGAATTTTTAACGTATCCATGATGACGAAAAAGATTGAAATGCGATGAAAATGTAACACTAATCAATAAACAAATGACTACTTTTGGAAAAAAAAATCCATGTTTTTAAAATAAAATTAATTTGAAATTAGAATTCTTAGCCAAACAAAAATTATTTTGATTTGAAATGGCCAGTACTGCAGAACGGCAATTTCATAGGTAAAGACCTAATATCAATCAATCAATATAATTATACTCATTAGTGTTTATGTTTTAATTGAATACTTATGCCTATATTCTGGATCAATGCAGAATAAGGCTACCTTTCTACCAAGCAAGGGCGCAGAGATGTGTGCAACCCACCAATAGGATTGTTGCATTTTTATAAAGATGAGCTAAGCTTTGAAAATTAAGCCGATTTTTATTTTACCCGATAATTCGCGCACACGTCTCATTTAATCCTCTAAACATGAGTAGAAGCCTTTAAAAAACATGTCATAGTATGTAAGAAATGTTCAAAATCCCCCATCTAATTGCCTCTCAGAGGAAACTTGCTACTTTCTCGAACTGTCGCCTCTCCCTCCTTAATCTTTGTCGCCATCTGTAGGTGCGCACAAATTTGCATATGTCGAAATAATTTAGGGGGTAACTCCACACACTCGTACGACGCTAATGTAGGCCCGTATCGGCACTGGCGGAATAAGGAATTGGCGTAGATGCGACATTCCGCTAACATTTTTATGTTTATGTCCCTATTTTTATGGGCCTAAGTTGTAAAGGGATGTTAGGACTAAAGTAATCTTGGGTAAGGAAGAAAGGTAAGTGGGTGTTATTTGTGAGTGTTCGGAAGTGACAGCAATTTTATTTTTTTCTTAGAACTACTTAATGGAACGAAATTCCTTAAGGTAGGAGTTGACTGGGAAAAATCGTCACGTAATGAATGCGTTACACTCTCTACTAATCTAAAACTCACGGCAATCGCGCTTACGGTCTCCGACCAGTACCCGTCGTGACGTCAGAGCAAGAGGGTGCGTCGCCGGATTGGAAAATAATACGCGTAATTTTATCAGGCAGAAATATTATAACTTTTTTAAACTGAAACGGCTAGACGGATTTTGCCAAAATTTGAGTAAAAGTTAGCTTGAGACTTGGAAAAGCAAATAAGTTACGTTTCATAAATTTTTAGCCATATCTAGTATCAAATAAAAAATAAAGTGCGAAATCTGAAACAGACTATTTAACCGACTTCAAAAAAGGAGGTTCTGTATTCGTCCCGTATGTATGTATGTATGTATGTATGTATGTATGTATGTATGTAAGTATGTATGTATGTAAGTATGTATGTATGTTTGTAAGTATGTATGTATGTATGTTTGTATGTGCGCGATTTTCTCAAAAACTACTGATTCGATTTGGATGGGGTTTTCATTAACGTAATCTACATACTTTCAGGAAGGTTTTAGTATATAATACATTATGTAATCATTCCTATGTACAAAGTTATAGGCATAAATGTACATACTCCGTAGAAGATTTACTGTTGAACGCATTCGTGAAAGTAATCTAACACGGGATAAAGAACTAAAAAGGGAAAAATAAAAAACTTTTTTAACAAAAAATAACCGACTTCAAAAATCCACTACAAAGAAAATAATAATTTTGGTTTCGGAAGTCGGTGGTAAAAAAAAGCAAACAAAAACCAAAGCCACCGACTTCCGAAACCAAAATTATTATTTTCTTTGTAGTGGATTTTTGAAGTCGGTTATTTTTTATTAAAAAAGTTTTTTATTTAATAACTACCATTTATGTTACCTTATCATGAAATAGATATTTTTCAAACTAAAACTATATATTTCATACATCATGGAAGCCACCCAACCCCTATTTAATTTAAAGTCCGAATGATATGTGATATACAAATCAGGCAATGAATCCTTGTTAGGGTATTAATTTTATTATAATAATTACAGGGAGGGAACTATAGTCTCTATTTCGTTTATGTAACTTATGTTGTTTTAACTCCAAATATTGGCATACTACTATACTAATATTATATACGCGAATGTTTGCGAGGCTGTATGGATGTTTGTTACTTTTTCACGCAAAAATGACTGCAGTGCGATTCTGTAACCATCTCACCGTGAAAACTTACGTGAAGTGAGCGTGGAGTGAGCTGTCAATAGTGTCAATTCCTAGCAAAAACAAACTCACTTCACCTAAGTTTTTACGGTGAGATATTTACAGAATCGACCGGCTGGACGGATTTAGACAAAAATTCGGAAGGAAGATAGTTTGTCCCGAAAAAGTCGTATTTGTCGTAAGTTGCTGGAAATAGGCTTCCATAATAGAACTACTTAGGTACTAGTTTTTGCTCGCAACTTCGTCTACGCGAAAATGAATGAAAGCTTCTCCAGGTCCCAGGCTACCTCTTTGCCAAATTTCATTCAAATTTTCAAACACACACACAACTTTCGCATTTATAATATAAAGCTGCTTTTCAAAAACAAAATGTAGTTGTCAAATAATAATAACCGAGTCAACTAGTTTTAATATAATTCAGCTTTCTTCAGTTAGCTTTTAGTTAGTCTAATTAGTTTCTCTATCTACAAAATTGCCACTCCATATTGCTTCACCAGAAAAAAAAACAATCTAATCTAAAAAATCTTAAATTACAACCAATATCTACAAGTAAACCAAATTTAAATACCAACCCAAAAAATAACCAAAAAACATCGACTCTACATCCGGTATATTACCTTTATGGCATCTCTACCTCATTTATAACTGTTCTAAGTCTACTTACCAAAGGAAAATTTTCGCTCATAACGCTCGGAAAATAACGCGGGGAGAGCTCTAGTAATTTGTCGATACTCTACATACTCTACATGGCTACAGGCTTTATGTACGTAGGCTTTGATTGAAAAATTAGGGACTAATGTATGCGTAAATTAGACTGTAATCAGAATTGAGAGATGTAGAGATTATTTGATGATTGCGTCGGAAGGCTTACTAAGGCAATCATCAAGGAAACGAAGAAATAAAAAAAAAAACCGGCCAAGTGCGAGTAGTACTCGCGCACCGAGGGTTCCGTATCATTTTTGGACGTATAAAGTGACAAAAACTGGACCGCATAACTAAGTTTGTTTGTGAACGAATTTTGATGATTTTGAAAAAACTGTATTAGTTAGGAACATCGCTTTATTTTTACTGCAATATTTGGGTTAATTTCTATCAACTCTAATTATTTCAAATTTTTCGCTCCGCAAACTTCGGAGTAAAGGGGGGGGGGGAATGGTATTTTTTCAGAAATTTTTCATCATATGTCGAAAACTGTGAGACATAAAATTAAATGAAAATGTATTTTGAAATGTGCAGATCAAGCCCTTTCATATGATATATCACTTGATCTAGTAACCCCATTTTGAAATTTTGGACCCCCACTCCGGCCCCTTTTGCAATAAAAATAAAAATATTTTTTGACTTTTTTCATTTGCAATATAGTTGGACTAGCATTCTTTATAACTGTTCCAAATTTCAAGTCGATAGCATTAGTAGTTGCTGAAATAAGCAGGTGTGACAGACAGACAGACAGACAGACGAAGTCGCACCATAAGGGTTCCTTTTTTACCATTTTGGTACGGAACCCTAAAAATGAAAATAAAAGGTCTTAAATAATAAAATAGATAAGGAAAGAAGATAATGGATGAATAAGAAAACAAGTGCAGTGATAGCCTAGTGGTTTAACCATGTGCCTCCCACAGCGAATGGTTCGAATTCGATTCCGAGGCACGCACCGCTGACTTTTAGAAGTCATGTGCGTATTAGAAATTAATTATCACTTGCTTTGCGGTGCTTTTTTACGGTGAAGGAAACATCGTGAGGTAACCGGCATGTCTTAGAACCAAAAATTCGAAGACATGTGACGTCCACCAACCCGCACTGGGCCCGCGTGGTGGACTACGGCCCACTCCCTCTCACAGAGGAGGCCTGTGTTGTGTCCCAGTAGTGGGAACATTATAGGCCGATTATGCTAAGAAAATAAGTGGGTAGGTCTATAATTATTGTATTCACATTAACTAGCTGACCCCGCGAATTTTGTACCGCCTAACAGTCAATTAATGTTGTGTTAACTTTTAGTCTTACTTAATTTCTATATATTTCAATTGAATATATATATATGGTAGTTTCTCACTATTTTCAGTTGAATTTATATAATCTAAGTTATAAGCGTAACTATGTAATTATAATATTATAAAGAGAAAAGCTTTGATTGTTCGTTTGTAAATCAAAAACTACTGGACCGATTTTAAAAATTCTGTAACCAATAGAAAGCTACATTATTATTGAGTAACTTATGCTTCTTTATATCCAGAAAAAAATCACAGTTCCTGTGGGCCACGCGGGCGAAGTCGCGGGCAAAGCTGGTTCCTGATAACACGAAAAATGTTTTGATGTCCACAAACGTTACGTCCACTTAAAAACTAAAAAACAAAGCAGCCAAAACGAGCACTACTCTCGACCACCCATTCACTTCAAATAATAAAAACACAAAAACACGTGAAAAAAATGTAAAAAACACAAAAAATCACGCGTTACATGGTAATTGAAGTACGGTGTAGTGAAAGTGAAATGATTTTTTAGACCTTTTTTTCAGTTCACGCATCGGCACTGAAATATTTTCGGTTGAAAACCTTTATTTTATCACGCCAACGTTAGAATCGAGTCTGTCCGATGGATTTTTATTCATCCGCTTTGTGTAGAAAGTGAAAATTCCGATTTGTTTTACTCTAACTTGTTTTTTTATAGTGCTGTGTTTGTAAATATAGTGGGTTTACTTTTTCATGGTGTGTACGATTTATGGGAAATATGAATGGATTTAGGAGACATGTGAAGGGATTTATGGATGAGAAAGAGAGGCTATTTAAATTTTTCCCGCTGTTTTGAAAGTGTCTTAATTATTAGAGTTTTTAATAGGTGGGATATCTTACTCAAAGAAAATATACTGGAACACAGCAATGCTGCTTAGTGGCAGATATAGGTATAGTACTTCTCAAGCTCTTTCACAAAGAGTTTTACTATCTTATCGTACCTAAAATAATTATATCAGCCCGGTTTATAAACTGTCCCACTGTTGGGCACGGGCCTCCTCTCAGAATGAGAGGGAATAGGCCATAGTCCATCACGCTGGTCATCAAGTCACAAAGTGCGGGTTGGTAGACTTCACACACCTTCAAGAACTTTATGGAGAACTCTCAGGCATGCAGGTTTCCTCACGATGTTTTCCTTCACCGTCAAAGCAGGTGATAATTCTAATACGCACATGGCTTCGAAAATTCAGCGGTGCGTACCTCGGAATCGAACTCGAACCATTCGCTGTGGGAGGCACATGGTTAAACCACTAGACTATCACCGTACTTGTTATATCTACTCAGTTTAATCATTTAATCATTTATTGAACCATTGGTATGTACATCATTAAGTTAAAAGAGTAACCGTAGAATTTGTGGCAAGCTTCCCCCACTGACGCTCCAAGCCGGAAGCAATGTCTAGACGATTCGTAAACGACTATTTATTGGTTAACAAAATAAGATTGAAAGAAAAATACTTGTTTTGACGCTGCAATGCGTTATGGTGGGAACTGTGATTTGTATAAAATAAGATTTTTGTAAGGAAGTTCGGACTTATTGGTTTGAGTTGTCATAACCTGTTTTTTCTAACTTTGCACGTATCAATGTAAAAATGTTAGCATGATGGGAGCATTTTCTAGTGTTACCTTACAGTAATAATTTAAAAATTCTCTGCTTTTATGCTCTAAATAGCAAACAGATTCATAGGAAACACAATTATTTACATTCTAAGCGTATGTCTAGAGAGATGGTAACATTTTTTTAAGTGCAATTTTTTTTCAACCTTGATTTGTAACTTACTAAAAGTAATGACATAGAGCTACTAAAAAGATATTTTATCTATAGTACAATTTTGTTGCAGTCTGAGCAAAAAGAACATTTTAGGTATCTAGAATACTTGTGACGAGATTACAATAAATGCAATTCATAAAAATTGGTTATGAACCGTAGATTTTACGAGGCTGTGACAGACGGACAGACAGACAGACGGATAGACGGACATGACGAAACTATAAGGGTTCCTAGTTTTACTACGGGACCCTAAAAATAATAATATGTAAATAAAAGTACCCGTGTGACCAGTTTACATTTAATGTATGATTTTTTCAAAATTGTGATGAAAATACACTGTCACCAAATTACATAAACCCATAACAATCATTATGTGCAAATAAGGTCATTGCTGGTATTTTCTCTGTGTAAAAAAAGACATTTGTGTGGGATGGTTACTCATGACTCCATGACTGATATTATTTAATAATCATCTGTTATTTTTCCTTTTTTTACTTGTTCCGGTAAGAGACTCTCACACGTGTTACTTCAAACTTCGGAGAAGAATACAAAAGTATTTGTTTTTGTTTTGTTATTTATTTTTCCGTTTATTCATTTTATTGTTGATATCAAAATTTTCCAAAACCTGACGATACTGATAAGGAAAAGCGTAATTTTGCTTTTTAACCTTACAAACCTTTGGTCAATTTTGTTTACAAATTTAAATGGTTTGTTTTTCTTTAGAAAGAAAATAAAACTAATATAATGTTTTATAATAGACCAATTTTTATTGATATAATTTATGAATACTGTTAAATGCACTTTATCTCTTAATTGTGTAACTACTTATCAGAACAATAATTATAAACCAGAATAATAATAAACTCCCTTATAATTCTCACACAAATCATGATAAACCAAAAAACTTTTACAAAAAAATACCCTAAAATATCGCCCTTACAGAAACTGCCTTCTGTAGAAAAAAATACCCAAAAAATCCTTTACAAAAACTACCTTCTTCAATATAAGTTGCATTATCACTTGCAAGTCATCATCCGAGCTACGGGATCGTCTGTGAGTCGCAAGTTAACCCTTAAATGTGGGTCAGTATAACTTGAGCAACGTTCCCCCACTTGGGGCAGTCAACCTTCACGCTGCGTTTACATGTGTTCTTGAGAAATGTGTCGGTCAGTGTGTACGGGGTTTATAAGGCATGAGACGAAGTGTAAACATATGCAAGTGTAATTTATATTTTTTAAGAGAGTTGGTATTTGAGTGGATAGTTTTTATTTAGTTTGATGCTTAGGGAATGTCGTTTAGTCGTACAGATTAATTTATTTTAGTCAGTTTATGTTGAAAATGCTAGTTAATTTTAAGGGAGTTTTTACACTTTTTCTTTAAGTTAACTATTTTAATTTTCTTTGAGGAAAAATAAATTGTTTTAAGACTCCTATAGCTGAACTAATACATGCGATGAAATATTTAATAATTTGTAAGTTTGTAGTAACCGTACTAAGAAAATTACATAAAAAATGCAAATTTTTATTTTCTTAATAAGTAATTAATGAATTCTAGTTTTATTTTCAGTTCTTGGCATACCTAGGACCCTAGATACAACAAAGGTTAGCTACAGGCGCGTGCAGTGCCTATAGGCAAGTAGGCAGTGACTACCTCTTAAAGTTCAATAAAACCATTTTAACTATTACTACATCAATATACATAATTATATATCAATAATTAGTCATGATTGATATATTTTATTTATGTAGTAACAGTTAAAATAGTTTTATTGAATCTTATGAGGTAGGCACTGCCTACTTGCCTATATGCACTGCACGCCACTGGTTAGCTATCAACAAAGCTAATTAGGACATTTATTAATCAAAGCTGAACGATTCCGGAGATCATAAATGCGACGGAAAGTTCTCCTTCATTCCTTTGTTTCTTTTTTAAAATAAAGAAGTGTGCTGTGATATTTATATTTGCAAGATATAACTTTTATTTTATAATTTATCGTAAGAATAATATAATTTATGTTTCAGACATGGTTTTTTTTGTTAGACTTGATTTTAAAGTCTTGCATAATAATAATGATTGGTTAAAATATCTTGACTTGGCACACGAGGTTGTCGGCATGTGGGATGTTGACTCAGCAGTCATTGTACCGATTGTCGTTTCGGTCAATGGACTAATAGCTAAGAGCCTCGACCAACACCTTTGGAGGCTCTCATTGGGAGGCTGGATCAAGGGATACAGAAAGCAGTACTCCTAGACACGGCACGCATCGTGAGGAGGTTCCTTTCTCTCAGGCGCGTGCAGTGCCTATAGGCAAGTAGGCAGTGACTACCTCTTAAAGTTCAATAATACCATTTTTAACCGACTTCAAAAAAGGAGGTTCTGTATTCGTCACGTATGTATGTATGTATGGATGTATGTGTGTATGTATGCATGTATGTATGTATGTATGTATGTTTGTATGTGCGCGATTTTCTCAAAAACTACTGATTCGATTTGGATGGGGTTTTCACTAACGTAATCTACATACTTTGAGGAAGGTTTTAGTATATAATACAATAGGTAATCATTCCTATGTTCAAAGTTATATGCATAAATGTACTCACTACGTAGAAGATTTACTGTTGAACGAAGTCGTCAAAGTAATCTAACGCGAGATAAAGAACTAAAAAGGGAAAAATAAAAACTTTTTTAACAAAAAATAACCGACTTCAAAAAGCCACTACAAAGAAAATAATAATTTTGGTTTCGGAAGTCGGTGGCAAAAAAAGCAAACAAAAACCAATTAAGCCACCGACTTCCGAAACCAAAATTATTATTTTCTTTGTAGTGGCTTTTTGAAGTCGGTTATTTTTTGTTAAAAAAGTTTTTTAACTATTACTACATCAATATACATAATTATATATCAATAATTAGTCATGATTGATATATTTTATTTATGTAGTAACAGTTAAAATAGTTTTATTGAATCTTATGAGGTAGGCACTGCCTACTTGCCTATATGCACTGCACGCCACTGCTTTCTCTGGAGTCCTGACCGCCGGTAGCTTGGACCCTGTTCCCGATACCGGTGGGGCACTATTTTTTATATTTTTAAATGTTTTATATTTTTTACGATGAAATATTTAAAAATGTGATTAATATGTGAATAAAATTAATAAAGACGTATGATTGGTTATATTCTAACCAAAGCTTTGGTACTTATATTTTATCAAAGGATATTGTTATGTAAACACGATTTATGAAAATGACTTCATTTCGTAAATCTTACAGTTACGTCTTCAAAGTTTGTGAAGTTATTTTCAGTGAAATGCTTTATGATTAATATTGTATGATGTACTTATATATGTATACTAATTACAATACAACAACTTTGTTAAAAAAGGCGGACTACACGAAATAAGCCTAGGACACGCCCATACGAAAAAAAATGCCGACACCCCCGGATATAAACATATGAACAGAACCAATTTTCGCAATAATTAACCAATAACCTAACATGGATTGCCAATATTTTAGTAACTGCTACATTTATCTCAAACTACCCTCCAAAAAATATGTGTATACCATCTAACACGTAACACACGACACCAATGTAATAAAAATTATATGCTCCAATTTACGATCCCGGGGTAGGGGTGTGGGAGGCCAAAAAATTCCCCCCTTCCCCCCTGATTGCGGGATCGAATCTCGCTAAACGGGTGTACGAAAAATTTCGCAGTAGGGGTGTCCCCCCGGCGGGCGCAATACATTTTTATCATTATCCCTTTCTCACTACTATGAGGGTATTTGGTAATTATTGTGTATACGTATATATTTTTTGTCGGCTTTTTTGCATGTTTGCAGTTTTTCGGGAGTGTGGGGGAAGGGGGAGTAATTATGATTGGACAGTGCGTCCGATGATTACTTATTGTGTTCTTTATATTAATTTATTTTGTCGCTTGATTTATTTAATTGGGTGTGTTGGTCTCTAGGCAATACTCACACTAAGCACTGTTGGCACTTGGCTTAGCGTGACTGTATTTAATAAGTCACATTTCTTTAAACAAAATCTTCTACGATTTAATTATCTATCTTTTTCTTTTACCGTAATCAGTCAAGCTTTTGTCTTATAACTACCAATATTCACAGAATAAGATCTAGTCATTCTGTTAATCAGAATGATGAAATTTTTCATGTATTATGACTGGAAATTAATCAGTATATTTGAAACAAAATTACCGCTGCCCTCTCAAATTATTCTTCTACGTAGCGTGGATAACTGATCTACTACATTTTCTCTTTGATTAACACGTCAAAAGAAGAACCTAGAATAACGTGACGTTAATGTTCATATACAGTATTCCCAAATTAATAATGCGCATGCAGATCTTCGCTAATTGTCGTATTCCCGGAAACAAAAAAGTATATAGAAAAAAAAAAGTATATAGAGTGGTTAAGTGCATTTTCTTCATGCATAATTTAGGGCTCTTACGATTCAATGATTCGGTGTTTCCGAGATTAATAATGCGCATGTAGATACATGCGCATTATTAATTTGGGAATACTGTAAGCAGGTTATATTAACTTCTTAAAAATTGGTTTGATTCGAGATTTGATTGTTTTCATCTTCAACCTATGAAAGTGTTTCTTTATTTTCTAACTAATATTTGTATTCAACTGTGGTATTATTTAACAGTTAAAATTGAATAATTTCGAGGGAGCCTGCAATGGTGACCTTTAGACGGAACCCCTAGGTTCTGCGGAACCCACTTTAGGAATCGCAGTGTAGTCAATCGAACTAGTATCGAATACTGAACCCTGCTTCAATATGTCTCCAGTTCAGTTTAACACCTTGTATTCTCATGGCTCAATGATAACCGAGGTGATCGATCGATCTACGAAGTTAAGCTGCTCTTGCCACGGTAAAAAAAAACTGAACAAGTGCGAGTAGGAGTCGTGCCGTGAGGGTTCCGTATATGCAAGATTGTAATCGCAAAAAAAAAAACGATTTTCAGATTTTTTTCTTTACTTGTGTTATGATTCTAGGTCAACAGGAAGTACCTTAGCATAATAGCATAGCATAGCATAATCGGCCTATAATGTTCCCACTGCTGGGACACAGGCCTCCTCTGTGAGAGGGAGTGAGCCGTAGTCCACCACGCGGGTCCAGTGCGGGTTGGTGGACGTCACATGTCTTCGAATTTTTGGTTCTAGGACATGCCGGTTTCCTCACGATGTTTTCCTTCACCGTTAAAGCAAGTGATAATTAATTTCTAATACGCACATTACTTCGAAAAGTCAGCGGTGAGTGCCACGGGATCGAACTCGAACCATTCGCCGTGGGAGGCACATGGTTAATCCACTAGGCTATCACTGTACCTGTACCTGTACCAGGAAGTACCGTATAGGTTTCGATTTATTTGCGAGTGTCAAGTAGATCTACATCTACAGTCCCTTGGGGCTGTAAAAAAAATAATCTTCTAACGGCCAAGTTCACCGACAAGATAACAGTCTGATAAATTGAAGACGGCCGTTTCACATAGTCATGTTAAATGGCCGTTTTCAATTTATCGGGGAGGGACAAGTTGAAATTAAGCCGCTGATAACTGCCAACGGCCTTGAGTGATTTGGGTGGTATAGCTTGATTGTTCTGCGCTGAGCTCAAGCAACGCGACATACGTCCACCGAGCAATACGACGCGCCTATCAAGGAGCGCGCTGTGCCGAATTAGACGTATTATGACTTTTTAGTATCTAAAATATAAAATAAAAAAGTAACAGGCAATATTATAGGTAGTAACATAGTATTTTCACACAAAACAAATCATGAAAATATTTTATGCGATTTGAAAGTAATTACGTTTTTATGTTTTGGGTAGAAAGTAATTCATGAATTTATTTCATTAAGTATTTTACTACAATAGTTAAATATTCACAGGTACGATTGATGTAATTATGTTCTAGTCTATTATATAAAAATAAGTCGGGTTTTCCTTCCTGAGGCTGTAACTCCAGAACGGACGAACCGATTTCCACGGTTTTGCATTCGCTGGAAAGGTCTCGGGCTTCGTGAGGTTTATAGCAAAGAAAATTCAGGAAAATTTCAACAGAAAAGCGGGAAAATCTGGTGGCGAAACGGAGTTCGCCGGGTTTGCTAGTTTAACATAAAAAAATTGCACAACTAACCTGTATTATTTGACGGCAAAATAAGAGATTTAAAACTTGAGATTTACGGCCGTTACCATTCACCGTCGCCTTAACATCAAATGTCAAATATGCAGCTTCAATGGCCGTATTTTTTGTAGCGTTGACTTAGTTTTTTGGCCCCGCTACAAAAAATACGGCAATTGAATCTGCATATTTGACATTTGATGTTCATTTCAACTTGATTCCTCCACGTATTTCTGAGAAAAAGAGTCTTAACAAACAGGCAGGCCGACCACAAAATTACCCTATAAGGGTTTCTTTTTCCTTTTGAGTTACGGAACCCTAGAAATACCCATCCACCCGTTAACCAAACGCAAGTTAACCTCGAAGACAGATCGATTCGGTTATTATTTAACTACGACTTTACAACCGTTCTATCAGTGATACCGTTGATTTAATCTAATAGTTAAGTCGACCTTCGACTTAACCCCGAAGATCAGATAACAGTCTATTTTTGGCTACCAACATAATAATTCTGTGGTTGAATTTTACTTTAGCAATTCTAATGAATATTACTGCGTCTTCAAATTCCTACTTGATTTGTGTACGTTTTATTAAATGATCCGTTCAGGATTTCTGTTCTTTTTTAACCGACTTCAAAAAAGGAGGTTCTGTATTCGTCCCGTATGTATGTATGTTAGTATGTATGTATTTATGTTTGTATGTGCGCAATTTTCTCAAAAACTACTTATTCGATTTGGATGGGATTTTCACTAACGTAATCTACATACTTTTAGGAAGGTTTTAATATATAATACATTATGTAATCATTCCTATGTATAAAGTGATATGCATAAATGTACACACTCCGTAGAAGATTTACTGTTGAACGAATTCGTGAAAGTAATCTAACACGGCATAAAGAACTAAAAAGGGAAAAATAAAAAAACTTTTTTAACAAAAAATAACCGACTTCAAAAATCCACTACAAAGAAAATAATAATTTTGGTTTCGGAAGTCGGTGGCAAAAAAAAGCAAACAAAAACCAAAGCCACCGACTTCCGAAACCAAAATTATTATTTTCTTTGTAGTGGATTTTTGAAGTCGGTTATTTTTTGTTAAAAAAGTTTTTTTCAGCTGAGGAAATGTAGAATTACATTGTTCGTAATTAGCAAAAACTCTTTGCCTATAAGTGGGATATATTTTTAGACTAACCTCAGCTTATCAAGCACTAGCTTCCGCCCGAGGCTTGGCTTGGTTTTCCCGCATAAAAGGTACCTAGCCTATGTGTTATTGTGATGTATAAGCTTTATATCTGTAAAGTTTCATCAAAATCCGTTCAGTAGTTTTTACGTGAAGGAGTAACAAACATCCATACATACAACCATCCATCCTCACAAACTTGCATTTATAATATTTGTAGGATAGCAGTCATCATCCTAGCCTTTTTCCCAAACATGATTGGGGTCGGCTTCCAGTCTAACTGGTTGCGGCTGAATATCAATATTTTACATGGAGCGACTGCCATCTGACCTCCACAACCCAATTATTGGGGAATACCGGTATTCGAATGTTAGACCAGTTGTCAGACTTTTGGGCTCCTGTCTACCCGTAACGACTGTCAAAGATATTCCTGTGACAACCGGGACCGACTGCTTAACGTGCTCTCCGAGGCACGGAGGGGTCTCGATGTGTTAAGAACGGTCACCCATCCAAGGTCTGACCGATCGATCAGCGCGGCTGTCATTTAGCCACGAGTAACTATAATATTTAAAACTAAGGCCCGTATTACAGAACGATGCTCGAGCACAGATCTCTGCTTGAGCATAGATTTAAAGCCATTTGATTGGTTGAACCTAGTTTCAATCTATGCTCAAGTAGAGATCTGTGCTCGAGCATCGTTCTGTAATACGAGCCTTACTGCCCTTTGCTTTATAAAACTAACTAAAATACTGACGCCATTTAATTAGTATTAGCCTAATTAACTCACCTAATTACGAAAATATCGTGTCTTATAAATTATATTACAATTTGACGTCACAACATGAAAGGAAAATCAATAGCCTTCAAGATTGTCCAAGAAAATTGTGAAACGTCCTACGGGCTACGCGCCCGTAGCAGTAGTACTACGCCGTAGCCGGTGCCTACGCAAAAACAATATTTTCTAACGGTACGGCGTTCCTAATTATATTGTTGAATTTCTCAATGAAAGTCTACAGTTGAAACTTTTGAACGTTTTTAGATTAATTTTGTTTATAAATCAAGGATTTTTTGTTAGAAATATCATCTTGGTGGACAATTTTGGCGATTGTAAGATGTTTTGAATTTTAAGTGAGTTCAATGCATATTAACGCCCTTTAAACAGTAGTCCACAACTGATACACTTTTTCAATGACTTAAGTACACACTTTAGGGACTTTTTTATGCTAATTACTTAGCAGCTTTAACTCTATGAGTCATGAGTCATGACTTAATTTCACACGACCATTTCTTGTATTGTTCTATTTCTATAGATCTATTTAACAAGAAACCAACAACACATTTTCTTTAATTTCTACCCTACTGCCACAAAAGGAGGGTACTGTTTTTCGATTGTATGTATGTATGTCTATTTCTTTCACATTCACGAGTTTTACTCAATACCTATTCGTAAAAAAGTTTTTTGACGTGTGGTATCGTTAACGTAAGCATATTTTGAATTGAAAATACACGTTTGTTACAGAATATTTATATAAATTAAATACTTAATTAATTTCTCTATATTTTTTAAAATGTGCAAATTGTATAAAATCTTATCAAAATGTTCCAGGACTGCTGTATTTTAAATTCAAAATATGCTTACGTTAACGAAACTATACGTCAAAAAAACTCATGATACTGTTATAAACCTCATTTTTGTGTCAAAAATTCATAACAAAATCATCGTATAATGACGTCATATTTCTTTTATAAAACTACAGCGTCCTCAAGTCTATTGTCTGTGCCGAACAACTTATAGTCCCTTATAACTTGAAATAAGAAGAAAGGAAGTACTCGTGAACATTTTGATCTCTCCCCTCTGACGATTAATACTATCGATCTATTCACGGAACTCATTTTAGAGGCCATATTTTTAGGGTTTCGTACCTCAAACGGAACCCTATCGTTTGTCTGTCGCACTTGACAGACACAATTGTTATTGACCTGAATGAGGCGGATTTTTTTTCATGAGCTGTGATAGCCTATGAGCAGTGATAGCCTAGTGGTTTAACCATGTGCCTCCCACGGCGAATGGTTCGAGTTCGATTCCGAGGCACGCACCGCTGACTTTTCGAAGTCATGTGCGTATTAGAAATTAATTATCACTTGCTTTAACGGTGAAGGAAAACATCGTGAGGAAACCGGCATGTCCTAGAACCAAAAATTCGAAGACATGTGACGTCCACCAACCCGCACTGGGCCCGCGTGGTGGACTACGGCCCACTCCCTCTCACAGAGGAGGCCTGTGTCCCAGCAGTGGGAACATTATAGGCCGATTATGCTATATGCTATGCTTATGAGGCGGATTTTTTAAATGCGACAGATGGAGGGTTATAGGATCACTTTGTTGTCCGTCTGTCATGACCATGAGTGGAGCCATCTGCTCATAGATGGCGCCACAAGAAGTATGCAATGCGCCATCTATGATCAAGATACGATATAATCTACTATGATGTAATAGCGGCATAGATGGCGCTATTGCTTATTTCAGAACCCTCAGGGCGCGAGTCGTACTCGCACTTGTCCGGTTCATTTATAGAAGATCTCAGAAAACTTGATATAACTTAGTTCTCAAATCATAGAAACAAGGAGATATGTTATCATAGCAAATTAGTACGGGAACCGCTGTCGCCACTTTTAAAGCGGTGTGCGTCACAACTACAAGCGCTCCTTTGTAAATACAGGGTGGCAGGTTAAACAGTGGAAATATTTTAAGGGGTCATTGTACTCATCATTATGAACAACTTTTACTATGGGACCAACCCTGGAATCGCGAAATAAAAATCAGCTGTTCCATACATTTTGTTGAGTTATGTGGACATTAATGTATGGAACAGCAGATTTTTTTTTCGCGATTACAGGGTTGGTCCCATAGTAAAAGTTGTTCATAATGATGAGTACAATGACCCCTTAAAATATTTCCACTGTCTAACCTGCCACCCTGTATAGAGATCTATCTACAGTCCTTAAAATTACAGGTCAGAATTACTGTTGCTGCCACATCACTAATATTACTAAATTGTCTATGTTTTCTCACGGATGGACATCACTAGCGCGTCTACGACGCCATTACAATTTTTACAAACGGTACATGAAGTGCGAATTTTGTCACCTAGAATTAATTTGCCATTGGTGCCGATTCCCTTGTTCGCAAACTAAACTAAATTTAAGTTCAGTGCATCTTTTTCTTTCTATTTCATTAAGAAAAGGACAGAAGATAAGTTTTAGTTTAGTCCTGTCATATTAAACAGCGCTTGACGTAAATTGACGTAATTTTAGTAGGCAAGTTTTTAATCACGTCTAAACTTGACAGGTGCTGAGTAATTTGACAGGACTAAACTAAAATTTATCTTCTGTCCTTTTCTTAATGAAATAGAAAGAAAAAGATGCACTGAACTTAAATTTAGTTTAGTTTGCGAACAAGGGAATCGGCAGCATTATAAACCTAATCTCACAAGCAGTCTTCAAGTTATTTACGCCACCTAAAAAAACCCACGTAGCAGAAACGCGCAGCTCCAATGACAGATGTCAAATACGAACAAATAATGTCAAAATGCATCTGGGCCCTATCAGAATAACAGCGCTACGGCATTTTTTATGTCGCAGCATTATGCTGAGATGGTGGCCTTTTGGTCTAACTTGCACTAGGTGTTACTTTTTATTTAATTTTTTATACTGCTTTTTTTCCCTCTTTTTTATGTCTGTAACTTCCTGTGCGAGTCTAATAAATGTTTTTTCTTTCTTTCTTTCATTAAAAACGATTCAAAATGTACGTATTTGACATCTGTCATTCTAATCGAGCTATATTTTATGGACTACTAACAATATTATTCACCGATCAGATTCTCTCTGCGGGTCAACTCTCCTTGATTTGTTGGTCTTCTGAGTACGTGACATTGGCAGAATTGTGGTATGGCAAACTCCACAAATGCCATAACCAAGAAGTGAAGTGAAGTGAACAATATTATTCGTCACTCGTCACTCACATTAAATTAAAACACTGTAAAAATCATTGATCGCGTTCGGTTCGTCGGCAACTTGTCAAAGCATGAAGCAAGGCATAGTTTAACTTCGCAGTTAGATTTATCAACTATTATACTATTAAGAATACTTTAACGTTAGCGTATGAGGTGACGACTGAAAATTATCGCCGGTTTTTCTTAAACATTTCTTAACAAGATACTCCCTTACTTATTGACGATGATTAAATTAAACAGCTCTTATGTAAATTGTCATCTATATTAATTGTCATACAAATGAGGATAGTTGTATATTTAATCAGTGGTTAAAGTTAAGAGGCGTCTATAAGTTAGGCGGTTAATTGTTATACCGTTGTCGGTTTGTGTTTGTAAGTACACTAGCAAAAGAATAGAATATCCTTTGAAGAACAAAGAAAACATTAATTTTCTAGATCTCATAAACTTGAGAAAAGTGAACACAGGATGCGTTTACTTTGTAGCGAGAAGGATATTTGTCTTTTTTAACAAAAAAAGCACAGAAACTTAATTTTTTCATCATATAATAAAAAATGAGGTCAGAGAACTCGGTCAAGGGAAGTTTTGAATATTTTTCCATTATTTACATCAGTGTTTCGGGTCTTAGAACAGTGTGACTAGGTATCAAGGTTGTTGCGGATCCAGATTTTTTCACATCCGCGGATGCGGATGCGGAGGCGGATGTTTGAAGGCTCACATCCGCGGATGCGGATCTCAATATAATTGCGGATGCGGATGCAAATGTCCAAATCGATGCGGAAGCTCCGCAATTAAGGATGCGGATGTGAATATTCGCAACATAACTGCTAAGTATAATCTTAACTAGTTGTTACTAGCCGTTTAATTCAAGATGACCGTCGTCGACTGTTACAAAATGACGTCATAGGCACAAGTACGTTGACAAATAAAAAACCGGGCAAGAGCATGTCGGACCACGCACAGTGTAGGGTTCCGTAGCAAGAAGCATTTCAGTCTTCCGACCGCAAATATAAGTTTTTTGCGGTTGTCGAACTCAAAACTGAAAAAAGTGAATATTTCAAAAAGTTATTGACGTATTTTGTTCAAACCAATTTTAATCGAGACTATTTATTGAATGCTATAAGCTTGATTTTTTCCAGATTTTTCAATAGCGCGGTTGGAAAATGACAGGGGGGGGACACATTGTTAACGACTTTCGGAGCTCCTAGTTCACTTAATATGCACTTAAATAAAAAAGTCACGCGCTAATCTCTGGAACTACCAGTCGGATTTGAAAAATTCTCTTTTTATATGATAGCCAGATTAATGAGGAATAGTATAGGCTATTTAACATCACGCTACGACCCTTAGGAGCCGAGCAATGGAGGTGAAATTGCGGGGAACAGCTAGTATCAGCTTTTCCTTACCCTTCGCTACTCCTACCTACATTTAAATGTGGGTAGATTTTACTTGAACAGTTAATTATTATTATTATTCCTTATATGTTTTCGTAAAGATTTTTTTATACAGAAATCGTCATAACTGTAAGATCGGTGAGAAAGGATGAACGGACGAAGTAAAAATACCATGATTTCGTAACTTTTCCGTCTCAACTTCCTTATGTAAAAATACCAGAGTTTGACGTTTGTAATGCTATTTTCGGGGTTGGATGTCGAAATTACTCAATTCACTTTTTGTTACATTTAATTCATGAATTCTTACTACCTACTTTTTTAGGGTTCCGTAGTAAAACTAGGAACCCTTATAGTTTCGTCATGTCCGTCTGTCCGTCTGTCTGTCTGTCTGTCCGTCTGTCACACCCTCGTAAAATCTACAGTTCATAACCAATGTGTATGACACTTCACAGGTAGATGTCTTCTGTAAGCCGCCATAAAGACCTGTAGCGACATTATAAAAAATAAAATAATTAGGGGGGGGGGGGGGGGAATACATGAAACTGAGGGATGAAGAAAAATATTTTCGCGCGTCCCTTTATGTGGGGTATTGTTGGATAGGTCTTTGAAAATAACAAAAAGGTTTCTAAACGACTTTTTTATTAAGTGCATGTTTAGCGAACTAGGAGCTCCGAAAGTCGTTTACAATGTGTGTGTGTCCCTGTAGTTTTCCAACCACGTTATCAAAAAATCTGAAAAAATTCAAGCTTAAGGAATCTAATAAATACTCTCGATTAATTTATTAGTTTGAATAAGATACGTTAATAACTTTTTGAAATTTTCACTATTTTCAGTTTTGACCGAAAATTACTTTGTATTTCATTATACAAACTTATGTTTGCGGTTGGAATACTGAAATACTTCTTCCTACGGAACCCTAGACTGTGCGTGGTTCGACACGCTCTTACCCGGTTTTTAATTATAGGATTTGATTCTAGAATAATGCAATATTTGACATCATAGGAAAGCTCCATTTTATAAAATGACAAATTATTATAAACTGGTTACAGTTATTAATATATATCAAATTAACGTATCCAGCCAATCAAAAACGTAGGTTTAACATAATTATTTGATTGTCATAGTTTACTAATAGATTAGGCAATGTTCCTACTCACAAATTACATCATATTAGAAAAAGTAAGTATTCACAATGCTTGAAAATCTAATAAAGGTACTTATAGTCTATCCAAAAATGTGTTATTAATATCTTGCTAGCGAATATTTTGTAAGTTAAGAAGCTATTCACACTATCACATTAATATATTACTATACCTTTATGCGACAGTTAGTGTATGTGTTCGTTAGTCCTTCCAGCTGAAACGGCTGGGCGGATTTGGATGAAATTAGACAAAAACATTGGCTACTTTTCATTAATTTTCTAGCAGACGAAGTCATAGGCAACAGCTAGTACTCTATATTACTGAAAATAAATATCTTTTAATTTCAAAATTTAAATATAATGACATGTAAGCTCATTATACTGACAGTTTAAGCAACTGTTACACACAAGAAATATTTTGAAAACGGTTTTGATAATGAGTACACCGTTTTTTTCTTGTAAAGAAGAATGGATCATGGGAATATAAAAAACCTTGAAAACAAAGGAACCTTTTTATCTTCGTGACGTCATTATTTTTTCGTACTGTTATTTTTTATAGAAAAATAGCTGTGCCCCGCGGTTCCACCCCTGTTGCTCGGCTCCTAAGAGTCGTAGCGTGATGTTAAATAGCTCATACTATTCTTCATGAATCTAGCTATTGATTACAAAGAGATGTTTTCCAATCTGACTGGTAGTTGCAGAGATCAGCGCGTTCAAACAAACAAAATCTTCAGCTTTATTAATATTGCTTTATTATTTGGTATAGATAATAAACTTGACACGGTAGCTCAGTGGTTACAGGGACGCCACAGTTTGGCAGAGGTCGCGTGTTCTAATCCCACCTGTAGCATAAGCATAGCATAATCGGCCTATAATGTTCCCACTGCTGGGACACAGGCCTCCTCTGTGAGAGGGAGTGGGCCGTAGTCCACCACGCGGGCCCAGTGCGGGTTGGTGGACGTCACATGTCTTGGATTTTTTGGTTCTAGGACATGCCGGTTTCCTCACGATGTTTTCCTTCACCGTTAAAGCAAGTGATAATTAATTTCTAATACGCACATGACTTCGAAAAGTCAGCGGTGCGCGCCTAGGAATCGAACTCGAACCATTCGCCGTGGGAGGCACATGGGTAAACCACTAGGCTATCACTGCTTTTATCCCACCCGTGTCAGTTGTTTTTAAAATTTTTGCATCATTAATAAAAATAAACTTGAAACTTTAAATAATCAAGCTACCAAAATATTGATTCTAAAATAAATTGGTTATCGGTTTTAGAATAACTGGAACTTCATTTATTGGTTTGTACATAGTTTCGTAGTAAGTTATTTTGTAATAATAAGATTCTTGTGTAAATCTAAATAAGTCTTGATTATGATTTTAAAGTCATAGAAGTTAATAAAAACATAATTAAAGGATGGTATTTAATATTATTATAGTTTATGATTTTTTTTTTATTCGTTGATAGGCTTGCGCTTGACCGCCACCTCGCCTGATGTTAAGTGATGATGCGGTCTACGATGGAGCACGCTTGCCTAGAAGAAACCGATTCACTCGTGACTTGGTTATTTATTATTAGAAATTTGAGAGAAGAGAAGAGAAATTTTAGAACTTTTATCAGCGTATTTTAAATAGGATTAGCACACAACTGGTTAATTATAAAGTATACACATATTTTCAATCGCATTAGAATGCTTTCGACGTACTAATGGATTCCATTTTCCCATCCATCTAATTTAATATCTTATTAGACAGAGAGGGTGAAGAAAAAAATTGTTTTAAAAGCAGGAACAGTTAAACACGTCAGCCTGAAACGTTACCTATATCTTCTAATTCTAACAAACACAGCCTCATACATCCACGAACACATACGATCTTTAACGAGCTATTCCGAAGCTAAAACAAAACATTTCTCTTACCAAAATCAAAGCCTAGTTCACACTTTTCCGAGTACCAATAGATTGTCGCGTTTACGGAATGAAATTGACACACATATACACACACACACATTATTATGTTCACGTAGGGGTAGGCACAAAGGGGTCTGATTAAAAGGCATGACATGCGCAGAATAAATTTAAAAACTACCGGGAGGTTGGGTTAATTTTTAAGTATTGATCAAAAATTGCGTATATATATACGTTTCATGTTGGGCGGGCGGCGTGGGCGGGCGGGGAAAGCGTGCGTGAATTAGATTCCTTTTTTTCAGTATGTGTGTGTGAATTTTTGTCATTAGTATACGGGTTTTTTGGATGTTTAGAGGGATGTTGTCGGATGCTGCGCGGCGGAGATACGTTTGATTTGAATGATGGGTGGATGTTAAAAATGTTGTGTAATGAGAAACGAGATATACCTACGTATGATGTTTTTGAAAATACGTGTTTCTAGTTAATGTGAACAGATGATTCGTATATTGTCTGTGTAATTTGTGTTAGTAAGTGTATGAAAAAATAGGTTAATTTCTCATTAAAAAACATTAGTTATTATGCATTATGCATTTTTATTTTTCTCCCCTATGTTATTAAAACAATATTATGTGCACAAAATTTAATTTAAGAATTAAGAAAAATAATGATATCATGTTATAAATCGATGGCAGCAATACGGACATCTACATTATTGCGAAAATAACTTTTTGACAAAAATGAGCTTAGATCACAGATTCACTAGTGGCCTTACCATAAAAAAGATAGACACACGTTAAACGCGAATGCTACCAAAAATAATACACACTTGTTTTAGACAAGTTAGTGCCAAAACAATTGCCTATCATTTTTGGTAGCATTCGTGTTGAACGTGTGTTGAATAGATGTTTATTTTTTTGTGGTACGGCCGTAGAAATCCTAATACGATTTTTTTATTTTTACATGATTATGATAATGAGCTAGAATTTATACTATTGGAAAGTGATTTAAGCTCATTTAAAAAAAAAACATTTTCACAAAAATTTTGATATTCTTATCTACTTTGCTGCCACTGAAATTATGGTTTAACATTCAACAAAAAGTTAACAAACAGTTAAATTATAAGTAGTAGGTACAAGTACGTACAGTAAATTATACGATCACTGGCAGTGGGTTAAGCATGGCTACAATTAGCGATTCACTAATTAAAACCACATTTTGGCACAGACGTACTACCTAGATTAAAAGTTGACGAAATTATACCAAGTATGTTACAACC
Organism: Thalpophila matura; assembly: GCA_948465475.1. Taxonomy (NCBI): domain Eukaryota; kingdom Metazoa; phylum Arthropoda; class Insecta; order Lepidoptera; family Noctuidae; genus Thalpophila; species Thalpophila matura. The sequence continues at coordinate 16,696,137 of OX419189.1, read as the reverse complement.
TCCGATCATAGAAACAAGGAGATATGCCATCATAGCAAATTAGTATCGGAACAACTGATGCCACTTTTATTACATTTTTCGACACAATTACGCGCATAATTAAGCGCTCCTTGTGAATAAAAAGATCTCCCACGCATTGAACATTCCGCACACCCTCAATCTAACACTGTTAATCGTCACTCAACACTAGCACTAAACTAAAACACTGTATTTATACCATCGATCGTGTTTGGTTCGTCGCCAGCGCGTACGTTTTTAATATGAGCAATTTGCTCAAGATCAGGCATCAAGCTCGATAGCGCCTTGGCACATCTCCTTGATCTGAGGTTACAACCTAAGTACGTTACTTATTTACTGAATTAAATATATTAATTATCTTCTTACATATAAAATGCTTTGTCCTGACTGACTGACGGATGGATCAACGCACAGCCTAAACCGCTGGTCGTAGAAACGTGAAATTTGGGGGACGTATTCTTTATATGATTTAGGCATCTCATTGGAAAAGATTTTTGAAAATTCCACTCCCAAAAGGGTGAAAAGGGGTGGCAAAGTTTGTATGAGAAAAGTGTTTGCTTGGCTTGACCACTCAATTTTTTATTTCCACCCTCCAGGCGGGCGAAGCCGCTGGCAAAAGCTAGTCTTGTATAAATGTAATCAAATCACTTTGGAATAAATTGTGGCCTTTGCTTGTGACTTCGATTAGAGTGAAAAATAACTAATTTTCCGTGACTAAACGTAACTAGTTTCAAAAGTACGCTATGTGTTGCTAAGCACCAGCATCAAGCTACCTCATAGCATAGCTTAACCAGCTTAGAAGTAAACTATTCAGTCTCGACTAGAAGACTCCTAAGTTGTAGCTATCGGGAAACACAGACTCTGGCAGGGAGTTCCCCTACTTGGCTGAACGCACAAAGAACGTGTTCTCATGTTTTATTTGACATACGCTATGTGTTGCTAAGCACCAGCATCAAGCTACCTCATAGCATAGCATAATATGCTTAGAAGTAAGCTATTCAGTCTCGACTAGAAGACTCCTAAGTTGTAGCTATCGGAAAACACAGACTCTGGCAGGGAGTTCCCCTACTTGGCTGAACGCACAAAGAACGTGTTCCCGTGTTTGATTTGACATATATTTTTTATACATTATACCAGCCTAAAAACGTCAACTACTGGCCATAATTATATCTCCCCAAGCATCGCCACAAAGATTGGTTTAGCGTTGTTCATACTATACAGGGTGGAATTTTGTAATGCCACCTGAAAGGAAAGTACTTTTAATAATGTAGATAAAAAATTGTACTCAAAGAAAAAAATCCTTTATTTTTTAATAGAAAGAAAACTGCATACGAAGTTTTTCAAAAATTCGCTTGCCACACCCAGGAATCGAACGGACTAGTCTGTAAAAATTACAATCTGTACTTTTATTGCATCGATCGTTAGGATCAGTTATAAGGATGAAATCTCTCTGAGTAACTTGATAAATTAAATGAAAGGAAACCCATGAAATTTGGACTTATAAATTCAATGAGTCAAATTAAAGCTTTGAAAAATTGAAAATTTTCGAAAATCTTTGAATGCAGTTCTCTTTCTATTCAAAAATAAACGAATGTTTTCTTTGAGTAAAATTGTCTACCTGCCGTAATAAGAGTACTTTCCCTTCAGGTGGCATTACAAAATTCCACCCTGTATAATATTTCATCAAAATCAAGCAATTTTGCCGCGTAAAATGAACATAATAAATCTTCAAAAAAAATTGATAACCACTCACATAACATTTTTTGTAACTAATTAACTTAATATCAGTTATTTAATAACTCTTATAAATTGTATACTCAATACATGACTTATTGACCAAATATGACACTATGATTAGTGAATAATAACGATGCAGGGAATTAATTATAGTCAAGTGGTCGTGCAGTGATAGCCTAGTGGATTAACCATGTGCCTCCCACGGCGAATGGTTCGAGTTCGATCCCGAGGCACGCACCGCTGACTTATCGAAGTCATGTGCGTATTAGAAATTAATTATGACTTGTTTTAACGGTGAAGGAAAACATCGTGAGGAAACCGGCATGTCCTAGAACCAAGAATTCGAATACATGTGACGTCCACCAACCCGCACTGGGCCCGCGTAGTGGACTACGGCCCACTCCCTCTCACAGAGGAGGCCTGTGTCCCAGCAGTGGGAACATTATAGGCCGATTATGCTATGCTTATGCTAAGTGGGCGACGCTTAAGCCTGCATTAAAATAGTATTCATACGGGAATGCTCTTAAAGTCTGTATTTGATCTTTTGGCCTCATATCGTCCCCGTAGAGCGAAAAGTCACTAAGTCATAAAATGGCCATATCGAGTTAAGAATGTCATCAAAATCGCATTTTTTTTCTTTAATTTTCAATCTTATTGTCATGTCCATAGCTATCATAGTTTTTGTTTTAGAAAGTGCGAAAAATCAATAATTTAGCATTTTGACTAATAATATTTTAGGAACAATTACCTAAATTCACTTAATTACTTTTCGCCAGTTGTTTGAAGTTGAAGAGTTGTAAAAATGCAAAAATTATGAAATCGAAAACTAACTAAATCTTTAGTGATTATTTGCACTGTTGTGCCGAGTATCTATAAAGCGAGAATTCATTAAGTTAAAAACATGAAAAAATCAGTTAAGAAGTATTATCAGACATGTTTTCTATTTGCAACAGGTTAGTCTCATTCTAACTAAATTGAGTTATTTTCGATTTTTTTACCTAACGGTAAAGGTTGAAAAGAAATGATTAACTTCGTTCGAAAAGTGAAAAATCATTAACTCATGACTCTGTGCAGATTCTAAGAGATAAAACTAACTATTTTGGTTTTTCTTCATATCTTTGTAAAACATTTATTTTATTTTATTTTATTACTTGTCTCATAAATTATGATAAATTCCCTAAAATATAAAATTATAAAATCAGGAATATGTAGCAGTAATATCAAGCTACGATTTTTTTTCTTTTTTAAAACTTTAAACCGTCGTAACTCAAAATGGTCAATTCCGACTTAGTGACTTTTCGCTCTACGGGGACGATATAGAGTTCTACTGTCCTCTTTGGTGCACCTGGATACCATTAGCTCTTTTGACTCGGTTCAAAGACAAGCTGTAAGAATTGCTGACGATCCCAGTCACAAGCGGTATCGAACTTCTAGAAGCCGGGCCCTACACCAGACATACACTTGTATTACGATAATTCTGGCGCCACATTTGAAACGCGGCACATTTAATGCCCCCGTATGTCTGCGCGCAAGCGTCGGTGTCGTCGAAAGCGTGTTGTCTAAACCTCATGTCAAGTGATATGATTGGCCAATGTTATTTCGGTAAGCCAATAACAATAGCTGACATGAGATTTGACCGCAAAGGACACTGGCAGACGCCCATAGAACGCTGGGCTTCAGATTGTGTATGTCGGTACAGATATGAAATTAGTTTAGTGTGATCGAGTATTTCAAGAGTATTTAAATTCATTTTTTATTTGTTTTTGTACGTAATTGGGTTAAAGAGAAATCTTCGTATTTGTGACAGTGAGGTTAAGTATGGTGTGAATGATCCAATTAAGTAATGGTGTGAATGATCCAATGAAGTACAGCCCGACTAATGAGTTCTCAATTCAAAGGTTTTAGTTGCTGTCGACATGATATTCTGCGGAGGCACGCGCCAGCCAGCATGCACCCGTTTTTGTTTTATTGGTTTTTTCAAAATGTCAACGGCATAATCATTTTATTTTTTATTTATTTCGATTTTTGATTCCAATTCTTAATCTCTAAGATAAATTAGGCAAAGAACAATTACAATATATTTATATTTTTGGTTAAGCTTTTATTGCTGTACCATATCAAGCCCAAAACTGCCAACGTTCTTTACTAATCAGCTGACCAGATTTTCTGATAGCCTGGTGACTACCAGGCTATCAGAAAATGGGGTAAATTATTTATATGTACAGCAAAGTAACTTGGAACAGAAAGTCTTTTTTAGTAAAATCCGGCGATTAATTAAACTACTGTTTGTCAAAATGCAAATTACTGTCCGATCAGTTCGTTTAACTTATTCAAGCGTTAAAATCAGTGTAGGTACGGACGGTTTAAACTAGAGTAGAAAAGAATGTAACTTTTAACAATTTATGATCGCATTAATTGTAATTAATTTACTATAAATAATACTATATCGTTGACGGAATTGTTCTAATAATAACTGGCAACATTTGCTACGTTGATTGGCAATGCTAATTAATTGTCAAAAAAATAATAAAATTATTTCTAGGCAACAAGATAATGTTTAAAATTACTTGATTTATATTGTTACATAATACATTAAATCTCATAAATTTTAAATTTAATCGTATTGTTAACAATCACTGGTGAATGTGGATAGTAAAAGATCAGAGGCAGTCTCCTCTTTTGCCCGGACAAAGCTGGGGCTCATTTCGTGATAGAAACGTCGGTCGCCCTCTCGAATTGTTAATGTGTGCAAGGGGTTAGATTTCGTTTGGAAAGTAGGTAGATGCTGTGAAGTATTGCTTACTATTGCGAGCTTTGGTTTTGTAACCGGCTACTATTTATCCCGAAAAATAGTACAGATGAAGTCGCGGGAAGAGTGCTAGTCCTAAATAAAATGACGTTTCATTTCGACAGTCTCGTCCACGGAGGTAATATTTCGTTCACGGAGGAAATATTTCCTCCGTGGTCTCATTCTGCTCTTAGATGCAATATGGAGAATAGGTTTACACGAGCATTTCATCATTGATCATGAAACCCAGAATCCTTCTGATTATGCATAATTTATAATTCCATAGAAAGCCTACTTTTCTATAATTACAGTAACTTAACTAGGTACTTACTTACTATTTTTACTAACTTAATTACTACTAACGCTTGTTACACCTACTTAATATACACTTTTATTTGCAGTTAAAACCATTTTACATTAAAGAAGTTGTTTCAGAAATGTATGGAGCCTGGGAGGGGTCTACGTACGCAATTAAGTATTATAGCTATACATGATAGTAACCGGTTCCTAATGCTTATTTTCTATAATATTACTTCGTTGAATTGTAATTCAATCTTTTCTTTGTCAAGGAGAGCAACACAACACAAATATGGTGGATCAACAATCGACAAATGAATTAAGTGAAACGTCATTTTGACAACTGTTGTTATGTCAGTGTCAGTCAAAATGGCAACATCCAGTCCACCACGCGTGCGCACAACGACTCAAACGTCACGTCATAAAACAAAACTGTCAAACTCAACTGCCATGGCCGCCATAAAAATAGGGATATCATAGTAAAAAACTTCATCTCAAATAATTCTCTTACAATTGCACTCGTCTTCAAATGAATTTAATAATATTTTTATGTAAATCCCCTATTTTTTTCCTATTTTTCTATGTGGCGTAGGTACGTATACCAGTTCCAGCCGGCCTAGCCGACCACGATAGAAACGGGTTTTGTCTACATAGAAATAGACAAAGTGACAGATTGTAGAAACATTTCTACGTTTTATGAATGAAATCTGTCACTTTGTCTATTTCTATGTAGACAAAACCTGTTTCTATCGTGGTCATGCTAGGCCGGCAGGATGAAACATCTCCTTTATTACTTGCATATTGGAAAAATATTTCAAGTAATGTTGTATTGTTTCAATGTGTATTCATAATTAGATTAAGTGATGAGTTCATCACATAAGCTCGTATGCTCTGCTGTGAGATCAGCTTACACAATCGAAGTTTAAACGAGCAATCACCAAAATCACCACGTTTAGCAAATTAACTAGCGAATAGCCGTCAAGAGTAGACGGGGACAATGCTGTCTGTTCTTTGCGCTATACAGGGTGGCTGGTTAGACAGTGGAAATATTTTATGGGGTCATTGTACTCATCGTTATGAACAGCTTTTACTATGGGACCAATCCTGAAATCGCGAAAAAATAAATCAGTTGTTCCATACATTTAAGTTCACATAACTCAACAAAATGTATGGAACAGCAGATGTTTTTTTCGCGATTTCAGGATTGGTCCAGTAGTAAAAGTTGTTCATGATGATGAGTACAATGACCCCTTTAAATATTTCCACTGTCTAACCTGCCACCCTGTATAGTCTTGCCACTCGTTTCTACACCGACATGCTGCGTGATATCACCGCGACAATTGTCAATTTGTACGCCAAAATGTGGCAGTTCACGCAATGATTTCACACGCGTGTCCTTACAGAATAGACTAGCTGTTCGCGAGTGAACAGGGTGTGGCTTCTAGAGTAATTACATAAGCTTCTATTACATAATTACTTCATAATTACAGCTTAACGCCTACTTAGACATGTAAAAACTAAAGCACAAGCTAAACTCAACCATCAGTCGCACAATAAAGGCCGTGTCACACGCACGCTCAAAAAAAAACTAAACAGCGCCCCACATGTGGAATAATTTAAAAATACGCAAAATACAGCCACTTCACTTCTAACCAGGGCCGCCTCCCTCCCCTTTTGCGTATTTTTCGGTATGCGTGGCAGGTGGCGCCACCCCTAGGGTGTTCGTTAAAAAGCGCCCGAGTACGTAGTATTATAAAAGTTGTGCCTACTGTATAAGTAGTGGGTTTGGGCAGGGTGGCGGGGGGTACCTACCTAGTTAGACAGTTAAAAGTATGCGGTATTAACAAAACGGAAATGAATATACGAGTAGCTACGTTTTTGGGAGGCTGCGTCATTCGGCTTACGGTAATGAAAAATACTTGGTATTTTTTTTGTGCCGTGTTTTGTTTTGTGTTAGAGATTAGGTTAGCTAGAGTTAGGTTTAGTGTGGTGCCTGAGGGTTGTGTGACGGGTACCTTTATGATGTGCTTGCGTTTTGATGTTGGTCGTAGCTTTTTGATGTTAATAAAACGAAATTTCGTTGAAATGGTTTATTTTAAGAATTATCTAGATACGTATTCTGGAGTAGTGAAATCTTTCGAATGAGAATAAAGGCAATATTGTATAGAGCAAAACGCTTCAGTATTATTACATAGGTATATTACTGAACATTTCAGGAAAATATTATTCTAATTTTGAGTCTATGGATATAAGTAAGCTAAAATCTATTGAACAACCCGTTAATTATGGGTAATTTAGAAAAAAATGTAAATAATAGTCATGAAACTTATAAAAAAAATCTGTTTTTTTTTTTTCTGTCTGTTTCCCCTCAGTTATTTACAATTTTTTGTTTCATTCCTATTGTTTCTATGGCTAGTTCTATAGTACAACAGAATATGTACTAAAATACTATTTTCTGAAGCCTTCAGCATAAGACAAAGCATGTGAATAATAAACAAAACACTCATAAAAAAATCAAGAATTCATACCACAAACGCACTACAGCCAATTCAAATAAAATGCCGCAAAAATACATGAAAACACATTATTATTACGACGTTGAGTAAGCAAATAAGGCAGAAATAGTTCTTTTACGTTTCTTATCCTCGAAAACTTACCTTAAACTTGAGAGATAAGGCTTAAGATTGAGTAAGGCGGATTTAGTGGGTATAATATTTTTACGCAAGATTTTTATAGCGTCGTGTACCGCTCTGTGGTGACACGATATTTTTGACATGTGTGTGACTGGCACATGTAAGCAACAAGTATTGCTTGTCACATTGAGGGTAGGTAGAGGTGTAAGTGATATGAAGGGCGGTTTGTATGGGAAATGTCAGAATGTTATTCTAAAGGGTGTGCGATAAAGTTTTGTGTTATTTATGCACATTATTACTGTATAGCTGTATAACAAATATGAACATTTAACCCATTACATAATAATTATACAAAACTTGTCACTTTAAACCACTGATTAAATATATACAGGGTGACATGTTAAACAGTGGAAATATGTTAAGGGGTCATTGTCCTCATCATTATGGACAACTTTTACTATGGGACCAACACTGAAATCGCGAAACAAAAATCAACTGTTCCATACATTTTGTTGAGCTTGGTGAACATAAATGTACGGAACAGCTGTTTTTTTTTCGGCATTTCATGGTTGGTCCCATAGTAAAAGTTGTTTAAAATGATGGGTACAATGACCCCTTAAAATATTTCCACTGTCTAACCTGCCACCCTGTATACAACTATCCTTGTCATTACTATGCCAATGAATAGAGATGTCAATTGACTTAAGAGCAATTTAAGTCAAACAACGTTTATCATCTTTTCTAAGTAAAAAGGTATGTTCCAGAGATTAGCGTGTTTAAACAAACTTCAGTTTTATAATATTAGTATTGGAATAATAAAAAAAATAAAACTAACTGTGCCCCGCAATTTCACCTCCGTTGCTCGGCTCCTAAGGGTTGCAGCGTGATATTAACTAGCATATATACCGTTCCTTATAAACTTGGCTATCATATACAAAAAGATTTTTTCGAATTTGACGGGTAGTTCCAGAGATTAGCGTGTTCAAACAAACAAAAAAACTCTTCAGCTTCATAGTATTAGATAGTAGATAGAATTATTTATAATAGACTATCTATTATAAATAATTATGATCACTAATTACCCTGCAAAGAAAAAAAGACCTAAACACCAACAAAACTGAGTCTAGTATCCAATAACAATGACAGGTCGTTACCCTTCTAAGAACTGTAGGCACTAACTCAAGGTTATACTGTTTCACGACACTGCGTGGGTTCATAAGACACTCTTTTACCTTTACAGGAAGAGGCAAATCTTGTACCTAGTTAAATATTTTATACAGTATAGCTTTTTCCCGCGACTCCATTCGCGTAGACTTCGTGGGAATTTCGAAAAAGCCTTATTTGTTGTCTACATCATAAAGGGTACCTCTGTGCGAAAGGACACGGCAGACGCCCATAGAACGCTGGGCTTCAGATTGTGTATGTCGGTACAGATATGAAATTAGTTTGGTGTGATCGAGTATTTCAAGAGTATTTAAATTCGTTTTTTATTTGTTTTTGTACATAATTGGATTAAAGACAAATTATCGTATTTGTGACAGTGAGGTTAAGTATGGTGTGAATGATCCAATGAAGTACAGCGCGACTAATGAGTTCTCAATTCAAAGGTTTTAGTTGCTGTCGACATGATATTCTGTGGAGGCACGCGCCAGCCAGCATGCACCCGTTTTTGTTTTATTGGTTTTTTCAAAATGTCAACGGCATAATCATTTTATATCTTATTTATTTCGATTTTTGACTTCAATTCTTAGTCTCTAAGATAAATTAGGCAAAGAACAATTAAAATATATTGTTATTTTTGGTTAAGCTTTTATTACTGTACCATATCAAGCCCAAAACTGCCAATGTTCTTTCAGCTTGCTAGATCCAAGGGTTTGGGCTGGGCGTTGTTGAGTCAGTCTTAGTGAGGCAAGACGTTTTTTTTTATAAAGTATCCATGTCCTATAACTTGTCCACGTCCAAGTTAGTTACGATCGATGTATAGACAAATCGTTGATAGTAATTTAAAAAAAAGTACCTACACCTACATATATGTAGGTATTAACAAAATATTATGAATAGTTGTCTATGTATGAATAAAACAAATGACTGACATTTTAAATAAAAAAAAACCGGGCAAGAGCGTGTCGGACCACGCTCAGTCTAGGGTTCCGTAGCAAGAAGTATTTCAGTCTTCCGACTACCAACATAAGTTATTTTTGCGATTGTCAAACTCAAAACTGAAAATAGTGAATATTTCAAAAAGTTATTGACGTATCGTGTTCAAATTAATTTTAATCGAAAGTATTTATTAAATGCTATATGCTTGATTTTTTTCAGATTTTTGGATAAAGGGGTTGGAAAACTGCAGGGGGGGGACACATTGTTAACGACTTTCGGAGCTCGTAGTTCACTAAATATGCACTTAAATAAAAAAATAATTTAGGTGCCTCCATCTTATTTTTAAAGACCTATCCAACGATACCACACATAAAGGGGTGCACGTAAATATTTTTTTCATCCCTCAGTTTCATGTATGGGGTCCACCCCTAATTATTTTATTTTTTGTAATTTCACTACAGGCCTTTATGGCGGCTTACAGAAGACATCTAACTGCGAAGTTTCATACAGATTGGTTATGAACTGTAGATTTGACGAGGGTGTGACAGACGGACAGACGGACAGACTGACAGACGGACAGACGGCCAAACGGACAGACAGACGGACAAACGGACAGACGGACGGGATGAAACTATAAGGGTTCCTAGTTTTACTAAGGAACCCTAATGACAACCTTTTATATTGGCCTTCATCAAAAACGCATCCAATTAAAAAATATTAGCCCACCGACAATATTTTTATAAAACTAAAATAACTAACTAAAATCTCGTTCATGCGGAATCCGTTTTTATTTCATTGCCGAATAGGTCTCACAAACATTCCGCTGTTATTTAGCCGACAAATAACAAACGCTAATTTTCCATGTAAAATTTCAACAATGTTAACTATCAGCAAATAACTATGGCATGTCGTCGTACCTATTAAATTTAAAATAAATTCACCATTTGTAGGTTAGAATATCAAACCTATTCATAAATTAACTTGACTGTAGATACTTATACCTAGTACGAACATTGACGACTAATTTCATTTATAATTAAAGCGATATCTAATAAAAGCTGAAATGAAATCAATACTATAACTCGACCGCGATCTGACGTAGGACTTCCAATGTACCGCTAAGTCGTAATACCGATGCGCCTAAAATTGCGGCATAGCAAGAAAGTTTATTCGAGCGCATTGCTATAATATTTTTTATAGGCGCTCCGTTCAAAGAAGCTTTTACTTATTATTCTAAGAGTGCTCTTCTATGAAATAGCTGATTCAAGTACACAATTATATTTTGGGAATTATTTCTTAGAATTTAATTGTTTATTGTGGTTTCAAGAAAAGTATCTAATGAAAGTATTTTGATTGTTGTTTATTGCTCTTGATAATTTTTATTTCAATTTTGTCATGTGGGCTATTAGAAAAATAATGTATGTAAGTAATGCTCAAGTACATCGAAACAGTGTCTATAGACAATGTTTTTCATTTACATGACATTGTCAGTATAATGTATGCTCTTAGCTATCAAAGTAAAGTTAGAACCAAAACGCGTCGGTCAATGAAACAGCACGGCGCAGCGCAGTAATCCCGGAGGCCTAAATAATAAATACGACGCTGGCACGTCACACAAACACAGTGAGTAAAACAATTTATTACAAAATGTAAACAGGAAGAACCGTATTTTCATTTAGAATACGATTTCTCGATTCCTTCTACCCCCCTTCTACCAGCCCCCTACCCGGGACATAGACGAAAATACCCCGGTTATGATTAATACCGAATGCGAGGCGCATTGATCAAGAAAGCAGCTTTTTACTCCAAACTACCCATCTCTTGCCTCCCTGCCTACCCTCTGTGCGAGCAGGACTAATGCACCTCTCCCCTCTCACTCTAAAACAAAGATGCTAAAACTTCTTTCGCTAGTATAAGATTTTAATTTCATATTTTTGACGAAACCGTTCTAATTTTACAACACCATGCAACGGACACAGAACTTTAATTATCACCTTTTAGAACACATATTCGCTTGCACTTACAGAGCACTTGCTTCCGTCTTCTAATTCGGAATTAGTTTTCGAAGTGAAAAGATACAGTCCAAAGACTATACACGCTCTATACTTAAATTTAGACCTTAATTTCTTAATCTGAGAGTCGAATTTCTGTTGAACATACATCGGCAAGAAATAATTCTTCAGTTGTACCCCCAAATTAGTCGAAATAGGGGAAGGGGTGCACACGAAGGGTGGTTTTAAAAGAAGCAAAAAGGTGGGGATAGAAAGATGCGCGAAGACTTAGTTCTCGCGGGCCGGGGGGGTTGCGGGTGGTGGGGTGGCGTTATAAAATATATAATTCTATACTTACAATACTTGTAAATACGGTACGCGGAAGTACTACGACAATGAAGTCTTGGTCCTTGGTAATTGGCAATAGTTGCATATTAACATGGTATTATATATAATCATATGGACTTCAGTTAGACATGTATCATCCTTGCTCTTCACATTTGTGTGTTAAATCAGTTATTTTACTATGAAAGACACCACACATCCACTGAAGTATCTTTAGCAGCATATCTGCGGAAAAGCCTTGGAAACGACATGATTTACATTATAAACTTCATTATATCATGGTTGTGATCAGTAAAACGAACTTTTATTAAACATCAGTATGGAAGGTCGATTTATTAAGAATTTTCTTTTCACATCTAAATAAATGCAAGTTAAATACTAAATTACTGAAGAGGTACGATCGTTATTTTGACCGCATCACTAGATAAATCTACTAAAAACTCATTAAATAGTTACTTTTGTCACAACATGTAGGTATTTACCTATACAGGGTAAAATTAAAACCAGTGCGGATATTTCAGGAGGTGAAAGTAGTCATGAATATGACCAACTTTTATTATGGGACCGACACTGAAATATGAAATAAAAAAATCTGCTGTTCCATACATTTTGATCGTGTTGTGGTGCATTTTTGTAGGGAACAGCTGATTTTTTTTTTCATATTTCAGTGTCGGTCCCATAATAAAAGTTGATCATATTCATGAGTACTTTCACGTCCTAAAATATCCGCACTGGTTTTAATTTTACCCTGTATTATTTCCCTCTAACAATCTATACTAATATTATAAAACTGTAGAGCTTTTTTTGTGCTTGAACGTGCACATCTCTAGAACTACCATTTGAAAAATTATTTATGTATACGATAGCCAGATTCATGAGAAGAAGAAGCATTAGAAGCCAAGCAACAAAGGTGAAACCGCGAGGAACAACTAGTAAAATAATATTATAGATTAGTTCCTTAGAAGGCTCAAGACCGTTCGGACGCAGTACACCGCTACACTCGCTGATATTTAGTCGCGAAACTGGATGTATTATAAAGGCGTAGTTGTTTAAAATAAGAGCAGGCCGCGGCGCCTTTGGCGCAGCGGTTAGAAGGATCAGGGGGTACGGGTTTGATTACCGGTCGAGTTTAATTAGGTGAGTTGCTTTTTATTGTTTGGTGTAATATATAGATTGGGATTGGTTCTTATTGAGGCGATATTTGTGCTAAAAAAAAGTTTTTTTGTTAAAGAGGTTGGAATTCTGAAATTAAAAATTAGTTTAATATGGTTTTGACGTGTTCCATACATTTTGATCGTGTTGTAGTGCATTTTTGTAGGGAACAGCTGATTTTTTTTCATATTTCAGTGTCGGTCCCTTAATAAAAGTTGATCATATTCATTAGTACTTTCACCTCCTAAAATATCCGCACTGGTTTTAATTTTACCCTGTATAACAGAATGACATATTCAAAGTGCTTGCCTAAAATGATATCAGTTAATGAGTCAGTTAAATGACAGTTGCTATTTTAATGAGCTAGTTAAATACGGAAACGAGATCATTGACTTTGAATTTAATAATTTTATTGTATGAAATATGGCTAGTTTTGTGTGCAAGTGAATGGAACAAAGTCTTACTTTACTAGTGGAAAATATTTTAGGTCTATTTTTGGAGATTTTTTTTGTCTCATAAAAAAAATTACCTAACAACCTATATTAATATACATAGGTACTTTACATCTTGTATGACAATTTAAACATTTTATTATTCTTTTGCTAGAACATAAAACTTTTACTTTTTGGTCCTATTAATAGTCACTCAAGGTAAAAGCAAAGCCTTAAAATAATAAACGAAACAAAACAAAATGTACTATTGCGCCAACAAAAAATAATAACACCCCATAAAATAATAATTATTAGAAGTAAAGTGAAGCTACCTATGTTTTATCCACTCATTTCCCGTGGTTCTTAGTAAAAAGTTGTGTAAGAGGGGGGGCGCCACTAGCGCCTACGCCGTAGCCGTGGCCGCTACGACTCGTAGGCCTCGCTACAAACGTAGCAGGGCTGCGCGCAAATTATTCTAATTGATTAGATTATTCATATTTTTTTGTTTTATTTTTATACTTATTTTTTTTTAGTTTTCGTTAGATTTGATTTTGTTTGAGTATGGGTTGTAAAAATTACTTATAGACGGCTTATACTAGTCTGTTTTTATCATTTTATAAAATTATTTAAAGTAGAATTATTATATACTAAATATTTTAGTAATTAAAATAAAGCTTATTATCAATCTTACTTAACTTTTTGGGATAATCATAATGTGTTACTAGTTATTGAGTTACTAAGGTGTTTTTTATTAAAATTAAAGCACGTAATCGAACACATTTTTCTATTAAGTTATAAGACAAAAAAAAACTTAAAATAAATTAATTACCTATTGATACACGACTAATTCACTAGGTATACAAACTTAATCATCTACCAAAACAATTTTAAAAATACAACTTTTGTACACTATCGATTATTTGCTGGCACAAATCTACAAAAACATCTCACCACCCAAAGTTCATTAACATCGACAACCCTAGCGTTTACTATCTTGCACGTTCCTAAGATGTCCCCCTGGGGGTGGTTTAAAACAACCCCCAGGGGGTGGGGATGCGGAAATATGAAGGGTGCTCTCATTTATCAATACGGAGACTGTTTCTTTCTCTCAGAATTGATTATATTCAACTAAGAATATTGATGTGCCCCCCCATAAAGTTTCTTAGGGGGTGCTTTGATTAGAGTTTTTGATGTGCGTCGTTTCCTGCTTTACATATGTATAAATATATATTGTTAATGTGTTGGATTTTTAGGGTGTTATCGTGAGTGCGAAGGAATGTTTAAGACGTAGGCTGTGATGTACTTGGATCGTGAATTTTACATGTTTCGGCTTCAAATTTTGAATACGTTTTGTTCTGGTAAGACGTAGGTAGTTTATTTTATACAGGATTAAATTAAAACAAGTGTGTATATTTTAGGAGGTGAATGTACTCATGAATATGATCAACTTTTATTATGGGACCGACACTGAAATATGAAAAAAAAAATCAGCTGTTCCATACATTTTGATAGTGTTGTAGAGCAATTTTGTAGGGAACAGCTGATTCTTTTTTTCATATTTCAGTGTCGGTCCCATAATAAAAGTTGATCATATTCATGAGTACTTTCACCTTCTAAAATATCCGCACTGGTTTTAATTTTACCCTGTATAAATTAGTTGGTGATTATAAAGTATAATGACTTCTTTCTCTATATGAAAAGAAACGCTCCTTGCAGCTTGAAATATTAATTATCCGCTCACGCGTCGAATCAAAAAAATCATCATGATGACGTCAAAGGGCCGCCAGTTTATTTTTTTGGCGCCAGATTTTTCCTACAGTTACATTAACTACGCGGTTATAGTCAGACCAAATCAGAACTATCCATCAGTTATGTGGTAGTTTAGCTTCACGATCACGTTCCCCAGCATACGTAGTTTTGCGCATTGCAACTTGCAATTCTATCCAAAAAAAATCTTACTTCTTTGGACTGATCACATTCTTTTTTTGACTCTATGCTTAAAACAATACAATTTTCATGTTTTCACACAATAATTTGGCAGAAATTTCTATTAAAATAAGCAGTAGGTACCTTTGCACTTAAATGTTTTTTTTTAAATTTATAATTTTGTATTCTGTTGTGTGTAAATAAACTATTAAATAAATAAATAAACATATCCTTTCGACAGTCACTAATGAGACACAATTGATTTTTCTATTGTTCCACACCTAAATCAAGTGTTTCGACAAATTAACAGCTAATATCTGAGGTTCATATTACAGAACCTACACACTTAAGCATTACATAAGACTAGTTTCAACCAATCAAATGGCTTTAATCGACGCTCAAGACAAGATCTGTGTTTAAGTGTCGTTCTGTAAAACTAGCTTAAGAGTTTGACGCTGTTTATTAAAGCATTTGAAAATAATTATAATCTTAATTTATATCCAACTCAAAACAGACATTACTTAAAAAAAATCTTAAGATGTCTAATTGCACATAAATCTAATTTCTATAATATAACACTAACTTAAACTAATCAAACCTATAACATAATCGGCCTATAATGTTCCCACTGCTGGGACACAGGCCTCCTCTCTGTGAGAGGGAGTGGGCCGTAGTCTACCACGCGGGCCCAGTGCGGGTTGATGGACGTCACATGTCTTCGAATTTTTGGTTCTAGGACATGCCGGTTTCCTCACGATGTTTTCCTTCACCGTTAAAGCAAGTGATAATTAATTTCTAATACGCACATGACTTCGAAAAGTCAGCGGTGCGTGCCTCGGGATCGAACTCGAACCATTCGCCGTGGGAGGCACATGGTTAATCCACTAGGCTATCACTGCACTGCAAACCCATAACCTCTTACTACAATAACACACATCCACTGCACCATACTTCCCTTAAAAATCAACCCATTTGCTATCAATATAGATCTAAATAAACACACATGTTATCAGTTCAACCCTTACATGATAGAAAAGGCAAATAAAAAGGGTAGCTTGAGGGTTAAGTTACAAATTGTGACTACTTGTAAGTTATTACCGAAGTTAAACATCGCATGTTATATGTAACTAAGGCGCGTATGTTGGTATTCCTATTCTTTCTACTCTTCTATTTAAAGTAAATAATGATTGTTTTACTATTTAACAGCGCCCCGCGGATTCCCCCCGTTGCTCGGCTCCTAAGGCTCATAGCGTGATGTTAAATAGCTTCTAGTATTCCTCATGAATTTGGCTATCACATAAAAAAATAATTTTTCGAATCCAACGAGAAGTTCCAGAGATTAGCGCGTTCAAACAAACAAAGAAAGAAATTCTTCAGCATTGCAATATTAGCTTAAACTGTTTCCCGCGTTTCATTCCCGTTGCTCGGCTCCTAAGGATCGGAGCGTGATGTTAGAATAGAATAGAATAGAATATTTTTATTTGCACAAAAGTAGGTACATAAATGATGGATAGGTTAAAAAAACAGTGCCAGATACATTTTGTCGCTTTACGACATGCAAATATTATAATTCAATAATTTTACTATCTTTAATATATAAAAAAAGAAATATATAGATAGCCTGTTAAATAGCCTATTCTATTCCTCACAAAACTGGCTATAGTTGATTATCAAACGGATACGAAAATTGAAATTTTCGTATCCGATTTTCGTTTTCGAATCGATTAATCTTTTCTTAATTATTTTGGTGTCCGATTTCTTAACATTTTTTTATATGACCCTTGACAATCTGTTTCCAATGATTAATGTTAATAAATATACCTATAAGAGATTTTCAAAAACAACTGTCACAGGCGGGGTTTGATCCCACGACCTCTGCCTTACCGTGGCATCGCTCTAACCAACTGAGCTACAGTACCTGAATCAGATGAAATTGGAAAACTCTTTTTATGCCTCTTATGAGCATAACATGGCTTTAATATGTTTAAAATTCGCAAAAATACAGGGTGGCAGGTTAGACAGTGGAAATATTTTAAGGGGTCATTGTACTCATCATTATGAACAACTTTTACTATGAGACCAACCCCGAAATCGCGAAAAAAAATCAGCTGTTCCATACATTTTGTTTAGTTATGCGAACATAAATGTATGGAACAGTTGATTTTTTTTTCGCGATTTCAAGGTCGGTCCCATATTAAAAGTTGTTCTTAATGATGAGTACAATGACCCCTTAAAATATTTCCACTGTCTAACCTGCCACCCTGTATACATTTTTAATGTTTCCAATGATCTAAAAAAGAGTTCATCCGGGGAATTCGCTCTTTACGCTATTTCTGCCGCCAAGCAGCATTGCTCTGTTATATTACAGCCTCAGAGATTTCTTAAACAATGTGCTTATTTGTCTTTGAATCACGACAAATAGATAGCTTCATTTTTCAGCAGATTCGACGGCAAATCCTTTGGGTTCCAACAATTAAGTGCTGATGATTCATAAAGCACATCAGTGACTTAAGTATAATTAAGCCTGAGAGATCTTTATAAAGTTCTTGAAGGTGTGTGAAGTCTGCTAACCCGCACTTGACCAGCGTGGTGGACTATGGTCTACCCCCTCTCATTCTGAGAGAAGGCCCGTACCTGGGTAGGTACTGTTTATAAACCGTCCCACTGCTGGGTAGCAGTGGGACGGTTTATAAACAGGGCTGATATTATTATTACAATACAACTAATTACCAAAAAACAGGCTCAAATCCAAAAAAACCCAAAAACTCAACAGTCATAACTACTAATAAAAAAATTACAAGTTACATAAACCCGCATCTGCATAGAAGAGGCAACTAAGCGCGGCACGTCGCCCCCGCCGCCCCCTCGCCCCCTGGGGCCCCCTCACTCACACGCGAAACGAATAAAACACTAACACAAATAAGTAATAAAGTACAGCAGTAATATAAAACTAAGGAGCATCAACATCTTGCCACCCTAAGGGGCGCGCGCCCCCCGGGCGGTAATTCCCCCCGAACTTACTAAAATACTAAAAACGGAGATACAGGGGGGCTGCCCCCACGTTTTCTTATGCAAGATCCTTATATTTTAACCTAAATGTTGTAGATACGTTTCTGTTTTTAGTTATAACTTTGTTATTTGTTGGGTTCGCAGTTTTATCAGTTTTTCGGGTGGAATTATAATGGTTGGCGTTTGTTTCAATGTATTATTATTTGTTGTGTTTTTAACAGTTTAGGTTTTAGGTCAAAATATATCTTCATGTAGGATATTAGCGAGAATAAAGTCATGAATTTGCAATCCACTCGTTGCACTATTACCGTGAAATAATTCCTAATACAAGAAGAATCAAATGTAGTGTAGCACGGACTACCAGCATCTTTTTAGAAAAAAAAACTGTCCGAAATAGGAAGTAAAATGCTATCTAAAAAAGAACAATGACCTTGCGCTATATTGTGACGTCTTAGCTGTATATTTGTATGAAAAAATATATTACAATTGGAGAAACTAAAGCTGTCTTCAGACTACGCTATACTATATAGCATTGTAGCATTTAGCTCATAGCACGACAATATCGCGCACCATACATTGTTATGGACACGTTCACACTGTGCTATACTATATAATATGGCTTTGTATGGCGCGCTATACTATATAGCATACGCTATACTATATAGTATAGCGTAGTCTGAAGACAGACTCAGTTATATAAAGTGAAAAAAACTCAGTTAAATAAAATGTTGAAAAAGAACGTTAATAATAATTAATTCGCAAATTAATTTTCTTTACAAGCTTTTCAAGTAGTATAACAGTGCAAGTATCTTATGACTCACCAATTTGACTAGTGTGGTGAAGCTGACGATTCCCTACGATCAATTAAAAAAACAAGTTTCTATGTAAAAATTAAACAGCAAAAAAATCTTCCACCACTTCAAACAGACCCGCGCTCTAAACTAGTCTAATAAAAATTCAACAGCCGCTTGTAAAGATCAAAATGTTTAAAGGGTAGTGATGTTTTAGTGCAGGGCGCGGTCCAGAGTTTGATGCCCGTGCGTTAAAATATGTCGTTATTTTGATTGTAAAATTGATGACGCGATTGTAAAGATTTTCATGGGAAACTTTTATGGTGAGCTAGTTCTGGAGGGGGAAAGGGAAATGGGGTATTTTAGATCAATACATGTGCCCGGTATTGGAGGACTGGTGGTTAAGTTTCTGGTTTAACCATGTGCCTCCCACGGCGAAGGGGTGTACTATGCCAAATCGAATACCAATAAATCGAACATTCAAAATATCGTACACTCAATACATCGAGTGTTCAAAATATCGAATGATTGTTTGATATCATTCGATATTTTGAACACTCGATGTATTGAGTGTACGATATTTTGAATGTTCGATTTATTGGTATTCGATTTGGCATAGTACACCCACGGCGAAGGGTTCGAGTTCAATCCCGAGGCACGCACCGCTGACTTTTCGGAGTCATGTGCGTATTAAAAATTAATTAACACTTGGTTTAACCGTGAAGGAAACATCCAGATTTCTCCATAAAGTCCTTGAAGGTGTGTGAAGTCTGCCAACCCGCACTTGGCCAGCGTGGTGGACTATGGCCTACGCCCTCTCATTCTGAGAGGAGGCCCGTGACCAGCAGTGGGACAGTTTGTGAACTGGGCTGATATTATATTATTATTATGAATTGATTAAACAAGCAACAACCAAATCTCGCTCAAACCTGGAGCAGCCCGACTGGGGAAGTACTACCTTACAGAATACCACACCAAATAACGCTACTCCTCGGTAGTGTTGTGTTCCTGTGGTGAGTAAGATTGCCAGAGCTCCTAAGGATGTGCTTTGTTGACAGCGGGCAACAAGTTTTGTCCCATAAGCTGTCGACACAGCGAGTTCTCATTTTAAAGAGTCGGCAACGTACATGTGATTATCGGTATTAAGCGTTACATAAGCTACGGTAATCGCTTACCATCAGACGGGTCGTACACCTGTTTGCAATCTTTGAACCCACTAATTGAAGTTAGAAGTTAGTAAGTTACATACACGGGAAATGAACCCACAACTCAGCTTAGAAGCCTATCAAACAAGCGATAAAAAAGGTTATTCCTAAACTGTATGTGTACTACGATTAAACTTACAAAGTTTCTCTCAAGTAAATCTCTATTATACTTAGTAGTAATTAAAATCGCTTATCGTGTCTGTTTGTCCACTTAGTTCTTCTAAACTACACAATGAACTTTAATGCGGTTTTCACCAGCATTTAGATAATTTATTCCGGAAGGTTTTTGTGTATAATACGTTACTAATTAACTTAGATACAGCACAGAAATCTCGATGTTTTTACATGTCGCCACACCAGTAGATTGAACCCGTGCGAGGCAGGGGCGGGTCGCTAGTGTACCGACCTAAATGGACGAGTCTCTCTATGATTTGCTTTGGGACAGATGTCAACATGATGTAAAAAACTTAATTAATAAAAAATTGAAGATCCTTGTGAAAATTACGTTATTGTATTCTAAAGCATATAATAAATAATTCGTATACCCTTAAAGTTTATTTTGTTGTTTCTATCACTAAAGTGGTGACCCCGCGTTTGAATAAAATATCGAAACAAGAAATCATCAGTAGGATCGAAATCCTGACCAAGAAGATTGCTGCGCTGAAAATGGATCGTCAAAATTATAATCGTCAGAATGTAATCTATACATATAATAAGAATGTAAATTCCGCGTGTCTGTACATTATATATATTTGCATAAAAATAATAGGGGGGGCTAAGAATGAGTAATAAAGTAAATTTCTATCATTTTTAGAATTAATGTCTGTCTGTTTGTCTGTCTGTTTGTCTGTCGGTTTGTCTGTCTGTTTGTCTGTGTGTTTGAACACGCATTAAATCAATACTACTGAATTGATTTTTGAGGAATTAGAAAGAAATGTATAGGAATAGAATAGAAATGTATAGTAGGTATATAATGTAAGGCAGTACCTTGAGGTAACATTTAGTCTTTGTTTCATTGAAATCGGTCCACTATATCAAAAGTTATCACAAAAAGTCTACTATCAAAATGATATTGTTTTCCGAATTCAGATAGATGGTGTTTCGTGACGATGGGTGCAACATTAAGGGTAAGATTGGTACTGATTGGTACTGTATGGTGGTTTGCATAATTTATCGAATGAAATAACGACCTAATTTTATTTTCCGACTCCCACGCGGACGGAGTCGCGGGCACAGCTAGTAAGTAATAATGTTATAAGTAATAAAAAATACATACTGAGCTACACACAAAATTAAGTTACTTTAAGTAGAGCAAGTAAACTAAACGCTGTGCATGTACTAAAGCCGAGAGCATACTTGTAACTTTGCCTACACGTACATAATCCCCTGGGGGGTGGGCAGAGAGCTAAGTTATAACTTATTTTGGACCTAGAAGCAATCATCTTTTAATATTTTTTTCTTGTAATTTTATTAGTCTAGTAAATAGCAGTGCTGCCGCGCTAACAAAGACAAATAACTCGTTTTTTTGAACGATTTTGAGTTATTTATATTTGGAATCAGCGAATCAAGCGGAATTAGAATATACATATACAGGGTGGCAGGTTAGACTGTGGAAATATTTTAAGGGGTCATTGTACTCATCATTATGAACAACTTTTACTATGGGACCATCCCTAAAATCGCGAAAAAAAAATCAGCTGTTCCATACATTTATGTTCACACAACTCAACAAAAATGTATGGAACAGCTGTTTTTTTTTCGTGATTTCGGGGTTGGTCCCTTAGTAAAAGTTGTTCATCATGATGAATACAATGACCCCTTAAAATATTTCCACTGTCTAACCTGCCACCCTGTATAAATCAGCATCGTCCAAAAATCGCGTTATTTTATTCTTCGTTAGCGAGGCAGAGTAGTCGGTTCGAATCCCGGCAAACCACTAGGCTTACTCCGCAGTTCTATTAAATTACGTTGTCTTCAACATACCACTATTATCTATTTATAGCTGTGCTACATTCATTCAATGTTTACAAGCAAAAAGTTATTAAAATATAATTTAACCCTATAACAGTTCATTGTTCAATAAAAATAACAAATAGAGCGTTCAACGAAAAAACATCGGTTTTTATTGAAATCTAAACCACAACAAACACCGCACGAAGCCAATCAAATAGCGTACTGAAAAAAAACAACCAAATCCGCTCACCGAACCTCCCGTAAAAATATCACTATGAAATGAAAAATAAACGAAAAAAAAGCCATGAGAAAATAATGAATAACCCTGAAAAAGTAGTTCACGCAAAAAAATACCCGCAAACGAGTTTTTACCGATCTTTATTTGCTTTTTACGAGCAACTACTGAAAGCGAGAGTGGTCGGCGAAAAAAAAACGTCACTATTTCTATCGGGAACGCGTGAAAAAACGGAAAAAATGCCATCTACCCGTCGAGAGAGAAAGTTCTATATTCGGTATGCCCCCGCGCCGTTCGCTTTTTATATTTTGGGTTCCGCTTATGGGGGGTTGGATATTTGGACTAACGGGGTGGACATCATGGTATCGCGTCTTCCGTGCATGTATGCCCTTTGACTGGTCATAAAAAGAATAGATGAAAAGAGAGCATGATCTAGAAAGGATGCATTCACTACAAAGTGTATTATAAAGAGACCTTTTCGGAGTAAATTCTCTTAAAAATCAATGTGTAGAGTTCTTTATATTCTGCAGTTATCTAAAATAACGGGGAATGTCCAATTCTCTAACATACCAGTACCTAAGTCAAATAGGTTTTAATTTAGCTTGGCAGGTAATAGATGTTACTTTGCATGAATAGTTCCTTCAATGGAACGAGTAAGATGGATCAACTTGATAAGGAAACTCCTTTCAAAGATTCTTCATTGCTGATCAAGCCCATTGGGGTATTAAATATTGTGCATACAACATATCAAAACTATATTTTTTTGTAGTGCTTCTTGCTAGTGCTACTTAGGAGCGTGAGGTCCTGGGGTTAATTCCCTGAAAGTCCCTTAATTAGGTAATTAAAGTCCCTTAAGTTAATTGCAATAAGCTCGCATTCTATTAAATGGTGTGCAGTGATAGCCTAGTGGCTTAACCATGTGCCTACCACGGCGAATGGTTTGAGTTCGATCCGGAGGCACGCACCGCTGACTTTTCGAAGTTATGTGCGTCTTAGAAATTAATTATCACTTGCTTTAACGGTGAAGGAAAACATCGTGAGGAAACCGGCATGTCCTAGAACCAAAAAATCGAAAACATGTGACGTCCACCAACCCGCACTGGGCCCGCGTGGTGGACTACGGCCTACTCCCTCTCACAGACAGAGGAGGCCTGTGTCCCAGTAGTGGGAACATTATAGGCTGATTATGCTATTAAATGGGACAAAATATAACATAACTGATAAAAAGTGGGTGTAATACCCCTCTACCTACTCTATTGAGGTACAGGCGTAACGATTTAGACACCTACCTACAGTAACATGAAAGCCAGCCAAAACTGTTTAGATTAGCCCCTAAGTCCATCTATTTGAAGTCCTTTGCCAGCTCAAACAGACTCCAAAAATAAAAGAAATGCATCTCTACAGACCCTATCCGCCAATCTAAAATTCGTTCCTGGCATGCACTTTTTAGGGTTCCGTACCCAAAGGGTAAAAACGGAACCCTATTACTGAGACTTCGCTGTCCGTCCGTCTGTCTGTCTGTCTGTCTGTGTGTCTCCAGGCTGTATCTCATGAACCGTGATAGCTAGACAGTTGAAATTTTCACAGATGATGTATTTCTGTTGCCGCTATAACAACAAATACTAAAACAGAATAAAATAAATATTTAAGGGGGGCTCCCATACAACAAACGTGATTTTTTTGCTGTATTTTTCTCGCACAGATAGTTAGTGGTACGGAACCCTTCGTGCGCGAGTCCGACTCGCACTTGGCCGGTTTTATTTGTATTTTTTCTAAAGGATTTTTCGGACGCGGCGTCCGGTGCCTGCAAATTGTATGCATGTGTTTTATATGGCCACTCTGTTAGTTTGTCCATTGTTTTGACGCGGAATTCTATTTGATGGTTTTTTTTGGCGAGTGTCAAAAAACCGTGTAGTGCCTCTTTGATTGAAGTTAAAAGTTTTTGAGGTCTGTCGGTGAAATAGTTGGGGACGCGTCCGTGCGGATTACTGACGTGACAGTGATCCGGAATTTGTGAGTGTTTAGTTAATGGTTTCATTTAGTGAGATAAAATAGTTGGTATAGTTTTCTGTCATAAAATGAGAATAATGTTACCTCTTTTTAGATAAAAGATGTCATGGTTTTCCTACGAATAGGGAGCATCTTTCTCCGAGATAGGTTGTGCCTATTATTAGTCACGACCCTTGCAGCTTATTGAAGTCTAATAATGGCGATAAAAGTGAAGTTTCAAAACCCAAAAATAAAATAACAAACTGCAAGAACTGTAGAATCATAAACTTACTAGCAATTGACATGAAGATTTTATGAGTTTTTAACTAATTATCTCAATTAAAAGCAATTTCAACGCAATGTTGCCAAGAAAGGCATTCAAAAGTAAGTCAAAATTCTTCTTTAAAAAAGTCAAAACATTTATTTCAATTAGGCCATTTACAGGCACTTTTGATTGTCAAGAAATTGTTGTCAGTCTGTTTGTCCGTAAGTGAAGCTAGTTGCCCGTTTCAAAACGTAGATTCCTATGGAGAACAACGGACAAGATACTCCATGGTTACTCTTTTTCGACAAATCTAATTACAATTTCTTTGATTACATTGTATGATAAATTGTACAGAGTACCGACGGAGAAACAAAACAGTCTTTCAACATTTGCAGAACCATATAAATAGGAAATGCCAACTTTAATCTTTAGGGGCAAGCAGACGACAGATTTTTTGTGCTATGGAGTCTGTAGTGCTTTGCAGCGCTCGAACAATCTAGTGCATAGATTGTTTGAGCGTTGCAGACTCGAACGCACAAAAAGTCGGTCGTCTGCGTCGCCCCTTAGAGGGAAACAAAGGGGAGATGAGTCACTATAAATTCTAAACACCGAGAAGCCTGCGGTTATGTGAACCACGCGTCTTGCGCTTAAAGCAGGTGCGAAAGCTTGAGCTCTGATTAAGTCCACCATTTTTTAAAGGAGAAAGAAATAGTTTAATCTTGCTCAGACATTTTGTAATTACTGTAAAAAAAGTTAGTTAATGTTTTACATAACTTTTTTGATGGTGGAAAACAGGTGTACCGCCCACCTTGCAACACTAAGGGCGGGTTGCTTCAAACCATCTGTATTCGTAAGTCAGTACGTAATCGTTAAGTCAGTATGAAATTGTCGTACAAGCCGCCATATTTGACGGTTACAGATACGTAACTGTAAGTTGAAACAACATGGCCTAAGTATCACCAAATTGTGCACCAAACGTTGCCAAACTTTTAAAATGAGGATTCGCTGTGCCAACAGCACATGGCACAAGCAGGTCCCCCGCTGTCAACACAGCGCATCCTCAGGAGCTCTGGCGACCTTACTCACCACAGGAACACAACACTAACGAAGAGTAACGTTATTTGGCTGTGGTATTGTGTAAGGTGGAGGACGGAGGTGCTTCCCTATTCTCGCTATACTCTACCTTATCAACAAATTTTTGCTTAGTCATTGATTTCTTTTATAGTATAACTATCTTCCGCCCGCGGCTTCGCCCGCGTTTTTGAGATAAAAAGTAGCTTAAGTGTTATTCTGATGTATAAGCTATATTACTGTAAAGTTTCATCAAAGTCCGTGCAGTAGTTTTTGCGTGAAAGAGTAACAAACATCCATACACACATACATCCATCCTCACAAACTTTCGCATTTATAATATTAGTAGGATCGAATCCTACACATAATTATTAAAATTTCTTTGTATGGTACTAATAATAAATTATTCATATTTTAGAGATACTTCTTACTTTTTCATGTAGTTTTATGAATTTGCAATTTGTAAGTAATAACTACCAAATATCGACGCCCCCGTGCAATAAGTCGGTAATGTGCTATTATGGACTTTTTATTGTTATGTCAAATTCGGAATTAACGGGTTCGACTTCGAATACACCTTGGTGAGGGGCTCGTGGCTAAATGACAGCCGCGCTGATCGATCGATCTGCGAGGTTAAGCTGCGCTTGCCGCGGTCAGTCAGTGGATGGGTGACCGTTCTTTACACATCGAGACCCCTCCGTGCCTCGGAGAGCACGTTAAGCAGTCGGTCCCGGTTGTCATAGGAATATCTTTGACAGTCGTTACGGGTAATCAGGAGCCCAAAACTCTGACAACTGGTCTAACATTCGAATACCAGTATTCCCCAATAATTGGGTTGTGGAAGTCAGATGGCAGTCGCTCCATGTAAAATATTGATATTCAGCCACAACCAGTTAGACTGGAAGCCGACCCCAATCATGTTTGGGAAAAGGCTAGGCGGATGACTTCAAATACACCTTGGTAATTTTTATCATTTTTTTTTTCTATTAATATTAACGAAGATAATGTTTTACCAGATACAAACCACAACAAGTCACTTTAGAGAAATCTGCAACGTTCAGATATTTAGTGATGTAGTACTCAGAATTTGTATTTCTTAAAAAATGCTTTGTATTTGTCTTTGATTGAGTCTTTTTTGCTAAATAAAAAACCGGATTTCTTTGCGAATTTCTATGCTATATTTAGCTCATTTTCCACAATATGTGTGAGTTAGAACCTTTCTGTTACGTCCTATCTATGAATAATGAATTGGATAGAGTCACGTCAATGTTTTAACCATTTTATACCTAATTTAAGTAGCTAAACAGTTTAAACAACGTGCAGTGATAGCCTAGTGGATTAACCATGTGCCTCCCACGGCGAATGGTTCGAGTTCGATCCCGAGGCACGCACCGCTGACTTTTCGAAGTCATGTGCATATTAGAAATTAATTATCACTTGCTTTAACGGTGAAGGAAAACATCGTGAGGAAACCGACATGTCCTAGAACCAAAAAATTCGAAGACATGTGACGTCCACCAACCCGCACTGGGCCCGCGTGGTGGACTACGGCCCACTCCCTCTTACAGAGGAGGCCTGTGTCCCAGCAGTGGGAACATTATAGGCCGATTATGCTATGCTATGCTATGCTATGCTTTGCTAAACAGTTTAAAAACCGCCACGTTTCCAATCACAACCAAATTATCGGCGCATTGGTCACTGAGCAAACACAGGTTTCCGACAAAGGCCGCCACAAATGAACATAAATATATATAATGGTGGCTGCATTTAGTTAAAATGGACGAACAAAATTCTTATTTACTTGATAGTGTTGAGTTTTCGGATTTGCTTGTGCGATTATGGTCGTTATTTTTTTTTTCAGGTAAGTCGGTGATTATACCTATACATATATTTTCTTGTAAGAAGTAAAGAAAAAGTTTACTTAATTATTTTTTTAATCGTCTGCTGGTGTCGTGAATTATGGATTAAAATCAAGATAGGAAAAGAAGTGAAAATGCATCGGAATTTTTTTAAGGTAAGTAAATTATATTCTTCTTTTGTAATTTTTTTCAGCTAATAACAGCTTACAGCATATTATTTTGAATTTTCATTTAAGTGGGTACGTATTTCTTTAAAAAATGAATAGTTCTGATATAATATTTAATTTAATTTAGGTATTTATTTATTCATCTAAAAACATGAACACATTTAATGCTACTGTTATACATGCAATCCAAAAAAAACATCAACAAAAAGGGGTCGGGACTGCTTCCCAAAATAGGGCGGAAAATGAAATATGAAAAAGCCATCGGAAAAAAACGTTTCTTTACTCTTTCGACCAATGTGTAACTGTTATTTAGACACTAACCCACGTCGTATAGTACCTATTGCTGCTACTTATACACAACTACCCACAATAACGTTATAACCGATTAATCAACGAACAGACAACAGAGTTCGAAATGATAATAGTACATGAGCGCTATGTACTGTACATACAGATTAAGGTAGTACATAGAAAAAAGTAAATACATGATAAAAAAGCCACATTTTATTATGAGCAGATCAGTCGAGTGACGCTTGTGTTTGTGTGAGTGAGTATAGGTACAGGATGCTACTGATTTTGGGACTAATTAATATTTAATAATATTTAAGTTTAATGATTTTTGTTACAACTGAGTCAGGCTAAGTTACTTTGCAAGCAGAGTATAATTATTTATTAAAACAAGAATATCTTAGATAAATTATGCTTAGTATATATTTGCATGAAGTATTCATAGTAGATTTAATCGAAATTTATGCTATTTAAGTTGCAATAATTATAATAATATTCAAACTTATTTATTGTTTACGCAAGCCAAATACCTATGTTTTTCTCTGTCGTAGGTAATTAACGTCGACATAATCAAAATATTTCAAACTAATAATCATGATCCAAATTCAAGTTGAAATTCAAAAACAATCGAGAAAGCGATGGGACTAGTGATAAAACTTAATGTTTTTTTATGTTTTGGATTTTACGAAAATCTTCTGAATGTAAATAAAGTTATAAAAATAAAATTATGTCATATTAGCAATACGTAGAACATATTATTTTATTTTATGAATACTAAAAACTTACCGTTAAGCATTTTATTGTCATACAAAATGCCAATTTGATCGTTACATAACTTTTATACCTAAAGGATAAATGTTATATCTCATATAAATCGCTTTTAATCATCCTTTCTTTAAATGGCGAAGATCATGCAACTATTAATCGATATAAGTACATATTTATGAATAGGGGCAGCCAGCACTCACGACCTTATATTGCTTACAAGAAAAATAATTCACAACATAATTACCTACGTTATCTCTTCCTGATTATTTATCAAAAACCTGTTCAACAATATCTGTACAATAAACAAACGAATTACGAGCTTATTTTATAACGTTTTAATGTTTCATAAAAATTACATGCCTTTAAAAAATGACTGTTAAATTTTTTGCATCAGCCTGTGTATAAAGGATGCATATGTGTAAGTGCATCTGCACGCATTCACACAGACGAATAAGTTTGGTAGTGTGCGTGTATTGACGTGCGTGTGTGTATCGAGGTCACATTGCAGTGTACAGGGGCAGGCGCTTGTGATGCAACTTTAAAAAAATGGCTCCTGTTTTTGGAAAGTTCGCCGTTTTCTGAGATAGCGGCGGCATTTTAGTGTGTTGTATATTATTAGTTGTAAAACTGTATCAGGCATACGGTGTACCCTAATAAATGTTTTAGTTTATGTTTCTTGTAAAAAATATTTACTTTTTATTCAAATATTTTCCTTTTGACTTTTCCTATCATATAAAACCTCTGTACTGTTTAACTGTATTCCTGTCAAACATAATAACTTAAAAGTTATATAATTATACAATGTTAATTAATTTGTAGAGAATCTATTCATTCTTTTGATTGTGATTTATGATGTATGAATCCTGATATAGAAAAACCCTTAGATCCGATGGTTTTAAGTTACTGGTTTTAAGTTACGATTTTGAAGTCGCATGGATAATATGGATATGTTGCGTACTAATTAATTTCGACAATTAAGTTCAAAAATGAGTAATGGGCCTGAAATGTAGGCCACAATGAACCGTTACGTATAACCCTAAAATAACACCACCATACACAAATTGGTTTGTCATTAACAAACGACATCATTTCGCTCGTTCCAGATTCGCTCGCTCCGCCCCCCGGCGCCGCTCAGTTCCTCTTGTTTAACACAACTCATGTTTCTGTGCCAGTTTTTTTATCACGTCATACAATGCACATTTCCAGTGTATTGGATCTCGTGACTGATCGTTAGATAAAAAAAAAAAAAAACTAAATTTTGATGAGGAAGAAGCTGATAGCATCGACTCATATCATTGAAAAAAGACATTTTAAAAAAAATCGTAGTATACAACAATACTAGATTTTGAGCTATGCCCTTAAATATTTTTTTACAATACAAATGTGTATTTTCAAATTACATTAAAAAACACTCGAATATCTCTGATCTAAGCTGAAAATTAAAAAAAAATCTCACATTGGTAGTTTATTGATCTTTCCGACCCTGGACTGCAGTTGTGTTAACAGATGCAAACAGATGTAGGTCAAACACAGCAAAGGTTTGCTTGGCACGTTAGGTATAAAATGTATTTCGGTACTCGAAAGTCCGCGGTTTTTGTAATGTAAATTTTGTTCGGGTTTAAATCAATACAGCGAGGTCGGAAACGTATTGATGACATCTCTGATTCGTTGCAACGAGTTATTTACGTGTGATGTTTATTTTGCGTTGAGATGTTTAGTATGTGTGGCCATGTGTTTTCTCGTGCTGTTTTTCTTAGCTTGGGAATTTTCGAATACAATATTTTACTTTTTTAACAAAGGAAATAATAATATTATCTCCTCTGAGAGTAGTTATGACGCCCATGACCTTTCCCCCACTGGATCCGTCCTTGGTAACGTAGTCTTGAAGAACTCATTTTAACTTATTGAAAAAAAAACAGTTAATAATCTAATAATGTCTTAGGTTTTCGCGATTATTACACATTATAACAAGTTTAAGCGGATTAAATCGAAACTCTGTAAAAATCTGTAATATACGCGATTAAGGGCCGATTTCACCAACGTCAGATAACATTTATCCAAGGAATAAAGTTGAGATTTGACAGATGTTCTATACAAAATATGTCAAATCTCTACTTTATTCCTTGGATAAATGTTATCTGACGTTGGTGAAATCGGTCCTTAATCAGTTAATAATCTCTCGTTTAATTTTGCCGATAGTCTATGTTGCGTCTAGGTGTACTCTATTACCGAAAATGCAAGCGTTGTCGCGGCACGCATTAAAAATCGACAATCGTGGTGTGCTTCAACGTGGCGGTGTTACGTCCAAGTTTAATAATATTAGTTTAAATTATCTATTACTTAGATAATTATTGTTTATATAAGCTGATAAAACAAAAGATTATAATACAATACTCATATATTTTTGTAATTTATATGTTTTGAATCTGTTATAGGTGATATATGAGAGTACATACTCTCATATAATCATTTTAATATCAATTTGTTTTTTGTACATAATATTAGTTCAACAAAAACGTGCAAAGACGCTACCTTTATTTATATACAATTTATTATGTTTACAATATTTTTGAAGGTCGGCAAATGTTTACACAAGTACTTAAACAGGTAAAGGTTTGAAACTTGAACAAAAGTATTTTTCCTTGATTTGTATTCCGCCTATCCATTGCCAACTTTATTGAAATTCTACTCTATTGCTCGGGCCTCACGGCTTTTTTTTCTTTACACCGTGAGTAGATTCCTAAGTAGCATTAGCCTTAGGGGTACAAGGTTATAAGGGCATAGTTACAGGACATGACATGATTCCTGGCTTACAGGGGCTCAAAACCCTGGTCAAGGCTAGGTGCAAAGATTTCTCACAATGAATAATCAGTAACAGACTCTCAGCGGCGTACGACACCTGCGTATTAAATATTTATACACATTTTGAGCACATTTAAGCAATGGCCCATAGTGTTTTTATCTCAATTTTATGTCAACCGGATCTCCCAAAAACTTATATTTAAAAAAAAAAACAAGAGAAACTATGCGCTGTGCGCCAAAACCGTAAGATAATGACATTTACACGAACACACCTAATATAAAGAGTAATGAGACGATATTGATTGCATAAAAATCGATTTCAATTGCATTCGCGAACCTGCTCGGTGACCTTTGTCTTTTTTGTGTCGGCATCAGCCTTGTGAGAATATTAAACTGCTGGTCAAAATAAAAAAAAATGTTTGTACATGACGATGGGATATTTCAAGTGACTTGTCATTCAAAATTTTGAATTATTTTGTGACTTTTGTTAGATTGACAATTCGTTCCAACTGCACTAAACACTACAATAAAGTTTGGTTAAATAATACCTAAAGGTGAGAAATATCAACGGGTTTTATTTCGAAATAAACACGTTTAAAAAAACTAATGCAAAGACAAATAAACATTTACATTCAGTTGGCATTGAAGTGTTTTCCATGTTTTTATTAGAAAAGTGACTGCAATGTTTTTAAATATAAGCAAAAAAATGCAATCTTGAGTCTCATAATTACCGTCTCAGTAGTGAAACATTAATATTTTATAAAGTAAAAACATTAACATATAATTTAAGAGCGTTTTCCCTCAAGGCATATAATGTTTAATTAAAATCCAGTTATGTATGACCTTTATGAAACAAAATCCTTACATAAGCCCCGATAGATGGTGCTGACGCAATGTAACTTCAAATTACGTTCAATTAAGTTTCGTAATCAATACAAAAATAAATATTTTAGATTTTTTTGCCGAGGAAAAATGTCGGTTTATTTTATTATCATGGTCATTGTTCATTCGATGTTGAACATTTGAACGGTGGAAAAATGACAAGTCGGTAATTATTGAATAAAAACGACTGCAATTTGCGTGCCTTGACATTTTAAGTGACGAATATTAGTGGTTCCTCGTGGTAAGATAACTTATATTTTCAAGATTTATTTTTATAACTTAATTACTACCTATACCATTTTATTTGAGGAAAATAGTGACAGCTTTAGTAGTTAATTATGACGATGAGTCAACTAAGCGCTTAATTTTCTAGTTTTCTATGAAATTAATATCAATGTGTGCATAGAAATTATGAATCTCTTCAAAAAATGTCTGGCTTATAATATAACTATATTTTTATAAATACCTTGCCAAGCGTAACTTATAAATAAAAATAAGATCAGTTTAATAAAAGTAACCGCAAACAGTTGTGCGAGTTAATGCAAACATTCAAACAAAAGCCCACACTAGAGCGCCAACTAACGGATCTCGAGTACATTTAAAACAAATAATCTAACACGCCAACCGGCGCCTAAAGTGCATACAAAAAGAAATGTGCAACATACTCTCTCTTAGGTTCAATAAAAAACGACTCAGGCGCACAGCACTGCGACGATGCGTTTATTTCAGCAATTGACCTAAATACGCCACATGGTCGCGCCGACTTAACGCACATAGCTGTGTACGTATGCGCCGCTTGCTCATGTGTGTGTGAGGATGCAATTGTGTGCACGATACAGGTTGTATTGTTGCCGTAGGGTGCGGAAAAAAGTTAATTTTCGTTAATTTTGTTAAAGTATCGTTGTGCAATTTTTTGAGGCTAATAACTTACTTATGTTCATCAATCATGTTTCTTGTATCTACACTATAATTATTTTTTGCTATTAAAACGGATTAAATAGTTACTTATTTAGAAAGAATTGAAAAGGCTATTAAGACTGAGTTAGCAGAATCGCAAGATTCTTAGCTATATAAGACTCTACCTAAGTTTTAACATAACAGTATATTTTATTAATTGATATGAATCATTTTATAATTTAAGTAGCCATTAATGCTTTAAAATAAGTATTATACATAATATCTGTAAGCAAAATTGAATAAACACCAAATATTTTAGGTACTACTAATTATACATAATTAATTATTTTATGCTATCGTAATCTGTCGGAACTAAAAGCACACCCCATAAACAAAAATAGCATAAATTTATTGTCAGCGTAATAAAGATATCCCACAAAATTTAAAAACGGCAAGAAAATGTTAACTTAATTATGATAAAAAATGCAATTTTATGCGGACGCTACTCGCAATGACAAGCGATATTGAATTGTGACTATGTGCGCGTGTGTGCGTGCCATTCTTTCACACATTTTTGATCACTACACTTTTTATTTGGGCTTTTTTGTAAACGTGTGCGTTTAGCTGCGTATGTACGAGTATGTGTGCGCTAATTGCGATAGCTACTTCATTTAAATTTCGACTGTCAGACGTTTGGTAAGGAAATGGGAGTAAGTATGAATTTGTTTTTTTTTTCGATTTTCTTTTCATTTGGGTGTTTAGGGAAGATTCTACAGTGCTTTCCAGTTTGAAAGTTTATGATTATAAACCACCACAAACCTGTCATTTTTCATACTAAATAGAAGCATAAACTATCACTAAATTTGGTGTCGTTTTAATAAGTTTTTATTATTCACTAGTTGTGTTACAATTACTTTATTTTTCTTTTCTTTATTAGAAACCTTTGCACCTACAATAACTATACAAAGTTTCAAGTCAATCCAATTAACCATGCGCGAACGCAAAGACGACAAACAAATATTATTTTTTATATATTAGATTTAGGTTGAATACCAAATACGGAATCTAAAGATCAAACATCTCACACTAAAGTTCAAAAATTAGTCTATATAATAATTATATTTAATAAGTTTTTTTTTTCAATCAAGTTTACACCTCAACTTTACTATGTTAATGTATTTTAAATCACGACTCATCAAAAGGAAGCTGTATTTCAGATAGTCAGCATAGACACCTGCCTCTGTAGGCTGTAGGCGTCTCAGAATCTTGCCGACCTTGTGGCGAGCCGGAACACCAGCCAGTTAGCATTGAACGAACGGACGGACTGACCAACTTCGAAAATGCTGTGTCCTGAGTTATGCAGTGCTGGTATTGATGGTCAATTGTTGTAATTTTCTTTATTAATTTATTTTATTAATATACTTATTTTTAAATATTTCTATATAAAAAAAAAAACAACAGAATAGTAGGTACCCCACCGGCGCGGCGTCGCGAACAGGGCCAAATTATTATTACCTATAGTAATTGATTTTTGAGGTTATAATTAGATACATTTGTCCGATTTTTTTTATTTGATTATAATTATTGTAGCACCTATTTTTAATTTAAACCTAACGCGTTTTTACTACAATCAGCATCAGATACTAAATTCCATTACATAATAGCACAATAGAATAATTTTATTCGAAAAAGTTTCTATCGCAACCACAGTAAAATAATTAAATTGTAAGAATACTTATAATAAATGTCATAACAATTTAATCGTAATCAGGAACAATAAGAATGTATCAGCTGCCTTAATCAAGATAGCAAATTAACAATTTAATAATAACTTACAAGGCTAGCCATACGATTTAAATTATGCAAATAATAATACTCCAATGATATATTGAACTTTGGCGTATTATAATAATTATTGCTGCAACTACGAATTATTATTACTAACCCGAGTATCACTGCTATGTATGACAAAAAATTTAAACATACACATCTCACATAAAAAATCAAAAAATATTGGATTTTCCAAAAGATATCTCGTCCCAATATACATAAGTATCGACAACCTGCCTCTTCAAATGGGTACTTTATGCGCTTGCGCCTAACCTTTCAGTTTAACCTCAAAAATCAGATTACATGATACGATTATATCAATAATCTTTACCATTTTCGTTCGGCTAATTATGTAAACACATTTTTCATACATTTTAATACTTAAAGGTAGAACGAGATTAAACTATCACGTTGGGGAATCGTGAACAGTCTCAGAAGCGAAAGTCAGATTTGTATGAGAAATTTATAAAAATAATCATTTTTAGGAGTGTTTAGGGAATCAAAAGTGACTCCCAAAACACGAAAAAAAGAATGTTTAAAATTACTCCGTATGATCCGTCAAGAATCTAAATCGAAATGCTACGTCTATAAATACCTACGTTAAAAAGAGATAAATATCCGACCCTCTTTATTTTTTCGTGACGGCTTCTAAATACCCTCTGTCTACTCCTCTGAGAATCCAGCGTGAAGATAGAGGTAATATACAGAGATTATCATGTATAATTATGATTAATATCTGGCCTTACACCGTGAAACCGGGTTTGGTTGAATTCCATTATTTTTGTAACTTTCGACTGGTGTAAAATGTGGTTTTAATTGATACTAAGAAAAGGTCTTTTAGTTGTTACTTCAAGAAATGTAGAGGCTTTAGATCAAAGAAAATATTCTGTTGAAACTTTTTATCTGAAACCGCCTAAAATTATTCTTGTTGTATGACTTTTGTATTAACTTATAAATGTTCTGTACCTGTGATTCTCGGAAAAAACACAATTGAAAAATTTATTTACATGCCATACAAAACAGTACTCATTTGAAAATTACAGTCGCTAATAATTTTTTTGACAATCTGAAATTCTACTAAATAAAACCATGTTTTAGGGCTGATTTTTCAATCGTCAGTAAACTTTATGCAAGTTTTTCTTTTTACAGTTTTTCTATACAAAATCTCTCAAACGTCAATTTTATTCTGAATTTAAATATCTGACTATGGAGTTGCTCTCGAAGAAACAAAATCATTCAAACTCATCACATAATCAGACATAATGAAACGAGAAAACTAAAAAAAACATTCTTATCACGTTTTCGCTCGCGGCCGGCGCACGATAAACGTTCGATGCAGCCGGACATTACGGCCTCATTTTTATTTGGCACATAGACAAAAACACCCTTTTTTTACATAATACACACGCAAACTTATGTACAACAGAACATAAGTAGGTACATAGCCGGACAATACATAGTCGCGGCACGTTCAATAATTAGTGAATGTTTTTTAAACAGAAAATTTCAAATGAACTTTTATATTGTGATTTGTTTTTTGAATTGGGTATTTGTGTACTTGTGTGTATGTGTTGGCTACTTTGTGAGTTGTTTACTGACAGGTTTCGTAATGAGAACTGCAAATTATTTCGGGGAATTTATGATTATAGTTTAATGAAGCGAAAAGGCTGATAAAAGTTTTTCGTTTTTCATTTTTGGAGTAGGTAATGAACTGCTGATACTTAATGTATAACTTAGCGTGATTGTATGTATGACTGAGCGTACGGTCTTCGATTCGAGTCGAGCAATAAGGCATTTTTCTCATTAAAATCTTATTGCCCACTGCATACGCGTCATGTTCGTGAACGGGCGCCGTCAATATTTGGAGTTGTAAATCGCCGTCATTATTTGTTATTTCCGACATAAAAATATAACCATGATATTATAATGACTTGATTTAAGAGTAACCATGGAGTTTCTTGCCCGTTCTTCTCCATAGGAATCTACACTTTGAAACGGGCATCTGGCTTCATCATTATGACTAACTGACAGACTCCATGACAATTCAAAAGTACCTGTCGGTCCAATTGAAATAAATGCTTTGACTTTGACATTGACTTTATAGAAAAAGTCATGTTAAAGGCTGTTTTCAATATAACGGACTTTTATCTTGTTGGTGAACTTTTCCCTTCCAACTAACTTTATAACCATCAAATCTGAAATTGAATCAACATTTGTACCTAAATACAATCTCAACTGAGATAGATTTCTACTTACCCCATACCGTAACTTAGCAACAGAATTCGTCCCACTCAACGCAAGGGCAAACCCAACCATACAAAGTATACTCTTACTTTAACCAACCCACCATAACTTGACACCCCTCACCCCCCTGCCTTAAACTTTAGCGGAATAATTTCAAGGTAAGCACTTAAGAAGTCAGAGGCCTAGATATATTGGACGGTAGTTTTATAAAAAGTAAGGGCTCTTCAAGAACTGTCGGGCTAGATTCGAAGGGCAGAGGGTCGAAAAAACAGGATTGAACCGGTCTTAACTAGTTATAATTATGTATGGCTTTGTTGGTTTTCGGGAAATTGTTCAATAGACAATTTTATTTTTCTGGAAGAATATTTTCATAATCGGGGATAAAAACAAGTCTGCATTAAAAAAAACGTATTTGAATTTGGAACAATATTAAATATAAATAATGTAATGACACATGTATTACTTGGATCATACGATATCAAACTGGTAGGTTATCAATTCCGAATTACTTATAATAAAAAAAAAATAACTTATTTGAATTTGGAAGAATATTTTAGAGATTATAATGCCTTTATTCCTTCGATCAACAATGTTGATATTGTTGATCGAAGCCTTATTCATACAATACCATCTATCTTTAAATAGTATTAAACAATGTCGCTTTTCATGTCTGTCCATTATGGTTTTCACAACCAATTAGAAAATTTATTCCGAAAGGTTTATGTGCGTAATACGTTGATATTTTATGCTCCCGTGCAAAGCAAGGGCGGCTAGTAAAAAAAAAAAATTAATAATGTTTTTTTGCTTTTCATGTTATTTCTTTTTTGTCAGTAACAAGGTAAGTTATAAGCGTGTTTCAATGCAATTTCTCATTTATTTTATTTACAAATAAGTGCCGTAAAATGAATTATTATTGGCGATACAGTAGTTTTACGCAAATAATTCAATAAGTATTTATTATAAACAATCTTAAGGTGACATTCTGTTTAAATGATAGACTTTGACATATTGTGATGTTTTTACCCGACTGCGTCAGAAGGAGGGTTGTTTGTTATATTTCTTATGCTAGACAATTGTTACAATTTTCATTCTAATGGTAAGATTTTTTCTTATACAATGATGCTGACAAGAATGGTGGCTTACAGCCCGCCTGATGGTAAGTGATTACTGTAGTCTATGAAACGCTTGTAGCACTAAGTATTACATGCGCGTTGCCGACCCTTTTAAATGCGGATTCGCTGTGCCGACAGCTTATAGAACAAGCAAGTCCCCCGCTGTCAACACAGCGCATCCTCAGGAGCTCTGGCGACCTTACTCACCACAGGAACACACCACTACCGAAGAGTAGCGTTATTTGGCTGTGGTATTCTGTAAAGGTGGAGGTGCTTCCCCAGGTGGCATAAGCATAAGCATGATCGGCCTATAATGTTCCCACTGCTGGGACACAGGCCTCCTCTGTGAGAGGGAGTGGGCCGTAGTCCACCACGCGGGCCCAGTGCGGGTTGGTGGACGTCACATGTCTTCGAATTTTTGGTTCTAGGACATGCCGTTTCCTCACGATGTTTTCCTTCGCCGTTAAAGCAAGTGATAATTAATTTCTAATACGCACATGACTTCGAAAAGTCAGCGGTGCGTGCCTCGGATCGAACTCGAACCATTCGCCGTGGAAGGCACATGGTTAAACCACTAGGCTATCACTGCTATTCTGCACCCCCAGGTGGGGTGCTCCAGATTGGAGCGATTTTTTTTATTTGGAGCCGCCGGGAATAAAATTATAGCGCCTGGGAATAAGCCATCCCGATATCTCTCTTATTACTCTCTTCAGTCTTTTCACAACTTACCAGCCACTGAACAATAATATTAAGTACTTAGGAATAATTGGCAATGCACATCATGTGTTTTTCCGTAAGGAAATTCCTAATTTCACCTGGTATACAGCAATAGGCTTGTCCTATTACATATTAGGACTGAAATATGCGAAACCGGTGAAATTTGAGTGTACTATTTATAAAGATGTTCTGTATGTTCATCATGCTACTTATTGGCTTTCTTAAATGCTGGATTATATACTGGATTGGCTCTCTTAAATGCCGCTAAATTAAAACTGTTTCATACCTATATTATTTTATTACATCAAAAACGTGACAACACAGTGAAGAACCATTTAACAAAACGTAAAATATCCACAAAAAAACCTAACACCAATCAAAACATCAAAACAAAGGCACAGATTAAAAATTCAAAATACAATTCACCGAACGTCAATATCCGATTCAAACTAAATCGCTTTCCTATTCCGCAAAATGCACGCGTAATCACAACACTATTCTATGCACACATGTAAACCACACAGATACGCGTGCAGTGTGCATGTGTGCGTCTATCCTTCCTTGACCTAGAGACGGCTACTATCGCTAGTAGGTCAGGACCACTACACACTACACGGGACGTCCAACATATCCTGGCCTCCCCCTCCCCTCTTTCTATAGCACATGTTAGTAGTCTGAGCTGCATTTGAAAAGGTCTCCCCATGTCTTTATAAAGTGGACACGTGGCTAGACGAGTTGTAGACGGAATGTGGTTGGACGCGATTAAATGGCGTCGTATATTATGGTACTTGAATTTGGAATTCGGGTAGTTTTAATTAGGGATGGGCTTCATTAGTTATTAACATTAGGAGAGGTTTACGTGTTTGTAATTTTAAACTTGATTTTATGCGTGAGTGAAGTTTTAAGTGGGTAGTAAAATAATTTGCGAGTTTTATAGTACCGTGGTTTGATTGTGTTAATAAATAATTGTTTGGATTAACGTTAAGCGTATTATCAAAGCTAATTGGAATTTATTTAGGTGCAAATATTGTTTAGTTAGAAATAGTGTGGAAATTAAAACATCTATTTATTGGGTACTCGATAAGGTATCTACTGTACCTAATACTGTGAATATGATCTTTGATAAGGTTATTAGAATTTAAATAAAGGCCACAGTTTTAGCCTTTATAAAGACCTCAACTTGCATTTTTTATTAAACATTATTTTCTAAGCAAAACTAAAAACTCGTATTTCTACATATTTTGGTTTGTCTTAAGAATGCCTATTGCCTAACCCTAACGAATGTCAAATATTGAAGAAAATCAAAACCATACAGTTATGTATAATTAGGTTACTAATAATAATAATCAACAATTACGTCTATAGCTGTTGTCACATCACTACTTTTTACAAAAAAAATAAGACATATTATTCAAAATGGTTTTGTGTCAGAGATTTTCTTAATTAGGGTTCCGTACCAAAATGGTACAAAAGGAACCCTTATGGTGCGACTTCGTCTGTCTGTCTGTCTGTCTGTCTGTCACACCTGCTTATTTCAGCAACTACTAAAGCTATCGACTTGAAATTTGAAACAGTTATAAAAAATGCTTGTCCAACTTTATTGCAAATGAAAAAAGTCAAAAAATATTTTTATTTTCATTGCAAAAGGGGCCGGAGTGGGGTCCGAAATTTTAAAGTGGCGTTACTAGGTCAAGTGACATATCATAATTATAAAAGGGCTTGAATTGCACATTTCAAAATATATTTTCATTTTATTTTATGTCTCACAGTTTTCGACATATCATGAAAAATTTCTGATAAAATATCATTCCCCCCCCTTATACATAGGAAGAGCGAGGTTTCCCAACACAAGTATCACTTGAGTACTTTCTGGGAAGCCCCGGCAACTTACTTGTAATGATTTACTGAAATAAATCAATTTTTATTTTTTATTTTATTATTTACTGTACCTACTGATAGTACGTGGCACTAATTCATCGAGCTTTAGTTGGCTAGATTCGGCTTCATATAGCGTCATCTCTGTCGCACGAAGCACTAGCAGTCCGGTAATTTTTAGTTTTGAAGATATTTAATGTTTTGTGGAAACGTGCAAAAATGACTTTTTTTTTTGCTTTTATTAAACTGGCAGATTTGACATTTGTTTTTAGGATTCCGTAGTAAAACTAGGAACCCTTATACCTACTTTCGTCATGTCCGTCTGTCCGTCTGTGTGTGACAGACGGACAGATAGACAGACAGACGGACAGAAAAAAATCTAAAATCCTCGTAAAATCTACAGTTCAAAACCAATAGGTATGTATGAAACTTCACAGGTAGATGTCTTCTGTAAGCCGCTATAAAAACCCGTAGCGAAGTTATAAAAAATAAAATAATTGGGGGGGGAGGGGGGGGCGCAGGTACATGAGGATGAAAAAAAATATTTTCGCGCACCCCTTCATGTCGGGTATCGTTGGATAGGTCTTTGAAAATAAGATCAAGGTTTCTAAATTACTTCTTTATTTAAGTGTATATTTAGTGAACTAGAAGCTTCGAAAGTCGTTAAAAATTTGTCCCCCCCCCCTATAATTTTCCAACCGCGTTATCAAAAAATCTGAAAAAAATCAATCTTATGGAATCTAATAACTACTCTCGATTAAAATTGGTTTGAACAAGATACGTTAATAACTTTTTTAAATATTTATTATTTTCAGTATTGACCGCAAAAATAACTTTGTATTTCATTATAATATTATGAAATACAAACTTATGTTTGCAGTTGAAAGACTGAAATACTTCTTCCTACGGAACCCTAGACTGTGCGTGGTTCGACACGCTCTTGCTCGGTTTTTATTTTTTATCTAATAGGTAGCTTTCAACTACGACTAACTATTTTTGTTTGCTCTCCAGTGTTGCTCAGCGTTTTTTTTACTTGACGGGACCTTTAATAACCATCATCGCTCAACTAACGTTTAAAGTGAGATAGAAATCGTTTTCCTCCACATAGATCAAAGAAGACAATCGCATATTGACATAACAATATTACCAGCAGTTTCCCTTTTACCTCAATCCAAAAGAAAATGGTAAGTAGCTTACGAGCTTTTACGAATTTTTCTTCACAAAAATGGTTATTTTTCCCTCGTTTCGTTATGGCACATGTTATATAAATGTAGTTTATTTTGACGGCAATAGTGGTAGTGTAACCTGTTGCTTTTGTGAATGTTAGGCCGAGATAAATAGTCGTTACTAAGCAAAGGCTTAGCCAAAGTAAGTGCTAAGCCACGTTCTAAGTATCTAATTCGAATAAATAGACAGTACTTTAGCATTTACTTTCGATGAAAGCCAACCTAACACTAAGCCAATGCTTTGCTTAGGCATAGTATAGATTTTTGAAGACTTAGCACGTTCTAAGTATGGATTTGATATTTGTTTTGAGGTTCTTTGCTTATCCTCTTAGGCGTCGTATTACAAAAATACAATAAAACATATGTTTTATTGGATTAGATGAGATTACAATTTTTATTATTATTAGAAATTAATTATCACTTGCTTTAACGGTGAAGGAAAACATCGTGAGGAAACCGGCATGTCCTAGAACCAAAAATTCGAAGACATGTGACGTCCACCAACCCGCACTGGGCCCGCGTGGTGGACTACGGCCCACTCCCTCTCACAGAGAGGAGGCCTGTGTCCCAGCAGTGGGAACATTATAGGCCGATAATGCTAAAATGCTAATGCTACAATTTTTCTTGAGGAGGTCGATAATTTAGTAACAGAAGATGTCGACCAGATGCCCAATATTCCAAGATTTCCCAAATGTTACTTATGAAATAAAATTAATCCATTCCACTTTTTTTCCGATCAAGAATTTGTAGACAGATACAGATACGTTTGTCAGTATCTGTCAGTAATTTCAGCGAAGCGTAAGCGTAGACAGCGTCATTTTGATGCGTTCAAATTTATACTTATTTTAATTCTGGATTAAAATATTTTTCAGCTGTTTAAATGTAATTATTATTATTAATTGTATTAATTGTTCAATTTGGATTAATTTAAAATTAAATTCATTAAGGAAATAAAGCAAATTCAGTTGTTTATGAAATTAACATTATCGAGTATACTATGAACGCTTCTGAAGCATTAAAGAAAAGTAGTACTTTCGCTTGAACTATGACTTAGCTCGTGCTAAGCAAAGGTATGGCCATAGTAACGTCTATTTATGTCATATCGGATATGTTGCTAAGCTAAGTCAAAGCAGTACTTCCCGAAGTAATACTTTTGACTGATGCTTAGCAACGACTATTTATCTCGGCCTTAGTGTTTTGTTTTTTGCCCAAAAAAAGTGTTTTGTTTTCATTTTCATATATGAATTTGCATGTATGTGAGTATTTTATATTACCATAACTTCTAAACGCCTGTATTGATTCAGATATATGTGGTGTCGTTAGAATCCTTTCATTGTTTTGGGTAATATAGGTTAGAAATTTTTCAGAAATAATAATATATATAGCTATGCACATAAATAAATACCAAACACGAAAAATAAACAGATTTGATGATTTTTTCATAACGTACGTAATCTAAACGGTTTTAGGAAGGTTTTAGTATAAAATACATTAAGTGATGATTCTTAGAAGATTTAGGGCGGGTTGCTTCAAACCATCTGTATTCGTAAGTCAGTACGTAATCGTTAAGTCAGTATGAAATTGTCGTACAAGCCACCATATTTGACGGTTACAGATACGTAACTGTAGGTTGAAACAACATGGCCTTAGAGATGAACAAATTCGTAAAAGTAATCGAACTGAGGATGAAGTATTAAAAAGAAATATAAAAAATCTGACAAAAAAAAGACAACGACTTCAAAACACAACTAAAAATTAAATACTAATTTAGTTTCGGAAATTATTGGCAAAAAAAGCAAACAAAAACGAAAGTCACGGACTTCCTAAACGAAAATTATTATTTACTTCGCATTTAGGGGGTTTTTGAAGTCGATTGTTTTTTCTTGTACAAAAGTTTTATCAAAAACCAGGAGACACAAACAAAACTACATTAACACGTTCGAAATAATAATAAAAAAAAAACAACTCATGCGCATCGAAGCGCCCGCGCATCGCTGCAAACAATCGACGATCGATATTTTATTATCAGCGTAGTTG
The DNA here is from genome assembly GCA_948465475.1 of Thalpophila matura. Taxonomy (NCBI): domain Eukaryota; kingdom Metazoa; phylum Arthropoda; class Insecta; order Lepidoptera; family Noctuidae; genus Thalpophila; species Thalpophila matura. Next base: position 16,651,497 of record OX419189.1, on the reverse strand, counting down.
TCAACCTCAGATCATAGAAACAAGGAGATATGCCATCATAGCAAATTAGTACCGGAACAACTGATGCCACTTTTAGTACATTTTTCGACACAATGGTGCTGATTCTGTCGAACATCGCACTAAACTAATTTTAATCACACTATATCTCTTTCTTACATTGAAAAAAAACAGCAAATATTTAGAACTCTCAAATTAGTCTACGCCCGTGTCATTTACGGGAAAATAGTCATGACCTTTTGCGATTACGACTAAATTGACATTAAAACTATTCAAGTGGACTAATTTGACGGGATTAAATATCTGCTATCCCTCTCTCATGTTTTTTATTAGAAAGAGACTTAATAAGACTAAATTAGTTTAGTTTGTAAACAACAGAATCGGCACCAATTACGCGCATAATTAAGCGCTCCTTGTGAATAAAAAGATCTCCCACGCATTAAACATTCCGCACACCCTCAATCTAACGCTGTTAATCGTCACTCAACACTAGCACTAAACTAAAACACTGTATTTATACCATCGATCGTGTTCGGTTCGTCGCCAGCGCGTACGTTTGTAATATGAGCAATTTGCTCAAGATCAGGCATCAAGCTCGATAGCGCCTTGGCACATCTCCCTTGTTTCTATGATCTGAGTTGTCAACGCTATACTGAATGACTTTATGTCATAATTATGTACGACTCTTATGAATTCATTTTCATGAATAATAGGGTCGGTATACAGGGTGAATTTTTCCAGTCGGCTTGGATGGCCAAATCCGAAACTATAAGAAATAGTGAAAAACACTCAAAGGAGTCTCGGGGCCGATTTTGATTATAAAGAAAACTGCATCATTACATTTTTGAAAAAATTATTTTCATTGCCGGGAATCGAACCAGTTGATTTTGAAAAAGAACACACCTTGTATTATTATGTCATCCGGTAGTGTCTCTAATAAGGATCAAATTCTGGGAAATAATGACATACGGCAAACTAAAGAAAAGTGTTGATTTTTAAGAAAATACTATTTTATTTTTCTACGGTAGGTATTGTATTAATACTTTAAAATATTAATTCGTTTATTAAAGATCAACACTTTCCTTTAGTTTGCCATATGGCATTACTTCCCAGACTCCAATCCTTTTTAGCGACACTATCGAATAGTGCAATAATACAGCGTGTCTATATTTTTTCCAAAATCAACGGGTTCGATTCCTGGCTAGAAAAATAGATTTTTCAAAAATCTATTGATGCAGTTTTATTTTTAATCAAAATCGGCCCCGAGACTCCTTTGAGTGTTTTTCGCTATTTCTTATAGTTTCGGATTTGGCCATCCAAGCCGACTTGAAAAATTCACCCTGTATACTCTATATTTCATGAAAATCGGTGATGCGTTACTAGTTAATAACATTTTTAGCGAGATCCATAGCTGTAGAGCAGTGGTGACTCAGTGGTACTCCCAAATTACATATCGTAGGTCGTGGATTCTAACTTCGGCAGGCGCACACTGTGCTTTGTGTCATCACTAGAGATCGGATAATCGGATGTATATTTACCTAAAGTTGAGGTGTTGGCCATTATGGAATGCACTTCTGTACCGAAAAAATCCCGGGATACGGGAATCGATCAATTTAGTGTTCTGATTTTAGAATCAATTCAGGTGTTGGCTAATATGGAATGCACTTTTGTATCTATAGTAAAAATCCCGGGATTCCGGAATCGACAGATTTTGTGGTTTTTAGACTTTGGAATCGGATGTATATATCTACCTACCTACCTAATGTTTTAATGTAGATAGTTATGCAACTGGCATATCAAACAACGTCAGGATAAGTTAACAGACTAGTACTTATTTAGAACAATTCATTTATGTACTGTACCTATTGAAACAAATTATTAAAAATTATTGTGCTTAGTGAAATTTGGCTATGTATACCGGGATTTCCTGGCATCCCGGGATTGACATATTTAAAAAATATATCTTTTAAGAAGCCGCTTCCATAGTTTCTTAGCCAAAAATTTATATGCATTCGATTATCCTATCTCTAGTCATCACAAAATTTATCTCATCATCATTGAAATGTGTCATGTGCTTGTAATTACAGCGGCACACACGCTCTTCGAACGGAAACACAGCAATGGTGCTTAGCGGCAGATATAAGGTACCTATGATAGTATAGTAGGTACTTCCTCGGACGAGATCTTCCACAAAGAGACCCACCACTTAGAGGTGCTAATCTCAGATCATAGAAACAAGGGAGGTGTGCCAAGGCGCTATCGAGCTTGATGCCTGAACTTGAGCAAATTGCTCATAATAAAAACGTACGCGCTGGCGACGAACCGAACACGATCGATGGTATAAATACAGTGTTTTAGTTTAGTGTTAGTGTTGAGCGACGATTAACAGTGTTAGATTGGGGGTGTGCGGAATGTTTAATGCGTGGGAGATCTTTTTATTCACAAGGAGCGCTTAATTATACGCGTAATTGTGTCGAAATATGTACTAAAAGTGGCATCAGTTGTTCCCGTACTAATTTGCTATGATGGCATATCTCCTTGTTTCTATGATCTGAGGTGCTAATGTATATTAGAGTTGTGTTATTATTTTTTTGTGGAAATCTTTTGGGTTTTGTGCGTCATCACGTGCGATCGATTGACGAGCCATTTGTTTATTTTTAAATACATAGCACGTCAGAATAATCAGACGTGATATTTTGCATGTAGTTCAAATAAGACTTTTGAAACTGGCGTCTTATGGCCGTAACCAATCTATCGGCTCTTTACCATACTATAGATAGATTTTTGACATTATTCCATAGAGTTTGTGTCAAAAACCTATTAGGTACGACTAGGGGAATGAGCCGATAAATCTTTATTTATTATGATTTAGTTAATAAATCTTTTTTTATTTTAGTTTGATCTATTAGGTTATTGGCCGTAAATAAGTACGAGTAGGTATCTCTTATTGATAAGTGAAGAGATAACTTTATGCCCATTTTTAAGCATATTGTGCGCACGGAGGAATGCGAGATTTGGCATAGTTAAAGTTTAAATGGAGAAGGAGAGCCGAAAGCTATTCATATATAAGGGAAAAGTCGTAGCAATGTCATTTTAAGTCGTCAACAATGTTCCGGAAAATAAATTGAAATGAGCTACCTATACATAGTAAAATTTTGTCATAATTTAAAATATAAATGTAGGTATCTATTGTTCGTACGTGTTCTAACTTAATTTAATGAGTTACAGTCGTAGATATTTCGTCATCTGGGCGACCACTAGTAATAATAGAATTCTCTCATAGCGGTAGAATCCAGTCTGATTCAGTTGAAAATAGAAATAGATACCTACATTTTATAATTTAAATTGAGACAAAATTTTACTATGCATACTTAGGCAGCTCATTAAAATTTATTTTCCGGAACATTGTTGACGACTTAAAATGACATTGCTACGACTTTTCCCTTCGTCGAATTCTCAATCAATCGACCCACCGATATTAACAATTTGCCTATACCTACGAGTCATCGTGATGATCCCCCCCCCTTCCTCACGCATGCTAGCAGATAGTGATCCGGTGTAACCGGCTGCACATCACTTTTCTACGTACACGTATCTATATCTACGCACACATAAACATATAGCAACATATATGTGTACAAAGTCAAGGGTTGTATGCACCGGGGTGAATGACCGCCGAAACGCAGCGCGCAGCAAGGTCACACACACAAGCGCACGCCCACATAGACGCGGCGACCGTGAAATTAGAAATAGTAGTGATGTGCAATGCGGAGATGTGCTATCGATGTTTGGGTGGGAAATTTACGATGTTTTGTTTGGAGGTGGGATAGTGTTGGTTTTAATTATTTGTTAAAGTCAAATGTATCAGAATTGTCTATGATTTATGTTAGGGAATAATTTGTCACTTACACTATGTTTTTACTAAGTCTTGTTAAAAAAAATATTAATAGTATAATTTTAAAGATATTGAAAATATGTATTAATTAGTAAATATCCATATTAATTTATGCAAATGGTAATTCGTAATAATGAAGTGTTGAATAAAAATACATAAATACTCATTAAAAGGCAAATAGCCAGTTAATTAATCGGCCAGGAACCTAAAAGTAGGTATATTATCAATTGAAATAACACTGAATAACACATTTTTAAAGTTCAGTGTACATGAAATTAATGCAACACTAGCTTTGTTACTTGTACAATAAAAATAAATAAAGACTTACCTTCATAACTTGAATATAAATTACGTATTCACCTACTGCTATATTATGTATGTAGGTAATTCATTTATTCCTATATTGACTTTAATTATGCTCAATATGATAATTAAAGCTGAATTCTTAAATGCTTTAAATTATATTATTTTAAATTTACAAATACTTAACTAGAAAGGTAATACCTACTCCAAACAGTATAATAAAACAAGCATTTTCACACCACGGAAACTTGACTAAACAAAAAAAAATACCTATGCAGAAAATATACCACCAAGAAAATCATATTTCCCAACACTATGGATCCACAACTCTACAGCCATAGCTCCTCAATATAAACCCATAACATAACCTTGCGACATGGCCGTCCAAATGATATTCAAATCCGTCGGCCGTTGTATTAGCGATCGACATCGGCTGCATACTGATGAGCTCAAGAATGCAGCGCAGGGTTAGCTTGGAAAAGCAATTGTTTCCTGAACCCTAACTATGTTGCATACATTATTGTGTATGTGTGAGTAATGTTAATAGTATGTTTAAACAGATTTTATACTTTAAAGTGTGGACAGTGAAAAGTTAGTTTTTTTTTTAGGAGTTATTGAATCGTATTTTGAACAGATATATTTTACAATTTACAAGTTTTTTTTTAGGTTTTTTTTTCCTGAAGATCATTGCAAATCTATTAAGTTTACATCACTAGTGTAGTTGCACTATAAAAATATGTTCAATTTTGAATACACCACTCAATGTGTGGTTATTTTATATGCTATCTTTGACTAGGCAATGTTTACATAAATATAAGATCTCAGAGCACCGTTTTTATGTTAAGTAGTTGCATTTGTGTTGATATTTACCTTTTATTACATGTGTTTTTTTCCTATAATTTATTAATGTTAGCATTTTACACTGGCATGTAATATTCATTCAAATAGGTACCTATATATTCCGCATAATTAATTATCTAGAATTACACTTTATACTTCAATAAGTATTACTGAAAAGTCTATATATTTCAAACGACAAATATCTCTAAAATTCAACTAATACAAAATATCAAAACGCAGGTATCTATCACAAACTATCGATAAACCTGCAGCGCATCACTCGACAGATCCATTTCCCCGCACTAGTGTGTCGTTGCACTACAGTGAGTAATTTCAGTAGCACTACTTTGGTTTATTTTCGTAACGTTTCTTCGACGCCTGCCCGTAACACCTACACGATTATAACGTTACCATTCTATGTACATACGAGTACGTACGTTTTAGATGTACGTCATAAGTATACAAATAACTGTTCCCCGCGGTTTCACCCCCGTTGCTCGGCTCCTAATGGTCGTAGCGTGATGTTAAATAGCTTATACTATTCCTCATGAATCTGGCTATCATATACAAAAATATTTTTTCGAATCCGACTTGTAGTTCTAGAGATTAGCGCGTTCAAACAAACAAACTCTTTAGTTTTATTTTATTAAGTATATATAAGTAATAAAAAAGTATAGATATATTAGCTTCACGAGAACTATTTATAAGTGTTAGAGAAGTAAACTACTGTTTACTCCTGCACTTCGAGCTTTAGAAAGATAATCGGCTAGCTTCGGCTTTATAGAGCGTCATCTCGGTCGCACTAAGCACTAACAGTCCGGTATCTAGTAAACAAGTCGGCGAGAAAACGTCACATAGGTATATTAGGTATGACTTATGAGTGACGGATACGACGCTGTACAAAGCAAGCTGATCATCTCTTTCTTAAACTCGATATGAAATAATTAACTGCTGCTTATTGTACTATGTATGTATGTACAATATAGATATACGTCACAGTTATACACAAATATACTCAGATCCACAATTAACCGGCCACCTATGTTTAGTGTCACCACGTTTGCTTTCGAAATCGTAAAAATGCTTCGGGAACACAAATCAGAAAAGCAGTGAGAGTAATAAGTGTTTAATTTATTGCTATAGTAGCTACTTATGAAGTAACATTCATCATGATATGCTTTATTTAACTTAAACAAACGTGGTGACAACAAAGATAGGTGGCCGGTTAATTGTGCCTCTGAGTATATTTAGTTTCACGACAGCTATTTATAAGCGAATAGGTAGAGGAGTAAATACGGTATATTAGAACTAGTAGTATAATATTGGTTTAGAAAGTATAGAAATTTTTAAACTCGAGAACTAAATTAAGTACTTTACTCATTTACTGTATTGAATATGTCGCTGAATTTGTCCCTTATGTATGTAGGGCAAACCCAACATATTATTTTTTGTGGTTTTAGAGGGTATTTATGTTAATTTTTCATGAATTTCATGAGTCAATGTAGATAATAAAGCAATACGTACATTAAAAATCACTTACATTCATGCAAAATGCTCTTTAAAATGAAAAAAATGCGTCGGGCTTGCCCTATAAGCACATAGCATAGCATAATCGGCCTATAATGTTGCCACTGCTGGGACACAGGCCTCTTCTCTGTGAGAGGGAGTGGGCCGTAGTCCACCACGCGGGCCCAGTGCGGGTTGGTGGACGTCACATATCTTCGATTTTTTGGTTCTAGGACATGCCGGTTTCCTCACGATGTTTTCCTTCACCGTTAAAGCAAGTGATAATTAATTTCTAATACGCACATGACTTCGAAAAGTCAGCGGTGCGTGCCTCGGGATCGAACTCGAACCATTCGCCGTGGGAGGCACATGGTTAAACCACTAGGCTATCATGCCCTATAAGCACGCCACTGATTATAGGCTATTGCTATATTGATGGATGAAAAATAGCCTGTGTGCTTTTTCAGGTCCCAGGCTACCTCATTGTCAAATTTCATCCAAATCCGTCCAGCCATTTCAGCGTGAAGGAGTAATAAACACATACACATATGATCATATTGCTGTTTTTTAAAAAATGGTAAAAGAGCATTACCTGTCACTTTAATCTTGCTACTTTCTCATTTGTATTGAATATTTATTAGTTTACAATTGATTAAGTTATTATTTTATACCATTCCCCCTCTAAAAAGCTTATTTTATTCACTGAAAACAGTGAATAAAAAGCACTTTTACTCACTGTTTTGATGTTTGAAAATGGAACACACCAATGTATTCGACCACAGATTTAAAGAACCTATGCTAGATGCGGCACGTTATTAGATTGTATGAAAACCGAACGTGTCATCTTTTTTATACCTATGATAACTTTACCCCAGCCATTTAGTGATGTGCTCAGAGTAAACAGAATTGTGTCAATCACTAAGCGTCACTGAGCTAACAGACTTTTTTTAGTACGAACAGTCGAACATGCAGGGCACGCTTGGTCGTGGCTTGCCGTATCTAGTGTAAGTGTAATCTGTGTATTCGACCTATATTGATGTGTTCTAAATTCAATTTGATTGGTCGACATTTTCGACAAGGAGTTTAGCATTAGAATAAAAACTGTTTTGTGTTCTTTGCTATCCTTAGTAAATTGGCGCTATTTTGAATACGTTGTACGAACACAAAGTTTAGTGTTACTTTAATCTTTAATTTTGTGTTTGTTTAGTGTTGTTCTAATCGATTAAAAATGCATTCTAGTGATGAAGATGTATTAACACCTGAGTTTGTGAAAGAGAGGGCGGCCGATATAGTGGAAAGGTGGAAAGCTTGCTACCCAAAAAATCACGGCTGGTTTACATCAAAGCCAATTTAACTTTACTTTTTCTTCATTATATGTATATTTTCACTTAAATCTTTATTTTTCTCGTAGTCATGGTATAAAGTATAGTATGCAACTCTTGAATAAAACGGATTTATATCGAGGGCCATGAATCGCTCGCGTCGCTCAGGATTCTAACACTTGAATCACTCGCTACGCTCGTGATTCAATCATCATGAATCACTCCCTACGGTCGTGATTCAATTGTTAGAATCTTTCACTAGCTCGTGATTCATCTATGGCCCTCGCTTTAAATCCGTCCTTTATTCACTAATTGCATAATATACTATTATTTTATATTGTTAAGTATTTATAATTATTTGTGTCAAAGTAATCTTATGTAGAGTACCTATGTACTGAGAGACTGCCCACTATCTTCTCCTATCATTCAGTCCATCCAAAGGTTGTCTGGAAGAGATCGCCTTGTGCGATAAGACCACCCATAAATTGTACATTATTATTTTTAAGCCTTGTTCTATATTGTTACTAGTGGTGTACAATAAAGAGTACATAATTAAAAATAAAATATAAGAGTATATAAACAAAAAAAAACTAAATTAAATAATTAAATAAATAAATAAATAAATAAATAAATAAATAAATAAATAAATAAATAAATAAATAAATAAATAAATAAATAAATAAATAAATAAATAACTAAATAAATAAATAAATAAATAAATAAATAAATAAATAAATAAATAAATAAATAAATAAATAAATAAATAAATAAATAAATAAATAAATAAATAAATAAATAAATAAATAAATAAATAAATAAATACACACAAGCTTTCGCATTTATAATATATTAGTGCGACAAGAAGATAAACTATCACGCATGTAATACAGAAAACGGTCAAGCAGAATTAATTTTCTACAATAATATTCGGACCTTAATTAGTAAGTATTGTTACAAACATTTTTAGGGTTCCGTACCAAAATGGTAAAAAAGGAACCCTTATGGTGCGACTTCGTCTGTCTGTCTGTCTGTCACACCTGCTTATTTCAGCAACTACTAATGCTATCGACTTGAAATTTGGAACAGTTATAAAGAACGCTTGTCTAACTTTATTGCAAATGAAAAAAGTCAAAAAATATTTTTATTTTTATTGCAAAAGGGGCCGGAGTGGGGGTCCAAAATTTCAAAGTGGGGTTACTAGGTCATGTGACATATCATATGAAAGGGCTTGATCTGCACAATTTAAAATATATTTTTATTTAATTTTATGTCTCACAGTTTACGACATAAGATGAAAAATGTTTAAAAAAATACCAATCCCCCCCCTTATCTCCGAAGTTTGCGGAGCGAAAAATCTGAAATAATTAGAGTTGATAGGAATTGATCCAAATATTGCACCAAAAATAAAACGATGTTCTTAACTACCACAGTTTTTTCAAAATCATCAAAATTCCTTCACAAACAAACTTAGTTATGCTGTCCGGATTTTTTCACTTTATACGTCCAAAACTGATACGGAACCCTCGGTGCGCGAGTACGACTCGCACTTGGCCGGTTTTTTTTTCTTTTCAGAAAAGAATGTTTCTTGTAACCGCTGGTTTAAAAAAAAAACATTAATAGCAATATCTAAAGACCTATTTCACGGACTAACTTAATTGCCTGTCGCATGAAATTAATTGAAGCAATCGTTTAAGATTATAATATCTTAAAACTGTTAAGTTGAAATTACTTTATCATTTCTTCAATTAATTGCATTTAGAAAGAGGTCTTCTTATACTCATACTATACATACCTTTTGATCTACATGTTGTCTTTAAAAAATATTCCTAAAACATTGAAACACAACATGGTCTATAACACGATTAAAATAAAAATAAGAACGTCAATGACCTCGAACTCTCAACATCACTTGAAAATTAAGGCTTGCAAAGAAAATAAATTTGCGAAGTTAACGTTTTTTCTTCACTTTATTAAACTGAGTCTTAGTTTTACCAAATCTCTTGTAATAGATGTTATAATACAAATATACAGCTAACGCCTCCCCCGCATTGGGCGTGTGCGTTACTCGAGCGTGTGAATGACGCGAACGTTCACGCACGCGGCGTTCGCGTCGTTTACACGCTCGAGGCAAACGCACGCTCAATGTGGGGGAGGCGTAAGGGCCTTTTCATTGTCATGCGTGTTTGCGCCCGCGTGCAGGCCAGGCACGCATGCTTGTTGCGGGCCACACGAGCTGATTATTTTGTATGTGCCCGCGTGCGTGTGGCGCGCATGACAATAAAAACATGTATGATACGATAGGTTGCGGGCAGCACGCATGCGTGGCTGGCCTGCACGCGGGCGCAAACACGCATGACAATGAAAAGGCCCTAAAACGTCGAAATAATGTGCAAAGTCATTCCTATTCTTATTAGGATAGATTTGTACTACTCTTATGGCTGTTCTCAATAACCAATCTATCGGCTCTTTACCCTTCTAGAGATAGATTTTTGACATTACTTAAATAAAAACTTATGTCAAAAATCTATTATTTTGGGAACGGCTACTAAAGATCATCGGCCGCCCAACAAAGATTTAATGTTCATCGTGCATTCACGTTTGGCATTCCACAGATGCTTCAATAGATCAGTACTGTGTACGTTGGCTTAGGTCGCGGATACTAAATATATCTACGAGTACATTTTAGAATGTACCTTCCTCAAAATAAACTCCTTTTTACCAAAAAAAGTCGGTAGGTAAATATTTCCCTAATAATTTAGTTTTAATATTATGCGCCTGCCAGACTATGCTCCTTGCGCTGCTCATTGCTATGCTCCTCGCGCTGCCGTGATTTGCCGCGATGTTGCCCTCTCTGCCGGACGAGACGAGAGAGAGAGAGAGAGGACGAGGAGCATGACGTGTGGTAGGTATGACGAGTAATGTTGCCACACTATGTCTCTGCCTCCTTTCCTCGCTACTTCCCATGCCACTCGTTGAGTGTGTGGCAGGCGCATTAGAAATTAGATTAGTTAGATTAGTTAGATTAGTAGGTAGTAATTAGATAGTTATTAGATTATTATAATTAGAAATATTAGGGAAATATTTACCTACCGACTTTTGAGGAAATGGCAATTGTTATGATATTATTGGTTTTCTATTTTGGGTAGGTACGGCTTACGTTCCATTTTGATGTTTCAGAAAAAAGGATTCAAATCAATAATTGGTGAGCGTAGGTGGAAATTATGATGTTTTGTACGTCTAACAAGTCATCATAAGTTTTAAATCCTTTTTTAAGTTAATTGTAATTTCCCACCAAAATGCACTAAATTAGCCTCAATCAGTAGATTTTTTGGACATAATCGTTCTAGAAAATGCTCACCTGCTTGTTTCAATTGCTTCTAAAAAAGACAAGTCGACAGTTTGATTGGATTTTAAAATAATTGAATATTTACCTGTAATTAACATTCTTTTCTGTCAAAAAAACTTTGGCAGTTATTCCAATTATCATTTTACAAAATTTAAATACAACCGTCCGTGCCTAGCGTCACCTTAAAAGTACTCCATCCGTCAATTAGCATTAACAAACCATTTTCAACCTTATTGCGATAAAAATAATGTATAAAATAAATCGAATAATAAACAAGAGATAATTCATTAAGGCACATTACAATTCCATCCTTAATTCAATGCTGAAGAGTTTAAATTCATTTGAATTAACAAAAACGACCGGCTCCTACATTGTATTAACAATAAGCAACCTAAATAATACTTCAGCTATACAAGAATAGAGTTCAAATTCGATTGATAGTTGCATTCAAACTTAGAACGGTTTGTATGTGAAGAGAAACCGCCAAAATGCATCGGAAGGTCAACGAACCTCGCCAGCCAAGGACAGTGCATTCCATTTTTAAATAGCGCGCCAATAGAAGGCTCGATCTAAATAGGCCCGCCATCTTGCCATCATTGCGCGGGAATCGTATAATGGCGTCCATTTTTGACAAAACATTTTTTTTCGACAACAATGGCGCGTTTCCACGTATTATTTCGGCATAATTAGGGAGCCGGTAACGAGATTTTCGTTGCAAGTTCGTTATAAAATTTATTTACGTTAAAATGGAGTTCTTGTGTTCGATGGATGAAGTTTTAATAGTCTGTGGATTCTAGGAAAAAAAACTGGAATAAACAGATTATTAGTGAATGTTCGCGTTCGTTTTTCCGAGAAAATAATATTTTATTAAACTAACTTTTAGTAGGTACTTACTTACAAGAAAAACAACGGTTGGCAGATCTTGACATTTTTAGGTACCGTACTTATTGAAAACTTTTAAAAATATTGATTTTGGTTAAAATATTGATAGAGGGTTTCCAAAAAACCACTTCTAAAATATATGAATTTAATAATGATTTTGTTTTTATTTCCTACAAATATTTACACAGAATTGTGGGTCTGTCATCCAAGTACAGGCAATATTTAGGTGTAATTTGCTTCTTCAAAACGAAAACTACTAAATTATTTTCCATTTTACTTCAATTTTAATTTTAGTGACAATTATAGCCCAAAGCTCCATCTCCTCTTTTACTTTCCTTCTTAGCGTAACAATATGTAATTCACTGTTACCCAACAGTGAATTACATATAGATCTTCCCAAAACATGAAATAGGGCCCAATTTAATAATGTCTTAGGTTTTCGCGATTATTACACATTATAATAAAACAAGTTAAAAAAAACTCTGTAATATACGCGATTAATCCGTTTAAACTTGTTTTATTATAGGGCCCAATTTTTTGGTAAAGGACTACAGTCTGTAGTACCGCCAATTTGTGTCTTAAAGTGATCATTATTCCTGACTAGCTGTGCAACATCACTCGAGTAAAACTCATCAAGTTTAAGAAAGAAATAATCGGCTAGTTTCGGCCTTGTCGTATCCATCACAAACAAGTCAGCGACAAAACTTCACATAGGTATGAACCTCAGATCACAGAAACAAGGAGATATGCCATCATAGCAAATTAGTACGGGAACAACTGATGCCACTTTTAGTACATTTTTCGACACAATTACACGCATAATTAAGCGCTCCTTGTGAATAAAAAGATCTCCCACGCATTGAACATTCCGCACACCCTCAATCTAACACTGTTAATCGTCACTCAACACTAGCACTAAACTAAAACACTGTAGTATAAATACAGTGTTTTAGTTCAGTGCTAGTGTTGAGTGACCGACCGAACACGATCGATGGTATCATCGATCGTGTTCGGTTCGTCGCCAGCGCGTACGTTTATAATATGAGCAATTTGCTCAAGATCAGGCATCAAGCTCGATAGCGCCTTGGCACATCTCCTTGTTTCTATGATCTGAGGTATGAACCTATGTGAAGTTTTGTCGCTGACTTGTTTATTAGATACCGGACAGGTTGTATCCCCAATAGACAAACTGTGAGCGACTGACTGAGTTTGCGCTAACAGTTTGCAGTAGCAAACTGTTAGCGCAAACTAGCAAACTGTGGACACTCCATTTCAAATATATGGAAGGGCGTACTAAACCGATACGCCGCAAACTCAGTCGGCCGCTCACCGTTGGTCTATTGGGGACATAGCCTTAGTGCTTCATGCGACAGAGATGGCGCTGTACAGCTTAAGCTAGCCGAAGCTAGCCGAAGCTAGCTGAAGCTAGCCGAAGCTAGCCGAAGCTAGCCGAAGGTAACCGATTATCATTCTAAAGCTCAATGTGTAATATCCTCTCCTATGTCCCGAATCGTGGAAAAATGTTTGCGAAAAAAATTTGCAAAAAAAATCTGCGAAAATAGGAAAAAGCCGCGGGAATGGGCCGCCTGAGTATTAAATAATTATTGTAATCTGACGCTTGATAGGATATTTATTGCCCTGTATTGTCCTCTCAAGTGATAACTGTTCATAAATCCATGGTTGATTAAGTCACCATCACTATAATTCTGCTGCATGAGTACCACATAATACAAAGGTATCTTCACGACCTATGAAGGGCAGACAGTCGTCACGGTGGATGCTTCAGCAATTTGCCTTCCATGAAACGATTAGCATATCAATTGTACTGCTACTACTAATGTTGTAGATTGAAGATATGAGAGAAGCTTTAAGGTATTAATTAACTTCAACGATTTCCTTTTTGAGTTACGAAACCTTATAGGATCACTTTGTTTTCCATCTGTCCACGGCAAGTCAGTAGCATCTGCTCATATACGGAGCCACTAAGACAAGTGACGCTTTAGTGCTGTCAAACTAAATTACGTCTTATATTTCAGCGCGCTATCGTCACGTTCCGACGTGTCGTCTAAAATCGTCTCAACTAAATTTGACAGCTCTAGACAGAAAAAGATAGCAATTATAGCCTAAATTAAGACTACAGTAAGAATTGGCATCACTGTCGAACTTAGGCCATGTTGTTTCATCTTACAGTTACGTATCTGTAACCGTCAAATATGGCGGCTTGTATGGCAATTTCATACTGACTTAACGATTACGTACTGACTTACGAATACAGATGGTTTGAAGCAACCCACCCTTAGTTTTCAATTCTTACGTAATTTTAATTGCGATGCATCAAGTAACGTGATCAGTTGTTTAGCAATGTTGCTGATACCGATGGGCACCGGGCAGAGGCGGTACTTTCTAAATTATTCTACATTACGTCATACAGACGTATACAATGCAATCAAAATAAGAATAGGAATGACCTTGCGCCATTTAGTGACGTTTTTAATTAAAAATTGAGCTGTTTTGTATTAAAAATTGAGCTGTTTTGTATTAAAAAATATATAACAATAGATTTGGTAAATGACTCAGTTATAAAGTGAAAAAAAAAAACGTTATTGAATCCCAAATAAATTTTCTTTGCAAGCCTTACTTTTCAAGTGATAGTTGACATTTTGAGGTCATTGACGTTCCTAATCTTATTTTGATCACATTGTATAGTTTTGTTGGTAGCCATTAATAAAGATAGTTTAGGTAATAAGACAAGTATTAAATAATATTCAACATAAATTATAAAAATATCTAAAATGAAGGGGGTGATTCAATCATTCGAACCAATATATTAATATCTAGCGTTCATACACCCACTCTTTAATCCAAATTCAAAAAGAAAAAAAAAAAAATCTCTCCCACACAGTGAAACGATCAAAAATAAATTCCAATATAAAACAAAAAATCCAATCGGTCAGCATTTTAATCCGTGTTGCGTAAACTGGCTATTTTTAAACACTGACGTACAAATTCTATCACAATATTTTAAAAAATGCACACACAAATAAAATACACATTCATAATTTTGAAATACGGTGAGTTTGAATGGGTGACGTAGCTCGTAGACGCGGTCTATGCTACGATAACTGTAGACCTACGCCGTAGCGGATCTACGGTCTAGGCTACGAGAAATGGTAGGCGCGTAGCTTAGAATTAGAATTCGTAGGGCGGGTTCGTGGTACGATTTTCATGTTGTTTTTTTTCTATACCTATAAAAGAGTACTGTGACTGACGGACAGACAATACACAGCCTAATCCAGTGGACCTAGAGATTCAAAATTTGTAGAAAATATTCTTTGAGTATTCTCGAGGTGCACTAAGAAGGGATTTTTGAAATTTCATCCCTGGTGTGTAAAAGGGTAGTAAAGTTTGTATGAAGAAAATCAGAGACTTTGATGTTTTCCATGCGGATGGAGTCGCGGGCACAGCTAGTGTAAATATATAATTTAAATTTAAAATTTAAATATATAGGTATTTAATAATGAAAATATTTAATTAAGATTGGATTATAAAAATCCGAATAATAATTTTATTTTTTTACATAAGCAATTGTAACGTTTTTTTATATAAAATCTCCTTGTTTATAATTTAGACACATTTGGATGAATAATCTGCTATCATCATGAATATTTATTTCGTAATATAACTTTTATTTCAGGCTTGGGGGCTGCAGGCAATTAAGCAGTGCCTACCTCATAAGATTCAATATAACTATTTGAACTATTACAACATAAATAATATATATGACTATGACATATTGCGAGTGCAGTGATAGCCTAGTGGTTTAACCATGTGCCTCCCACGGCGAATGGTTCGAGTTCGATCCCGAGGCACGCACCGCTGACTTTTCGAAGTCAAGTGCGTATTAGAAATTAATTATCACTTGCTTTAACGGTGAAGGAAAATATCGTGAGGAAACCGGCATGTCCTAGAACCAAAAATTCGAAGACATGTGACGTCCACCAACCCGCACTGGGCCCGCGTGGTGGACTACGGTCCACTCCCTCTCACAGAGAGGAGGCCTGTGTCCCAGCAGTGGGAACATTATAGGCCGATTATGCTCATGCATGCTATGCCATGACATATTTATGTAGCTATACTTCAAATAATTTAATTTAATCTATTAAGGTAGTATGTGCAATGCACGCCACTATAAATTGTAGCCGAAGACAGACAGCAGTAGGCGAAATGTCGCCCGCGACACAACCTGTACCCCGATCATGAGTTTTTTTGACGTGTAGTATCGTTAACGTAAGCATATTTTGAATTGAAAATACACCTTTGTTACACAATATTTATATAAATTTAATACTTAATTAATTTCTCTGTATTTTTTAAAATGTGCAAATTGTATAAAATGTTATCAAAATGTTCCAGGACTGCTGTATTTTAAATTCAAAATATGTTTACGCTAACGAAACTATACGTCAAAAAAACTCATGATAGGGGTACTGGTTTTTATGTATTTCTATAAAACACCTTCCGTAGTAAATAAAAAATACATATAAACCCAGTCTAAATATCTAAATGTGCCAAGTCCACATTCACTCTAGCAGTAGTACCAACCGTGCGTACTAGTGACGTAAGCACGTGCACGCATGACCCACGCACTCTTGACACATGTCACACAACATACACGTGTGCTTAGACCTAGCAGGACAGTGACGTTATTACACACGACACGTGTGATAGCATGTGAGTAGATTTAGAAGGTTGTAATAGAGATGAATTATTGGAATCACGTCATTAGTTGGAAAAACTGTTTTATATAAGCAACTGTATAAGGTTCCTTTATGACAGACGATATTGAAAAATGTGTACCATTAAAATAATAAGAATATTTTATTATTTGATCACGTTTTTATTAATTTGCTTTCTTGTCTGTTTGTCTGTCTGTTCGGTACTTTTGCAATTCACTTTTCAAACACTTGCTGGCATCGGACTAAGCTGAAATTTGGTATAATTATGTAATTTGGATGATAATGCATTAATATAGACTAAAAACTAAAAAAAAATATAATTAAAACCACGTTTTGAAACGGACTAAAAACTACAAAATAGTTTCTGATGTCATGTAAAACGTGAAACGCATGCAGTAGATATATAAGCGAGATGCGCCCCACGTCTATTCATATCATCAGAAATTATTTTGTACTTTTTAGTCCGTGTTAAAAATGATGGCCGATTTGAAGTTTGTCCGCTCCTTCAAATCGGTCATCATAACGCTTTTAAAACGGACCAAAAAGTACAGCAATAATTGTTCTTTCAAAAGTAATTGTCAATTTTTACGAAACTTTATGAGCGGACGTCAAACGTCAAATCGGCTATCATAACTTTCCGCTGATATAACTCTATTACAACGTATTCTATTTCGTTAATTTGTCCAACACATGGAATTTCCCAAGACATTTTCTTCAACCCCACCAAACAAAATAAAACAATTTTCAAGAAATAACTTACTAACCGCAAACTAAACTGAATTCCTTTTCCATTTCCTCCATAAACTAGTTTCCCCCTAAATTAAGGGTTGCGTTCCTCCGAGGTGACGTGTTCACTGTTCATGGGGGTAGGGGCACGGGGGGTAGTCTGTGACGTCACTAAATTGATTGTCAAGGGTGACGTGTGGTCTGCTAATTCACAATAATTACGATACGTGTGGTTTTGGCATTGAATATTTTTAAGTTTTTTGTTTGGTATGGTGTTGTCATGTTTGTCGAGTAATTTTCCATATAAAACTTGTGTAGGTGTTTCTAGGTGTCACATACATAGATAAATTAAGTAGCTGAATAGGTTTTTTAGCTTAAACATTTAACAAGAGAATACCTACATTGGTTGATTTAAAATGAACAAAATGTTAAATAGGGTGAAGTTTTTCCATTATTAAAAGAACGATACAAGCGTAAGTTTTTGTAATAAGACCGCTAATATTTAAAATACAAGAAAAGTGGACTTAAAAAAATTAATATAATAATACATAAAGTATTATTATATTAATTTATAATACATAATGTAAACAAAAAAAATATAATAATACATAAAGTATTATTATATTAATTTTTTTAAGTCCACTTTTCTTGTATTTTAAATATTAGCGGTCTTATCACAAAAACTTAAGGTCATGTTAAACACGTGTTTAAAAATTCGTTACCCACGAATTCGTGTTCGACATCAGAAGCATCAGGTCGGATGTACACATCCGCTATGTGCCAAAATCACTTTTTGGCACAAAGCTTTTAAGGTTCCGTTTCTATTTCGAACTCACTGACTCTGGTTTTCCTATCTCTATCCGCTATGGAAATACATAAGTTAACAAAGTCGAACCTGACGGCTTTCTCTTATAAAAGTGAATTTTATTTTTGATGTCCTGAAACCTTAAATTTTTTAGATCCGACCTTGTGCATAAATGTCGAGTTGTTCGGCATCCATTAGACGCTTAATCAAAACCATCAATCATAATTGATGGTTGCTTGATCAACTTATCAAAGTATCCAGATTCTCGTCACGCAAACGTTATCCATCAGTTAAACCTTGACTGTAGTTAAACTGACAGCAATATTTACCTACCGAGTAATGAACCCCTTAGAGTCTGTTCAATAAGTCAGTTTTCATGGATAAGTAACAAAGTAATTGAAAATTTGTTTATAGCAACACTAAAAGAATCATATGCTACAGATACTGACACACCATGTTGATACTGATGCTACCGTTTGAACTTTTAGTATTGTGCTATACATTAGCGATTTTTAATTTCTCCTAAAATTCTATGTAAATTGACTTAGTGAATAGACTCTAAATACTTTGTGCACAAACATAGGCTTAATTTTTTTGTAGAAAGACGATAAAAACTTGAACAATCCTATATTCTTGATTCGTACATTAAAATCAACATTGAGTTGCGGTTAAACTGGCTAGTTATTTGTCAATTTCTTGCTGCTATTGTATGGCCGTGTGTCGTGCAAATCAGTAGAACATGTACCATCATTTAATTTCATTGCAATATCGCCGGGTTATACTGCAAGATTGCAGCAATTGTTCAACTGAGTTGCACGATATAGATCTCAACTCAGTGTTATACAATTGCAGCAAGAAATTGTCAAAAATCTAGCCCGTTTCACCTTTACAATCATCACGAAAAATTACGGTCTTCAAAATCAGTTGAAGCCGGCAGGCAAGCCCTAGCGTGCATATCAGGGTCAAGGTGATGTGTTTGTGCAACTTTCGAATCCTCCCCCCTCCTTCGTCTGATGCGCTCCCTCCAGTATCCTTGCACGTTATTTATAGGCGCATTAAGTGCGTTTCAACCACGGAAGCCTTGAGGTCAGCTAATAGCTTAATAACTGATGAGTTTCGTTTTTTAAGACGAATAAAATGTATTTGTTTTTATAGTTGCATTGATATTATAAAGTTTAATGTATGTAGATAAGTATTATTGAACATAATCTACCTTGTCATAGCTCAGAACAAAAATCTTCTTTATAATAGGAGTTGGACTTTATTGATTAGTGTGACTTTTTTTAGAGCGATTATTATTGGAATACTTACATATAGTTATGCAGGCATTAATTTAGAATTATTTAATACCTACTAGTTGTTGCCTAAGACTTCGTCCGCCTTAAAAATTGATGAAAAGTACTGCTATGTGCATCTCCAGGTAAATGACACAATTTCGTCAAATTTTATCCAAATTCGTCTAGCCGTTTCAGTGTGAAGGAGTAACAAACACACACACAGACTTTTGAATTTATAATAATTATTGTGTGAGTTTTTTCTTCAAAAATCTTTTAAGTTGAGTCAAGATCGCGAATAGAAACCAACATCAGTAGATACTAGTTATTAAGTTTGATATTTTCTCAATGGACGCAAACAGTCTGTTAGAAAAAGTTAGCAAATGCATCATGAGAGAACTTATACGCTTTTTCAACTATAAAAATGTTTTAGTCCCTTATCAAGTTTTAGGTATTTAGTCTTAGAAATAAGAGCCATAACATATAAAATCTTCAGATAAAATTCTATCTTAAAATCGCGAGTACAACGCGACAAGGAAAAGCTGCGCAGGGGCAGCCGGCTTACTCACACAGACAGCCTTGATGCAAACGTGTTGTTTTTGTTGCAAATGTTTCGCTACGACTGCGCACGAGTAGGGTGAGCAGCGTTTTAGGTATTACTAGCTACCGCCCGCGGCTTCACCCGCGTTTTTGGGGATAAAAAGCCTATGTGCTATTCCAGACTGTAATCTATCTCTGTGCCAAAGGACAAGGCAGACGCCCATAGAACGCTGGGCTTCAGATTGTGTATGTCGGTACAGATATGAAATTAGTTTGGTGTGATCGAGTATTTCAAGAGTATTTAAATTCATTTTTTATTTGTTTTTGTACGTAATTGGGTTAAAGAGAAATCTTCGTATTTGTGACAATAAGGTTAAGTATGGTGTGAATGATCCAATGAAGTACAGCCCGACTAATGAGTTCTCAATTCAAAGGTTTTAGTTGCTGTCGACATGATATTCTGTGGAGGTCCAATGAAGTACAGCCCGATTAATGAGTTCTCAATTCAAAGGTTTTAGTTGCTGTCGACAAGATATTCTGTGGAGGCACGCGCCAGCCAGCATGCACCGGTTTTTGTTTTATTGGTTTTTTCAAAATGTCAACGGCATAATCATTTTATTTCTTATTTATTTCGATTTTTGATTCCAATTCTTAATCTCTATAATAAATTAGGCAAAGAACAATTAAAATATATTTTTATTTTTGGTTAAGCTTTTATTACTGTACCTGATCAAGCCCAAAACTACCAACGTCCTTTGGTCCGGATCCGTTCAGCCGTTCTGGTGTAATTGAGTAATAAACATCCATCCATCCAAACTTTCGCATTTATAATAATAGTATAGATGATGGAGTTTGATTAAAATACTTATTAAAATGGAAACTTTTTAAAAGAGGTGTTTATACTAATACAATAGAGCTGAAGAGACGTTTTTTTGTTTGTTTAAACGTGCTAATCTCTGGAACTACCAGTCGGATTCAAAACATTCTTTTTTTAAATGATAGCCAGATGTATGAGAAATAGTATAGATTATTTAACATTACGCTATGATCCTTAGGAGCCGAGCAAAAAGAAAAAGTCAGAAAGAACGACAAGTGAAGACGAAGTAATAGTGGGGGGGGGGGGGTAAAAAATCTGATTTATTTTAGATTAATAGGCGGTTAAACCGCGAGGTACAGTAATTTATAATAATATTATAGAAGGATTTTATGTGAAAAAAAAAACCTTGCCTCTCAATAGTGTGATATGTCTATAAAAATAAATGTCTAGAAATTATTACCTACTCTTGCAATTTTATTTTCTATCTAGTCTAACTAAGTTTTGTTGCAATAAATTAAATAGATTTCGAACTGATCCATTTTTAGTGCTATAGCTTCATAAATAACTATTTACCCTATTATTTTCTTAATTTTAGGGTACAAGTAGAACGTCAAGTGTCAAATCTGCGTGGTGGTACAAAAGCTGCGCACACGCAGCCGGTGGTTACTCACCGAGACAGCCTTGGTGCGGACATCTTTCTTTTGTTATAGCTTTGTTAATGTACATATGTATTTTTAACCTTGTTATTTGTTACGGGATCAGCTGAGAGCTTTAAGTATCTTTGCTGTTTGCGACCACACAATTGTGACTTTTTAAGAGACTTACAAGATCTAATTTTATCGATTCACGCAATTACCACCCGTAGAAGCTAAAATATACGGGTTACAATAGAGTGAATGGGAAACTAACATGTTCAAAAATATGGTGAAATTGATTAGTCATTGCGGCGCAAATATAAACTTTATGAGAAATCTAAAATACTATCACGTTAATATGTTGCTTGCAAAATTGGTTATTTTTATTTATTTATTTAACACTTTTACGCACATAATAAAAAAAATGTACAGAGGACTTAATGCCATAGGCATTTTCTACCAGTCAACCTTTGGGTGGTGCAGAGACAAACAATGGTAGGTGCAATTTTGAAAATTGCACCTACCATTGAACAATTATCTGTGACAAAAATGCAGAATATGGTTTTCAATCGTTAAAATAAATATTTAGAGGTATCTTCATGATTTTTTCCCATCATATAAAATTAGTTGTATTATATTTTCAACACACTATCTAACTAGCTTAATATATCCTGAAGAATATCATATATAATAATGTCTTAGGTTTTCGCGATTATTACACATTATAATATAATAAAACAAGTTTAAACGGATTAAATCGCGTATATTACAGATTTTTACAGTTTTCCTGAAATTTCGAACACTTTGCAGCGTTCGTGGTCGCAGGACGACTGAGGTGGTAGGCGTCATGACAGCTAATTTATAGAAAAATTATTCTCGATCTACCCGCACAAGATTTATTTTTAATCGATATTATTCGAATCGTACTCGTTTCGATGCACACAATAATCGCTCACGGTGTCTCGATGTTTTGTAGTGCGGTGTGAAGTTTGGGACTTGATTATTTTAAGAACTGGATTCCAAACAGGTGGTAATTGCCAACCATCCTCTCTATTGAAATTAGGATGTTTTTTAATATATGTTTCTGATATTGTTAACTGCAGTGGATCATACACTTTAAAGCATAATAAAACTTGCGTTTGGCACCTGTAGATTCCTTAATGGCTTCAGTATTTTAGCATAGTAATTATTATTTTTAACAGTAGAATGGTTAGTTGATAAAAACATGGTATCTGAACCTTTTAAATAACAATAATAGAAGTTTATTCTTATTGTGTGTGTTTATTCGCGTGATCCACAGGAAGTGCGCATTTTTTCGGGATAAAAAATGGCCCTCAGAAATAGTGAAGCAATAATTTTCATAATCGGATCTGCACCCGTAGCATGACCACGATAGAAACGGGTTTTGTCGACGGAAGAATATACAAAATGACAGATTGTAGAAAGATTTCTACCGTTTTATGCATACAATGAAGAGAAGAAATGTTTCTATTCTTCAGTAGACAAAAGTCTGCTACGCCAAGCACGGGTCGCTGCGTGCTCGGGCAGAATAGATAACGAGTTAGATAGAAATAAATAACTTTGCCTATACCTATACTTTGGTAAAATGTTTTGTTGTCTCATTTATTAAATTGGTAAAGTACTGAATTAAGAAGGCGTCATTTTTTAAAGTGGCCTTCCTCAATCCCTTGTCTATCTCGCAGCGGAGCTACGAATGCACCAAACAAAAAAAAAAAAAAAAAAAAAAAAAAAACAAAAAACCAACCGAATGCAGAACCTCCTCCTTTTTGGAAGTCGGTTAAAAATAAAGTAAGCAATCCAAGGTGCAGGCACGCACTCGCGCCACCGGCTAGCTGACCCTGAGCCCCGTGTTTGATTACGGAAACTTCTACTTGGAGCAGGCTTTTCTTAGATCCAAGTTTTTAACGGACTTTTTTTAAATAGTGGTGGGACGTTCAATTTTTTTGAATTAATACTTTTTGGTGGATTGAGTTTCGGAATTTCTTTTGTTTTTTTGAGTTGTTATGCCTCGTCATATTTACCGCTTTTTATTCTTGTAGGTAGGTATATTAAATACAGTGTATTTTACATAATATATTTATGTCAAAATTTAGTTCTATAGATTTATATGCTCTCGTGAAAGGTCAAGAATATATAAATGTAGATACCCCATAACTTTAGGGGAAACAAGTGAAATAAATTAATTTATTATGAATATCTCCTCTAATATTATAATGAAAGCAAACTCGTTAAGTTGTTCGTACATTCACACACAAAGTTATTTATCGGATAACCTTCACTTATAAATTCATTTTCATGACAATGTTTTGTAGAATAAATTAACAATATAAACCGGCCAATTATAATTTGATACGTCATCAAATAGTCACGTTATGTGCTATTGTGTGGTAATGAATTGTATTTCATAGTTATACTAGCTTTATGCGTGGATTTTCTTGCATTTTCTTCGCAAGCACGACTGTTAAGCGCGCGAGCAGAAAATATCATTTTGAAATGCTTACTGCTATTATCAATCTTTGGATTTATAAAAAAACATTATTATAAGTTAAACCTTTTAAGTTACTATTCTAACAGTGTTATAAGAATGTAACACAGAATGCACCAGTGAAAGTCTAACCGCATTCGGCTCAGTAATTTTCGAGTGAAACGTGCACAAACTTGATAATGATTGGATTTTTCTTTTTTCGCTTGGATTTGTGTTTGATTAGGCTCGTGTTTGGCAGTGGACATTGACGGCCATGTTTTTTTTTTATTTTAACTTATTTGTAATGTTCAAAAATTTTTTTTTTATACTACGTGGTGGCTATGCGTAGGTACCTACCTACGGCCCACCTGATGGTAAGCAGATACCGTAAGCCCTATGAAACCCTTCAACTAAAGAATCACATGCGCGTTGCCGACCCTTTAAAATGAGGATTCGCTGTGCTGACAGCTTAGGGGGCGAGCCGGTTCCCCGCTGTCACCACAGCGCACTCTCAGGAGCCCTAGCAACTTACTCACCACAGGAACACAACACTACTGAACATTTTAATAAGATAAAATGTTCTATTTATTTCTTATTCTTATTAACGGGTTTTTATTATAAACATTTAAGCAGAAAATTAAAAAACATTAGCCTCCTTCTGGCGCAGTTGAGTAGATAGTATTTTAACCAATCTAGAAAATCAATACCCAAGGTTAACTTTAAAAAGTAACGAATAACCGACAATTACTTATATCCATTAAAATTAATAAATTGGCTATATTAAAACAGTCCTGCAAACTCTTTAAAGGAATCAATTGACTTCGGCAAAGTTCGGCGCCACGATTATTACCGAGCGCGTTCGGGAATCTTCGGACGCGCGAGTTTGGCCGAAGCTTGACAGACGGGAGACGCAGTTAGCACAATAGATTGAATAGTTTTCTTGTAATTTGCAACCAGACATCTGATAATGTAAGGTCATGGCTAGATCTTGCCTAGGAATTGATGTAGGTCACAGATTTTGTTTTTAAGATGAGAAAAAGTAACTGTTAAACTCTCAAACAAAATTCTATTTTTAAAAAGAGGATGTTTAAAAGCATTAATAAAACTTCTTTTCATATATACCGTAATATGAAAAGAAGTTTAAATAAGAAAAGGTGTTTTTTGGTAATTCGAATTTTTTTTTCAAATTTAAATATTGATATCGAACATCATTTTAATCGAACAGGTACCTACCTAAAAATAGTATCTTTGGTCCCACAATAATAAAAACATTACCACATTAATAAAAAAAATAGGTATGAAAAAAAAACCTCAATTAGTCAATATTATCTTCATATAAAGTCATCTTGGCAACAAACAACTTCATTTATGTTGCATCTCTTTCACTCAGTATCAAAATAAAACAACACCGCTTATTCAGAAAGACGACACTGTGTATCAATATACTCAATATCTCCTTAACATTAAATTACACGGTGTCTTATAAATGGAAAACACAACTTGTACTCAAGATAAACCAGTATGCCTTGATCTGTGTCTTCACGCTATTCATTCATCGAGAGAGGTCATAATAAATTAGTCATAATGACTGCAGTTAGATAGAAAAAAAAAACATGTCATATCACACATCTCCAGTTAATCTTGACACCTAGTCGTATTGTTGCTTGTAAGCTAGTTAAGTTCATATTAAGTTGGTTCACTACACATGTGTTGCATAGTTGGAAAATCGTTAGCACACACCAATATACCTTGAAACTTTATGTCGCACATTTTGTTTGATAACGAAGCCCAAAACAAATTGGACGTAGCCGAGAGAACATACATTCATTGACGAAATACTGTACTTGCAAACTTTACACCACCAATACATCTTGAGACTTGTTACCTTGTAATCTGTTCTTCACTAAAGGTCACGGTATATCGGTACTTTACAAGTTTCAAGACTCTGTGTCATAGATGGAAAACAGTGCTGTTTTTTACCAGTGTAGTGTGACACATGTTGTCTTGCCTTTTATGTGGTAGCAAAGGTCATAATGAATTGGTTGTATGCAACAAGTGGACTCTTGGGTCTCCTTTTATGAGACTGGCTTTTGTTTCCTATATTATTTGTTAGTTTATTTTCTCTTTACTTGAAACTAAGGTGTAGCATGGATTGTTCGACTAAAAGTAGTTTGTGCGACTATTTTGTTGCATTCATTTTGCAGCTAAATGCACTTGTTTTATATTTAATTAGCACTTTTTCTGTGACTTTTCCCGTATCATCCACAGGAACTGTGCATGTTTTGGGATAAAAAGTAGACTATAGCACACAGGAATAATGTAAGTAGTGAAAAAATTTTTCAGAAAAATCGGTTCAGTAGTTTCGGAGATTACTTCCACATATACGCAAACTCACACTCTCTTTATATTATTAGTACTTAAAGATTTAATAATAATTATGAAAGTTAATAAAGTATTACAAAATAATCGATAACATTCTGTTAAAAAGAAACAACGAACAAACCACTATTAGCTACACAACTCCTTTAATCAACCTTTTTTTAAATCAGCCAATCGTAAAACGCCATTAAAAATAAACGATATTTCGTGTCTAAAGCGATTTCATTCACAAAAGTCGTCGTGTAACTAATCGTGCGTGAATAGTCAGCTTTAGGGTTTTGTATGAACGGCATTGAATATGTTAGGATGTTGGTCCTTTATGAGAACATTTTATAACTTATTTTAGTTTAAGATGTAGCAGTCTTAGTAATTTTGCCTTTTTATACAAATTAAGCAGTGATAGCCTAGTGGTTTAACCATGTGCCTCCCACGGCGAATGTTTCGAGTTCAATCCCGAGGCACGCACCGCTGACTTTTCGACGTCATGCGTTTTTGTATTATTATAGTCCGTAAAATATAGCTTGAAGACTGTGACACATGTCAAATGCGAACAAATAATGTCAAAATGCATTAAAAATGTACGTATTTGACATCTGTCACAGGACTTAAGCTATCGTTGTTGCGCCTACAAAAATCGCTGTGTCGTATAATGCTTCGATACAATTTTAATCCTTATTTCATTGGGATTGACATCAAAAAGCAACAATAAAAAAAAATGCGATTATTGTAAATGCAGCGAGGCTGTATTTTACAAACTATATACTCATCATTAACCGCTTACTTCCCAACGTGCGACTTCAGTCTGTCCTTCACAACCCCACTACTGGGTAGTGGGGTTGTGAACCACCGGGACCACCCCGCAGACAGCCGTTCAGCTGGCGCAGGATCGAGTGGCCTGGAAAACGATGGTGGCGAGACACCATGGTCACGTCCCTCAGTCATGAGGATACGATCAAGAAGAAGAAGGGTTAAACCTCAGATCATAGAAACAAGGAGATGTGCCAAGGCGCTATCGAGCTTGATGCCTGATCTTGAGCAAATTGCTCATATTAAAAACGTACGCGCTGGCGACGAACCGAACACGATCGATGGTATAAATACAGTGTTTTAGTTTAGTGCTAGTGTTGAGTGACGATTAACAGTGTTAGGTTGAGGGTGTGCGGAATGTTCAATGCGTGGGAGATCTTTTTATTCACAAGTAGCGCTTAATTATACGCGTAATTGTGTCGAAAAATGTACTAAAGGTGGCATCAGTTGTTCCCGTACTAATTTGCAATGATGGCATATCTCCTTGTTTCTATGATCTGAGGGTTAAACCAATCGGCAATCTTCCGACCTATTGACTACCCATAGCGACTGTCATAGATCCTAATAATCGTACAAGAGGTACGGTTTGGCGGGATATCTCGCTCAAATCTGGAGCAGCCCGACTGGGGAAAGTCCTTACAGAATACCACAGCCAAATGACGCTACTCTTCGATAGTGTTGTGTTCCTGTGGTGAGTAAAGTCTCCAGAGCTTCTGAGGATGATACGTGTTGCGGGGGACCTGTTTGTCCAAGCTAAGGTACAGCGAATCCTCATTTTAGCTGGACAACGCACATGTGATACCTACGTGAAAAGGGGTATAAAGTTTTCTCTTAACATATTAATTAATACATTATTATTAATTATTCAATATTCAATATATTTATTGCATCCCACAATGTGAGTTTAGGTGGTAGACATAGGATTATGAGATCATCGTGGACCCTGTCGGGCACAGCAACATAGATGTACCTACAGTAGGAGAGAGGAAGCTTTGATGTATCTTACTAATCTTTGATGTATCTTACTAATCCTTGATGTATCTTACTAATCTTTGATGTATCTTACTAATCCTTGATGTATCTTACTAATCTTTGATGTATCTTACTAATCTTTGATGTATCTTACTAATCTTCCTAGTGCTTGCTTTATATAATTATAGTTTATATTTTAAGTAGTCATTAATGATGTAGTAACATTTATTAATTAGTAATTGTTTTAACTTTTTAATAAAAATATTTGTCTTCACTTCTCTTTTAATTGATTCGGGTAGTTTGTTGTAAACTTTAATAGACATTACATAGGGGCTTGCTAGGGCTTATGTATAGTTATCCTACATTGTTCTCACATTACAAACTTGTTGAAATAGAGTAAGTTACCGTGGAATTTCCTGTTCGTTCATCCTTCATAGGAATCTATGCTTTGGAATGAGCAACTAGCTTCAACTAACCAAACAGACAGATTACTATTTCTTGACAATTCAAAAATGCCTGTAAATGGTCTAATTGAAATAAACGTTTTAACTTTGACTTTAATAATGCAATTGACGTAGCTATTCTGGGTTCATATTAGATTGCCATTGACACGCTAAGGAGAACTTTGATAATAGGGGCTAGCCTTATTCTAGGTATCTTAAAGGGTGACTAAGGGAACATTTTGTTGAAATAAACTATCTACTATAATTACTACTATCTCATAAATCATTGTTGTCATTAAAGGCAGTGATACACATGCTTGTAGCTGGCATAATAGGCACTGGCATGCCGGCTACTCGCATACTATGTCAAAACGCTACAGAAGCTTGTAGCTGGCACGCCACTTTCTAGAAATGCTTCGTATAGTACTAGTTGTCGTTCTCCCTCTCAGATCATAGAAACAAGGGAGATGTGCTAAGGCTCTATTGAGCTTAACGCTTTAGTTTGATCACATTGATCAAAATTAAAGTGTACACGCTGGCGATGGACAGAACGGGATCGATGATATAAATACAGTGTTTAGTTTAGTATTTGTGATAAATGACAAATAACAGTGTTGATTCCATGCATTGAATCAAACGGCGTGCGATCTCCTAGCATGCTAAGTACTAACATAAGAAGCTAGTAGCTGGCACTTACCAGTATCTGGTATGCTTTTGTGCCAGCTACAGGCATGTGTAACACGGGCTTAGTTTGATTACGTATATCTCGTTACAATACATGGTAATTTCACAATTAGGGTTAAAGGAAATTGTCATCAATCACATTTTGACAGTTATAAAAGGGCGATTTTTCTATTGTCAGATATCTTCTAGGAAATACTCAATACGTTATTGCATTTCATATGTGTTTTACAAGATCTTCATACATTTCATATAGATCACACACAAATAAAATTGACGTTTGACAGATTTTGTACAGAAAAACAGCTGTCATCAATTTTAAATGATTCCTTAGGTAAAGTTAAATGGTGATTGATAAATCGGCCCCAAGATTAAAGGTATAAACACCAACGGCCTTACCACAAAAAAAGATAGACACGCGTTAAACGCGAATGCTACCAAAAATAATCCATACTTGTTTTAGACAAGTTAGTGTTAAAACAAGTGCGTATTATTTTTGGTAGCATTCGCGTTTAACGCGTATCTATATCTTTTGTGGTACGGCCCCAACGGTCTTACTTATAAACGCCTCTTAATTTAACCAATGATTAAATATACAAAACTAACCTTATCTTTTCAATAATATAAATTATCGTTTAAGTAAGAGGACAAAAATCTGCAGATATTGCGTATTAATACATCAGAGGACATAAATTATTGTTTCAAAACAATTTGTTTGTCCATGTATTGCGCAGCCAATAACAAGTTGTAAATAATATAAATAGAATGTAATTTATACTTGAAAATATCTGTTTTTATGCGCTGGCGCACGAAACGGCTTTTTTGTGTAATTAGCCCATTTTAACTTTGTCAAGCTATGATAAATCATTGGGGTGGCAGTGGTCAAAGCGTTATCTGATTTTGGAAGAAGAATCACACTCATATTATAAATGGGAAAGTTTGTATGTGTGTTTATTACTTCATCACTCTGAAACGGCTGAACGGATTCGGATGAAATTTAACAAAAACGTAGCGTGGGACCAGTAGAGGGAATAGTAGAGAGGCACATACCTAAGCTACTTTTCAGCCACTTTCACGTAGACAAGGTCGCGCGCAATAGCTTGTTAATTAGACATATAGCATAATCATAGCATAATCGGCCTATAATGTTTCCACTGCTGGGACACAGGCCTCCTCTGTGAGAGGGAGTGGGCCGTAGTCCACCACGCGGGCCCAGTGCGGATTGGTGGACGTCACATGTCTTCGAATTTTTGGTTCTAGGACATGTCGGTTTCCTCACGATGTTTTCCTTCACCGTTAAAGCAAGTGATAATTAATTTCTAATACGCACATGACTTCGAAAAGTCAGCGGTGCGTGCCTCGGGATCGAACTCGAACCATTCGCCGTGGGAGGCACATGGTTAAACCACTAGGCTATCACTGACTAATTAGACACGTATGATGATAATTGTATGGCCAAAACTAGAAGAAGAATTTTATATAAGTACAACATTTTTTTCCATCATATTTTTGTCTACTGTTAAGCAAGATTACATTTTACGCGACAGTACTAAAGTCTAAATTCCAACGTATTCCTGGCAATGAGATTTTCACAGTAGATTTTATCAGTTACCATGTTTTACCCATATCATTACAGTACAAAAACAACATTTATTTTGACTTTGTAAAGTCTTTGGATGTCCCTATGATAGACATACCTAATAGACCAACATTAATATTCAAACACACACAATCTCACACACACAGCAAACACAATGATACTCATACGTAATTGAATAGTTTTTAGGCAAGCAAAACAAGCGAATGTCATTTCAAAATCAAAAGTTAAATGACTCTGCATGCCGGTTGAGAGCTACTACGGATTTAGACTAGGTAGCTATAAGCTATCTATAGGCTATCTCGTGTGGCCTTCGGATATGCGCATGCTTCACTTCGAGCATCAGCAGGATTACAAGGCTATAATAATTATAGTCGTAGGAAAAATATACTATAAATATTTTATGCCCATTTATTACAAGTTGTATTTTTTATTGTACTGAGTTGGTAAGTTAAATATGTTTTGATGGCATTTTAATATATATTTGTAGAACAAATCATACCCCCTTGCTTACAAAAACTTGTCACTTTTAACCACTGATTAAATATACAACTATCCTTGTCATTTCTATGGCAATGAATAGAGAGGGCAATTGACTTAAGGGCTCTCTCGGAATTTTGTCTCCTCTCTCGCTCGCACAGAACCGTTTTTAAGAATGTTGAATGAAAAGATGCATTTTTTAAAATGTAATCTGATACAGAACTACAAAATAATATTTATTTTACAGGTAAATAATGAAAACACATTTCTACTGTGATATCTAATAAACAAACTTAAAAAACAATTATGATCTGTTTCTGAGGTTTCTTTAACTCATGTGTTTTTAATAATTAAATTTGAGTTTATAATATTATAATTAATATAATTTTGTAGTTCGCTATCAGATTACATTTTTCAAAAATGCATCTTTTCATTTAACATTCTTAAAATATAATTATGGTTCTGTGCGAGCGAGAGAGGTGCCGAATGCAAGAGCCCTCTTAAGAGCTATTTTAAATCAAATTTAGTTTAGTCTTTTATAAGTAAGGTGAATAATATATAATTTTGGCCATAAATAAAATATAATACCTATATCGAGCTTGTCTATATTATCATGGATGATGTTTGGTCGTTATTTTTTAAATATTGCAACATGTTTGGTAAAGAAGATATCAGTGGCGAAGGGATATTCCAACATGTTTGGTAAAGAAAATATCAGTGGCGAAGGGTCAGTTTTTGTAAGAGGTAAGCCGGAGCTACAAATGCTTACCTGGCCACGAAAAGCTAATTATTAAAAGTAGGCAATACTCCCTATGCTATTTTTCAAAGAGAAGCCGGTAGGAATCGTATTGTAGGAACCCTTCGCCACTGGAAGATATTCTTGAGCTGCATAACCAGTTTTTAAACAGAACTGGATCCGGAAGACGTAGAACCGGGTACTGGCATGCCACTTGGGATAGGCCTGCGTCTAATAATGGATTTTACGAACTCGATTGGATCGGTCTAGTTAATCCTTAAAATATCCTACTAATATTATAATGCGAAAGTTTGTGTGTGTGTTTGTATGTTTGTTACTTCTTCACGCTGAAACGGCTGGACGGATTTGGATAAAATTTAGCACATAGATAGATTATAGTCTGGAATAACACATAGGCTACCTTTTATCCCGGAAAACGCGGGCGAAGCCACGGGCGGAAGCTAGTCTATAATACTAATATTACAAAGCTGAAGAGTTTGTTTGTTTGAACACGCTAATCTCTGAAACTACCGGTCGGATCCGAAAAATTCTTTTTGTATATGATAGCCAGATTTATGAGGAATAGTATAGTCTAATTAAAATTACTCTACAACTCTTAGGAGCCAAGCAACGGGGGTGAAACCGCGGGGAACAGCTGGTTAAAAATACCGCTTGTGGTCGAAATTCAACCAATTGTGTTTGTTAAAGCGTTTTGTATGGAAAACATTGAAATTGTAGCTTTCTGTACTCTTCTATACATATAAACTTTAACTATGCCAAATCTCACACTCCTGCGTGCGCGCAATATGCTTAAAAAGGGGTACAAAGTATGTATATAAGATCTGTGATTTGTAAGTTAGTAGAAAGACATTCCAAAAAATAGGAAATATTAATGACTGACTGTTCCCTGGGGTTTCATCTCCGTTGCTCGGCCCCTAAGGGTCGTAGCGTGATGTTAAATAGCCTATACTATTCCTCAAGCCTTTGACTATCATACAGAAAAATATTTTTTCAAATCCGACTGGTGTTTCTAGACATTAGATTAATATTAGTATAGATGTAGAATGCTTTAATTTCATTCTATTTTTTCTACTTTTCAATTCTAGAAAATTGTAAACAGTGAACTTTATGTAAGGGCTGATTATATATCTCATTCAGTTGTTTTAAATAACTTTCAGGCGCTTTTGAAGAAATGCGAGTATCTTGCTTGTGCTTTCACAAGTAAAACAAAATATTGTTTTATATGATCTACAAATATATATTATATTTATTATATTCTTTTAAAATACACCGCGTCTGTAATTTTTTTTATTAAAAATGATAATTCAAGCGATGATGGTATTAAGAGAAATTACTCTACTGACTTTTTCGGTCGGTTAATTATGCAAAATATATTTAGATAATTCTAGTGTTTTTCTTATGGTTCTTGTATCTGCTGTGTCTAACTTCCCATGGCTAGATTCCGCTTTTATATAAATTATGGGGATATTAACACTATCATTTATTGTAATAAAGACGAATATGAATTATTTCGTGTTCAAAGGTTTTTAAAATCCTTTCTATTAAATAATATAGTAACTATAGAAGATAAGATCCTATATTATGATCCTAGATATTTGATAATGTAGTACCAACCTTTGAGTTTGTTTCGGTGTTTCTTCTCAAAGGTATTCATATAGGAAACACCGAACTCATCTAGCTTAAAAAAATGTTTTGACTTGTAAAAGTGTTATTTTTAACCTATTTACAAAATAAATATCATTTATCATTATCATTAGTATCCCCGTTAAAACTGGATAGGCTTAATATAAATAATGATAATATTAGTTATTTTTGTGGGCTGTAGATTTTTTTTTTAATAGTTTAATAAAATTAATTAATCTTCATGTAGAGTTTAAGTATGTGCTTTTAGGTCAGTTTATTGTTAGCCAGTTATTATTAGTGGTTATTACTAGTTTAATGTAACTGTTTTATTTAGTAGTAGGCGTCTTTCACAAACAATGGTTTTACTGCCTATTGCGAGGCTTGGAGCCGGGTTGGTTCTGTGATCATTATTTTATTACTTATACCTACATAATTATTTTACTATTATTTTATATCATTACAGCAACAATGTTAACCCTTTTTTAAAATGAAAGAATTAAATATAGGGAGTGAATGTATTTTATTTTAATAGTGCAATTCTAAATACATAAAAGTTTGAATATTATTACAGTTTTTTCATCTGTTTTAAGAGTTTTAAAAAGCGCTTCCTGATACATAACATTATATAATTAGAATGAGAGTTTTTTGCTGATAAAATTGGGTTTTTCTTACTAGCGAAATTTACAGGAAAACACTGTTAACCATATTTAATAGCTAAAGCCCTCTATTTTTTGTAAAGGTCGCCAAAAAACATGGCGAATACATATCCCCTTACTTATAGACGCCATTTAACTTTAACCACTGATTAAATATACAAGTATCCTTGTCATTTGTATGACAATGAATAGAGATGACGAGTGACTTAAGAGTTGTTTAATTTAATCATAGTCTATTTATAGGTAAGGGGATAATGTTTAATAACTTTTAATTTAAAAATATTTCAAACGAAGTACCTTTAGGACGCACTATACGAAATCTTCAATAATCAATAACAGTATCATTTTAAAAATATCGCAGTAAAAATAGTTCAATATCGTCAAGTCGGGTCAAATAGGCCTACCATGCATTGAATGGCAGGAAATGCAGCTTTAAAAGTAACTGTATTACTTTAGAAATCACAAGTAAAATAATAAACGTACTAGATTAAACATAGCTTCAAAAGAAAAGTGAAAATAGTACTTCAAAATTCGAAATTTGAACATAAAGCAACATGGCGGGCCCGCGCCCGCGCACTTCGTAGGCTTCAAAAAAAGAACAGAATCAAGATGGCCGACTTTCTCGCCAGTGCCTAGTACTGCTGACGTCACAACACGACGTGTCCTTGTCACTTTGTCTAGGGATCATTCCCGGTTTGTTAGAAAAATATATGTTTTACAAAGTTTTAATAGTGTTTTTGTAAGTTCACTTTGTAGTATTGTGATCCGTGGCGGCGAATAGGATGCTAATTATTCCTTTGTGTCTTTTTGTTTAAATATTGTTTGTTTAAAATAAAAACATAGCAACAAAAGTTTTACAGGAACAGACCTTCATGAAATACGAAAGGAAAAATCAAAACGAATAATAAAAAAACAACAAAAAATCTTAAAATAAAACAGGGAAAATAAAAAGTACTTACCAAAAAAAAAACAGAAAACACAAAAGTCCAGTAAAAGAAAAATATTAATTATAAATTGTAGTAAAATGAAACACAACACGACACTTTAGACACTAGAGTTTTTTTATAAACGGTGTAAATCTTGGTTTTATATTTAAAATATTAAGTCATAATCGTTGACGTCTATAAAATAAAATCCGAATAAACACAGCGCCCGACTGCCACGGTATTAAAGTTCAAAACGCTCGCTAAATTAACTATAATAAATCTATTAAAAACGAACTATCAAATTCAAATAAGATTCCAAGTGGAGCGTAGTAAGGCGTTTCGAGTTCTTTACTCAAAAAATCGCGACGTACTGGCGCGATAGACTTGCAGGAAGCCTTTTCCTAGTTGATGTAGACACAAAAATTCTTTTCAAAAAATCTCCGAGCGTTTTGAGCCAAAAAATCTAACCTAACCTAACCCAGGCGGGCGGGCGACTGGCAGGCGCGTAGGGGCCGCATTGCCAAATATTTTTTTTTTGCATCTCGGCCGAATTATGCACTTGTATGCGACTTACGTCGTCCCTTCATTGTAGTGGTGCGACATGTACCGATTGGGCATTTTTATGTGGTGTCAGTGTGTGGGGCACACACACGGGCGCAACAGACGAAATTTTTGTCTGTGCGCGTTGTGAGCCCTTCGACGTGGAGTTTATTTAAAAAATTCGGCGTGTTATGTAAACATGGGAATTTTTTTTAGACACTAAAATACTTAGGTGTTGCCCGAAGGGGTCGTTGGCCGCGTTTTTCGGGAACTCTGACTAATTTCGCTAAAAGGATCTTTTTCGTACACACTTCGGTAGCAGAGGCTGTCGCAGTCAAACATGCAAGCTCGGTTTACGAACGCCGCTCGTGTTTCATCGTTTCGGCGCGAACGAATTTTAAACTTCGAACGTTAAACGAAATCCTTTATTATTTTACTCGATGAATATTTTACTCATTACACGCGATTGGTTGCAGAAGTTTCAAGCGTTTGAATTACCGAAAGTTCGATTTGAATCAGCCAATCGCGATACCGTATCTAACATACCTACATAAGACATAAAATAATTCACTTTCTTTTTGTCGATTTTTTTCCGATTTTGTCATCACTTTTATTCACAATTATTATTTCAAAATAAACAAAATAGGTACTAGTTTATGTTTATACCTAGACAAACATTCAATTAGACTAAATCGAAGCCGATTAGACCAACGACTAGACAAGGCGGTCGTCTAAAAATAACCAATAAAACAACAATAGGTAGGTACCTAACAATTTATGAGTTTGATATTTTCTAAGAAACATTTATTCATTGGTATAAAGGAAATATGCATAGGTCTCATTCTTTTAAATGCAATATCTTTACGCCTTGCACATTCGACGAGGTAGACAGATTTCTAGGCATGATCAGAATGAAGCTGATTCCTGATAATCTCCTCTTGTCCTGTTTGTATGCTTAATTCCCAAAAGCTAAGTTTAAAATAATTAAGCTTTTTTGGGGTTTTTATATAAACAATCCATAATTTTTTAGTCAGATTCATTCAAAACGCTACTACTACAAAACGGTACTATGCGAATCCTACTAATATTATAAACGTGAAAGTTTGTGAGGATGTAAAGATGTATGGATGTTTGTTACTTTTTCACGCAAAAACTACTGAACGGATTTTGATGAAACTTTACAGTAATATAGCTTATACATCAGAATAACACATAGGTTACTTTTTATCCCAAAAACCTGGGCGAAGCCGCGGGCGGAAGCTAGTATCATTATGAAATTATTTTTCATACTTTACTACACGACATTTTCAAATAAATTCTATGTAATTATTCTGTAATTTTTTTATGTGACTAAACCTCTAAAATCTACCTTTATGAATTGTACAGCAATTCTATCACAATTAGAGTATTTTCTAGAATTTAATTAGTGGTCAAAATACTAGAAAATATGCCAATCTTTATGCTAAAATTGCTCTAGCTAATTAACCACACATCTTCCATAGATATACCGTAAAGGCGGGTTACTTTGAACCTAGGGCATAACTTTGGCCGCACATGCCAAGTCGCGACCACACAACCGATCGTCGCAGTTCCTTCGGTAACTAATAGGTGGCGAAGGAACTGCGACGATCGGTTGTGTGGTCACGACACGGCAGGCAGTTCAAACAGTTTTTTCGACCTGGCCAAAGTTATGCCCTAGGGTCAAAGTAACCCGCCTCTACGGTACCGGTTTTCTTTTATTTTCACAAACCTCAAAGACGAAACACAAATTTTAGTACTCTAAAGTTTACATAAACTCAGTCTTAATTTATAATCCCTACTTTCTAATAGTAGATATAAATGCAAGTGTGCTTGTTCTTTCACACAAGCAACGGATCAATAGATCGCCATACTTTTTTGCATAGAAATATTTTATGAGCTGCAAAGTGACATATCGTCGACCTAATCCTAATATGAGATAAGTCAAAATTGACCATTGCCCAGAATGCGAATAAAACTTACTGGTTCCATCCAAAGTTCTAAGAAAACTTAAAATTAATTTTATTACAAATATTTAATTAAATCCGTCTGCTTACATTTTTAAAGTTTAATTAGTTAGAATTCTTTTGAATTCATTTTCATTTCAAAATATCGTCGTTTGGCCCAAAATTGAGTTACGTCGTATTAGAATTAGGTCGACGATATGCTACTTTTTATCCCGATAGTTCCCGTGGTATAATTTCCGATCTCCACACGATGGAATTTAAGTCACTAACACTACCCTACCCACCCACCATGGCCACCATACACTACAGACTATACTTACAAAAACTAAAAAAAGAACCGAGAACTAACTCCAATATTTAAGGTACCCTAAGCCATAGTGTATAAAGGGCATTCGAGCAAAAAAGGACAAAGGTCGACAGGGCGACACAGGTGTTTCAAAAATAGTAAAAACCCTTTGAAACTACTCAGTGGGCTTGAAGGCCATCGCCAACTATATATAGAGCGTGCCGTGAAATTATAATTAGTGATTTAGGTTCTACGGTATATGGATAGATTTTTATACCTACTTATTAGATTTTTTGTATGGAAGGCTATTCTTTCAGTTTTTTTTTTTTTTTTTTTCGCTGTTGGCTTCTAACAGCCGTCACTGCTTAACCGGTCATCTGGTGAGGACTTACAAATGCCTCCAGCCAGGCTTAAAACTAAATAAAAACTACAAACTAAGCGACCACACGCTAAGGGCACCCCCTACTGGGGTACGGACCTCGGCTTAGGGCGTCGCTGGGGGGAGGACAACTAGAGGGAGGGGCTACTAGCTGGATCGGATTAAACTATTCTTTCAGATTTTTAAAACCGATTTATATCAGACGAGCGAATGCTCATTCTATCCCCACTCTATCTAATACTTTTAATGTAAATAGAAGTAGAGCATTCTTTCGTTGTTCTATTGTGCAAGAATTTTATTCTAGTTATTGTTTCTCATTTTTGCTCGTTGATAAAATGGTCTAAACGCTGAAAACGAGCTTTCGTTTACACTAAAATCGAGAGTGAATGCTCTTGTTCTACTCTAGACACAGACGTTCAAAAATCATCAATAATTGCTAGAAGTGGGAAAACTTTGCCTTAAACGAAGGGGTCGGAACTACCGGGGTCGATCACACTAATATTATAAATGTGAATGTTTGTGTGTGTGTGTGTGTATGTTTGTTACTTCTTCACGCTGAAATGGTTGGACGGATTTGGATGAAAGGACACTGGCAGATGCCCATAGAACGCTGGACTTCAGATTGTGTATGTCGGTACAGATGTGAAATTAGTTTGGTGTGATCGAGTATTTCAAGAGTATCTAAATTCATTTTTTATTTGTTTTTGTACGTAATTGGGTTAAAGAGAAATCTTCGTATTTGTGACAGTGAGGTTAAGTATGGTGTGAATGATCCAATGAAGTACAGCCCAACTAATGAGTTCTTAATTCAAAGGTTTTAGTTGATATCGATTTTTTATTCCAATTCTTAATCTCTAAGATAAATTAGACAAAGAACAATTAAAATATATTTTTATTTTTGGTTAAACTTTTATTACTGTACCATATCAAGCCCAAAACTGCCAACGTCCTTTGGGAAAGAGGTAGCCTGGGATCTGGAAAAACACATAGGCTAGTTTCCATCAATTTTCCGCAGATGAAGTCGCGGGCAGCAGCTAGTGAAAAATTATTTCCCAGCTGTCCCGTTAACGGGGCGGGACGACCGGGGTAGATGGGAGTTACTCGGCTACAGCTAGCATGATATAGGAATTAAATTGTATTCCCGCGCGCAGTGACTGCAACTTTGTCTTTAGCATCAAGGGTTACACGTTTAATCCCCTCACGAATAAAATATTTTAAAATGTAGTCTGCGTGCTTGTAGGTATGTATAATTCGTGTAATTCATGAAAACCAAAAAAACCTATTTCAGTTAGTACAAAGCACCATTACTTATAAAAAAATATCACGGCGCATTAAATTGCATAAATATTAAAGTTGCATAAAAAGCAGCATTTCCTGCAGTATTCAGTGATAAACGTTGAAAACATTGCGCGGGCGCATTAGATCGATAGCGGGGTTAGCGGCCTGTCGCCCTTGTTAGACGAAGGACGAATCGACTAATACTGATAGGCCCTAGAGTAACTCAGAGGCGACAACAGTGTACGTATTGGCTACAAAAGTGACGTGTTGAAAGTGGAACTTTAGAAATGAATCGAGCGAGCGTGTGCAGGTTTGATTCTCATACGGAGCAAATATTTGTTCCGGGTCTGGAGTGTTTGTGTATGTGAACGCACCCACGACATAGAACGCACACACGAATAAATCATAGTGTGGGCAACGTTTTTTTAAAGAAAAAAAATTTTTTTTTTTTTTTTCAAATTGAAATTTTTGTTTCATCAAGAATTTTGCATTTTATCGTAGGTGCGAGTCCTCAATCCAAAAACAACTTATATTGTGGGCAATAAAAATATTTAATACTATTTACACATTTCACCAATGCCCTTAAAATGAGCTTCTCAAAGATGGCAGTCGCTCCACGTAAAATATTTGATATCCAGCCGCAACTAGTTGGAAGCCGACCCCAATCTAGTTTGGGAAAAGGCTAGGCGGATGATGAATTGATGATCAATGAAGCATTTTCTCCAGCCAAATGACAAAAACAAAACATCAAACCTAAGACTGTCGCATCTGCGGAAATTTTCAAATATTATATTATTCTTGTTGGTATGTGTACACGCCTCAGATCATAGAAACAAGGGAGATGTGCCAAGGCGCTATCGAGCTTGGTGCCTGATTTTGAGCAAATTGCTCATAATAAAAACGTACGCGCTGGCGACGAACCGAACACGATCGATGGTATAAATACAGTGTTTTAGTTTAGTGCTAGTATTGAGTGACGATTAACAGTGTTAGATTGAGGGTGTGCGGAATGTTTAATGCGTGGGAGATCTTTTTATTCACAAGGAGCGCTTAATTATGCGCGTAATTGTGTCGAAAAATGTACTAAAAGTGGCATCAGTTGTTCCGGTACTAATTTGCTATGATGGC
This sequence comes from Thalpophila matura, assembly GCA_948465475.1. NCBI lineage: Eukaryota > Metazoa > Arthropoda > Insecta > Lepidoptera > Noctuidae > Thalpophila > Thalpophila matura. The sequence continues at coordinate 16,610,471 of OX419189.1, read as the reverse complement.
ATATCTCCTTGTTTCTATGATCTGAGGTACACGCACACATGTGCAGCTGCGCCCGCGCCGTTCGTAGACGCCCTTTGTTTAGGAGGATTAATGTTTTTTGTTGCCATAAAATGTTAATTTTTCGACTCAAGACTTATTTTCGAATAGGTACATGGTCATTTTTGTTATGTATTATTTAAAAGGATTGCTGTATATCCCTTTATGTTTATGTGGGTGTAATAAAAGGTCGCTAATGGCTCCTGCTTATAAACCTCCAAAATTGATGTCATTTTTAATTCTGAGATTAATCTCAGAATTAAAAATGACATCAAGTTTTAAACAAGTTTTAAGAAATCTAGTGTCATAATAATGTCTTAGGTTTTCGCGATTATTACACATTATAATAAAACAAGTTTAAACGGATTAAATCGCGTATATTACAGATTTTTACAGAGTTAAATATTTTTACAGAGGAAATCTCTGTAAAAATCTGTAATATACGCGATTTAATCCGTTTAAACTTGTTTTATTATAAATCTAGTGTCAGTTTTACGGATCCTGAAATGCTGTTTTTTTTTCAAAACGTTGCTACACACTATGATTTCTCCTGTATCCTATGTGCGTTTACAAAAACAAACACTCAGAGCAGAAACAAATATTTGTTCCACATTTCATCTAATTCCGGTGGGATGAACCAGAAATACAGCTTGACCTCTCCGTAGTTCAAGCCACCCTACGCTATGGAGATCATTTAAAATTGCGCGGACGGAGTCGCGAGCAATAAATAGCCTATAGTGTCAAATAAGTATTCATGATAATAGAGGTTGTGATGTTATATTGTGAAACTCAACGCATTTGGCACAATAATTTGTTGATGGTAGAGTCATAGCATGTTATTATTATTCAACAAAAAAAACCATAATATCGTCGTTGCAAATTTAAAATCTCTGTGACATTTTTGTTGAAAAAAGCAAAAAATCCCATGTAGCATAGCTTATTATTTCATGATTTTATGATTTTTTTAATGTAATTCCTACTTTAATACGTTTTAAATTTTTAACTACGGTAGGTACTCATTTTTAGGGTTCCGTACCAAAATGGTAAAAAAGGAACCCTTATGGTGCGACTTCGTCTGTCTGTCGGTCTGTCTGTTTGTCTGTCTGTCTGTCGGTCACACCTGGTTATTTCAGCAACTACTAATGCTATCGACTTGAAATTTGGAACAGTTATAAAGAATGCTTGCCTAACTTTATTGCAAATGAAAAAAGTCAAAAAATATTTTTTATTTTCATTGCAAAAGGGGCCGGAGTGGGGGTCCGAAATTTTAAAGTGGGGTTACTAGGTCAAGTGGCATATCATATGAAAGGGCTTAATTTGCACATTTCAAAATATATTTTTATTTAATTTTATGTCTCACAGTTTTCGACATATGATGAAAAATGTCTGAAAAAATACCATTCCCCCCCCTTATCTCCGAAGTTTGCGGAGCGAAAAATCTGAAATAATTAGAGTTGATAGCAATTGACCCAAATATTGCACCAAAAATAAAACTATGTTCCTAACTAGTACATTTTTTTCAAAATCATCAAAATTCCTTCACAAACAAACTTAGTTTTGCGGTCCGGTTTTTTTCACTTTATACGTCCAAAACAGACACGGAACCCTCGGTGCGCGAGTACGACTCGCACTTGGCCGGTTTTTTATAACTAGTTGAATAAGATTTTTTATCGGATTTTTTTTAGTTTTCCTCGAAAGTTACTTTAAACAATACACATAGGAGATTTTAAATTTGCAAACTACCCAAATAATTATTTGTGTAACTAGTCAAACAAACTCTTCACAGACGCGTTCGATTCAATGAACTCTACACAGCGTGACTACACGTGACTCTATCATGGGTGTTTACTAAAACTACACTGTTTTGTTCATGTACAAACATTACATATCAACAAAACCAGGCAAGTGTGAATTGCATGTAGAGTTTGCGATTGCAAGAATTAGTAGAGTTCTTTGTGGAAAAGCGCATAGCGTAGACAACGTATCTGCGATATCTATGGTATTGTAGATACCTATAGGCGGCGATGACCATCTACCATCTAGAGCTAGAGTCAATGTAGAGATGAAACGTATTTCTGTGACAAAAATAAACAATATTAAATAATATGTCAAAGAATTGAATGTATAGCTATTTATAATATTTATTAATAAAACTCTACCAAAAACTGGTAAAACCTGAGATAGAGGCATAACCTAAGACAATATTCCTAACGGCAATCTAATATCTAGAACGTAACCTTGACTCTCCCGGTCAATGACTCTACCAAAAAAATAGAGTCGCGCAGATTGAAGTCACGGGGTCTCATCAGGAACAAAGGGACATTTTTTGAAATAACTCAATAATAGATGGCGTTATATGTATCGATTTGTTATTGAAGTTTGTGTAAAATTGAGAACATGAAAAAATACATCATTAAAAATATTTGTTCAAATTTTGAAAAATCCTTTAAGCACGGAAAAATGTATAGCCCGAAGATAGCCCGCGCTAAATCGGTCACATTTCTTTGTATGAGATGAGGCATCTGTACGTATAGTATTATATTAACTGTGTTGAAGTATTGGTCTATTATAGCACGACCTACATCAATGTCTCTATTAGACTGACGGTAACCTTGGCTCTCGGTCACTGACTCTATCTAATGCTAGGTATTACGTCTATGATAGAGCGTGACCTACGCCAACGTTCGCTGTTAGAATGATAAATTAGTATATGACTCTACCGGTCGTTGACTCTACTAATGTGAGTGCATGCAATAAAATTTAGTGTTATACTGATTTAACATGCAAAAAATATTACAAAGTATTGTGTTAGGAGGATCGAAATTGTTCTAGAACTCTATAATTTTCTTCAGTTGGACATAATTTAATTTTCTATGTGCTATGTGTGTGCGTGTGATTAATTCATCCAAAAAATCCTAGACCAATACGTAATCACGTAATACCGTCACCGACTCTACCACAAAAATATAGAGTTACAATCGCAAACTAACAGATTTATAACATTGTTTGACCTACACTAACATCGTCTCTATTCGGCCATCGTAACCTTGACTCTCGGTCGGCGACTCTACAGCAATAGCGGCGTGACGTCACCAACTAGTCACGTAGAGCTATGCATTCGTAGAATTTGCGTGGACGCGAGTGTAGAGCTATTTTGCACGTTGTGGTAGAACTCTACATTTGGTTTAAAATCGTGAATCATTTAAATATCATTATAAGAATGTTTATTTTTTATTTTTAGTCCAGCAGTGGATATTTTCTTAATGATTGTCAGGGTAAAATTAAAACCAATACGGATATTTTAGGAGGTGAAAGTACTCATAAATATGATCAACTTTTATTATGGGACTGACACTGAAATATGAAAAAAAAATCTGCTGTTCCATACATTTTGATCGTGTTGTAGTGCATTTTTGTAGGGAACAGCAGATTTTTTTTTTCATATTTCAGTGTCGGTCCCGTAATAAAAGTTGATCATATTCATAGGTACTTTCACCTCCTAAAATATCCGCACTGGTTTTAATTTTACCCTGTATATATATATTTTTCTTTTTATGTATTTCTTCATTTATTTCCTAGAAAAAGTAAAAAAAAACTTTTACTTATTAATACAACCGAATGCAGAACCTCCTCCTTTTTGGAAGTCGGTTAAAAATATGATCTATTTATACTAATTCAATAAAGCTGATGAGTTTGTTTCAACGCGCTAATCTCTGGAACTACCAGTTGGATTCGAAAAATTCTTTTTGCACATGATAGCCAAATTGATGAGGAATAGTATAGGCTATTTAACATCACGCTACGACCCTTAGGAGCCGAGCAACGGGGGTGAAACCGCAAGGAGCAGCTATTTATGAATATAGGAACAGGACCAACCTCAGATCATAGAAACAAGGAGATATGCCATCATAGCAAATTAGTACCGGAACAACTGATGCCACTTTTAGTACATTTTTCGACACAATTACGCGCACAATTAAGCGCTCCTTGTGAATAAAAAGATCTCCCACGCATTAAACATTCCGCACACCCTCAATCTAACACTGTTAATCGTCACTCAACACTAGCACTAAACTAAAACACTGTACTTATACCATCGATCGTGTTCGGTTCGTCGCCAGCGCGTACGATTTTAATATGAGCAATTTGCTCAAAATCAGGCATTAAGCTCGATAGCGCCTTGGCACATCTCCCTTGTTTCTATGTTCTGAGGGACTAACAATATATTATGTTGATAACAACAATTAGAAGTGACGCTCTCATGATTAAAACATAAACGTATGAACGTAAACATTGTGTCATTGTTCTACTCTACACGTGACCTTGAGTGAACAATGACTCTATTTGACCTTATAGAGACGATGGAACTGTCCATGACTTAGGATACGGGGTCTTATCAGCCGGCCTAGCATGACCACGATAGAAACGGGTTTTGTCTACATAGAAATAGACAAAGTGACAGATTTTAGAAACATTTCTACATTTTATGAATGAAACGGTAGAAATGTTTCTACAATCTGTCACTTTGTCTATTTCTATGTAGACAAAACCCGTTTCTATCGTGGTCATGCTAGGCCGGCAGGAAGGAAGGAACATTTGTTCAAATAAATACCTAAATAATAAAAGCTAGCATAAAATAAACCTCATTAGAGGCGTACTTATTGAGATTTCAAATGAAGCAGGCAGAACACGGTAGCTCAGTGGTTAGAGCATTGCCACAGTTCAGCAGAGGTTGCGGGTTCGAATATCTACTGACGCGGGCGCGCCCGCGTCAGTAGATATTTGAAATCTCTTATCCATTAAATTATCTACTAATTGTTTCCCGCAACTTCGTCTGCGTGAAAATGGATGAAGAGTAGCCTATGTGTTTTTCTAGGTCTTGCCAAATTTCATTCAAATCCGTCTAGCCGTTTCAGCGTGAGGAACTGACAAAGGAGTAGGATATATTAAATAACAAAATAAAGCTAACTTATCTGCTAACTAGTACTTTGCCCGCGACTTCATCCGCGTGATCTACAGGTACTGTGCATTTTTTCCAGATACAAAGTTGTCAACTCAAGGATAATGTAGCTTTCTATTAGTGAAAGAATTTTCAGAATCGGATCAGTAGTTCCGGAAATTACCTCATACATACAAACTTACAAACTTTACCTCTATAAAATATTGCCCGCGACTACGCGGAAAATTTCGCGTGGAAATTTTGGTGTGTATGTGTCCAAATCTATCCCACGGGAACCGTAAATTTTTCCGGGATAAAAAGTAGCCTCTATGTGCTATTCCGGACTATAATCTATCTCTGTGAAAAGGACACGGCAGACGCCCATAGAACGCTGGGCTTCAGATTGTGTATGTCGATACAGATATGAAATTAGTTTGGTGTGATCGAGTATTTCAAGAGTATTTAAATTCATTTTTTATTTGTTTTTGTACGTAATTAGATTAAAGAGAAATTATCGTATTTGTGACAGTGAGGTTAAGTATGGTGTGAATGATCTAATGAAGTACAGCGCGACAACGAGTTCTCAATTCAAAGGTTTTAGTTGCTGTCGACATGATATTCTGTGGAGGCACGCGCCAGCCAGCATGCACCGGTTTTTGTTTTATTGTTTTTTTTCAAAATGTCAACTGCATAATCATTTTATTTCTTATTTATTTAGATTTTTGATTTTAGGCATAAATAAATTATAATAAATTAGGCAAAGAACAATTAAAATATATTGTTATTTTTGGTTAAGCTTTTATTACTGTACCATATCAAGCCCAAAACTGCAAATGTCCTTTCATCCAGATCCATTCAGCCGTTCTGGCATTATTGAGTAACAAACATACATCCATCCAAACTTTCGCATTTACATAATAGTAGTAAGATTACTATAGATAAATCTTGACATTTCCAAGTTACCCCTGACCTTGGCCCTTGTCCTTGGCTGGTCATTCACGCCGCTCCTACGCCTATCCGGCCAACTATTGTTAACTCTACGTAGAGTCAATTATGTCAATGTGTTGTTATGTTAGTAGAGTCTGCACAATTGAATGACCCTGACATTCGTAATGCGTAGATTGGCGTAACGATGTGAATGGTAGAGAAATGCAGCTAGTCACACTAAATATTGTTTAGTTTACGTAGTATCTGCCTAGCCTTTTCCCAAATTCTATTGGGGTCGGCTTCCAGTCTAACTAGTTTCGGCTGAATATCAATATTTTACGTGGAGCGACTGCCATCTGACCTCCACAACCCAATTAATGGGTAATACCGGTATTCGAATGTTAGACCAGCTGTCAGACTTTTAGGGCTTCTGACTACCCGTAACGATTGTCAAAGATATTCCTATGACAACCGGGACCGACTGCTTAACGTGCTCTCCGAGGCACGGAGGGGTCTCGATGTGTAAAGAACGGTCACCCATCCAAGGACTGACCGCGGCAAGCGCAGCTTAACCTCGCAGATCGATCGATCAGCGCGGTTGTCATTTAGCCACGAGCCCCCCAGTTTACGTAGTACCTACAATAATAAATTGTGAACAAGATGTTTTTTTTTTTTTAATAAAACCTATTAACCGACTGCCTTAATATGTTGAAAATATTTTTTCTAAACAAGCTTTTATAGTAAGCAGTGATAGCCTAGTGGTCTAACCATGTGCCTCCCACGGCGAATGGTTCGAGTTCGATCCCGAGGCACGCACCGCTGACTTTTCAAAGTCATGTGCGTATTAAAAATTAATTATCACTTGCTTTAACGGTGAAGGAAAACATCGTGAGGAAACCGGCATGTCCTAGAACCAAAAAATCTAAAACATGTGACGTCCACCAACCCGCACTGGGCCCGCGTGGTGGACTACGGCCCACTCCCTCTCACAGAGAGGAGGCCTGCGTCCCGGCAGTGGGAACATTATAGGCCGATTATGCTATGCTTATGCTAAGCTTTTATAATGACTACTTCCCAACTCCACCTTGAGACCCTGGACATCATATAGGTCTATAGGACTTGTCATGACAAATTCAACAAGACCAAACACGACGGAGTTATGATAAGAAGTTGAGGAGTTGCTATAGCCACCTCCCAGCTCCATCATGAGACCACCGCCGTGGTACCATATTATTGCATACATGCATTGTCATCAAAGTGGTTCCTTTCCGCTCAATCGATTAGGGTCTAAAATTCAGTTACCTACAAGATTTTGCCTCATACACAATCGGAAAATTAAATAGAAGATGGTAATAAAAAATGCGATTACAAACTACAGTTTCTTACACTTTAGCCTCCTTATTAAAAATGATGATTAAATTAAACTGCTCTTAAGTCAATTGTCATCTCTATTCATTTTCATACAAATGACAAAGATAGTTGTATTTTTAATCAGTGGTTAAAGTTAAGAGTAAAACAGTGCATACATAAAAACTATTGCGCTACAAATAGAACATCCATTCACCAAAGACGGCGGCAATGCCCGCTCCAAGGATAACCATTATTTATGTAAAATTAGTCAGCTCAAACAACTGGCTACTTTATTACACTTTAGACGATACCAACGTTGTTTGTAAAGTATATAGGTACCTTAGCATGACCAATTGTATCTCTATTCTACCAAAGAATAGACAAAGATCTTTCTATCCAACTCGTTATCTCTACTGCCCGAGCACGCGGCGACCCGTGCTTGGCTTATCAGAGTTTTGTCTACTGAAGCATAAAACGATCGAAATCTTTGCATAATCTGTCACTTTGTCCATTCTTCTGTAGACAAAACCCGTTTCTGTCGTCGTCATGCTAAGCGTGCAGATCATAGAAACAAAGAGATAATGGTGCCGAATCTCATAAACACTAACTAAAGTATTGCTATCTTCTTCTAACAGACAGCATGAGAAAAGGACAAGTGATGCTTTAGTGCTGTTAAAATAAATTACGTCTTGAATGAACTTCAGCGCGCTAATCGTCACGTTACGACGTGTCGACCAAAATGATATGAAAATTTTAGTCAAATTAAAGACAGCTTTTATTTATATCTGTATTTCTTGTTTTATCTAAAGAAAAAGATAGCAATAGCCTAACTTATGTTGTTGGTGCATATCATAGCATATTCTATCGCCACTTTTAAAGCAGTGTGCGTCACAACTACAAACGCTCCTTTGAAAATACAAGATCTCCCACACATTAAAAATGCCGCACACCCTCAATCTAACAATGTTATTCGTCACTTGTACATTGTCATTCACACTACACTTTTCTATTTAATGTGTCAATAAAATAATATCGTCATTAAAAATGTACGATTACGCCTTAATATACTCTTGGTCATTATTTTCTTCACCGTTTCTCAAGAATGTGTATGTTGTCGGTTTGTTATTTTTAGGGTTCCGTACCAAAATGGTAAAAAAGGAACCCTTATGGTGCGACTTCGTCTGTCTGTCTGTCTGTCTGTCTGTCACACCTGCTTATTTCAGCAACTACTTATGCTATCGACTTTAAATTTGGAACAGTTATAAAGAATGCTTGTTCAACTTTATTGCAAATGAAAAAAGTCAAAAAATATTTTTATTTTCATTGCAAAAGGGGCCAGAGTGGGGCTCCGAAATTTCAAAGTGGGGTTACTAGGTCAAGTGACATATCATATGAAAGGGCTTGATCTGCACATTTCAAAATATATTTTCATTTTATTTTATGTCTCACAGTTTTCGACATATGATGAAAAATGTCCAAAAAAATACCATTCCCTCCCCCCTTATCTCCGAAGTTTGCAGGGCGAAAAATCTGAAATAATTAGAGTTGATAGGAATTGACCCAAATATGGCACTAAAAATAAGACGATGTTCCTAACTAGTACAGTTTTTTCAAAATCATCAAAATTCCTTCACAAACAAACTTAGTTATGCGGTCCGGATTTTTTCACTTTATACGTCCAAAAATGATATGGAACCCTTGGTGCGCGAGTACGACTCGCACTTTGCCGGTTTTTTTTATTTTCTTAGCTCTTAACACTTTTTGGTACTTCGCTGATGTACCTAATATGATTAAATCATTCTAATAGGTTAAGAGGTACCTCTTTTTGGAGCTCTGACTGCCAGTGGATTGGACCCTGTTCCCGATATCGGTAGAGTACTACTTTTTTATTGTGTTTTATAAAAAATATGTATGTACTAGCACTTTGCCCGCGATTTCGTCGGCGTGACATACACGTAGCGCCATCTAGCATCCTAAAGCAATTGCAGTAACCGTCGAAAGTCATTGTTCTTTCTCTCGGAAACAGTACTTTTTTTCTGGATAAAAGGTACCCTCTTCTATACCACTGACAACGCGCGTATATGCACGGTTCAGTAGTTTATGCGTGAAAAGGTAACAAACAAAAACACTTGCTTTCGCATTATAATATTAGTTAGTATTTTAAAATGTAGCCAATTATGTAAGTATATTTAATTAATCAACGGAATTCAATCGTGTTTAATGTATCCTGAAACTTGAGTTTCCGTGCTCACATAACTGTTTATATCTACATCAGGCCAAAATAATCACCGCCGGCTGCACTTAGTCATAAATTCATGATACAGTAGTTGTAGTTTAATGTCAACAACCTAGACAAGGTTAAGCGATTAGGTCGCATAGGCCGGACGTTGTGGTAGGTCGGCGTTAGACTGACTCATTTATTATGCTTGCGAGTGTAATGTTCTAGCGCGATTAATACCTATTGTAATTTGCAGTAGAATAATGTACTTAAGTGTTTTTATTTTATTATAATAACATGTTGCTTGAATTTTTGAATGATTAAATATTCCATTCATTTCTTTATTGAATTTAAAATGAACTATTTAAACACGATAAATTATCAAAAATACAAAAAATAAAATAAAGACATATTACACAAACAAACGAAACGAACCGTCATGCATTCCATGTTTTATAGAATTTTTCGAGGAATGCGGAACTTTGCTAGTACCTTACTTTTTACTTAAATACCTGTAAGTATGCAACTTTAGTTTATTTCAAGTATGAATTCATGAGTAAAGACATAACTACATTTGGTAAAAAAAGACGAGTGAAGCTAATTTATAAAACTAAAATTTCTTTAGCCAAATAGAATTGTTTTCTTTTTATTCTATGATAGGCTTGCGTTTGACCGCCATCTTGTATCCGGAAAATCGCCTTTTACATCCAATATAAATCATACCTACACAACAAATTGAATCAATTAAAAACGTCTAGACACGACCAGAACATACGATTCCATTACATTGAAAATAGAACTGCTCAAGTATGATGACGTATTCGGCCACTATAACAACAGACTTGATATTCGATCGCCGCCATCATGGATATAGTGTGAATGAATTCTATCCGCCAAGGTCTAGGTGGCGGACATTGCGCAGGTCAGAGTTCTGAGTCATGCCAATAGATGTGATAGTGTGTTGTCATTATGATACTAGGGATGTATCCCATACCGATATTGATACCGATATAATCATCGGTGATATTTTGATTGTTCCGAATAAGCGCCATTCATTTATTACGTAAGCCTATTTTTGCTAAATTTTGACCCGCTTCCCCGCAAAAAAAAAATAGGCCGACCCCCTCCCCCCTGCTTAATATTAATTACGTAAGAATCTAAAGGAAAAAAAATGAATAAGTACACGTTTGGTTTGTTTTAATGTTTATTTTTCAAAGTAACAATTAGGAGCGTTTATTCGTACCTACCTACAAAAGTAGTAAGTAGTAGTAGTAGTAGTTTTTATCCCGGACGAGTCCCCGATAAAAATAGTGGGAGCCAAATGAGACGAAAATGTTCTTCTTAAAACTTGTATAATAAAAATAAATTCTTTTCACAAAGTCAACCGTCTTTCTTTTCCTACGTCGTCCATCAGTCTCTCATTCTTCTTCTGTTCTTTTTTCAATATTTACACTATCTCTTTCACATCTAGTCTTCCTCATACTTCATCTCTTTCACTCAATACACTTCAGGGGGATGATTCTCGCGGGTTCGATATTGATATCGAATTCGATATATATTGCAACAACTGTCAAAATCCCTACCATTTTGACATTTGTTGCGATATATATCGCAACAAATGTCAAAATGGTAGGTATATCGAATTCGATATCAACCCGCGAGAATCACCCCCCATGTCTCTTATTCATCTTTACGATTGGTTTCACTCATCTATCATACCATTCCGTTCCTACATACATTATACATAATATACATTTCAAACACATATAATGAGTTATGTCGCATCTGAAAAACTATTTGCTGCAGCAGATCTCAATCAAACGCCCTCAGGAAATTGCCTTTATCCGCAAAACTTGAGAATGATTTGTTTCCTAAATAAAAATTTTGCTAATGTTTAATTTTGATTATGTTAATTTTAAGTCCTTTTAACACGTAGGTATCGTCGATAAATATTCATAAATATCAATATCAATATCGTTTCGATCAAAATACGTATCTTATCGATGCATCCCTTCCCTGTAATACCGTGTTTTCTGTAATAGTGTGCGCGCTGATAGCGTTGGAAGAATTTTGATAAATAATGATAATCAATTCGTTTGTAATTTCAAGTTTTTTTTTAATACTTAGGCAGATATTTTTTTCTCTCTAAAAATTCTTGTTTTGTTTACTTGGGTAAACGTAAATTAAAGATAGGTAAGGATACCAGGTTTTATTTGATTTTTTTTAGAAGTAACATTTATTTAACCTAGGAAGCAAGAACAAAGAAATTCATGTTTATCGATAACTATAAAAAGTTGCATCTAAAGAACTGCCTAAGGGCGAGTTAATATTACATTGTAATTGGTAAAGAAACGTAAGACACTTTTAAAACTGACATTGGCACCTTTAAACTAATAAAAAATATAAAGATTCAAACACTAAGCCGTTTTAAACCATATACATAGACCTTGACTGCGTAATAGTTGATTTTGTGCATTTTGACCCTAAATGCATGAAAGCCTACGATCGCAGACTCCCCCCCACTACGCTGAAATATTCAAGTTATTTTCCGTACTAATACTAGCCTAAATATCGCTCGAAACCCACCACAAACTATAAACAACGAACGCGTCATCAAAACTGCACAAATATTTACCGATGCGACAAAAAAATCGCAGGCACTAGACCAAAAAAGCGCATTAAGCAGACATCACGAGTAGGTACAAACTGTAGGTATTCAGACGCAACCTTGGCAATGCTGTCGAACTCTCGCCTTGGGCTGGGAGGCTATTGATAAGAGAGCGACAGAAGGACCAGTCCCTGCAACAAGCAAGTCGAGAATTTACTGCAAAAACCAGGTAAGTGCAGTAAAATTCCTTTTGAAATATTGAGTCTTAAAAGTTCACGCATAGTTCAAACTGAAATAAATTTAATTACTTATATTTTAGCTTGGATGAAGTATCTAAAAGGCTGAAAGTGAAAACTTTAAGGGAGGCCCCACATGTCAGGTAGCCCGGTCCGGTTCTCTGATCCGGTTGCCGTACTACAGAGCAGTGCACGGCTCACGCACGGTTTCTCTCACTCTCTCGCACTCACGGCAACCGGGCCCGGTAACCGGACCGGCCGACCGGATTACCTGACATGTGCGGCCTCGTGTCGACTCAATATCACAAAATTATCTTCACTGCACTTACCTGGTATTCGCAGTAAACCTTCCATATTATGCATATCAAAACATGAGTTAAAACGGAAGCTATCTAAAAACAATTGACAAGGGTGGACCTCGAACCCTACACGCTTAGCATGACCAATGAAATTCTATCTCTATTCTACAAAAGAATAGACAAAGTTCTTTCTATCCAAATCGTTATCTCTTCTACCCGAGCACACGGCGACCCATGTTTGGTTTATCAAAATTTTGTCTACTGAAGAATATAAACATTTCTTCTCTACATTGTATGCATAAAACGGTAGAAATCTTTCTACAATTTGTCACTTTGTCTTCTTCTATCGACAAAACATTTTCTCACATTATAATTATTCTCATTTTATTATTTTATTCTATACATACAATTTGAATTATGTTTATTATTATGTTTACTCTTATTGTTTTACTTTTAATTTTGATTCTCTTATTATGATTTTTGTTCATTTTATTTTAATTAATTTTAATTACTTCTGCCTAATCAAACTTGTTGTACCTACCTAGACAATAAGTGAATGATGTGGTCGCCTGTAATTGGAGGCGCACACTAATATTGTACGCAAAAATGTTAATATGCATGTAATTGTGTAGCCTCTGTTGGCGATCCAATAAATAAATAAATAAATAAATAAAATAAATAAATAAAACCCGTTTCTATCGTGGTCATGCTAAGCCGGCTAGACTAACAAAAGTAATGGGCATATTGCTCTTCCAAAAATATATTTAAGAACAAAGCTAAACATGGCTATAATAATTATGCAATCGTAGCCTTTGCAGCGGCAATATACCTGCCAATGGTTAAAGTGAAGGCTGTCAAGGGCGAGGTCGTGAGTGCAGTCCCTAACAGTTGCACTATTGACCTGAGGCTCCCATTACATTACATTATTACAAAAACGGGCAATCTTCATACTTTAAAAAATATCAAACATAACCTAATATTATTCTGTTGTGAATTGACTAGCCGCCTAAAAAGATACCGAATGGAATTATCATCTTATTTCACTAAGGGCCGATTTCACCAACGTCAGATAACATTTATCCAAGGAATAAAGTTGAGATTTAACAGATTTTTTATAGAACATCTGTCAAATCTCAACTTTATTCCTTGGATAAATGTTATCTGACGTTGGTGAAATCGGCCCTTAGTGAAATAAGTTGATCTACACTTACTGCATAGGTACTAAGTGCAATCAAACAAAATTTTACCATTGAAATGCAGTCTGTTGTTATCACAGATCCTTATAGACATGTTTGGGCCTTCTGTACATTTACATTTAGTGTCCCGACGCACTAAATTTGCTCATATTAGTTGCAAACGCTGGGTTATTGCTTGTATTTATTTTAGCTTTAATGGTGGGTTGTTTATTTTGGTCTGATTTGTAAATCAGGTAGTTTCGGAGTGACGTTGAACATATGTAACTGCGCAGTTGGTCGATGTCAAGGCTATGCCATAGTATGAAGAAACATACAGTAGGACGACGCCTTTGATCTTGCGGTAAATGCCGACAACGCCTAGACAGTTTCGCGACAGCGTCTGGAGGCTAGGGTTGTCACAAGTATTTATTAAATTATTTATTTATTTCACATCAACATCGTCATAAATATTATTATTAAAAACAATAATTAACAATTATTTATTAAATATTAACTTGCTGAGGTACAATTCCAATTATATTTATAATATCACCATCACCACCACCATCATCATCACCATCAACATCACCATCATCATCATCACCATCATCATCACCATCATCATAATCACCAACATCGCCACCGCCATCACCATCATCATCACCATCACTACCATCATCATTACCACTATCACCACCATCACCACTATCGTCATCACCACCATCATCATCACCACCATCATCATGATCACCACCATCAATCACCACTATCACCACCATCATCATCATCACAACCATCATCATCACCATCATCATCATCATCATCACCAACATCACCACCACCATCACCACCGGGTGGATTCGCCGTTTTGATTATTTCTGATTTATTTACATTTTTTCGAAACTGGTCGGAAATGCGTGCTATTCGCACTAAATTTAAAGGTTTTATAATTACCTTTACAAAACTACTGAAGGCACTAAAATTCTACAAAAGAATCAGAAGTTATCGATTTTTTAAATTATTTAATTAAAATGGTAATGACGTCTATAGCCTGGTAATGACTTTTCTTTAATGGTAATGACGATAAGTGAACGGGAATTATGAAAAATAGCAAATAAAACATGTTTTTGTATGAAATCGTACCCAAGGTATACCCTGGAGCACAATTTTAAGCCTCGAGCTAGAAACAGGCTAGCGCTGTCCCTTGTTAGACGCATTAATAATATATTAAAAATAAAATAAAAAGTATTTCTCCAAAATAAGAAAACCAAATCATGCTCCTATGTTTTCTAAAGATGCACAATTGCACATACATTTTTAAATTGTTATGATGAAAAAGGTAAAAATAGAGGTGACTTTACAATTTATTTATATCTTCCTTGTTATTGAAAAAAAAAACCACATCATTGCTTATATCTATATTTTTATTACATACACTTAGATGCTACATCGGGTGTAAAAAGACCCTTAACGAAAACTGAAACCACATATTCTACCCATCAATACGATGATTTTTTTGTAATGGACCATACCTGGGAACCGACTAGTTATGGAGATATTGAAGGTTAAAGTTTCAATATTTTTCTTAAGTTTTTCACGAAAACGGCACTGGGGCGGCAGCGGCGGGGTTCAGGGGCCGGAGCAGACCTATACTCCACTTCCCCCGTCCCGTACAAATCAAAACACCCATAGGCACAGTCGGTAGCGCGTAATTACAAAAATCTGCTGTTTTTTATACCTAAAAATAAAAGTCGTTTCCCAGCAATTATTTTGCTCAAAGTTACTTAGTTACACGTATAGAATGCGTAGGTGTCGGCTTGGTGATGTGTCTTTTTACACCCTGTATATAATCAAGGAAAAATCTTGCTACAAAGTTAGGTACCTACCTAATACCTACTACAACCAAATAACGCTTCTCTTCGGTAGTGGTGTGTTCCTGTGGTGAGTAAGGTCGCCAGAGCTTCTGAGGATGCGCTGTGTTGACAGCGGGGGACATCCTTGTTCTATAAGCGGTCGGCACAGCGAATCCTCATTTAAAAGGGTCGGCAACGCGCTTGTGATACTCAGTGCTACAAGCGTTTCATAGGCGATGGTAATTGGTAACCCCTTAAAATAAATTTTCAGTAATATTAAGGGCCATCTACTTTACACACGTCTCAATATCAATACATGATCTAAAGACTAAACACAAATTAACATAAGACCGTCTCCTTGAACCTAAGTCACAGTGCGTTGCCCCCCGTCGCCACTCGTTTTGTGAACACAATATTACTGCTTTGCAATTCTATTCCAAGTTAGAAAGGGAATATGTATTTGTTAAGATTCTCTTTTGTTGATGGTGTTTTGTTTATGATACACTATAGTCCGCGCTGAGAGAATGCGTTTCTGACACTTGATTAATTTAGCACTAAAGCATTTTAGTTTATTGTAGGTTGATGTTATAGTAAGAATTTTAGTTAAATTAGTATCAATAGTGCATAATTATGGACGATTAAAAACTATTAAAATCATAAAATATTTTCCACTTTTAAGTTTAAGGGCGTATAAATTCAGACTCCAGTCTGCTTCTGAATAATGGAAAAATTGTACGACCCAAATCTGAACCCAGGAACATGTCATTAAACCAATGAGGCAATCATTATTTTCGTGTCACTACAATACACCAGGGGTTCCCAAACTGTGCTGTCCCAAGCCGGGCGTTGCAAACCGATTTTTCTAATTAATAATATTTATTAAGATTCTACATTTTTTGGAGTTTTCTTTGAATAAAATAATCTAAAGCTACACCAGGTATTTTCTTTTACAAAGGCGTCGCAGAAAAATTACAATAGCAGCATAAATCTAACTTTTATATTAAAGCCGCAAAAGCTGCTTTTATGTTTAAAAAAAAAACGAAAATAATTATTAATTATCAATAAAGTATTAATCTTTATCAAAATAAGTAGTTCATCGTCACAAGTATATAATGGAGATGATTTTTCCCCTTGCAGTATCTTATTTGAAGGTATGGTTTAAGAGATAACACGGTGTGAGATTGCTTCATAGTAACGTATTTCGCGTGACTCGATTCATAAGGATAAACTAAACTTTACCCGTGCGAAGCCGGAGCGGGTCAGCTAGTACATAAATAAAAACTTATAAATGAAACAAAACAGTAACAACAAAGAAGTAATCTATGTTAACGCACATCACACACGTCTCCCTCTGAGGCCTCGCGATGCGATCCTGCTATATACATTACACAGTACATAATGAGAGCATTAACCCACGACCAATGATTCATCTATTCTTAGAAAACAAAGAGAAAAACACCCACATCCCGTCAAAATGTAATGAAATCGTAGAAAGGTAAGTTCATTGTACCCTGTTGCTTCCTGAAATGAAAAAAGTTATGGGGACTTTAGGATTATTCCCAGAAAAAAGGCAGAAGTCCGAATTGTACGCTAATTATAACACACTGGTAATCACCGATTTGACTAAGAGGATATTATATTATCAAATATATTTTGATCATAATTATAGGATCTTATATTTTATCCAGTATTTAGTAGGAAGGATTTTAAAAATCTTTGACGACGATATGACTCTATGTCGATATTACATTATCATATTATATCTATGATCTTCATATTTTATTCATGATCATTTCTATCTATTTAAGACCCTGACATGTATGATTAATGTATACATGTTCTTCACCTATGTTTCACAAATAAATAATTCTGATTCTGATTCTGATTCTTATGATTCAAAGATCTTTGATCATAAATGAGTGTGATGATTACAGAGTCCATGTCATTTTAGTAACAATTAATAGCTATACCAACGATTTTCATAGCGAATCATTCACTGTTTGATAAACAACATAATATACCAAATTCTATAATCGCATCTTGCCGCGTTGACAGACAAACATTCTTCGGAGAAAAATTCATAATCACTAAGTTTGGTAAATAGATTGATGAAATACACTGAGAAAAAGATTTTGTAAGATACACAACCAGCAACGTTAAGTACAATAATTAATAGGCTTGCGCTTGACCGTCGACTCGCCTGATGTTATCCGATTCACTCGTGACTTGAAGACACCCAGTACCCCGATCATGAGTTTTTTTGACGTGTAGTATCGTTAACGTAAGCATATTTTGAATTGAAAATACACGGTTGTTACACAATATTTATATAAATTAAATACTTCATTAATTTCTCTGTATTTTTTAAAATGTGCAAATTGTATAAAATTTTATATAATGTTCCAGGACTGCTGTATTTTAAATTCAAAATATGCTTACGTTAACGAAACTATACGTCAAAAAAACTCATGATACCCCTATCATGAGTTTTTTTGACGTATAGTTTTGACTGATTGTATAACTATCGGGGAACACCCATTCCGGCAGTGCATTCAACAATTTCTTCAACAAAACAACAAAGAAAATCTCACCGCGAAAAATCTATCTATAAATGGTTGTTGCACAGCTTACAGTTCTTTCATGACCTTCCAATATCCTGCTCCGTTTACAAATAACAAGTACATAAACGTACAGGAAAATATTCGGAAAATCGGCAGTACTTGGCATGAGATCGATTCCTTCGTAAATCGAAAACAAATTCACAGAACTCGTAGTCTATTCTATGCTTCCAAAAAAAGCGATCAAGATGAATGGCCTATTAGCCTTATGCCTGCCTGGAAGAAATCGCAGAAAGCGTTAAGGCCGCCCATTTTACATTTTTATTAAGAATTTTCTTTTATACTGTATTATTTGGTATACAATAAAGTATATCATAAATAAATAAAGAAACGGCAGAAGGGCTCTTTCAATAGGGATGTTAACTACTTTTTTTATTGTGAATATGTAAACTATTTGAAAAAAGACAATTAACACCAAAAAAACCGATGAAACATCTACAAAATTGGAAAAGTTATAAGCGTTTTAAAATGATTTGCTAGACACGGACGGCACTACCTACTAGTGACGTAACACCACCTACGTCCGCTTCGCGCGACAAAGACGGAGCGATACTCCTTCCAAAAACTTTAGAAGCGTCTATGTTTTCCATTTTGTGATAAATTATTATTTTTGCTTTTACTTTTTTGTTGTGCCTATTCCTTCTTTGAAATAAAATAATTAATTTGTACTTTTTTAATAGTAGGCCACTACCATATTTAGACGTTTGTTGCTGGACTGCTGCGATGCGGCAGCGGCGCGGGTGTCGTACTGTGCACGGACAGTAGTTTTATTCCATACAGTTGACGCGTCGAGAGTGCGGTTTGACGCCGGTAGTGCGCACGCACGACAGCAGGACCGTCCGTGCGCAGTCCGTTACCAATCGTCTAAATTGAAAGAGCCCATAGTCTATGCTTCCAAATAAAGTGATTAGAAGTTAAGCTGTCTTCAGACTACGCTATACTATATAGCATTATAGCATATAGCTCATAGCACGACAATATCGCGCACCATACATTGTTATGGACACGTTCACACTGTGCTATACTATATAGTACGGCTTTGTATGGCGCGCTATACTCTATAGCATACGCTATACTATATAGTATAGCGTAGTCTGAAGACAGCTTCAAGTAATTAGAAGTTATCAAGACGAATTACAGAATAAGCGTTCTTCTTTCTTTACATAATTTGCGATAACTATAGTCCAGTTGACAAGCCTGGCGATTTGTGCTATATAAGCAGGGCTATATAAGCCTTCAATACGTTAATTAACTACTGCAATACGCATAGACAATGATTTTGTGATGCACCGACCCAAAATATCTAGTAAAAATGTGAGCATTTTTGTCGAGATTAACACAAAGAAAAAAAAATCTGTTAGAATCTATCTTTGAATGGTTCTTGCATCACTTCTCCTTTCGCGGCCTCCCAATGCTATATCCTGCTCTCTATATACATAACGAGTATATAAGTGCATACATAACGAGTATATAAGCGCATAAATATAAAATTGCGTTAGTTCATTATACTGCAGTAGATAAATACATAGGTATGTTGCGTGAACCCATCTCTACTGGCGGACCAGTTCATACATTTCAGGCCGAGTTTATTGACTCACTGAAATATCTGCTATATCAGCCAATATACTGCCAAATAATATATAAAAATACAAAAATAGTATTCATTGTTATAATCACCACAGTAGCAGAGCAGATGACGAGATTGGCGATTATTTATGCTTTGTGGCTTTTTGGCCACTATTAAAAAGAACACTTAACTGCTTGTTTTGGTGGTCATGGGAGCTGCCAAGCAAGAAGCTTTAGATTTAATTCCCATTCTGAGCATTGTAGTTCGATAGGCCGGAGCAGGCCTTAGGCTAACGAGGCCATTTTCAAGCATAAGGCAAAAAACTTTTATTTAACCGAGAAAATTCAGTCTAAAAGTTAAATCTACGCAAACTGTAGTAGAAAAAATCGCATCATGAGCTTTCCCCATGCGGGTAACTATTACTGGCGCCATAAACAACAAAAATATGTAGATTGTGTTTTTAGACCATAATAGACTACAAGTGGTGACTTATTCCTAGCCCGCATACAGGCACTCTAGAACTCGTTGTCCCAATTAACAATAAACACAGGGTGACAGCGATAAATTAATTAGTTACGTTGTTATCACTTTCAGATCAAATTGAAAAAAAAAACAACATAATTATTATCTACTATATTCTGTAGCTTTTATAATAATATTAGACCTAAAAGACGCCAAAATAAAAGTATTTAAAAAAGATTTTAAGCTCAAATAGTGTACTTACGCTATTTTCCATTTTCCGGATATCTAGTATTGCGTTGATTACTCGCTCCTGTTTCTGCTTGAAATAGCTTATAATGAAGGTGATAGCAACTCCTATCCGTTGTCAATAAAAAACTCCCATAAACATAGTCTGTTCCCTTCCTCATACTCAAGATATCAATCTAAATAACCTAAAAATAAACCTCACACCAATTTTCCTGGCACACAATGTAATCCTCGCTGCACTGAACATTTGCCAAATATTTTTTTCTAAATATGTAACCGTCAGTTCGTTAACCCCGACCGCCATTATCGGGCTCGCCGGACGAGTGTTTTAGATCGGCGCAAGCGCATCGTTGTGTGCATTTACGACACACATTATGATCTGCATGTGTGCGAATTTTTATGTCCCGACTTGTATTTTTTAGATTCGGATAGATGACGTCATTAATGCGGATTGCGTGTCCAAATGTGTACCTTTGATTTGGAGGTCATTTTGTATTAGTCTATTTGTGGTAATGATGTTTCCTGCATCAATTAGGAACAAAAGAAAAAAATAGAGTTGACGAAACTTAATTGGAGGCTTGCTTGTTTCCCCAAGATGGATAAACAAGGAAAACGTTTATTCAATATCTATTTTCCGTCAGCTAAGAGTGTACCTAAACGCCACGTGGCTTGGGGAGCGAGCGAGAGGTCGTGAGTTCCAACTCTAACCCTACTAAGTAGGTATAATACTGAATACACACGTGAAAAGTGTGTTGAACTATTGATGTGAAGACTGTTTGCCGTTTCAGCAGATTTTTGTTTGAGCATTATTGCCGTTTTGACAGATTATGTATATATTTATATTCGTATAGCGCTTTTCCGTGCTTGATTTGTCATTTTATTAAAGTTAAATAGTTTATCGTTAAATGTAAGAGTTTTTTGCTAGGGTCCGTTTTAGGTCCACATATGGTAGATAATTGTCCCTATATTATTTTCAAGTCTATTACAAAAACATTTTCGTTACGTACCGGAAAAATGAGTGCGATACAATAATATCTCTCTTACTTATTAACGCCTCTTAATTTAACCACTGATCAAATATGCAACTATCCTTGTCATTTCTATGCCAATGAATAGAGATGGAAATTGAATTAAGAACTGTTTAATTGAATCATCGTTTATAAGTAAGGATAGTGTAGTGTTCCACAGCTGCGGTTTGTAACGCCTAACGTTGATAAAAGAAAAAATCTGCTCTGAATAAGGGTCCAAATAATCTCTGGAAATATAATTATCACGGTTACAGATCAAACGCTGAGTTGCAGAAAAGGTCATTAAGTTTTAAAGGAGACTAACGATAGAAATTGTATGGGTAATCATCATCATCATCTGCCTAGCCTTTTCCCAAATTATATTGGGGTCGGCTTCCAGTCTTACTAGTTTCGGCTGAATATCAATATTTTACGAGGAGCGACTGCCATCTGACCTCCACAACCCAATTAATGGGTAATACTGGTATTCGAATGTTAGACCAGCTGTCAGACTTTTAGGGCTTCTGACTACCCGTAACGATTGTCAAAGATATTCCTACGACAACCGGGACCGACTGCTTAACGTGCTCTCCGAGGCACGGAGGGGTCTCGATGTGTAATGAACGGTCACCCATCCAAGGACTGACCGCGGCAAGCGCAGCTTAACCTCGCAGATCGATCGATCAGCGCGGCTGTCATTTAGCCACGAGCCCCTCAAATTGTATGGGTAATGCCTCCTTTAAAATTTAATTATCTTTCTGCAACTGACCGAAAATCTTGTATAATTATTCAGCTAATGAATATTAGCACAATAATACACCCGTAAAACAACAGAAACACACCTTCAAACCCACACAAAATAAACAAACACATGTTCCCCTAAACACACCCTTTTAAGCCCAAAACTACACTAAACACAATAACATAATAATAACAATATAAATAAACTACCGGACTATTTCCGGTCGTCGTCTAGACGTGAACCCCCGACCCTTGGGCAAGGGTCAAGTACGGTCGACTAGACAAGGAGGTACCTATGAATATGTGATTGTGAGATACCGTGGGGAAATAGTTTAGTCGAGTTGGTAAAAGCCGGTTTTAGGATTTTAGCGGAAAATGTATTTGTATTTTTTTAAGCAGTACGTTAAGCAGTCGGTCCCGGTTGTCATAGGAATATCTTTGACAATCGTTACGGGTAGTCAGAAGCCCTAAAAGTCTGACAGCTGGTCTAACATTCGAATACCGGTATTACCCATTAATTGGGTTGTGGAGGTCAGATGGCAGTCGCTCCACGTAAAATATTGATATTCAGCCGAAACTAGTTAGACTGGAAGCCGACCCCAATATAATTTGGGAAAAGGCTAGGCAGATGATTTACTTGTATTTTTAACCGACTTCAAAATAAAAAACCGGACAAGTGCGAGTATGCCTCGCGCCCTAAGGGTTCTGAAATATGATCATAGATGGCGCTACTGCATACTTCCAATGGCGCCATCTATGAGTAGATGGCTCCACTTATGGTCCGGTGACTGACGGCGGACAACAAAGTGATCCTATAAGGGTTCCGTTTTTCCTTTTGAGGTACGGAACCCTAAAAAGGAGGTTATCAATTCGATACGTATGTATTATATGTAATATTATTGGAAGTGCACTATATTCACATAATATGATGATCTATTAGGGCTTCTAAATAAATATACAAAATTTCATAGGTGTATGTATGTATGTATGTTTGTCCACGAATTTCTCCGAAACGATCAATCGGATTATGACCATTCTTTTTTTATTCGCTTACATTTACTTCAACTTAGGGAACAGTGTAAGTTTCATCAAAATCGATTCAGTAGTTTTCAAGATTTCACTATAAATCGAATAATAAAAAAACTTTAAAAAAAGTTAAAACAGCCTTCAAAAATATCAAAATAATGTGTGTGTGAAACAGTTTCGGAAGTCGGTGCCCAATCAAACCTACACCTAATCAATGGCAACGACTTCCGAATCTGTTTCACACATTATTTTGATCTTTTTGACGGCGGTTTTATCTTTTTTTTAAGTTTTTTTTCTACCAACTCTGTTGGTCATGCGTTGCAATGCCTCTTTTTAGGGTTCCGTACCTCAAAAGGAATAAACGGAACCGTTATAGGATCTCTTCGTCGTCTGTCTGTCAAGAGATCCTTTTTCTCAGGAGCTCGTAATGGTATGAGATTGAAATTAATATCAAATAAGTACCTACTTAAGTCTATGGTCCCTTGGAGTAAAAAATCAAGCTTTTAAGTCAACTCAGTCAAAAAATACGGCCATTTATGCCGAATATTTTGACACGCAAATAAATCAAAACTCCGAAAATTGTTCATTTGTACATAAATCATGCAAAAAATATTGTTTCTGAATATAAAATTAAGTTTGTACACTTTGTACGGAACCCGTAGATAATAGGAAAGTAAAACATTATCTAAATGCAAATTTTTATCCAAATCGTTAGCTAATTGCTCACTATTATAGTTAGACTAACATAATCCAAACACACGATCAATCACCAAAACATAACAAAACTACAAGTCCGACCAAAATTATCGACCCACAATCTACCGAAGAAAATTACACTGTCGTGACATGAAACTATCCCACCGTCGGCATACCTCGGTGACCCACTTCTCTATCTGTCCCTCACGTCTAGACGAACCCTTGGGGGCGGTCAAGTACGCTCCAATAGACGCCACTAATGGTATTGTTGTACCGTTTTACCCATAGTTTTGGGAAAAGCCTGTTGGAGGGGTAAAGTTGTGTTTTAGTAACTTTTTTTATTGGTGATATAGCGTAAGATTGTAGTGCCTACAACCCGCGCAGGCAATGAATGGGATTGAAAATGGTCTATACTCACACCAGGTGCGAGCGAGAGGTGAATAGAGGCGACGTTGTTTTCAATACCTGCGTTTTTTTTTGTTTTTTTAAATATTTTCAGGTACTTGCATTGGTGGTATTGCTAATGTCCTTATTTCTCAAACAAATTAGGCTTGCCAAAGTTATGTAAGAAACGACTTTCTGAATTTAGGTAATCATCACTAGCCTAGCATTATTCTAGGCTGTATTTGGATAATTCCGAACATAATTAAATACGTTCCTCGATTAACATGGTATGTTTTAGAGATCTCGTCGCTGCAATTAAAATTTCGTTTCTAACACGCTAGAGCACCACTTACACGTCTAGAGCCTTGCATTAGATCAGGAAATAAACAGTTTCGTCTTTACGATAAGGGCACGCGGGTCACGGGCCTAGAGCCCCCGGACTGCTGCCCCAAAATGACAAAACACGTTGGTTTCTTAGTTCCTCGCTACACTAACAAAGCACTCAGATAGCCAGCGATGCTCAGAAAGCAAAAGTTTGCCTAGCAGAAAGTTTCCTTCAATTTGAGACAAAAATCAATGAACAAAAGTACACTGTAATGTTTTTTTTTTCACATTTCTTAAACTTTCTACGAGGGCCCCAAACTCTGTATAGGTACCCAAGGGGCTCTGCATGGCCTAAGAAGGCCCTAGAAATAAAGTACAATTTAAAAAAAGGATTACATTACGATCCAAGATTACATACTCGCAAACATCTCAATCCCGTTCGAACAAAACGTAAGTAACACATCAAACTATTCCAAATCAGTCACATCACTCGATACACTACTACCTTCCCCCTCCCCCAGTCTACCCTCCAAACGCATTCCCGTCCTACACAATAACCCGATCCTGTTCGTAGCCTTGAAAACGCCGTCTTAACTATCAATAGACTCCACGCACGAGTGAGACGGCGATAGTCTCGAGTAAGGGGGGAAAGAGACGGAAGAATAACATAAGAAACGCAAGGTCGGCGGGCAGTGGGTCAGCTCGTCTAGGCTGCGTCTAGCACGCACACTAACATAGTTGTAGCGATAGTAACAAAATCAAAGGTGGATTTATTTATGTACTTATTTTTCTATGGGGAATAGAAAATGTTGATGGTACAGGTTTTCTATGTGTGGTGGGAAATAGTTTTGGATGTGTACCTAAAGTTGCTTCTAGGTATTTTTATATTAATAGACAGTAACGTTGATTATAGGTCTGAATTCTTTCGACATGGCTTAGATTAGATTAAAATTATTTTGAGGATAATGCAATACTCGTATAGTGGACTTAAATATACAGGGTGGCAGGTTAGACAGTGGAAATATTGTAAGGGGTCATTGTACTCATCATTATGAACCACTTTTACTTACAACTTTATAGGACCAATCCTGAAATCGCGAAAAATTTCAGCTGTTCCATACATTTATGTTCACATAACTCAACAAATGTATGGAACAGCTGATTTTTTTTCGCAATTTCAGGGTTGGTCCCATAGTAAAAGTTGTTCATAATGATGAGTAAAATGACCCCTTAAAATATTTCCACTGTTTAACCTGCCACCCTGTATACAATATGTATTCCACCTGGACCCAAGACCAGGACCAACCTTGATTCACGAAAAAAAATAACAATTCCATACATAAATGACCGTATAACTTGACAAATTATATGGAATAGCAGATTTTCTTTTTTCGTGATTTCAGGCTTGGTCCCGCAGTTAATTGAACTGGTATTCGAATATTGAATACCCTTATCATGTGTCCCTTGCTTAACATTACACCCTATATAAAACTCAACTCATCACGGCGTAATTAATACACAAAAACTACATTGGATTAAAAAAAAAACATAATACTTATCGATACTTAAAAAAACTAGTATGTAGGTAACTAAATTAATTATGTATGTAGGAGGACTCGTGACGTAGCTAAGTGACAGCCGCATTGACCGATCGATCTTCGAAGTTAAACTGCGCTTGCCGCGGTCAGTCTTGAGATGGGTGACCGTCCTTTACACATCAAGACCCCTCAGTGCCTCGAAGAGCACGTTAAACAGTCGGTCCCTGTTGTCATAGGAATATTTTTGACAGTCGTTACGAGTAGTCAGGAGTCCGAAAGTCTGACAGCTGGTCTAGCATTCGAATATCGGTATTACCCAGTAATTGGGTTGTGGAGGTCAGATGGCAGTCGCTCCATGTAAAATATTGATATTCAGCCGTAACCAGTTAGACTGGAAGCCGACCCCAATCTAGTTTGGGAAAAGGCTAGGCGAATAATGATGACTAAAAAAATGATGTCACAATAGAAATTTTGTTATCTAGTGTTGAGTAAAGGCAACTCATTCAAATTGTATGTTTCCAATCAAGAAACTGCTAAAGCAATTACAACGCAATTGTCACGACTCAATCATCATTTTCCTCATACCTCACTAATACCGCATGATCACAAAATCCATGTCCCATGATCGCCAAAACCCAAAGAATTAGCGAGTGGCGTGCTTCAATTAGCTGTACACCTAAATTAATGAAGGCGGTCACACGCAGGTTGAATGCGTAGTGAACAATGCCATTGAACTGGACAAAAGGGTATTTGAAAGACGTGTGATTTGATTCTAAGCTCACGTGATTAGGTTTTTAGCGCGTAGAAAAAATAAGTGCGCATAAAATTCCTACCACAAAGTCAAAACATTTATTTCAATTAGGCACATTTGAATTGTCAAGAAATGTTTCTCAGTCTATTTGTCTGTTTTGTTTGACTTGAATCTAGTTACCTGTTCCAAAACGTAGATTCTTATGGAGAGTAACAGAACAGAATCTCTATGGTTGCCACTCATTCCGCCTTATTACAAGACATGGTGTAACGATAGTTAAGTATTGATTTAAGTTGATTGCTTAATGTTACAATAGACTTAACTATCGTTCAACCACGTTTTGTAATTGTAATCAATGGGCTAGATCAGCGGTTCCTAACCTTTTCAATCTTGTTACCCCTATGACCTATTAGAAAAACTCATTTTACCCCCCCTTAAATTGTTATCACATGAAAATACAAGTAATACAAGCCTTTAATAATCATAAGAAATTGCATAAAAAGTTGATGAATTAATGATAATGCAGTGTGAAGGTTGCCATAGTTTTGCATTTGTAAGCTTTTTATTAATGTTATGTAAAGTTTTAATTATTGATTATAAAATTTATTCTCTATTACCATTATTACCCCCGCAGAATGACTGTTTTACCCCCGGGGGGTGTTTTACCCCCTGGTTCCGAACCCAGGGGCTAGATGGTTTAACAAAAGTAAAAAGAAGAAGAAAAGTTACTGAAAAGGTGAAAAGTAACTCTATACAGGATACATTTCAAGGGAGCGTGGATAACCAACTTCGAAACTACTCATAAGAAACAGCGAAAAACATCTAAAGGAGTCTCGGGGCCGATTTTGATAAAAACTAAAACTGCATCAATTGATTTTTGATAAAACAATTTTCATAGCCGCGAATTAAACCCGTTGATTTTGAGAAAATAATGCACCCTGTATTATTACAACATCTGATAGTTTCGCTAATTAGGATCAAATTGATGTCAATCGGCAAACTTTTAATAAAATATTATTTTATTTTTCATACAGATAAGGTACCTACAGGTAATGTATAGTAGAAAATGTACAACATTTTAATTTCCTGTATTTATCCCAGAATTTGATCCTTGAACAATTCACCCTGCATAGAGGGTTAAGTATTCACGTCATTTTCAAAAGCCACAGCAAGACAACTAAATACTTTACATTTTTTCTTATAAGAAACCATAATTCTTTAAAGTCCACAAAATAATTCCAAAGCGCTTAGAATTCAGTTTCTATGTAGTTTACATAGTTATTGACAACACGCTAAACGGATCACTTCAATTATAAACATAAAACATAAATCGATCTCAGAAACCTTTTCTTTTACTGTTAAATTTTCCCCCACAATCGTTCATGGTAACGAAGTGGATGACTTCCAGTCATGCAGCTGAAGCTTTAATTGTACATGAGGCTAAAGACGGTTGTCCACTACTCCGATCGCCACCTGATAATTATCGCTCCATTCGCTCCAATATAAAGGTCCATGGTTTAGTATACGCAATTGTTAAAACTGCACAAGCGCGCAAACCAAATTATACAGGGTGTAAAGTTACGAGGGACGTATAAAAAAGCAGCTGTTTCGTAAATTTTTTCCGATGGATATTTTTGTATGAAGAAGTTGATTTTTTTTTCGTAATTTTAAGGTTGGTCCCATAGTTAATCGGACTACTATCAAATGCTTAATACCTCCCTTCAATACGTTCCTCGTTTAAACTTATCTACACTAATATTTAAAAAAAAAAAACTTGTGTTTTTGTGTGTAATGAATAAACTCAAAAACTACTGATCCGATTTTAAAAACTATTTATCACCATTAAAAAGCTACAATGCCATTGAGTAACATAGGCTCATTTTTCTACCGAAAAAATATATTGTTCCTGTGAGTCCCACGGACGAAGTTGCGGGCCAAGTGTGGTATCCTATAATATATCGAGTACCAGATCAGAGTAGTAAAGAAAGTGTCTATTGTATTGTATACCAAACCAAAGCCCACACTTTTAATATAAAATACACAAATCAAATCCAATTCCAATAATTTCTATGCTATCGGTCCGTTCACACTAGCTCACGCACACAGGCGCGCGTGTGCGATAGTTGTCGTGTTGCGAGCGTATTGTTCGCTAGTAAACACGCGATTATAGCATTACATGTGTTGAAGACGGAGACATGGGAACGGGAAATGGGATAGTTATGTTGGTTTCCCTTTGGGTTTATGTAAGAGGCTTAACGGTCAGTTTGTTTTAACAAAACCCCAGGATAATTTGAATTTACGTAACGTTATAGTGACGTGTTTCTCGCTAGCTGCTTTCTATTTGTCAAGATACCTTTATAGTTCCAAATACACTAACATGGCCTTGTTACAAATCTATACTAATACCAATAGTAGGAAGCTGAAGAGTTTGTTTAATTATTGTCAAATATTCAATTCTAAATTATTCAAAAATTCAGAATATAATTTTTTGTCTGATTCACAAAAATGGGGGGCACTTCTTGCTTGGCTTGTGACGATAATGTACACATAACGTGATCCCAAACTATTCACGCATATGCAAAAAGCTTTGTTGAATCTATCATAGTATAGCATAATAGCATCAGCCTGTTAATGTTCCCACTACTGGGACACAGGCCTCCTCTCTGTAAGAGAGAGTGGGCCGTAGTCAACCACGCGGGCCAAGTGCGGGTTGGTGGACGTCACGTCTTTGAACTTTTGGTTCTATGACATACCGGTTTCCTCACGTTTTTCATCATCGTTTTTAGAGCTGTGGGGATGATGAAACTAATTACACAATATGTGAACCTCGTTCGAACGTGGTTCGAACCCATGATCTCGAACTTGTAAGTCGGGGCAGGCCCACCACTGCTAACTGTTGGAAGTCACTTAATAAATCTATAGTAATATTAAAAAGCTGAAGAGTTTGTTTGAACACGCTAATCTCTAGATCTACCAGTCGGATTCGAAAAATTCTTTTTGTATATGATAGCCAAATTCATGAGAAATAGTATAGGATATTTAATATTACACTACGACTCTTAGGAACCGAGCAACGTGGTGAAACCACGGGGAACGGCTAGTATCTATACAGGGTGGCAGGTTAAACAGTGGAAATATTTTAAGGGGTCATTGTACTCATCGTTATAAACAACTTTTACTATGGGACCAACACTGAAATTGCGAAAAAAAAATCAGCTGTTCCATACATTTTGTTATGTGAACATAAATGTATGGAACAGCTGATTTTTTTTTCGCGATTTCAGGGTTGGTTCCCTGTATATGTACTTACCTATTACAACTTGCAGTATCTATCTTAATAGTGAACGCAAAGTTGACGCCGAAAATGCCTGTAGCAACTTACACTTCAGTATTTGTCCCGGAAAAACAACCTCTATGTTCTCTATACAACATGCCCCATGGGGAAACCTGAGGATTATGGGGGCTTACATGTATCAGAGCCAATTGAGGGATACAAATGATGTGGTCGGGTAATAGGTTAGAATGCGGTTACCGTAATAACTGTGATATTGGTTTATTGTTGTGTTAGAAAATGGGTTTCAAAATCATTGCGTCCAAATCCCTACATCAACCCATCGTCAGTAAAAAACAAAGCGCTTTTCGTGTCTGTCTATTTGTCTGCTTAGTTTTTGGGGTTCCGTACCTCAAAAAGAAAAAATATAACCCTCCTTCTGGCGCAGTCGGGTAAAAACGGAACCCTTATAGGATCACTTTGTTGTCCATCTGTCAGACCATGAGTGGAGCCATCTGCTCATAGGTGGCGCCACTAGAAATGTGCATTAGCGCCATCTATGATCAAGATATGATATGTCTACTATGATGTAATAGCAACATAGACGGCGCTATTGCATATTTCGGAACCCTCAGAGCGCGAGTCGTACTCGCACTTGTCCGGTTTTTTAGGGTTCCGTACCAAAATAGTAAAAAAGGAACCTTTATGGTGCGACTTCGTCTGTCTGTCTGTCTGTCTGTCTGTCACACCTGCTTATTTCAGTAACTACTTATGCTATAGACTTGAAATTTGGAACAGTTATAAAGAATGCTTGTTCAGCTTTATTGCAAATGAAAAAAAGGGGCCGGAGTGGGGGTCCGAAATTTCGAAGTGGGGTTACTAGGTCAAATGACATATCATATGAAAGGACTTGATCTGCACATTTTAAAATATATTTTTATTTTATTTTATGTCTCACAGTTTTAGACATATTATGATGAAAAATGTCCAAAAAAATACCATTCCCCCCCCCTTATCTTCGAAGTTTGCGGGGCGAAAAATCTGAAATAATTAGAGTTGATAGGAATTGACCCAAATATGGCATCAAAAATAAAACGATGTTCCTAACTAGTACAGTTTTTTCAAAATCATCAAAATTCCTTCACAAACAAACTTAGTTATGCGGTCCGGATTTTTCAATTTATACGTCCAAAAATGATACGGAACCCTCGGTGCGCGAGTCCGACTCGCACTTGTCCGGTTTTTTTTAATAATGAGGCAACCCTACATCAACCTATCTATAGTATAAAACAAAGCGCTTTTCGTGTCTGCCTGTTTGTACACTTAGTTCTTTCTAAACTACACAATTCATTTTGATGCAGTTTTCACCACCATTTGGAGAATTTATTCCGGAAGGTTTATGACATTTATTGAATTTAGATACTTACAGCACAGAAATCTCGATGTTTTAACGTGTCGCCACATCATTAGATTACACCCGTGCGATGTACCTAATAGCTAGTCACTATTTATTTGATAAACTAAGGGCCGAGTTCACCGACAAGTTAACAGTCCGATAAATTGAAAACGGCCGTTTAACATATCATTTTCTATAGAAATAGTTATGTTAAACGGCCGTTTTCAATATTACGGACTGTTATCTTGTCGGTGAACTTGGCCCTAAGCAACAAACACACATAGATCAACTTGTGACCGTTGTCATACAACATTTTGTTCAGTTCCTTTGTTGCGCTCAAAATGCATGCGAATGTTGAATGTTCAAGGTTGCCCCGTCTGGCTTTATGGAATACTAATCAATTAGTTCACCCTAACTACAGCTAGGGTAGAAGGCACCCTAGTGCAATGTGCACGCGAAGCTTGAACTCACTTTTTAGGGTTCCGTACTTCAAAAGGAAAAACGGAACCCTTACAGTGTCATGTTCTCGTCTAGTGTTGCCCAAAATCGGTCTTGCAACAATCTGTTTCGTAAGATCAAGACCACCTACTTACAGCAAGACTAAGACCAAGACCAAGAATGAATGTACAATACTAAAACTAAGACCACGACTATGGGTATTGACGCAATACCGGGACCAAAGACTGGGTTAGACTCGTCCCGGTCTTGCATTTGGGCAACACTATTGTCGTCCGTCTGTCCGTGGCAGATATTCAAAACAATTTTTTATAATGATAACTTCCCAACTCCATTATGAAACCCGACATCATATAGGTCTGTAGTAGATACCTACTTGAAATCCGACGAGTCCAAAGACGACGGAGTTACTTTAAGAAGTGGAGAAGTTCCTATAGCCACCCAGCTCCATCATGAGACCACCTCCATGGTACCATATTATTGCATTGTCATCGAAGTGACATATTGCATTCCAAATCAGCCTAATTGGTTGAGAGGAACTGTTCCCCGATCATGAGTTTTTTTAACGTGTAGTATCGTTAACGTAAGCATATTTAGAATTGAAAATACACGTTTGTTACAAAATATTTATATAAATTAAATACTTAATTAATTTCTCTGTATTTTTTAAAATGTGCAAATTGTATAAAATTTTATCAAAATGTTCCAGGACTGCTGTATTTTTAATTCAAAATATGCTTACGTTAACGATACTACACGTCAAAAAAACTCATGATAGGGGTACTGGTCTAAAATTCAGTTGCAAGATTTCGCCCGGCACACACACGGCAAGTTAAACAAAAGCTTGTAATAACGGTCAAGAATAGTGCATCTAAAACATTGATTGCCCACAACTTACCCGTTATGGGGTGGAGTATCGACAAATCCTTTCTTAGTAGGTACAACCCTACACCCCAAAAGGAACAAGTCTTTCCATGTTTAACTGTGCGATATCTGTCTAGCATAAGCATAAGCATAGCATAATCGGCCTATAATGTTCCCACCGCTGGGACACAGGCCTCCTCTGTGAGAGGGAGTGGGCCGTAGTCCACCACGCGGGCCCAGTGCGGGTTGGTGAACGTCGCATGTCTTCGAATTTTTGGTTCTAGGACACGCCGGTTTCCTCACGATATTTTCCTTTACCGTTAAAGCAAGAGATAATTAATTTCTAATACGTACATGACTTCGAAAAGTCAGCGGTGCGTGCCTCGGGATCGAACTTGAACCATTCGCCGTGGGAGGTACATGGTTAAACCACTAGGCTATCACTGCTTATCTGTCTAGCTTGATCTTAAGAAAATCATTTTAATAAATCTTCTGCAGCGATATTGCGAATATATCACAAATCTTCATTATTTCCCACAATACTGCGCAATAGGTCTGGTTTGAAGACCTATGAGCACACGTTTAGAGCTCGTGTCTAGTGCAACGACCCACAGAGCAAGGCCGGGGCTCCACGCGTCTTAGAATATTAGTAATGGTAGCAAAAACAGTTTTATCAATAAATATCACTACAGGTACCAAAATCTAAAAAGTACCGTTTGACAGTTGTCAAATTTATTAGACTAGGCATGCGAACCAAAAAATCGTACCTACATTATGCGATTCTTGAGATATCGATATTGATCCTTTAGAGTTGGTAATCGATTACACTTTTGTCTACATTAACGCCAGAATAAATTAGAACAGGATAACTCAAAACACGATATTTTTGCTAATTTCTCGAGAGCCAGAACTAAATAAATTAAAGACTAGATTGTTTGAATAAGTTTATTTAATGACTTTCACTGCAACTAGGTACTTGAGGTATCGTTTGAATTAATTATTATTATTTCGTTTTCAGTAATGCTCTCGAAATGTATGTCTCTTTCGAAATGGTCCATCATAATTTTCTTTGTCTTGTCCACCACTTTGGCTTAGTCAACAGTCATCCACCAAAGCCGGAAATTATAAAGAGTTAAGTGTTATAATTAATATTTTATAATTTATAAAATATAAAGTTTCAATTATTTTAATATTTTAACCGATTATTCGTATAAGCATTAATTTGAATCATCACAACACTATGGTAAAGGACCTAACGACATAGCATTGAAACAACGTCAAAAACAAATGAGAATCAGGTTTTTTGCTTTGTTTGACAGATTCGAATTTAAATTTCGAATTTGAATCGTGTAAGTACGCTTGTACAAAGTTACTGTGGGAAGACAAATGTGAAACGTCAAACGGTACTTTTTAGATTTTGTTCACTGTACATAGTATAAAACAAAGTCGCTTCCCGCTGCCTATCTGTCCCTATGTAGGCTTAGATCTTTAAAACTACGCAACGGATAGATGCGATTTTTTTTAATAGATAGAGTGATTCAAGATGAAGGTTTATATGTATAATACATCTCGAAAAACGCGGGCAAAGCCGCTGGCGGAAGCTATAGTTATGAGTAAAATGTATATTTTACTCAAGCCAAATATGTCTTATATTTTTAGATTTAAAAAAAATCACAACTTCTAAACTACTGATTTTCACGGGACGCAATGTTGCGTTTATATGAATCCTTCGAGGACCAAAAAAAATATAAATGGGCCACCCCGGTGCCTATAAGAAGATGATAGCTGAAAAAACAACAAAGTTTTATAAACCGCTGACAATTCGTCAAACTTGAAATCAAAAGTCTAACCCGTTTCGTATTGAGCAAAATTAGCAAACAACGTCATAGATACGAAACGAATTCCTGTTTTCCATATAATATTAAAAACCTTCCTGAAAGTATGTAGATTACGTTAGTGAAAACCCCATCCAAATCGAATCAGTAGTTTTTGAGAAAATCGCGCACATACAAACATACATACATACATACATACATACATACGGGACGAATACAGAACCTCCTTTTTTGAAGTCGGTTAAAAAGAAAAATGTTTATTTACACGTCACAAAGTCTATATTTACCAGAAAATATTCTGTAATAGTCATTCAGCGTTATAATAAAACAAGTTTAAACGGATTAATCGCGTATATTACAGAGTTTTCCTGACGTTTCGAACACTTTGCAGCGTTCGTGGTCGCAGGACGACTGAGGTGGTAGGCGTCATGACAGCTAATTTATAGCAAAAATATTCTCGATCTACCCGCACAATCGATTCAATCGATATTATTCGAATCGTACTCGTTTCGATGCACACAATAATCGCTCACGGTGTCTCGATGTTTTGTAGTCCGGTGTGAAGTTTGGGACTTGATTATTTTAAGAACTGGATTCCAAACAGGTGGTAATTGCCAACCATCCTCTCTATTGAAATTAGGATGTTTTTTGATTTCAATAGCCTCGCGAAGCATTCTAGGTACATATCGGTTCTCCTTTGCGAGGATTTGAGGTTGATCAAAACGTAGGAAATGGTTGGGTTTGCCTAGGGCATGCTCACACACTGCAGACTTTGTAGAGCGCACGTTTTTGACGTCAGCTATGTGTTCTTTAACTCTAGTGGCTATACTGCGCTTTGTTTGCCCTATGTATGATAACCCACAATCACAGTCAATCTTGTAGACCCCTGCATCTTGTAAAGGAATATGACACTTCACAGGTCTAAGAAATTGGCTAATCTTTCTATGTGGCTTGAAGTAGGTTTTTATAGAAGCACGCTTCAAGATATGACTAATTTTGTCAGTGACCCCTCTTATAAAGGGTAGAACAGCAGGTCGACGATCAACTGAGATGGGCTTCGGGCGGCTTTTGCATCTCAGTTGATCGTCGACCTGCTGTTCTACCCTTTATAAGAGGGGTCACTGACAAAATTAGTCATATCTTGAAGCGTGCTTCTATAAAAACCTACTTCAAGCCACATAGAAAGATTAGCCAATTTCTTGGACCTGTGAAGTGTCATATTCCTTTACAAGATGCAGGGGTCTACAAGATTGACTGTGATTGTGGGTTATCATACATAGGGCAAACAAAGCGCAGTATAGCCACTAGAGTTAAAGAACACATAGCTGACGTCAAAAACGTGCGCTCTACAAAGTCTGCAGTGTGTGAGCATGCCCTAGGCAAACCCAACCATTTCCTACGTTTTGATCAACCTCAAATCCTCGCAAAGGAGAACCGATATGTACCTAGAATGCTTCGCGAGGCTATTGAAATCAAAAAACATCCTAATTTCAATAGAGAGGATGGTTGGCAATTACCACCTGTTTGGAATCCAGTTCTTAAAATAATCAAGTCCCAAACTTCACACCGGACTACAAAACATCGAGACACCGTGAGCGATTATTGTGTGCATCGAAACGAGTACGATTCGAATAATATCGATTGAATCGATTGTGCGGGTAGATCGAGAATATTTTTTCTATAAATTAGCTGTCATGACGCCTACCACCTCAGTCGTCCTGCGACCACGAACGCTGCAAAGTGTTCGAAACGTCAGGAAAACTCTGTAATATACGCGATTAATCCGTTTAAACTTGTTTTATTATAATGTGTAATAATCGCGAAAACCTAAGACAAGTCATTCAGCGTTTCGTATATAACAAGATATTACGTTCAGCCTATTTTCAGCGAGCTTACGTAAAAAAATACGTTACCGCTAAGAATTTAGCTCACGGCTTGCTTCAAGGTTACGCTAGAACTATTTATTCAGTCTAGATTGACTCCCGACCTACGACAACTACCAGTCTAGCCGTCGGCGTACAGCCTTCAACTTCAGCCTAGGACGTTGACTCAAATTCTTACACAGTGAGTAGTTTTGGTTGGATTAGGAAATCTAAATGTAGACATTTTTTTACAAGCTGCTGTTTTTTGCAAACTGCAGCTTGTAAGTCGGATCTAAATACTATTCGCAACTATAAGGAATAATATTATTCAAAATCATATCAGTAGTCTATCATTATACATCACTAGCACTTCGCCCGCGACTTCGTCCGCGTGTCCCACAGGAACTGTACATTTTTTCGAAATAAAAAGTAGCCTATGTTACTCAGTGATAATGTAGCTTTCTATTAGTGAAATAATTTTTAAAATCGGTCCTGTAGTTTCGGAGCCTATTCGGTACAAACAAACAAACAAAAAATCTTTCCTCTTTATAATATTAGTATAGATAAATACATATCCATTAGGAAATGCCAAATCTGTCAGCGCCGTATCCCAAATTGGCTACCAGCGCCGATTGCTGAATTGGCTGCCGGCGCTGATTTTAAAAAGTAAAGCTGAAAATGTTGCATTGCTGGTTGGCAATTAGGCATATATGGAGTAGATAGGCGGGGTAGGCATAAAAAAAAACAAAGGGCACTGGCAGACGCCCATAGAACGCTGGGCTTCAGATTGTGTATGTCGGTACAGATATGAAATTAGTTTGGTGTGATCGAGTATTTCAAGAGTATTTAAATTCATTTTTTATTTGTTTTTGTACGTAATTGGGTTAAAGAGAACTCTTCGTATTTCTGACAGTGAGGTTAAGTATGGTGTGAATGATCCAGTGAAGTACAGCCCGACTAATGAGTTCTCAATTCAAAGGTTTTAGTTGCTGTCACCATGATATTCTGAGGAAGCACGCGCCAGCCAGCATGCACCCGTATTTGTTTTAGTGTTTTTTTCAAAATGTCAATGGCATAATCATTTTATTTCTTATTTATTTCGATTTTTGATTCCAATTCTTAATCTCTAAGATAAATTAGGCAAAGAACAATTAAAATGTATTTTTATTTTTGGTTAAGCTTTTATTACTGTACCAAATCAAGCCCAAAACTGCCGACGTCCTTTCATGTTTAATTTTAATAACACGCCTAACTAGGGTCCAAGAGCGAGCTAAGCGAGCTTGGGAACTTGGGCATCCCGACACGGACAGGTTAGTTTGGAAACCCCCGTCAACCCCTTCGTATTAGGTTACTTCTAACCTTGCAGACAGAAATAGGAGCCCCACGAAGCGGGGCTACGTCAACCATTGCCCTTCGGGGCGCGCACAGTACGGTTTCAGAAGAATTTCGTCCCACGAACGCTTCGATTATGAAACGAGCTTACTGCCGTGGTTTTCCTGGGGGCTGTGTAGGGTTCTTCAATGATCCCTCCTTATAAATAATTCTAAATAATTCCAAATTCAAAAAAAAAATCTAAATAAAATTCTAAAATAAAAAATTCTAAAATTCTAAAAAGAAAAAATAAAATTCTAAAAAAATTCTAAATAATCCTAAATATTTTTTTAATACAGTTGCTCAAAAAGTGGCGTATTGCAGGGACGTATAGCGTTCGGGATGTGGGCTATTACATACTCGAGCTTTTTCTTTACCTTTTCCGAACTCGTGCGTTCTCTTTCCCAATTGTCAAAATAATGTGTATAAAAAAAAACCAACCACAAAGTTTTTACTAAAAAAAAGTCATAGAAGTTTTTATGATTCATGCAAATATTTCTAAAAAGAAGCTACTAATTTGTTTCAATATCAGATTTAATGATTTGATTCAATGAGTGAGGTTAGATTTCATTTCATTTCATCTCATTAAATTTCATTTTCATTTCATATCAATAAAAAAAATCTACTGAAGACTTGGCTGTATGGGCATAGTTCCCTTTGCCTACCCAGAATGGGTGTGGAAAACAAAAAAAAAAACTGCTTATATTCTTTTACGGTTGGCGCCATTTTCCAAAAATGTTCTTTATTAAATTGCTTCATTTTTTCGCAACTGTATTAAAAATAGTTGTTCAGTAAACGTGCGGAACCGTCATTGCAACTTGTTCCGACTGTCAACATAGACTTGACTGTATAGACTGTAGACATTTGTCGGAACTCTTTGCAATGACAGGCTTTTCCGCACTTGTAATGAAATATACTATTTTTAAAGGTCGGAAACGCGCATGTCCTTCTGGTGTTTCAAGCATTTCATAGACTCCGATTACTACTTACCATCAGGCAAGGCCGTTTACCACCATCGCGGTATAACAAAAATCTGCTAAACTTCATAGTTTGAAGGCTTTTTACAATAATCAAATCAAACAAAACAAACATAAATAGGTATTTACCCGACAAAAGAGATGTTTTAAAACCGGCTAGGTTTTGTACACTTGCTCAAAAAATTTTGATAAATCCATGAAACTCGGGAAAAATACAAATAATTGGTTTAATTAACATTATCATACCGTTCAAGAATAATTTGTGAATCATATACTTTTTTTTTTTTTGAGGATGGGAAATCATCAAATGACCCCTCCCGCTCTGGGTGGAGCGGAAGGGAGTGTCAGACTCTTACTGACTAAAACCCACCCGTGTTCCTTCCTTAGCCCTTTATGTTCCGGGTCAGCGGTACCCCTTTCGGACTATCCCGCTTTCCCGGCAGGCTTGGGCCCGTGAATCATATACTTAATGCATTGATTTGGCAACAACATGGCGACTCGCTTATGATACCATAGACTAAAGTGTACTTTTTTTAATTGTCACTGTCAGTTTGCAGCTTGCCAGACTTGACTTGTGTTTTGTTCGTCAGATTTCACATAGTGTCGGTTGTGTTGTGATTGCGTTCGTTTGTTTGGATTTTGATTTCTTTTTAACATCCCGGCTTTTTTTTTTTGGATTTTGGATAATTTCTTTCACTGTTTACTTGGCTTTCGTTTTTGGACTGTTACTCGTAATATACGAAAAACATTTATCGAAATGTCAGACGACAGAAACGTCAAGTTGAACAAAATATGACAGCTGCCGCCATGATGGTTATTATTGTTTTGTGTTGCAATTCTAGTGTGTAAATTCTTCTT
The DNA here is from genome assembly GCA_948465475.1 of Thalpophila matura. Taxonomy (NCBI): domain Eukaryota; kingdom Metazoa; phylum Arthropoda; class Insecta; order Lepidoptera; family Noctuidae; genus Thalpophila; species Thalpophila matura. Next base: position 16,570,580 of record OX419189.1, on the reverse strand, counting down.
TTAAACCAAGTAACAAAGCTTACATACAGAAAATGGACAGTTAGAAACTGTTTTATTTATTTTTGCATATTTTCAAGTATACTGTACAGGAACCTAGCATTGACTCCATACATTTTGGAACAACTCCTTTTTTAGGTTTTACTAGGTACTAAAATAAAAATAAACCACTTGTCTAGAGGTTAACCCAGTCAAGCTAAAAAAGTACACTGGAATAATAAGAATAAGAATAATATTAAAGTTAAAACAGATTTGTTTCTGCAACGTATTTCTGTCAAAGTTTGAATATCAGACAGCAATCATCCTATGTATCACAATATAATCGTGATTGCACTGGTGCATTTTGTTACTAATATTGAGTAATAATTTTCTAATTTAATTTTCTTTTGACTTAACTAAACAGATCTTTCAATTTATTTTGACACTAAACAGTAAAATTGTGTAGTGTAGCTAGTAGTAAGTAGTGAGCTAAATGAATTCTAAGGAGTTTAGTAGCTAAAAATAATAATAACATGATATAGGTACTTATTGAGGTGATATTCAGTTTTTGTTACTCAAAATTATGAAAATATCGGAAAAACTGTTCGCCGACGGCTCTGTTTTTTTGCTAATTTTATCCTTGCGCAGTTCTGTGGTTTAACTTCAATATATTATTAAAGTTAAGGTTATTTTTAGTATTGTCACCTAACTAACATAATAAAATATACTATTTAGTAGCACAATTTTCAAGAAATATTTTTGTCATTTTTTTGTCTATTTCCTACTCTCCTATTTGAGTGATTTACCTATAAGTACTTACCTACTTAACATAATTGAATTTTTCCAAAAAAAAATTAGATTCGTTTTGGATTCATGATAGAGTCACGTTTTTTTAATACGCAAAAATCTGGTGAAAACTAAGCAGCATGATTATATTAATATACATTAATAATATGCATATAAATGTGTAACAATATATTTTTCTAAGCAAAAAATGTAACAATATGTATTTTAAAAGTTTAATCTATAATTTTGGTTTTTCTCTTGATTTTCTAACACTACAGGATGCATAAGAAAAAAAAAAGCAAGATAATCTACGTCGATTGAGAATAATGATTATGCAAAACAATTTGTCACTACTGCGCAGATGAATTTGCTAAACTAGTTTATTTGTTTACGAAAACAACATTGGGTAATACCTACCTAAAATAGAATGCAATAGGTACCTACCCATAAAAGAAACTTTGACCCCTAGGCGTTTCGGCGTTTCTTCTATGAATAATTAAGTCAAAGAAATCAGACTTTTTTCTATTTTTATAATAAATAATTTAACTCATAATAATGTCTTAGGTTTTTGCGATTATTACACATTATAATAAAACAAGTTTAAACGGATTAAATCGCGTATATTACAGATTTTACAGAGCTTTCCTGACGTTTCGCAGTCGTCCTGCGACCACGAACGCTGCAAAGTGTTCGAAACGTCAGGAAAACTCTGTAAAAATCTGTAATATACGCGATTTAATCCGTTTAAACTTGTTTTATTATAAATAATTTATCTTTTTTAAAAGCGACTTAAAATAAAAAAAGAGGAGGTAACAATTCAACAGATTATTTGTACCTATGTTTGTTTCAACTTACACGATATGATTGCCGATTAGGGATCGATTTTAACGATTCTTTGGTGAGGAATCTCGCACGATAGTCCCAAATAGATCTCTAACTTTGGTTGAGGAGTTTTTTAACCAGTTTCAATAAACGGTATTTAGTTCTCTTTGCCTATGTTGACGATATAATTATTCACAGACGCTTCTTTTGTGATTTCTTTTGTTTTATAAATTTTATGAGTGTTACTAGCAAACCCGGCGAACTCCGTTTCGCCACCGTAGTATGTATCAGAGATGGCGCTGTATGTGAAAAAATATTTTCCCGCTTTTCTCTTTAAATTTTCCTGAATTTTCTTTGCTATAAACCTCACGGAGCCCGAGACCTTTCCAACGAATGCAAAACCGTGGAAATCGGTTCGTCCGTTCTGGACTTATATCGTCAGGAAGGAAAACCCGACTTATTTTTATATGAGTGTTATTATGAGCTTAATCTGTCATATAAAAATTGTTAGATTGTTGAATGTTCGTTACTATGCATATGCGCATGTATCTGATTGACTCAAGAAAGTTTCTGGAAAAATTGGCATTGCAGCTTGTTTTTATATGAGTTACTAGCTTCTGCCAGCGGCTTCGCCCGCGTTTAGATCGGAAATAAAAATGTGAGAGTTTGAAATTGATCAGGCCAAGCAAACCCGCTTTCCCGTACAAACTTTGCCACCCCTTTTCACCCTCTTAGGGGTAGAATTTTCAAAAATCCTTTCTTATCGGATGCCTACATCATATAAGGAATACGTCCTCCAAATTTCACGTTTCTACAACCAGTGGTTTAGGCTGTGCGTTGATCCATCAGTAAGTCAGTCAGTCAGGACAAAGCATTTATACAGCGTGATTCTAATAACCCCTGTTCAGCCGTGAATTCCATATTCTGTTGTGTATTGTTGATCATTGTATGAGATCCCCAACACTGTTTATTAATGTTTTTTAATGTTTTCGACATGTCAAAGTTTTTTTCATATTTTTGATGGAGTCAACCCTGAAATTGTTTGACCTCTGTTGAACTTCATCGATATAGGGATAAATGCGACAGATAGGACACTTAACACTTAATGGTAAAAAGCCTATCATTTTCTTGCATCAGAGAGGCAAGTTGTATTTTTATTTCAAGATCGAATTAGGTCTTGAATACCGGTACGGTATGCGACATACCTACGCAGAGCAAAAGTAGATGTACCTACATACATTTGCATAAAACTGTTAGTTAAAACCAGACAACTAGGTTTTTATAAAAATACAAGTTAAAAAAAACCTTTTAGCTCGCTATGTAATGTAATTCTCTTGGTTATTAGAAATCCACCCTTAAAAGTACAAATAAAATAATACAAATCGAACGACCTAACTGTTTCATTACTCTTTGGTGAAATACATTTTCAACAGAATTGATTGCAGTTGGAATCATCTGATTGGTAAAAATGCAACCAATGTCGAACGTATTACTACACTAACTACACGCCCTAATTATTTCCGGCTTTCTTATTGGATATGACAGATCTGAAAGATTTTTTTAAGCTGAAATTATTTTGAATGTTATTTTATCATTAAAATAAGATTCAAAATCTTTCAACTTACAAAAACCCTTTGCTAAGCCGCCTCTGCTAATGTTACGGACCGACAATTGTTTGAGCTTCGCCGACGCGCCGCCGCGCCGGCTCGAAAATTAATTTACTAAGTTCCGTACAATTGTTTTTTTTTTTAATTAAGATTTACAAACCGAAAATTTTTCGAAACAACTAGTTATAACCGGGATAAAACAAATATCATTCTAACTTTTAATTTATTCATGCGTCAAGTACCTACATAAGATTAGTGTAATGATGATGGGCAATCTTTATGAACTTTTCGAAAACTGTATTCGATTATTCCGAAATTAGCATTGCTTCGTAATAAGCGATATTTTTTCGTTCACAAAAAAATCAGAAAATAGGTAAATAAAACCCGTAAGACTTGTAATTAATGCTACAAATAGTCAACCTCAATATCATAATTTTGTCTCGCTCCTTATCATATCGACAGAATTACCGTAGGCATCACAGTGTAGGTATGTCAGGGGTATGTTTTATCCACAATGAAAAGATCGTCTTATTTTATTTTAAAAATAGTATTTATTGGAATTCACATAATATCATAACGATCTCTAAAATTGTGTACATTTTTATTTGTAGGCTAGTTAGATAATTACGTATTTATTTTGTTAGTTCGTTTGATGCTTCCGAATCGGATGCTTGTCGTCATGTCGTCTAGTTTCGCGTTGGATTGCAGTGAATTTAGCGAGGAATCATGAGTAATCATGACGGAATAGTAGGTAGGTAGGTACTTACCTACCTAGTTGCGAATGAAAATAATCTTCATCAGCAAGACAATGCTACAGGTGGCGGCGTTTTCGCAACAGAAGAATTCCGTAGTAGGTACGATTGCTTCAGTGGTTTGGTGCATCGCCTTCACTCCACTGGGACCTTTCATCGTACAACCCATAGTGGTATTACGCATTGATTAGCCAACCAGTACAAAGACAATGCCCACCCGTCCCGCCAATTTTTGTGAAGACTAATAACTTAGAGATAAGTGACTCTGACCGAGTTCTGTGTGGAGTTCTGTGTTCAGGTAGGTACCTACCCTTTGTGTTTGTTGTTCCTATAGTAAATATTTTCATGTAGGTACCTACCTACCTACTAAAACTATGAGTGTACGCGTACGTGTGTAAAGCTACGCGGGATTAAAAAAGGAAAATGGTAGACCCACAAACTTAATAGTTACTGATAATTTTCACTCATAATATGCGCCGATTAGATACGGTGTAGGTACCTTTGTGTTTTCGAGCGACGCGCGACAAGGTCAAAGGACGCGCCAGTGCCTCCTTATACATATGTACAATCTTTGTTAATAATTGGCTCCGCCCATCGATTAGGGTTGCTACGACATGGCAAAGTTAAAATATTATTAGTACTTTGTAAGAGAAAAACAAAATTACTTAAAATTGAGATACGACCATGGCGACCTTCCAGAATATCTACTAGTGTACAGAGCAATGCAGTGTTTACGGGTTAACACCCTTATAATGAATCACCCTGTATATAGAGATTTCCTGATGGTATCAGTGAGACCAAGGTAGATTACAAGTCAAAGTGGCGTAAGTAGGTCGTCTTAGGGCTCTTTCAATTTAAACGTTTGTTGCTGTGCTGCTGCGGTGCGGGTGTCGTACTGCACACGGACGGTGGTTTTTAGGGTTCCGTAGTAAAACTAGGAAACCTTATAGTTTTGTCATGTCCGCCTTTTCGTCTTTCCGTCTGTTCGTCTGTCTGTCCGTCTGTCCGTCTGTCACACCTTAGTCAAATCTACAGTTCATAACCAATTTGTATGAAACTTTACAGGTAGATGTCTTCTATGAGCTGCCATAAAGGCTTGTAGTGAAAGTAAACTTGTGTTTCAGTCAAATCGAAGTTTCATACAAATTGATTACGAACCGTGGGTGGTGCGACAGGGTGTGACAGACGGACAGACAGACAGACAGACGGATGGACATGACGAAACCATAAGGGTTCCTAGTTTTACTACGGGAACCCTAAAATCAACCGCCCGTGCATTGCACAACACCCGTACGGTTGCCCCGCTGCAGCAGTCCGACAACCAACGCCAAAGAGCCCATAAATTATCTTCAACATAAGCCCAGAGGGGCTCGTGACTAAATGACAGCCGCGCTGATCGATTGATCTGCGAGGTTAAGACCCGATTTCACCACATTCTTTTTAATCAGTGATTTGCTAATCAGTGTTAAAAATTAACAACGCTGTTAAAACATTTCATGTCCCACTATGACAATGTAACAGACCGTTGTTAAATCTAGCATCAGCCGAATGACTCCTTCATTATTCACTCACTTTCTAAAACGACTAAAACAAAATGTCATTATTTGTTATTTCTTTGACCCAAACATGTGCACTATTTCAGGTAGTCGTTTAATACGTCACGGGCTATATGATGCGACCAAATTGAAATATCGTTGACTCTCTGCATTTAACATGCAACCGGGTTATTTTACATTTTGTCGATTTTAATTGTCAAATTGTGTTTTGTTTGCACTATTCTATGAGGTTACTTTTTGTTTGGTTGTGTTGTGTGATTTAATTTTAATGTTTCTGTTCAATAAATATACCCAAGTAGTAATCTTTTCTGTCATGTCGAAAAAAACACGGGGGCCGAATTTTTCTACAAACGAGAAAGAAATTCTGGTCCACTTAGTAACAAAACTAATAATTATAAAGGTAAAAATAGTAAATAGGTATAAGTTAGTGTATAAAGTCACCTAGGTATATAAAGTACATAGGTAAAGCATTTTTTTATGAAGCTGCGCTTGCCGCGGTCAGTCCTTGGATGTGTGACCGTTCTTTACACATCGAGACCCCTCCGTGCCTCAGAGAGCACGTTAAGCAGTCGGTCCCGGTTGTCATAGAAATATCTTTGACAATCGTTACGGGTAGTCAGAAGCCTTAAAAGTCTGACAGCTGGTCTAACATTCGAAAACCGGTATTACCCATTAATTTTAATTGGGCTGTGGAGGTCAGATGGCTGTCGCTCTACGTAAAATATTGATATTCAGCCGAAACTGGTTAGGCTGGAAGCCGACACCAATATAATTTGGGAAAAGGCTAGGCAGATGATGATAAGCCCACTCCACTACAGTCACAGATTGCTTTGTAGATGTTCATAAGAAATGGTAAAAGAAATTGGGCAGCTGTTTTTTCAATCCATCCAATACCTACGTTTGGTAAAAAAGCGCACAGACAATGTTTTTAGGGGGGATATTACACTTCAAATATATGACCATAGATCTATGAGTCATAGTTATGATGACAATGCATTATATGTAGACACGTGAATCATTTCGTCTTCAAAGATTTTTAAAATCCTTTGTGTTTTTTAAAGGGGGATTTTACACTATCAAATCGTATCGTATCTTTTATTCAATATTTCGTAGGAAAGATTTTAAAAATATTTAAAGGTGATAAGACTCATATATTATCTAATTTATATTTTTTAAAGTGTAATATCCCCTATAGGACTAGGGATATTACACTTTCAAAAATAGAGTTAAGAGAAAATAGAGTTTAGAGTATAGAGTAGATTTGATCGTATATTTAAGATTCTAGATTAGATATTTGATAGTGTGATAGTTAAGCCAAGCAAACTCATAAAATAAAATAAAAAGCGGAAAATTTATTTAAAGTGAGGAAATTATAACAGTCTGTTTTCTTTTAAAAACATCGCTTTCGGAAACAAGCATCTGAAACATAATTAATTCCCCTGCCATCATCCGTCCGAATCAATAAATCACCATTTCCTTCGCAATACGAAAAACCAAACAAAAAAAGCTCGATCCAGAAATTAAACAAACAATGTTAAATTAAAAAGGGTATATATATAAAAAGCCGCACAACGTAATTTAAAACGTAATGACGTTCCATTTCGCAGGACGACTGAACGAAAATTAAACATGCTTTGCAGTTGCAGTGTGCCAGTTAACATTATTTTTTCACTACTTACACAGCACTCTGTGTCCGCTGCCGTATATACGAAAAAAAACGAAAAAGACACTAATACAAACACGCGAATCCATCATGTGAACAACAAAATAGCGCACACATTAAAACAATTTTACGCAACACATGCACAGATTCTACGGAATACTGAAGCAGAAAGAATGCACTTATACGCGCACACAAAGAAAAATGCGCACACGAAAGGAAAATTCGGTGTTCCTATAATCAAAAATTGTGCGTCTGTGTGCGTACCGTCATTCCCACGCACGGGTAATGTGTTAACATGCTAGTTCTACAAACAACATACCACCATCCCAATTTCAACCTTAATATTAAATCACAAAGTTTATATTTCGAGAATTCAATTTAATGATTGGGTTGCATTGCCTTTGCATGTGTGCCCAAGCGATTCGTTCGTTTTGTTCCTTTTTTAAATTTCACCGTTTAGTTCAATCTATTTATTGGTTGGCGGACGTGTGTGCGTTGCGGTCACGTGTGTACACGCGGTCAGTGCGACTGTGTGCGTGCGCGAAAGTGCGTAGAAAAATGGTGGGATATAATTATGTATGATTTTTAACTAGCAAATTATACGACGCTGTCTGTTCTTTGTTGGTGATATAAATTGTACTATCTTTTGCGGATTAAGCATGGATATAAGCAGTAATGCTGCTGATGAAGTCATCATCGCTTTAATTATAAGACATTTGCGGTAAATAATGTAGGTAGATACTGTACCTACATAATGTTCATAGTACTGCGTTTCTTGCATCACTTGCATTCATTGCTTTTCCATAGCGTTCAACAAGTTGTCAGCTCATAAAATGGAACATTTTCCGTCTTCCACGTTGAAACTTTTCAAGGATTTTTTTTTTGAAAACATTTTCTTCTGTAATTTTCCAATTTTAGTGTAACCTGAATAACCAACTAACATTTTAGTGGAACTTTTATACCCCCTTACTTATAGGCGATGATTAAATTAAACAGCTCTTATGCCCATTATCACCTCTATTCATTATCATACAAATAACAAGGATAGTTGTATATTTAATCAGTGGTTGAAGTTAAGAGGCGTCTTAAGTAAGAGAGATATTATTGTATTGCACTAATTTTTCCGGTAAGTAACGAAAATGTTTTTGTAATAGACTTGAAAATAATATAGGGACAATTATCTACCATATGTGGACCTAAAACGGACCCTAGCAAAAAACTCTTACATTTAACGATAAACTATTTAACTTTAATAAAATGACAATTCAAGCACGGAAAAGCGCTATACGGTATCAAAATTAACCGGTTATACTACCTTTTCTTTTTCTAAATATTTATACAGCTATACTTACCTTTTAGTTTGTAAAAATTATACCTACATAACAGGCAAAAGAACTATTTTCAGGCTCTTTATTTTTTCTCGGAATCAAAACAATTACTTTTGATCCTTTCATTTCATTTATCAAGTTTCTTAGATTTATTTCATCCTTATAATTGATCCTAACGATCGATGCAATAAAAGTACAGATTGTAAGTTTTTCAGATTTTTGTCGGTTCGATTCCCGGGTGTGGCAAGCGAATTTTTGAAAATCATTTAATGCAGTTTTCTTTCTATTCAAAAATGAAGGAATGTTTTCTTTGAGTACAATTTTCTATCTACAGTATTAAGAGTACTTTCCCTTCAGGTGGCATTGCAAAATTCCACCCTGTATATGATAGCCAGATTCATGAGGAATAGTATAGGCTATTTAGCATCATGCCACGACTCTTCAGAGCCGAACAATGGGGGTGAAACCGTGGGGAATAGCTAGCATTAGATATACCTAGATAGCGTTAGTCAAAGATTCATCACAAACAAAATTGTTAAAAAATATAAAACCCGACTGCAAGTTTTAATTAAACAATGAAAACGAATCTAAGGGCTTGTCATAATGTTGAAATCGAAAAATCGGATGGAAATAACATACAGATACCTATATTTAGACGCTCTAAAAATGTTAGAGAGCTTCCTTCTAAGGCAGTCGGGAAAAAAATGGAATGAGTTAAGTTTTCCTTAGAAAATAATTTGGCCCGGCTTTTTAAAGTTAGCTCGTAAGCCATAAGATCAATTGTAGCTTAAACCACGGAAGATAGTTTAATCTCCCGTCTTCGATTGTTTTCTAAACATGAAACAATTAGAAACAATCGAAGACGGGAGATTAAACTATCTTTCGTAGATTTAGCTACAATTGATCTTACGACCCTTATATGCACATAATTATAAAGATTTAATCTCAAGACGACGTTTTGCTTTCGTCTTAACACGTTCCCTGTCCCAATACAAAAATGCAAAATTAACCGACAAGTCCAATAGGTTTCTTTTAATAATTTGTTATTTTTATAGTCATAGGGTAGCCCTAGTAATAATATAATTTAAAAAAAAAAAACCGGAAGTAGGCTTTACTTACCTGAAACACATATGGTTCATGAGCGTAGGGAGACATTTTTTAGTAGGGAGTAGTAGGTAGGAGAGGTAGGAGAGTAGGGAGGCAAATTGCTGCAAAAAGAGTAAAACGAGTGGATACTGAGTGTTTGCAATGCAAAAAAACGTTTTGTTTATGCTGTTTCCAAAACAAACATAACAAGAAATAGTTCAGAATTAATTTGTAATTTCTTAGAAAAATAAAAATATTTTTTCGTATGTCCCGGCGATTTTCTTTACTTTATGATCGTACCAGCACGTCCAATGCAGAAACAGTACAGTTCTAGCACGTCCAGTGGAATTATCCGCTTTAGAATTTGTATATGTCTCCTGACGCACATATGGCTCAGAAGCGTATTAGTGCTTTTCACGCGCGCGTTTCCTGAACCATATGTGGCTCAGTGAACAGTGAACGTGTTAATTTATCTTCAGTAATGTCAAAAATATTAGACAGGAGGAATTAAAACAAAATAATTATTGAAAATAACCTTGCAATAGCTACAAAATCATTTTAACGCAAGCTATTTTGGAGAAGGCAATTACACATTGCAGTGATAGCCTAGTGGTTTAACCATGTGCCTCCCACGGCGAATGGTTCGAGTTCGATTCCGAGGCACACACCGCTGACTTTTCGAAGTCATGTGCGTATTAGAAATTAATTATCACTTGCTTTAACGGTGAAGGAAAACATCGTGAGGAAACCGGCATGTCCTAGAACCAAAAATTCGAAGACATGTGACGTCCACCAACCCGCACTGGGCCCGCGTGGTGGACTACGGCCCACTCCCTCGCACAGAGAGGAGGCCTGTGTCCCAGCAGTGGGAACATTATAGGCCGTTTATGCAATTACACATTATGATAATTTATTTATCTTGTCTATCTAGTTATATCTGGAACTAGCTGTGCCCCTACGGCTTTACGTCCGTTGTGCGGCTTCTAAAGGTCGTAGCGTAAGGCTGCCATACGTCCCGGTACACCGGGACATGTTCCGGTCAATAAGTCAGTTGTCCCGGTTAGTACTTAGACATGCATAGTTGTATACACGAAATAAAAGCAAATCTTCTCAAAATGTGCCAACCTCTCTTTAGAATCCCAGGCCACAATTCTCATATGGAACGGGTGTTTTCGTAAACCTCATCACAGTGGATGAAAAACCAAAAGGGTAAAAAGGGTTACCTAAAAAAGTCATACTTCAATAAAATATGAATGGGCAAAAATTGTTGCACTGAGAATGAGGATGTAATTTTTTCGATATAAAGGTCATCGTTGACTTTTCGTATTTTTATTATTTTAATAAATGTTTCCCAAAAATAAAACGTAAACGTTTACCTAGATGTATGTACAAGATTCTGGTTAAACATTTTTTTTTCTATTTCATTAATGTCCTGGTCGGCGTTTCAGCATTTATGGCAGCCCTATCGTAGCGTGAAAAAAAAAATCGAATCCGACTGGGCGTTTCAGAGATTAGCCCGTTCAAACAAACTAACAAAATCTTCAGCTTAAAATATTATAGTATTAGTAGCTACTGTTTCTTGCCACCACATGAAAGTCTTTATAAAACCTATTTTTATTCATTTGAATGAAATTATATTTCAATTAAACTAGGTACTTATCTATTCATTTTAGATTGTTTAATTATTTTGTACTGATTTATTCATTTATTAAACAAATAAAATACTCTTCCTACCTACGTTTTACTTATACAGGGTGGCAGGTTAAATAAACAGTGGAAATATTTTAAGGGGTCATTGTACTCATCATTATGAACAACTTTTACTATGGAACCATGCCTGAAATCGCGAAAAAAAAATCAGCTGTTCCATACATTTTGTTGAGTTTTGTGAACATAAATGTATGGAACAGCTGATTTATTTTTGCGATTTCTGGGTTGGTCCCATAGTAAAAGTTGTTCATAATGATGAGTACAATGACCCCTTAAAATATTTCCACTGTTTAACCTGCCACCCTGTATAAAGCAACTGAAATATTCTTCTCTATGAGACATTGTAATCATCATTGCAATTTGACATAAGATAGTAAGATTATTGGAACATGGCATTTATTTTCTTTTAAAGTTCCGTATAATTACTAATACAGATAACCAGGCCATTGATCCTCGAGGGGTGAAACATTTAGTTAAAAGGGGGTGAGTCTATCGATATTTAATCCCAACAAAACTGCTATCTGTCACTATTCACAAACAACCTGTCCCTCTACAACCCTAGTTTGATTTAAAATTGACTTAAAAATACCCCATTTATGACTTAAAACTCTAGCATAATATAACATTATCAGCCTATAAAGGACTTCTTTCTGTGAGAGGGAGTGGGCCGTAGTCCACCACGCAGGCCGAGTGCGTGTTGATGGACGTCACGTCTTTGAATTTTTGGTTCTAGGACATGCCCGTTTCTTCCTTCACCGTTTTAGAGCAATGCTGATGAACCTAATTGCACATGGTGTGTGCCTGCCGGGGTTCGAACCCGCGACGTATGACTTACTATATAAGTCGGGACCGCTACCACTGAGCTACCATTGCTCTTGAAACGCTAATAATTTTCTAATTCTTGATAGAAGTTGACTGAGGTAAGTTATTAAATACTGGAATTATTAATGTTAGCCGGAAAATTGCATTTTCTTGTTTTTATTTTCATACAGTGCATTAAATTATTTCGAGCTAACTTTTCGTTTTTCTAATTAGCACGTTGTGTAACTGCAATGAAACGCTGAAAAACAAAACTATTGCGAAACCTATTTCATTACAACACAGCGTTCGCAGAAAAAACACGAGTGAGTGCCTACATCTAATACTACCAACATCCCTGGAACCCTCTTTCATCCCCTAAATTTGAATCTCAAAGCAAAAACGGACGTAATTAAAAATTCTCCCAAATTTAGGGTGTCGCCCTAACTAACGAAACTAGTGCAATCCACCGCGATCCGGCGCGAGCTTACTCAAAGCGGTAACAACCGGTCTATTCCCGAATTCGTTCCTTGCCCTACAGGTGTGCATTAGTGCGGCGCGCGCGTGTGTGGGTGTGCCGCGTTGGTGTGCGTGCCGGGTGAAATGCAACTTGTTCTTAGGAGTAGAGAACGACAGTGGGGCTTAAGCTGTGGTTATTTTGAGTCGGATATGTTTTTGGTACTTGTGCGTGAAAAATTGCAAGACGCAACATTTTCAGATTTAATTCACGTGGTTATATAAACTGCTTGGTCTAAGACAGCTTAATCATGTAAATCCTCAAATGGTGGTAGGTATTGGAAAAAAACTTGTAATAAAGTTTTAAAGTAACCTTTATACGTAGATGAATGAAAAGGTCAAAAAAACCTTGGCGGTGGAAAATACTTAACTATTTCCGGACCATTTATTTACGAAGAAACCAAAAAAAAGGAAATATATAAAAACTGCGAACTTAAACTTTCATTCAGGGACTACACACTACCTACCTCCTAAATACTTTTTTAAGTAGTTTACTTTTATGAAAATTCTCTTCCTGTTCACTTGGCTTTAAATGAAAATTATGGTAAGATTATTTTTACTTTTCCTTACGTTTTCAGGAACAGGAACTTCAAGGTACCTAGTATATTATGTTTTCTTCCTTATACCACTTTGCATGTGGTGTGATCTTTTCCTTGCGTGGTTTAATATCATCTTCAGTACGTAGAAAAACCTCTGCTTGAATGATAGACTATTTAATTGCTATGTGAATATTGATGGTGATCCTCTCAGATCATAGAAACAAGGAACATGCCACCATAGCAAATTAGTACGGGGACAACTGATGCCACTTTTAGTACATTTTTTGACACAATTACGCGCATAATTAAGCGCTCCTTGTGAATAAAAAGATCTCTCACGCATTAAACATTCCGCACACCCTCAATCTAACACTGTTAATCGTCACTCAACACTAGCACTAAACTAAAACACTATATTTATACCATCGATCGTGTTCGGTTCGTCGCCAGCGCGTACGTTTTTATTATGAGCAATTTGCTCAAGATCAGGCATCAAGCTCGATAGCGCCTTGGCACATCTCCTTTGTTTCTATGATCTTAAAAATATATGTACCTAAATATCCTGATATTTATATATATTTTTAAGGATATATATATATAAATGTCCAGATCTGTGGGTATTATAAAGTTAGACGACATTGTTTCGAGTAAACCCGAGATGTTTAGCTGCTGTTAATCGGTGCCGAATAATCTAAACGTTGATTTAAACCAAACGAACAAAGAGCAGCAGTGATAGCCTAGTGGATTAACCATGTGCCGCCCACGGCGAATGGTTCGAGTTCGATCCCGAGGCACGCACCGCTGACTTTTCGAAGTCATGTGCGTATTAGAAATTAATTATCACTTGCTTTAACAGTGAAGGAAAACATCGTGAGGAAACCGGCATGTCCTAGAACCAAAAAATTCGAAGACATGTGACGTCCACCAACCCGCACTGGGCCCGCGTGGTGGACTACGGCCCACTCCCTCTCACAGAGGAGGCCTGTGTCCCAGCAGTGGAAACATTATAGGCCGATTATGCTATGCTATGGATGCTTATGCTTACCGAGCTATGCTTTCACCCTCTTAAATTGTATCCTCTCTCAGCAGAAATCTGATTACTTACTTTTGGAGTAGGTAATTACAATCATAAAAGAATAGTCAAGTTAGTAAGACGCATGATAATAAGGTTTTGAGAGCAAAACAAATTCTAAACGTGTTAAAACTTATTCTAGAGTAAGATAAACCATCGACACTTTCCATCCCAAATCACATCAAATTAACGTAAGCACTCAAAACTAAACCCATAAACACGACAGCACCATTAAGAACAATAACTATCTAACAAAAAAATATTAGTTCAACCCAAAAACTCCCAGAACAAACATTATTTGTGGATTTTAATTGCAAAAAGTTTGCAACACCTGGCATAGAGTAATATTACGCGGTAACAGGTCTGGCCGCCATTTTGAAACTTTTTTTTAATGCTTTCGAATTTCGGGTGCCTAGGACAATGACCTCACTCGCCCTGTAGGACTGGGCATAGAGTATTTTATGTGTATTTTTAAAGTATTCGGACCTTCTTGGGTACGTATTGTTCGTGTTAAAGTTGTTTTTGTCGCAATTATCTACTAGTAAAATATTGATATTTATGCATTTTACTAAATAGTGACAAAAATTGAAAAGAGTATACGCTTAAAATGGTTCTTATAAAATTTTCAATGCCTAGTGAACAAAATACGATTCTCAGAAATTCGTAACATGATAAAATAGTGCTAAAAGCTTTTATAAGTACTTTACTTGAACCTTTTGGGGGAAGTTTCTAAAATAATAAGAAATCGAAGACTTTATCCGTGTTCATAAAGCTTTCCCAATATTGTTTCATTTTTAGTTATTATCACTCAAATTACTCAGAAAAACACATTTTAATCCAATATTATGTGAAATAAACTAGAGGAGCTCGTGGCTAAATGGCAGCCGCGCTAGTGGGGCAATGGCCAGTGGGGTCAACGGGAATACACCTAATTAATCGATCTGCGAGGTTAAGCTACGCTTGCCGCGGTCAATCCTTGGATGGGTGACCGTTCTTTACACATCGAGACCCCTCCGTGCTTCGGAGAGCACGGTTCCCGTTGTCATATAATGTCAAAGAATGGTCACCCGCACCGTGGAAGGGAGACCCCTTGCCGCACGAAATCGCAACGCAGCAATTCGCATCGCTGTTTTCTGCGTTGCGAATTCGCACTGCGCCAATTCCCTGTTTTGTGTACACACCCTTACCATAAGGTGGGTCTTCGGTATTTTTGCCAATTATCTATTAGGGCCGTAAGGTTACACCGCAGCGGCAGCGGCGCCGCCGTATTTTCATACATTTTCATACGCGCGGAACCATGACTCACCGCTGCCGCCGCGGTGGTGTGTGGAAGCACGTATACAAAATGCAAAGATGCCTATTGTAGGCGGTAAACGCCCTTACGTAAAGAAAAAACCGGCCAAGTGCGAGTCGGACTCACGCTTGAAGGGTTTCGTACCATTATCTATAAAAACGGCAATAAAATCATGTCTGTTGTATGGAACCCCCCCTTAAATATTTTTTTATTTTTATTTAATTATTAATTTTTAAGTGAATATATAATTAAATATTCTGTGAGTATTTCAAACGTCTACCTGGTACCGTTATCAATATCGAGCAAAAGCGTAAAAAAAATCACGTTTGTTGTATGGGAGCCCCCCTTAAATATTTATTTTATTCTGTTTTTAGTATTTGTTGTTATACCTATCGGCAACAGAAATACATCATCTGTGAAAATTTCAACTGTCTAGCTATCACGGCTCATGAGATAGAGGCCTGGAGACACACAGACAGACGGACGGACAGCGAAGTCTCAGTAATAGGGTTCCGTGTTTACCCTTTGGGTACGAAACCCTAAAAACAGGATTTCTCACATAGCCCCACATTTCTTTATCAAAGCTACAGTAGGTACATACCTAATCAAAATCTTTGATCCTAAAAACTGTATTGCTCTAAAAATTTCGACTTTCAGAACTTCAAGATTACAGACGCAGTAAATCTATTAAATAGCCTAGTACTTAAATAAGTTGAAGTGAAAAGCTTTAACGCCGAGTGAAAATGACTTCAATGAATGTTAAGTTATTTGTATCTTTATTCTCATTGACTTAAAGAGTAAGCAGAAATGTAACTGTTTGATGTATCGTTTGATTTTGTGCCTAATTTACGTATGACTATGTTTGATAAGCACTATATTTATATCTGTGTCCTTTGCAAAAAAGAAAGTGTCCTTTCTGGCCCGTAAGTGTCTTAAACTCAGATCATAGAAACAAGGAGCTATGCCATCATAGCAAATTAGTACGGGAACAACTGATGCCACTTTTAGTACATTTTTCGACACAATTACGCGCATAATTAAGCGCTCCTTGTAAATTAAAAGATCTCCCACGCATTGAACATTCCACACACCGTCAATCTAACACTGTTAATCGTCACTCAACACTAGCACTAAACTAAAACACTGTATTTATACCATCGATCGTGTTCGGTTCATCGCCAGCGCGTACGTTTTTAATATGAGCAATTTGCTCAAGATCAGGCATCAAGCTCGATAGCGCCTTGGCACATCTCCTTGTTTCTATGATCTGAGGTCTTAAAAGACAAACTAATAGGGGACTATCTTTCTTCGATTTCAGTAACCTATAACACGACTCTAAAATACAGCAGTCGTATCATGAAAATAATATGATATCAAACTTAATTAACACGTAGCGCCATCTAGCGTCCTAAAGCTGTTTTTACCGTCAAAAGTTATTGTTGTTTCTCTCGAGAACAGCCGGCCTAGCATGACCACGATAGAAACGGGTTCTGTCTACAGAAGAATAGACAAAGTGACAGATTGTAGAAACATTTCTACCGTTTTATGCGTACAACGAAGAGAAGAAATGTTTCTATTCTTCAGTAGACAAAATTCTGATAAACCAAGCACGGGTCGCCGCGTGCTCGGGCTGAAGAGATAAAGATTTGGATAGAAAGAACTTTGTCTATTCTTTGGTAGAATAGAGACAGAATTGGTCATGCTAAGCCGGCTGTACTGGGTACTGTACCCCTATCCTGAGTTTTTGACGTATAGTTACGTTAATGTAAGCATATTTTAAATTGAAAATATAAGTTTGCTACACAACACTTATATAAATTATATACGGTACTTAATTAATTTCTATGTATTTTTTAAAATGTGCAAATTGTATAAAATTTTATCAAAATGTTCCAGGACTGCTGTATTTTAAATTCAAAATATGCTCACGTTAACGAAACTATACGTCAAAAAAACTCATGATACCCCTACAGTACCCCTATCATGAGTTTTTTTGACGTATAGTTTCATTAACGTAAGCATATTTTGAATTTAAAATACAGCAGTCCTGGAACATTTTGCTAAATTTTTATTCAATTTGCACATTTTAAAAAATACAGAGAAATTAATTAAGTATTTAATTTATATAAATATTGTGTAAGAAACGTGTATTTTCAATTCAAAATATGCTTACGTTAACGATACTATACGTAAAAAACTCATGATTGGGGCTGTACTGGCGGTACTGGCTACATAAAAGGTACCCTGTGTCCTTTTCTATATCCCTGACAACGTAGGTACATGCAAAATTTCATGATGATCGGTTCAGTGGCTTAGGCGTGAAAAGGTAACAAACAAACCTACTTTCGCATTTATTACATAAAACATACCTACTTATATAAAAAACTAGAACTGTTCTACAATTTTAATTTACAGTCAGGGGTCGAAACCATTTCTAACTTAACAAATTTGAAGGGTTTTTCGATGCCTCCCCCTGGGGTGGGTCGCGGCCGCTTGAACAAATACGGGAAAGTAGCCAGAGGTCACTAATTCGATTCCCGGTATACGTATATGTAGAACAAATATATGTTGTGCGGTGAAGGGGTCGGCCAGGGTACTGTTTATTAAT
Source organism: Thalpophila matura (assembly GCA_948465475.1). Lineage (NCBI taxonomy): Eukaryota > Metazoa > Arthropoda > Insecta > Lepidoptera > Noctuidae > Thalpophila > Thalpophila matura. The sequence goes on along the minus strand of OX419189.1, from coordinate 16,552,467 downwards.
TTAGGATAAAAGTTCTTTGTTTTAAATTTTTGCGAGTTTTTATTCTGTTTTCTAGGATGGAAACCTTTCATTTTAAAGTGAAAGAATGTCATAACGCCTTACCATCATCACGCTATTATGTACCGAAAGGTTAGCCAGAGTACATACACAGTTCGCCAGTTAAGGTACAAGTTCGTATCCGACAGACAGCAGCAGCAGACGACGACGTGTCGCCGCGACACTACTGGTTTCTATGTATTTCTATGAAATACTTTTCGTAGCTAGCGACGCGTGGTCTGCCGCTACGGGCCGAGTGGCAGACGACACTGTTGCCCGACCTCAGATCAGGGCCCCAAATCTGCTATTGCAATTGTCATAATCGTGTCAGAATGGTCTCATAATGGCATCGCTTTGACCAATGACGGAAGAGATAGTCATAACTCTAAGTTATGATGTCATTATGACACCATTCTTAAATAATTGCAATAGCAGACTTGGGGCCCAGTAGCATTGGACACTTTCATACTTTGAGACTTGTCCAATTATTCATTAATTTTATTTCGCGGGCTACTTTCTCTACAGCCAATCCGATTCCTTTTCAAAATTGTTACAATTGTTCTAACAACCAAATCCCGCAAATAAAAAATCCGCCCACACATGATCCGTGAACACTTATAATTCACTTTTACCGCTCGTATATAAGAGAATCGGAACAAAAAAACTTTATTGGCGTTTCAAACGACGCCTTAGGGCGACATCGATCGTGCAGAACATGTACCGCTCTCTAATGTGCGGTGGAAGGCATAGGCGGTAGCGGGGAGCGGAGCGGCAGCGGGGAAGTGAGGTGCGGCGATAGAAGCAGAGCCATTTTGAGCAAATATTACCTCTTATAAAAGTAATGTTATCTTTTCTATTATGTTTACTATCTTTAGAATACGCGAGGAGAAGCGCCCTCCTCACTTGGATGTCTGTAGTCTATATCGACCTGAAGCAAGACCCAGAACCGAAACATCTGGCGAAGAATGACGAAGAGAGTCGATCTCAAATGAAATGGGATAAAGCTAGGCAAAGAGAGAGAAATAATAAACTAGCTTTCCACCCCCGCAATTTCGCTCGCTAAGGAGATGAAAAAAATATGTTTCTTCATACAAACTTCACTACCTTTTTCACCCCTTTAAACCCCTCCTTGGTGCACCTTTACGATACTCAAGGAATATTTTCTCCAAGTTCCAATTATCTACATCCATCCATTTAGGCTGTCAGTCAATGACGGTACTTTAAATGTTTATAGATCAATAACTACAAATAATGAGTACCTAGAATGCAATACCACACGAGTATCTGCTTAATGTATATTTTTAATACCACTTTGGTGGCAAACTGGCGTACGGACCACCGTACTGGCGTACGGTAGTATTAATTTAATAATAGGTTTGTGTTTGACCGCCATCTCGCCTGATGTTAAGCGCTGATGCGGTCTACGATGGAGCACGCTTGCCTAGAGAAACCGATTCACTCGCGACTTCAAGACACCCAGATTGTAACTATCGGGGAATACCCACCGGCAGCGCATTCCACTCTTTGGCGGTTTTTACAACGAAAGTTTTTACAACAGACCTGATGACATAAAAAACTGCGATAACGTTAATGTATTCAAAAATAGACTCAAGAAATACGTATGCAAGGTGTAATTTTACAAACCAACAATTTTAATGTCTCGATCACTCAAGAGGTTAATGTTTTAATTTTATATAAAATATAATTGTATCTCATTTTAAGCGAACTATTGTATGTTCTTATGAGAAATAAAAGTCTTTAAACCGAAAGTGGAATCAAAGCGCTTCGTTCGGGTTATGACCGAATAACGTACAGAAAATGAAAATTTTCCGCTCTCCGTTCTTTCCTTGCGCCAACCTCTAGATATGCAGACCAACCCCTATCTAAAATCGCTTGGAAATAAAACGCGCATAGAGATCTCCTGTAGGAATTAACCGAGGTAGGCAGAAGCCGCTACTAATAAATTGCAAAATAATAAAGGTACCGGCCTTTTTAACTGGCCAGGGTTTGTACTAAAATAGAGACTGTCTGAAGGGTTCAAATAATGAGTGTACGTTTATTTATATCTTTACACCCTTTTTCTAAAATGATTATAATATGTAATCGCACGGTCACAAAATCATAATACGAAGAAAAAATGTACTATGCGATCAAAATAAGAATAGGACTGACCTTGCGAAAATTTAGCGATTTTGTATTAAAAAATACATTATAACAGATTCGGTAAATCAAAGACTCATTTAAATAAAGTGAAAAAAAACTTTTTTAACAAAAAATTACCGACTTCAAAAATCCACTACAAAGAAAATAATAATTTTGGTTTCGGAAGTCGGTGGCTTTGGTTTTTGTTTGCTTTTTTTTGCCACCGACTTCCGAAACCAAAATTATTATTTTCTTTGTAGTGGATTTTTGAAGTCGGTTATTTTTTGTTAAAATAGTTTTTTATTTTTCCCTTTTTAGTTCTTTATCCCGTGTTAGATTACTTTCACGAATTTGTTCAACAGTAAATCTTCTACGGAGTGTGTACATTTATGACTATTACTTTGTACATAGGAATGATTACATAATGTATTATATACTAAAACCTTCCTGAAAGTATGTAGATTACGTTAGTGAAAACCCCATCCAAATCGAATCAGTAGTTTTTGAGAAAATCGCGCACATACAAACATACATACATACATACTTACATACATACATACATACATACATACGGGACGAATACAGAACCTCCTTTTTTGAAGTCGGTTAAGAGAAAATCTCGCACATACAAACATACATACATACTTACATACATACATACATACATACTTACATACATACTTACATACATACATACATACGGGACGAATACAGAACCTCCTTTTTTGAAGTCGGTTAATAATAAAAAAAATAACGTGTTCAAAATAAATTATTGATTCGTAAATTAATTTTCTTTGTAAGACTTTCTTTTCAAGTGATAGTTGACAGTTCGAGGTCATTGACGTTCCTATTCTTATCGCGATCGCATTGTAATTATTTGGTTTATCGCACAGCAAGGATCGATTTAACCGTTACAGAAACATGAAAATAGGTTAAATTAATATTTAGTATCAATTAATGTTTAGTACGAACTGACGATAAACTAACCTAGTTCTCGATTACTGGTATATTATCATCGATTAACAAAAAGCCAGCTTAATTGGGACTTAATTAAGGGTTGTTAGCAAAAAACAGCGAAGCTTTGAAGTTCCAATGTTCACCAAAAGAGGTCAGGCGTATTTTTTTTTTATTCTATTTATTAAGGCTTGCCTTTGACCGCCATCTCGCCTGATGTTAAGCGATGATGCGGTCTACGATGGAGCACGCTTGCCTAGAAGAAACCGATTCACTCGCGACTTAAAGACGCCCAAGTAAATTTAATTAGAAGGGTTTATCGGACAACTAGCGTCAACCGTAGATTGCTCTTAAATTTTTAAGCATAAGATTGTAGAATCTGACAAACCAATGCGATTTTTCTTCACCAATATTTACTGTAAAAGAAAATCTCGTGAGGAAACCTGAAACAATAACCTATGTATATCTCCACCACTTCATATGTTCCGGATAATTTATCTGACAGTTAAGACGTGCTATACTTACTCTTGGTGCCGATATTTGTTTAACATTACTTGCTAACAACCGATTTTGCCGCCCGGGTGGTGCCGATAACAATCCTTATTCAGCAAATATGTGCCGACCCGAATAAGTGTTGTAGCTTGTAGCACGCCCATTATCAAATTTAGTTCTATTTTTTTATTTATTTGGTAGACAGTGCCTATCTATCTACATTGTAAAAGGGGCCTTTAATATTCAGAAATCACCTACGCAGTACCTTTCCATCTGTACAAACAAAATCCTTTACGTAAGCAAGCATGCTTTTGCCACTGCCCGATCCTTCTTTGAATACGCAACATTACACGGGCAACGGATGCAGTGATAGCCTAGTGGATTAACCATGTGCCTTCCACGGCGAATGGTTCGAGTTCGATTCCGAGGCACGCACCGCTGACTTTTCGAAGTCATGTGCGTATTAGAAATTAATTATCACTTGTTTTAACGGTGAAGGAAATCATCGTGAGGAAACCGGCATGTCCTAGAACCAAAAATTCGAAGACATGTGACGTCCACCAACCCGCACTGGGCCCGCGTGGTGGACTACGGCCCACCCCCTCTCACAGAGTAGGCCTGTGTCCCAGCAGTGGGAACATTATAGGCCGATTATGCTATGCTTATCTATGAGAAGAATCCTTAATTTAGCAGAACAAATACAGGGTGATGTTAATAATACATAATTTAATCTAACCCAAAAATATTTATACACATACCATTAACGACATAGGCATAACTTTTACAAAATGCCAAATATTTCCAAAGGCTTATATTACCAAATGCCAGCCCTGAACCGTCGGTATGTTACTCGCTTATAATGTTTAGCGTTATTTTTCTAAATTGCCTGTTTGTGCCCGTTTAATCGAGCATTTTCTGTTGGGTTTTTTAATGGTTACATATATCTATGTTGTAGTAGCTGTTAATAGGTTAGTCGTTTTATCGTAGTTAAGGACGAAGGAATATTAATGAACTGAATCGGGAACAAAGAAGTAAGGTAAACGAGTCACACACCTTGCCGCGCTACGCTGTGGGGTGCGTGGTGACGGAACAAAAGCCCCGCGCGTAAATGCGTTTTCAGTGTTTTGCACTACGCATGATTCCTATACAAACAACGGAACATCACGCACTCCCGCACTACGCTGCGTGATGCGGTGCGGTGTGCGAATCGCCTTAGTGGAAACAGTAAAAAACTAAAAGGAGAATTTAGCGTCAGCATAAGATTCATGGGTGAAATAACCTCCGCAAGTTAGTGACGAATGATAATGATAATTGGCGCACCCTCAGATCATAGAAATAAGTAGATGTGCCAAGGCGCTATCGAGCTTGATGCCTGATCTTGAGCAAATTGCTCATATTAAAAACGTACGCGCTGGCGACGAATCGAACACGATCGATGGTATAAATACAGTGTTTTAGTTTAGTGCTAGTGTTGAGTGACGATTAACAGTGTTAGATTGAGGGTGTGCGGAATGTTCAATGCGTGGGAGATCTTTTTATTCACAAGGAGCGCTTAATTATGCGCGTAATTGTATCGAAAAATGTACTAAAAGTGGCATCAATTGTTCCCGTACTAATTTGCTATGATGGCATATCTCCTTGTTTCTATGATCTGAAGGCGCATCCCTAAGGCAGTTCGTTCGGTACCCTCGCTTTAGTAGTTAGGTACCCCCGCTGCCAACCTCACTGGCTAATATTGTCAGCATCATACAACTGGACAGCTTTTGTTATAAAATATTAAGACATTCCAAAAACAACTGACACAGGCGGGGTTTGAACCCACGACCTCTGCCGTACCGTGGGCAGCGCTCTCACCAACTAGCTACAGTATCTTCGGACAGCTTTTACAATGGCTTCCATAGAGCTTTAGCCGATTTGAAGTGCAGAATGGAATGACTAAAGTAACGAGTACCCCTATCATGAGTTTTTTTGACGTGTAGTATCGTTAACGTAAGCATATTTTGAATTGAAAATACACGTTTGTTACACAATATTTATATAAATTAAATACTTAAGTAATTTCCCTGTATTTTTTAAAATGTGCAAATTGTATAAAATTTTATCAAAATGTTCCAGGACTACTGTATTTTAAATTCAAAATATGCTTACGTTAACGAAACTATACGTCAGAAAAACTCATGATAGGGGTAAAATAATTTCAAGGTAGGATAATTTTACTTAACACGCATTTTAATTGCTACGGTAGTTTACGCAGCTTTTTCATTCTTAGGAAGAAAAACTATATTCTAAAGAAATAACAAACTCTAAAAGATAAAAACACAATTCTTAAAAATATGAAATTTCTTTCGATTTCTTTTAAATAATTCTAACTCTGTTTTGCGGGTAAATGCGGTAAGAATACTAATAATCTATGGGAAGAGGGGTCGAATGTAGGTTGGGGGGAATTTTATAGACCGCCATGCTATCAATTTGAAGTATTGATAGTTTTTCAGTACGTGGAAAGAAAGGGAATTGTCAAATATTATGTTAAAAAGTTACCATTGTTTTTTGTAAAAAAAATATATTGAAAGAAACAAAAATTGTTTATGGGCACATACAGTAATGGGAATAAAAATAAAGAAAAACAACAGAATAACTAATTAGAACAATGAAAAAACAATCAAAACAAAACACTTGAGAAGATATTGCATCGCATTCACATCCAAAAAAGTTTTGTAGTTATTGTAATTTCTATAGGCCCTAAAGAGTATGGCATTTATGTAATTTTTAGAAATAATTAACAGGGTACCTAAAAGGTCCCCGAAACGATCAATTACGATTGTCGATTGGCGTTTTTGACGCTCTTCAATGCTCGTTTACTTTATGCAATTGAAGCGAGTGTCAATGTTTTTATTACACGTTGATTTATATCGTAATAGATCGGTTTTTTAACAGCCATCGAGGTATAAACTAGGGAAGAAACCGCTTTAAAGGGTGCTGTCCCAATCAACTGCGGTAATACAGTCGCACTTCACGTAGTAAAAGTCGCATCTATTCTATTGTTTTTGTCACGAATCACACGGCGTTGTATGTGCAGTGATAGCCTAGTGGATTAACCATGTGCCTCCCACGGCGAATGGTTCGAGTTCGATCCCGAGGCACGCACCGCTGACTTTTCGAAGTCATGTGCGTATTAGAAATTAATTATCACTTGCTTTAACGGTGAAGGAAAACATCGTGAGGAAACCGGCATGTCCTAGAACCAAAACTTCGATGACATGTGACGTCCACCAACCCGCACTGGGCCCGCGTGGTGGACTGCGGCCCACTCCCTCTCACAGAGGAGGCCTGTGTCCCAGCAGTGGGAACATTATAGGCCGATTATGCTTATGCACACGGCGTTTGGAACATAACGAAAGTGTCTCCTCTAGTGTTAATGTAAGTAAATAGCCTGGTTATTTTTGTGTGGCTAAGATCTCTGCCCCACGGTTTACAAAAATTGTAATCCGTAAAAAAACAATGTTTATTCTACATTGCAGATATTGTTGTTGTAAAAATACTTCAACCCTTTTTCTAAAAGCACTCCAACCTAACCCTTAAGCAATTATACCACGATTTTCCTACCCAAAAAATGCGGAAAGGAGACAGAGTGTACACTCGTAGTTTCAGCTAATCTGTGACGTATTCCGGGCGACATTTTAAATTCGGGAGGGTTGTTGTACCCTGCGTTTTTAACGGGGGTGGCTTAGCGGCACTCACAATTGAAAATAATTTATCACTGCTCTGCCATAGCAATTTGTAATTAAAACTAATATTTTATTAAGTTACTTTTTTGGACTGAATAGAAAATGTATTGCGCTAATAAGGTTTTTATTTCTAACGTAACATCATGGCTGTATTTCCCGAATAGTGAAGGCGTTGATAACTGCCAACGGCCTTGAGTGATTTGGGCGGTATAGCTTGTGTGTTCTGCGCTGAGCTCACGCAACGCGACATACGTCCACCGAGCAATACGACTCGCCTATCAAGGAGCGCGCTGTGCCGAATTAGACGTATTATTACTTTTTAGTATCTAAAATATTAAAAAAAAAAAGTAACAGGCAATATTATAGGTAGTAACATAGTCTTTTCACACAAAACAAATCATGAAAATATCTGCGATTTGAAAGTAATTACGTTTTTATGTTTTGGGTAGACAGTAAATTCATGAATTTATTTCATTAAGTATTTTGCTACAATAGTTAAATATTCACAGGTACGATTGAAGTACATATGTTCTAGTTTAACATAAAAAAATTGCACAACTAACCTGCATTATTTGACGGCGAAATAAGAGATTTTAAACTTGAGATTTATGGCCGTTACCATTTACCGCAGCCTTAAGTAGTGACACAGACAATATAATACTACGTACAGAGTGTCTATTTTGTACTAACACGGCGCGTGATGTCACCGCGAGAACTGCTAATTTGTTTGCGAACGTTCGATTTAGAATGTCACGGTGAGATTCTCACTGTCGCACGTCGTCGCGCGTGTCGGTACAGAATAGGGTAGTGGCCTACTATTAAAAAAGTACAAATAAATTATTTTATTTCATAGAAGGAATAGGCACAACAAAAAAGTAAAAACAAAAATAATAATTTATCACAAAATGGAAAACATAGACGCTTTTAAAGTTTTTGGAGGGAGTATCGCTCCGTCTATGTCGCGCGAAGCGGACGTAGGTGGTGTTACGTCACTAGTAGGTAGTGCCGTCCGTGTCTAGCAAATCATTTTAAAACGCTTATAACTTTGCCAATTTTGTAGATGTTTCATCGGTTTTTTTGGTGTTAATTGTCTTTTTTCAAATAGTTTACAGATTCACAATAAAAAAAAAGTAGTTAACATCCCTATTGACAGGTGATGCCTCATCTCATACAAAGAAACGTGACCGCCGTAACTCGGGCTATCCTCTGCCTATATTTTTTTCGTACAAAAAGTTTCTTTTTAAATTAGAACAAAATTATTTTTCATGGTCCATTTTCGTGTTCTTTTTTTTTTTACGCAAACTTTAATAGCAAATCGATACATCACACACAAAATTAATAATGTCTTAGGTTTTCGCGATTACTACACATTATAATAAAACAAGTTTAAACACTTTGTAGCGTTTAAAACGTCAGGACGACACTCGTCCTGCGACCACGAACGCTGTAAAGTGTTCGAAACGTCAGGAAAAATTAGTGAAATACTCGATTTAATCCATTTAAACTTGTTTTAATATAAAACACAACATTTTCTAATATTATACATAGGTAAGTATTAACTATTTTCAAATTCCAAAAAACGGATTTCTTACAGCTCAATACATCTTTCGATCTCTGAGTTCTTTAGTTCCTATAGTATCTATATCATGTCAAAACCCAAATACCACATAATTCACCCATTGTTTACTACCCCTTCAATCTTAAGGGGAATTAGTGAAGACCCTTTTGATTGCGGTTCACCAGAAGTCGTATTTATACAACTATAGACTCAAACTCAGATCATAGAAACAAGGAGATATGCCATTATAGCAAATTAGTACGGGAACAACTGTCGCCACTTTTAGAACATTTTTCGACACAATTACAAGCGCTACTTGCGAATAAAATAATTATAAAAAAAACACGATTTTAAAACGCACTAAAAAGTATAAAATATTTTTTGATGAAATGAAATACGTGGGGCGCATCTTACTATTATCTATTGCATGCGCTCCACGTTTTTAATTTCATCAGAAATTATTTTATACTTTTTAGTGCGTTTTAAAAAAGGTGGTTTAAAAAAAAAATCAATTTATAATTTTTTTTTTACTTTTTAGTCCGTATTATTGCATTTTCATGGCAATAACATAGGTATACCAAATTTCAGCTTAATCCGATGACAGGAAGTGCTTGAAAAATGAATTGCAAAATTTGTACCGAACAGACAGACAGACAGACAGACACGAAAGCGAGTAGTAAAAAGCGAGAGTAATAAAAACGTACTAAAAAGATCTCCCACCCATTAAAAATTCCGCACAACCTCAATTTAACACTGTTAATCGTCACTCAACACTAGCACTAAACTAAAACATTGTATTTATATCATCGATCGTGTTCGGTTCGTCGCTAGTGTGCACATTCTTATAACGACCAATGTGGTCAAATTAAATCCTCAAGCTCAATAGCGCCTTGGCACATCTCCCTTGTTTATATGACCTGAGGACTCAAACTAAACCAAACTGCGGTGATATCATCCCGTAAAGCATATTGATATAATTATACAGGTAATAGCAACAAGTTAATAACCCGTTACAGTAACTATTGACGGTTTTACTTAACTATTAGTGGTTCGATCGTAATTATTCACTCCTTTGAATTTTGAACCTTAACTATGCCAAATCTCATAAGATCGCGATAAAAATAGGAACGTCAATGACCTCAAACTGTCAACTATCATTTGAAAAGTAAATTTTACAAAGAAAATTAATTTGCGAATCAATAACGTTATTTTTTTTTCACTTTATTTAACTGACGGTCGGTTGCAGAAAGATAATTAAACTTTAAAGGAGGCATTAACCATACAATTTCTATCGTTAAAGTCTCCTTTAAAACTTATTGACCTTTTCTGCAACTCAGCGTGAGTCTTTGATTTACCAAATCTATTGTAGGTCTTACCTAATAGATTTTTTAATACAAAACAGCTCAATTTTCAATACAAAACGTCATAATATGGCGCAAGGTCAGTCCTATTCTTATTATGATTACATAGTACAACGTTTTCTCTTCCAATTCCAAGACAGGTCATGTTCTCTTAGCAAAAAAAATATTGCCTAGAAACCCTTCGCTCGATTGGAAATTGAATTGTTGTCCTAAAAAACCTTCAACTCCGTCCTCTCATTATTAAGAAGGAGACCCAATTCAAAATATGGAATTAGGTCTTAGACAAGGAAGAACTTAGGATAGTTAGCTTCAAAATATATTTGCATCCTCCTAGATTTTGCGAAGGAACCATCACCTATGCGTTCTTGTATCAGAAGTATTCTACGTAGGTCAGGGTGGCAGGTTAGACAGTGGAAATATTTAAAGGGGTAATTGTACTCATCATTATGAACTATTTCTACTATGGGACCAACCCTGAAATCGCGAAAAAAAAATCAGCTGTTCATATCACAAAATAACTCAACAAAATGTATGGAACAGCTGATTTTTTTTACGATTTCAGTGTTGGTCCCATAGTAAAAGTTGTTCCTAATGATGAGTACAATGACCCCTTTAAATATTTCCACTGTCTAACCTGCCACCCCGTATAGATCTCTTTATAATTATATCCAGGTCTTTCATAGTCACAATCACAATCACAATAAGTAGCAAAAATTATAAAAAAGGACGTTAAACGGTAGTTACTCTCCTGATACTGTGAATCTGGTGTGGTTTTCATTTAATTTCATTGTTGTGAAATATTTTACAATAAAATTGGTCTATTTAGTTGAAGGTACCGAGTTAAACCATGGTAATACCACAATCTTAAGAACTTCGTACCATTCTCACTTATAATAAACCTAACCCCAAACCCAGGCAGCATCCCAAAATAAAAATGTTACACGAAACAAAAATATAAAAACGACGAAAGGGTAAAACAACACACTAATGATTCGTATTTCGCAAACGGTTTTAATGCGTGCCTTCGGACATATTTAAAACACAAAGTTTTCCGTACCCTCGACCCCTAGCCCCCTTCCCCCCACATTTCGGTAGTTAGCAAGCGGGCAAAAGAGAAAACAGATCCCTCTCAGTGGGGTAAAAAATACGTAGTTTTAGCTAATCTGGTCGGGGCCCGCGCGGCATTTTTAAACTCGAGCGGGGGTGGTTTTAGGCATTTTAACACTGTACAAAAATGTAGGGGGTGAGTGGGGGCGCGTGTGTGGAATCGGACTTATGTGGGAATCTATTTATGTGATGTACCCCCCTCGCGTTAATATCGGTTGCTATGGCAACGGGTAGATTACTGCATCGCATCTACTCGATTTTTCGCCGCTTTTTCTGTTGTAATCAAATGAGGTGCGACGCGTGTGTGTGGGGGGTGATGAGGGGGTGTGTGGGGGTGTCGTGTGGAGGGGGTGACACGCGTGTACTCAATTATCCGCAGTGAATCAATAGCGGCGAGATGAGGGTAGTTGTGATGTTTGTGACGGGCTAATGTCTTTTTATCAGTTTAAATTTTTCCCGTGTTTGAGCGGCGCGGCGGCGGCGGCGATTGTTTGACCTATTTTCCCGTTAACTGCGGTCCAGGGGAATAAAAGTGTAGTCAAACGAGGGGTATTTTATACATACGCTCGGATATAAATAACCGCCGTGTATTTTTTTATAATTTATATTTGGGAGGTATATTATACTTCCTGGTATATTTCGGTGGAACAACATTCGTCTCCTTTGTTTTGCAAATGCGAAAGTTTAAAATATAATTATTTTTCTTGAACACTCCGTTATGCCTGAAAGTATTTTGATACAAAAGATTCTGGTTACCTATAATTTGTAGTGGTACCTGGATATCTTAGGTTTATTTTCACCTCAAAAATCTAAAATTCGACTGACACGAACCGTTGCTGGAGCTGTGGATATAAGAATATGTTTCAAACCAACCCCCTTCCTTAAACTGCCTCTTATATTTAACCACTGATAAAATATCCAACTACATATCTTTGGCATAAGCCTGGCTGAAGGCATGATGACCAAACTGGCTGCTAGGAGACTGGCTGATACGAGAGGCCATTAAAAAGAATCATGTCAGACAATATTATTATCTCAGATCATAGAATATAGATGTATTATGCCATCATAGCTTTGTACGGGAACAACTGTTCCCACTTTTAGTACATTTTTCGACACGATTACAAGCGCTCCTTGTGAATAAAAAGATCTCCCACACATTAAAAATTCCGCACACCCTCAATCTAACACTGTTAATCGTCACTCAACACTAGCACTAAACTAAAACACTGTATTTATATCATCGATCGTGTTCGGTTCGTCGCCAGCGTGTACTTTTGTACTACGCTTAAAATATATATTATTATAAAAAAAAAACAAACTAAAGTAGGTATCAAGCTCAAAAGCACCTTGGCACCTCTCCCTTGTTTCTATGATCTGAGATTATATTATATATTGATATTATCTAACATAACCTGTACCTGTTAAACGTAAAAAGGACCAATATTGTAATATGCTCGTATTTACCTACACTTTTTTTGTATTATACCTAGGTACCTAGCTACTTAAATACATTTTATTTTATTTTTTATTTTATTGTTTAATTCTTTACCAATGAAACTGTGTGTGTTAAATACTTAGTTTTGTTCCAAAAGTGGTTAACATGGTGTCCCTCTCCCTCAAACTTTTCAACCGTGTTATCAAAAAATCTGAAAATAATATCAAGTAAATAGCACTCATTAAAGACTTTCAATTAAAATTGGTTTGAACAAGCTACAGTGATTAGTTTTTGATATTCGCTAGTTCCAGTTTTGTGTTTGCCAACCACAAAAATAACTTTGTATTTAATAATATTTTTAATACTTACAAACTTAAATACTTTTTGCTACGGGACCCTAGTGTGCATGGTCCGACACACTCTTGCCCGGTTTTTTTCAAATGAAAAAGTTGCAAAAACAATTATATTTTAAAAAGTATATTTTTTTCAGAAAACTGCAGGGTCAGATTTTGATGCCTTTTTGCACAAGGGTATAGTTAAGGCATCTCCCGTGTCGCTATTAGTCCATAGACCACTTTCGCCCAGTCTCCTTTGACATAAAAGTAGCCTGTGACCTGGTGACGCACATATGCTACTTTTCATCCATTTTCACGCAGATGAAGTAAGAACAACTAGTTATACATATTAGTGATGGCACAGAACAGTCTAACACAATGACGTATTTGGTTTACATATAACTTGTATGCTGCCTACCCTGCTACATGCAAGCTTTCATATGTTCCTACACGCCATCTTACGGAGTTTCCAGGAACTTTTCACGAAAGGAAAATTGCATCCCTTTCTGTAAGCTTTTCACAGTTATTCAACCACCCGATAGAGGGAGCTGTCAGCTATGTGCCGTCTTGTGAATTAAATCTTAATATTTCTCTACTAGCGCCATCTATGATAGTTTTCCTAAACTAACTACAGTACAATACAACCTCTTTCGTCAATAAGTTTGTGGAATTCGTGATTTCCATACAAGGTGGTTTGAAGGCTATATTTGTAAACTTTTACAATCAATATTGTTTTACGTTGTACAATATTTTGCGTTGTGTAGTAAGAAAAATATTAGTAGAGCTGTCATGGTTACGTCCCAGTATCCTTTCCCGACAGATTTTCTGGAATATCTCCAATTGTACAAACAAGGCTTTGTTACAATTTTTAGTATGGTTATTTCTCGGCGTTATTTAACTTCATGCTTTTTCAGTTGTTTCTTAGTAACTTAGTTAATAGATAAGTAGATATATATTATTATACTGAGTTTGTTTCGGTGTTTCTTCTCAAAATTAGCCAAATAGGAAACAACGACCTCTACTTGTTATAAAAAAAAAAATTGACGTGTAAGTGATACTTGTACTTGTAACCTATTTACAGAATAAATATCATTTCATTTCGTACAATACCCGCCCAATATCTACAGTAGTGCCGATTCTGTTGTTTACGAACTAAACTAATTTAGTCTTATTCTGTCTCTTTCTAATAAAAAATATGAGAGAGGTATAGCAGATATTTAAACCTGTCAAATTAGACCACTTGAATAGTTTTAATGTCAATTTAGTCGTAATTGCAAAAGGTCACGACTATTTTCACGTAAATGATAAGGGCGCAGACTAATTTGAGAGTTCTAAACATTTTCTGTCCTTTTTCAATTACATTTGTAAAAAAGAGATAAAGTGTGATTAAAATTAGTGTAGTGCTATGTTCATCAGACTTCAGCACCAGTCCCAAACGAATATGTACCCACTATTAATGCATATTAATTTAATATTTATTATAATTTAATATTTTCATTTGTGCACATTATCCAGGGACACACTGTATTTTTTATTTATTTATTTATTTATTTATTTATTTATGTACACACAAGAAACACATATAAAAGTATAAGAATATACAGATAATTGAGCACAAAGGTACTGCTTATTTCTAAAGAAATTTATATTTAATAAAGGAATGATAAACAGAAATAAAACACACACATTCCGCAAATCACTTTAAATTTATTTTATAAAAGTAACTTCAAATAAAATATTAAAATCATTATGCGAACTAAATTCATTTACATATAATAATTATCACTTACATCCTATTTATATATTTTAAACTCTTAGCTTTTGAATTAGCCTACAACGAAATCATAATTTATTTAATTCATAATCAATTTACGCGAATATTCATTTTTTTACTAGTTTTACGGTTACACGGCTTTTTATCAATTATGACCCTTAAAGGACCAATATAAGTATTGTTTAAAGATCAAGAAAACGGCTTTTGATTTCTTAATTTAATTTTACAACGCTCTATCACTGAGGGCCAATAATCACTATGAGTGGTATTACAATATCAAATTAATATATTTGATAAAAGATCCAAATATTTAAATCTTTGCAAAGATTTAAGATATTTGAAAAATATGCTAATGTTATATACTTAGATATGAGTCATATTGACGTCAAAATAACGTTTAAAATCCTTTCTACTAATGTTGGATCAAAGATATCATCATAATATAATTATATTTTGATAATGTAAAACCATACCAATAGAATAGTACCGAAATTTCACAGTGTGTTAGCGAAATTTGATATTATGATATTAAGGTTAAATAAAGCCGTGTAACAAGCAGTAACACCAGTTTAATTCAGTTTAACTCTTCATAAAGGTTCGTTTGGCACGTAAAGATTTCGTTTGTCTCGCGGACGGCACTAAGACTCGAAGTAAATATAATTAAAGACAGCTGTCGACTACAGTGTAACATCAGCACTGTTAAATATGAACGCGAGCTTCATGCACTTTTCCCTTCGTAATTACGACTGCTTAAGCTACTAACTGTCGGCTTTGCCAACAAACCAGAGCTCCTAACGATGACATTGTAATAAATTACCAAAAGGAATAATCACAGACGTCAGATTTGAAAAAGTTTTAAATTTTATATGGAGAAAGAGTGAAGAAAGATAACATTGCTTTAAAATATGTTTTAAAATAAAACTTAAAAATTGTATGAATTACAACTGAGCGAATATAAATATTCAAAAGAAAAACTTTATAAAACCAGGGTTTTTATTTATAAAAATATATAATACAGCACTTCGAAGGACCTGTCTTATACGAGTATCATTTGTAGCGCGTTTAGCTGGGCACTAATTAATACCAGTGCAATCAATACAGAGGCAATACATACAGGGTAAAATTAAATCCAGTGCGGATATTTTAGGAGGTGAAAGTACTCATGAATATGATCAACTTTTATTATGGGACTGACACTGAAATATGCTGTTCCCTACAAAAATGCACTACAACACGATCAAAATGTATGGAACAGCAGATTTTTTTTTTCATATTTCAGTGTCGGTTCCATAATAAAAGTTGATCATATTGATGAGTACTTTCACCTAATAATAATAACTTAATATCCGCTTTATAAAATTTAGTCCTTCGACCTGAATATTAACTAAATTTCTATGGAAACGCGGTATGAAGGACCAAAATGTCATTTTTTTCAGTACATACTACATACACATCAGATTTTTAATAGGATGTACAATCCCACAGTATATTTATAATACACTCTAATCGACAGGTATCTTTACGAAAAAACATCATTGTTATAATATCTATAAATTCTATCACAACTTTAAAAACAATTTCAAAAACTGAGCAAAACTAACATTACCTATTATCTAACAAATAATATTGTATTTATTATTTCATTTATAAACTATATGAATACAACTGAAAAGAGCTTTAAATACTGGATCTCAATTCCTTAATTTATAAATAATTTTTAACAATAAGTATCTTACACTAGTTAGTAGCGAAATTTGGTGTAAATGCAGAAATCAAATGTTGACAGGGTCGTCACTAATTTGAGAATAAAAATATCTTCAACTTACACAAATTTTCTACTATCTGGCATTAACAAAATTTGCGGTATTTTTAATCTCAAGATTTTTTCTCTTGATCCGAAGGACCGATAACACAAGCATAACCTTAAAAGGACCAAATCACTTAACCTTGAGTTATAATAACTAGTTATTAAGTAATAGATACAGCAGTAAAAGAATCAATAAAAGATGAACAAACAGCGATCTCTTATTTGCTATAATAAATAGATAATAACATTGAAATTGTGCGCACTCTATCACTCTATTACTGATTGCCAGCAGACTACAAACAATTCTTCATTGATAGTAATAATATTAAATGCGACAGCCCTGTCAACATTTCTCCACTATCACTTAAAATATACATACAACTATTTGGCCACAACGATAAAGAACAGAAATGTACATATCATGGGAACGACTTCCTTATAACATAGATCCACGGTTAAACAATAAAGGGGAACTTCAAAATAGTCTAGGAGTTTTTTTATACGAAGATGGTGACAAGCAAGCGTCCGCCTGATGGCAAGTGATTACCGTAGCCTATGAAACAGTTGCAACACCAAGTATGCACGTTACTAACTCTTTAGAATGAGATTCGATATATAGACAGCTTAGGGGACAAGTAGGGCCTCAAGTCTGCCAACGCAATTGTCATAATCTAGTCAGAATGGTCTGTCAATGACATCGTTTTGACCAATGACGAAAGAGATAGTCTTACTCTAAGCCAATGACCGCTTAGGTTTTGACAGCTATGGTGTCATTATGACACCATTCTTACACAATTGCAATAGCCAAATTGGGGCCCAGTCCCCGTATTCACAACGCTTCGATTTGATTCCGATTCGACAAGTCGTACGTCTATCTTGTTTTGGCATTACGAAAGCGAGCGAGATAGACATACGACTTTCCGAATCGGAATCAAATTGAAGCGTTGTGAATACCGGGGCAGGTCCCTCGTTGTCAATCACATTAATGGACCCACATAAGCATCAGAACACATATGCACAAAATCATGATGGATTTTAATGAAATCACAATGGATTTTAATGCGGTTTTCACCACTATTCAGAATTTTTTTTCGGAAGGTTATGTGTAAATACATTAATATTGAACTTAGATACAATACAGAAATCTCGATGTTTTGACATGTCGCCGCATCTGTAGCTTGCAAGCAAGTGCGGGTAGTTAGTTTAATATAACTTGATTAACTACAACTGCAACATTTTTTTTTTCACGAAATAATTAAGCCAACATCTTCAACATTTAACCGTCGATATATTTATCTGATCTCAAGTTCTGAAGTTCATGCTTATCCTCTAAATACTGGTATATTTAGATGACATAATTATCTCTGCAACGATATTTTTGACGGAAACAGTTTTATACTATGAAGCCGATATCGAGACCTACTGGTACCGATAAAATATTCCTAAAGAAGAACAAGAAGCGATACTAATAACGATATCGACAAATTAGTATCAATTGAACCCATGCGTCAAACAAACGCTGAACATTTTAGTACCCCAATTCTCTTTGTTACAATTTCTAAATCTACGAGAAACTCACTCAAAAGTCTTGCTCAGATCAGAGAATTTACTCCTGACATTAGTTTCTGTATAGAATCACAATCAAAGATCAATGTGATTTCCATTATCTATAACCCTACATCCTCATCTTTAAATATTCATGCAATAGGTACAACAGATTTTGGTGAAGTATTATTTATCATCTAAATATGCCAGCAGTAATCTAATTTATACAAATTCACCTACGGAGCGACACACAGAACGGTCAAGGGCTACTAGTGGCTGAACCTGAACTGGAGCCATACCATGACGTCGCCATCATTTTACCGGTGAGAGAAAGAGACGGAGCTATGCAGGAATTCGTTTTTGATAGCGTAATAATGATGATTTTAACGGTTCATAGTACGGCCGCTGAACTGAAACAACGAGGTGACTCCAAGCTTACGACTACTTTAATAGATTTTACAAAATTATTTACTAGGACATGCGGTGTTAGTAAAGAAGATGATGCACATTGCAAATATTTAGTTAAAGATGAAAACGGAAATGGTAAAGAAGTAAAATAAATTGTTGATTTAATCAGAGTGTGGCTCTTATAGAAAATTACAAAAAACTGGTGGTCTTGAATTTCATTAAATTGACAGATTGCATCATAACGAGCTACGATTATGAAGGGAGATAGTTCTTCATCATATATCTCCCTGACACCGCATCTCAGCACATCAAAAAACAACCTCGAACACACTATATACATAAAAACGAGCGCTAAATTAACTCGTGCCATCAGACTTGCTGGATTCACTCTCCTCTGTGATAGTGATCATAGGGGGGGAGTCGTACCCTCCATCCCCTGGAGATGTTTCGTTCATTAGCTTCTCAAACTTCGGAGACCCCGAAGGCAGGATCACGTCCCGAACTGATTCGTACACATCGGTCCTTATAATTGGCAATGATCCCCTCTTACCTTTCAATGTATCTTTCCCGGAACCGTCGTCTTCTGTGATAGTTTCCATCGGTATTTTTTCCACTTCTTCCTCTTCTAACCGCACAGGGAGACTGTCAGCTCGGTTTAGAGACTTTGAGCCTTCAACTTTCTCAGCGACAGGAACTGCTACACCGTTCTCCAATTTCTTCTGGTTCTGGTCATGTATGTGCTGTAAGCTGTATTCTCTGGCTTGGACATCTGATAGTAATGGTCCGTCAGTTGAGCCTTCGATGCAGTATCCTGGTCCTTGAAACGCTTCGCTGCCTATGATGGAATCTTGCTTGAATATCGCTGCAGTTACTACTGGCTTGTCAGGGTCTGTTGGCGTCTTGGTAATCAAAGGTTCCTGGGAGTTATCGTTGATTATTCCCTCTGGGACATCGTCTTTTGATGTGTCGTAGCCAGCGTAGACCGGGTACCCGAAAGGACCTTGTTCGTAACCCATCTGACTGCTGTAAGAGTAGCTTACATTATGAGAACCAATTGACGACATGCTGAGGTCTGAGATTGAAAGACCTGTGCTAGACAAAGCGAGGATTTTGTCCCTATCAAACTTCCCGCTACTCATTTCGCTATCGTCCTCTTTCTTCTTCTCCAGCTCATCAGGGACGCGGTGTATGAGGGCCTGGTTAGTAGAAATCTGAGGGTCGTGAGGGGGGGAGTTGTGCACGGTTTTGTTGGGCCTGTAGGTAGTTGACTGCTGGACCTCCACTACGAAGATGCCGTCGTTGTCTGGTGAGTACTTCATTTTCGTTTCTCGTCCATTTTTGGCGATGTCCTGAAAAGAAGCAAATTATTTATTAGACTTGAATTTATACCTAAATTCACAAATTACACAACGACACTGAAAAAAATTTTTAGTTAAACATAACCAAAGTTTTTTAAACCTATACTTAACACTAAAGACTGACCACATCACTTTATATGTAACCAAAAGAACATTGGCAGTTTTGGGCTTGATATGGTACAGTAATAAAAGGTTAACCAAAAATAACAATATATTTTAATTGTTCTTTGCCTAATTTATCTTAGAGATTAAGAATTGAAATCAAAAATCGAAATAAATAATAAATAAAATGATTATGCCGTTGACATTTTGAAAAAACCAATAAAACAAAAACGGGTGCATGCTGGCTGGCGCGTGCCTCCACAGAATATCATGTCGACAGCAACTAAAACCTTTGAATTTAGAACTCATTAATCGCGCTGTACTTCATTGTATCATTCACAGCATACTTAACCTTACTGTCACAAATACGAAGATTTCTCTTTAACCCAATTACGTACAAAAACAAATAAAAAATGAATTTAAATACTCGATCACACCAAACTAATTTCATATCTGTACCGACATACACAATCTGAAGCCCAGCGTTCTATGGGCGTCTGCCGTGTCCTTTTAAGTCTAATCAAACTGGTTACGGCTTGTCAAACTTTTATTTATTTCTTTCTCTCATGTATAGCATGGAGCTAGACTATTGTTTCCAACCAATGTGTTAGGTCGCGGCGACGGAAAATGCGTAACGAACCGCAATGTCAGACGGTTTGTGTCTGGAATTTGCCGAACTTTGCCTGCGGGTTGTAGGATCCCTGCCAGAATGCAAGTGCATACAAACTTTCTAACTATTCTGACCAAACTAGTGCTGCAGTCTTGTCGTTTCATTGTTCAACCAATCAACATCCTTCATGAAGATAAATATAATTTTGATACTGGAGGACCAAGTTTCATAAGGCTGTTACTACCATTCTTACATTTTATTGCATGGTATCTCACTCGCCTCGTTGGTCAAAAGTAAGTTTTATCAATAAAGGTATACAATAATATTATAAAAAACACGCCTCTTTTCCTCACCTTTTCGTTCACTTTCAGACATGAATAAAAAAGTGAAAAACAAGTAGTTTTAGTGATGAATGGAATTAATGTGAATTTCCACCCCATAAGAAAATGATCCACAGAATTACTACCTCCCAACTGCAATAATTTACATTCATTTCATTCACCACTAACACAACTTCTTTTTCACTTTTAGATATAGCAGGCGTATTTTTTAACCGACTTCAAAAAAGGAGGAGGTTCTTAATTCGTCGGAATCTCTTTTTTTTTTGTTTTATGGATTTGTGCGATATTCACTTACATTTCTCTCTTCAGTCTCCACAATAAGATGGTTATTCTTGAGGGTCATGGTGAATATGGAGCCGTTAGCAGCGGGAGCTGCCCCACCATCAGTACCAGTGCTCTCTTCCGTTGGAGACTTTAACTGGAAGTAAATAATACAATATTCAATATTTTGGTCCTTGAATATTCTGCCCGCTAATAGCAAATGCAGTACTTGCAAAATTGCAGTTTCGAAAAAAAGGCGTTTATCAGACAATTTTCACACAAATGCTCCATTTTTCTTTATTATTTGACTTTTTTTTGGTAATAGGCTTGTGTTTGACCGCCACCTCGCCAATAATATTTTTCAGAAAATTTCTAAGTATACCTATAGATAAGTTTCTCCGGTCTGGTGTCATTTTCGATAAAAACAGAAAATCGTAAAAATGTCGCTTACTGCATTTGCAATTATGAGGGTAGTATTAGATTCTCTAGATTCTTAACATTACAAGGCTAGCGGGACTCTTTCGAGGTTTTAAGTTTAACGTTAAGTTCATCTAATCGTTAAGTTAATCTAGTACAAAATAACCATAAGCTACCATATCCTAACAGTTAGGCATGTTTTACCTCAAACATCAGCAGTTATTACCCAAATGGTGATGGCATTCGTAATGACTAACGTGGGCCCACTGACAAAGGAGTATCCTCTCGTTTGGACCCGCTAATGACCCGCATTGACAAATCGTTCACCTTCGCCCACGTAATGGCCGCAAGCGATAAGCGGAAGAGGGATATTACGTTTTGGTGTTTTTTTGTTTCAATTTTCTCGAAATACAATATTGAGGAGCTTCTATTTAAAAGGAGATAAACCCAATTTTCATTCTTTTTTATTATTTGATTTTTTTTTATGTTCAAATACACAACTTTGGTCTTCATTTTTCTTCAAACGCGTTATTTCTAATAGTAAACCAACATTAAATCTAGCAGTTTCAATCAAAAGGATATTACCGAACAAAATTAAAAGAAAAAAAATGTCTTTATCAAATGGAAATGGATTTTATTGGATAGATAGATTTCATTTCAGTAGATAATATAATATATAATTATATATATAATGATATTATACTCTTCATTAATTGGAATAATGAAACAAAGACGTAATTGCGTTTCTCTGTAAAAACAAAAGATTTATTACCAATAATTATAGGCAGTTACAACAAACACTTAACCAATTACATTGCCTATCAGGTTTACTCACCTGTAAAAACAAAAGAAACAACATTTAAAGCCTTTACTTCAGGTCTTCTTATATCTTAATACACAAAATAATAACTATAATGTAAGTTTCTTGTACATTACAATTTGCATCCATTGTTATTTCACAATAGTATTAAAAAAAATCACAACTGTCAGTTTTGACATCTAGTAGGCTTTGTCGATAACGCGGCAAATACAAACTTAAGAAAAGCGCTTGTCTATTATCTACGAAGGAAGTGATTTTCTTTACATAATAATTCAGCAAAATATCAGTAAATTGCGATTTCAGACCCTCAGGACGCGAGTCCTGCTCGCATCTATCGACTCAAAAGATTTTCATACAGTTTTTGTTTGTGCTCAAAGTGGAGTTCGAATTGACGTCCTTATAATATAGGATTTCAGCCCGCGACTTCGCCCGCGTTTTTGGGATAAAAAGTAGCCTATGTGTTATTCTGATGTATAAGCTATCCTACTAATATTATAAACGTGAAAGTTTGTGAGGATGTATAGATGTATGGATGGATGTATGGATGTTTGTTACTCTTTCACGCAAAAACGACTAAACGGATTTTGATGAAACTTTACAGTAATATAGCTTATATATCAGAATAACACATAGGCTACTTTTTATTCAAAAAACGCGGGCGAAGCCGCGGACGGAAGCTAGTATTGCTATAAAGTTTCATCCCATCAAATCCGTTCAGTAGTTTTTGCGTGAAAGAGTAACAAACATCCATCCTCACAAACTTTACCTTTTTTTTTTTTCAAAAAAAAACGTTGCCCCACACTAGGATTTCTCCTGTATCGTGGGTGCGTTTACAAACACAAATTTCACATACACAAACAGCCAGACCTATGTGCAATGCGGGAATCGAATCCGCGACACGTTGCGCAGCAGCCAATCTTTCAGCCACTGCGACAACCGTGCGGTCGGTTTATAATATTAGTAGGATAGGATAGGATTGTCGGTCCGTCGCTTCTCATACACAATCACTGTCGCTAACTCTCATACCTTACGACATGCAAACCAAAATAAAAAGACCTCTAACGTTACATAAAAAAACCCTAATTCGTTTCACAATTTCTGAACCGAAGGAAGCGGGGAAGGTCTTTGAAGATTGGTCGTCTCGTCATTTCATACTCAGATATAAATTCTTTTGCATATAATGCAATATTAAGAAGTAACATTAAAAATATCAGTTTTTAACTTAATTACTATGTGTTAAAGTTGGGAATCATTTGGCAGAGTATTTTACGATTCGCGTTTGAATGTAAAAATAAAAAAAGTGTTTTGGTATTTCAACTTTTTGACAGGCAATGAAGCGCGTCCAGGTGTTAGCAACCTTGTGGAAATATAATTAGTTGGGTTTTTTAAATTATTTTATATGATGTATGATTCAGAACTAATTATAATAAGACGCGATGATTCTTTATAGTAAGATAACTTTCTTTCTTTATTCTTAGATGAAACGTAGCCACAAAACATTTTGCAAGATTTATGTAACTTAACTAAAATAAAAATAATTTTTTCCAAGTAAAGGAGTATATTAAAATACAGGGTAAAATTAAAACCAGTGCGGATACTTTAGGAAGTGAAAGTACTCATGAATATGATCAACTTTTATTACGGGACCGACACTGAAATATGAAAAAAAAAATCTGCTGTTCCATACATTTTGATCGTGTTGTAGTGCATTTTTGTAGGGAACAGCTGATTTTTTTTTTCATATTTCAGTGTCGGTCCCGTAATAAAAGTTGATCATATTCATGAGTACTTTCACCTCCTAAAACATCCGCACTGGTTTTAATTTAACCCTGTATATATCCACTGAGCACCTAATCGTACCAATTTTAACTAGTTAACTATTTCACCATGAAGCTATTATTTTTCTTAAAATCTTACCTCGGATTCTTAATAAGACGCCCATTTATCCGAACCGAACGCGCCGAAAGAAGCGAACGAATTTTAGAATTCTTTGTATGAAATTCTATGAAACCTCGCCCACCTATCCGCGTCGAACCGAGCTAGTTGCCGGAAGGTACTCAAAATTATTGAGAAATTCGGATGACGTCATCAGATTAAGAAGATGGAAAATATAGCCACATGCTTGCTAACGTAAACGCACGTGCTTATCGTGTAAGCGCACCTTTCCTTCAGATTATGCCATTGGGCGGGAAAACTGTGGGTCGATGACACGTGCCTACCGCCTTGCATTACCGAGGCACTACACGTGCGTTTGATTTGATAAACACTTTTGCCAACATCAAGACACATAGCATCTATGAAATAATAGTTTATTTGAAAAGTAGTTTCTGTTGTCTATGAGAAGAGGTATTTGCGCTGCAGAAAAAATTACAGGCTGTTTATTGGACTTAGAACCACCTAATATACTTTTCTAAATGTGTATCACTATTATTTTCTTGCTATTTCCTTCTCAGTACCAAAAGCAGATAAAAATATTGGTTATTTGACATTTATTTGATGAAAAAAGAAAAATATTCATATTTTCTTCTTTTTTTTTATCATTATTTAAGGAGCTTGGTCTACATGACTAAGTCGCTCCATAAGACTTTCATAAGCTACTACAGCGTTACATTAAATATTTATCAACTTAAAAAAAAAAAAACAAAAAATTATATACAAAATTATACGCAAATGTAGGCTACCTTCGGCGTATACCCACTTGTACAAGTTTGTATACTGCCCTAGTTGTTTCTGTCAGTGGAAACGCTAAAACAGCATTAAAACTCCCAACTTACTTTATATCCACACTGAGATAATAGTAGCGTTCTGAGATCTTCGTTCCTAACACACTCCACGATAATATTTTCTTCCTTGCATAATGTGTCATTGTTGGTGTCATACAATAATACAATTAAATATATTACTATGACTTCTAAAATGACAGTTTAACATAATACAGCACTGGGGACAAACCGCCTATTTTCGTTGAACTGTCTATTTTTCTGCGTTACAAAAAATCAGTATCCTTTACCATCTGTGTGAAAACATAATTCTATTTCGCTTCCAAACACACACACCAACTGCACCAGTCGTTAAACCCCGAAATACCTACATACACAACACAAGAGTACACAATAAAACACAAAAAAATTCACAACAAAAACTCACACCCACATTCACACTTAAGACCTAGGTCCTTAGGTCTAACTTAGTCAGGTCATTGGCCGGTCGTCGCCCGCGCATTTTGGCGCTCTTGTTTTTTTTTTGGGTCCCCCCTCCCCCCGCCTCGCCGCAGCCTCCCAATCGAGTTGCAGTTTTTAGATGCACCTACTTGAGTCGTATGACTATCTAACGACCTGAACAGCGAAAGGCGTGGAGAAGACATTTTTAGTTGAAAAATTTATACCCGATTACTTAAATATCTCACTGACTGTTATTGGTCTAAATAACTCTCTCGTTTCTTCGAAAGTATCAGTATTCAAAAGTTCGATCGCACCCTTTCAACATTCACCTATTAAGAAATTCTGTTTCTTAATGGACATTCTATAGTTTTGGTATTTATAATCCTTTATATACATTTGACCGCCAGTGTTATCATTATCAAAATGTATTTAAATGCAACTTTGACATAATTCAAAGAATCTAGGATACTTGCTAAAGTCATGATTTTAGCTAGCTTTAGCCTTTATTTTCCTAGAAATGAATCTACCACAAACCTAAAACTAAAACTTCTGCAAAAATTCGACTCCACTGCTCTCGTATGCGCGCACGCATTCATCGAGAAGTGCGTTGCACTATAGCGAGCCAGTTTGACTAGATTTTTGGCAACGCGCGGCGCATGCGCTGTTCCTCTTCCCCCCTACCCGCACCACCCCCCGCACCGCCCCGCACAACGCGGTTATGACTTTCTGATGGGTTTTGGAAAGAGATGATGTTTGATAATTAGTTATGTGAACTGAGGTTTTAGGTACACATTATATAGAAATTCTGTATTCATCTGAAAAGGAATCAAACTAAGAGAAATCTAAGTATAGGTTCCGGCGGGGGTCAGTTATGAGCACATATCGCGCATGACAATAGACAGTTGACAATACGTAATAGAGAATAGACCAATAGACGACGAGCAACGACTGACGAACTAATTGCGTGCAGCCTCGGCGGCCCCCGTCTTCTTCATTTCGCCAAAAAGACCGAATCTCCATCGTAGACCGCATCATCGCTTAACATCATACGAGATGGCGATGGCGGTCAAACGTAAGCCTATTATTCAATAAAAACCAGTACTAAAGGTCTCTTAGCAAAACCTCGGACAGACAGACAGACGGACATGGCGAAACTATAAGCAGTGGCGAAGGGTCAATTTTTGTAAGAGGTAAGCCGAGCTACAAATGCTTACCTGGTCACGAAAAGCTGGTTCTTGTTTACCTAACAAAATTACAGTGTCTGTTTTAATATTAAGGTGTATTTTATACCTGTAGTGTGCTGTGTGACTATACTATTTGACAATAGTACTGTAGGCCATACTGCCTGTGCTATCTTTCTAAGGGAAGCCGGTAAGAATCGTATTGTAGGAACCCTTCGCCACTGGTTCCTAGTCAGAACTACGGAACCCTAAAAACGAATGATAAAAATGTTTTTATTACAGTTTCCCAGTACAATCAAGATTATCCACTGCTTATGCGTGGGCGCAGTTTTACAACAGTCTTACTACGAACATTGAGATCTTGATGAGATTCGGTATTTAGGTTGTTGCTGAATCTCGGTATTTTTGAGATAAACAACAGTGTGATGTCTTTGTGGTATACATTGTGTGTGACATTATACAGGGTGAATTTTTCAATTGGGCGCAGAAACTAAATCCGAAACTATAAGAAATAACGACAAACACCCAAAGGAGTTTCGGGATCGATTTTGATAAAAAATAAAATAATTTCATCAGATTTTTAAAAAAGGTATTTATTTATAAAGGTAAAGGTATATAGCCGGGAATCGTTTAATAAAATAAAACCACAGTCAATTTACAATGAAAAAAAAAACTAAAAAACGGCAGAGGTCGCGGGTTCAAATCCCGCTCGGGTCATATGATTTTTGAGAATCACTTATATATTTAATAACTTAACTAAAATACGGCCTTAAAATAAAAATTTAATATCTAAATGATGTTCTGTGCGAGAACAAAAGATTACAATACCAAAAAAAAATCAAAATTCACCGATATAGATGCAAAATAATTCGTTAACTTTTCCTATCAGTCAAAGATTAGAATAACTAACTAATGGTTAACTACTGTTCTAAACTTGGACTATTTTAAGAAATGAAAAAAATCTAATATTTTATGGGTTATTTTTTTATTTTCTCAATAACGGTTGATATAAGACATTACACATTGTATATAATTCACAAGGCGTAGGATTGTTCAGTTCAATCTACTAACGGTAAGATGAACCCAGATGAATATGCCTATTAATTCAACCTGTGTAAATAAGCTAAATACTGCCCTTAAGGCTGAATATATTGATAGGTAGCTGGAGGCTGGAGTTATGGGCGCTAACGGTCAGCGGAGCCCTCTTGCGAAATACCTTCATGTACAGACTGCAGAACAAGCCTACAATTTTTGGTTTGATTTTGGTGTGGTTTGATTTTGCTGCGGAGTTTGTTGCGCCGTTTCTTCTTCGCAGCTAAAACACTAGGAAGCGGTGAAGGGTGGGCGTTCTTGGGGGCTGTCTAATGTAGGTATATTGACGTTCAAAAAGTGCTAATTGGCTTTAGCCCACTTTGAATAAATGACTTTTGAATTTGAATTTGAATTTGGAAGGCGGTTTTAATTTGTTTTTACTTTTTTTTTCTTCTATTTTGAGTTTTCGTATCTTTCTTTGGGTATAGAACCCATAATTCTAGTTTGCCAAGGCAGAAAGGCTGTATTATGTTTTTTTTCTTAATTGCATTTTACTTTGCTTTTACGTAAATATTACTATACAACAGGTAACTTTTATACTACCTTTAGGTCCAAAGTCTCTTGTGAAATATAGTATCTACTGTGACCGAAGATCAAAGAAACTCTTGAATTTGATACCTACGTGTAGGTATTGTACAGTGCAAACAAGGTTGTTTTATAGATATATCTGGGTTTTGTAATGCGATACCGAGATGCACTTACAGCAAAAAGTTTTTTATATATATTTTTTTTTAAGTTTTTTATTCGTTTTTTTAAAGTTTCATATTCGTTTAAAAGTTTTATTTCGTGTTGTTAAAAGTTTTATTTCGTGTAGTTTTTTAAAAGTTTTATATTCGTTTTTTATTTAAAAAAATTATTGATTTATAAATGTAAATAAAAATGCCCAATTACTTAGAATAAAATTAATTTAAACCGTAGGCTCTATTCAAGACAAGGGTTTATTCTGTATCAAGTTGATATTAATATCAAATAAGTACTTGCGTACTTATTTGATATTATTTGGTCTACGGTCCCTTGAATCTGTAAGAAAATCAAGCTTCTAAGTCAACACAATAAAACTACGGCCATTTATGCCGTACCTATATTTTAACACTCACAAATAAATAAAAAACAACTCATATTAACTCATGATATTTAGCTTGAAGCAAGCTCTCACAGCACAAGTAAAGAAAAAATCCGAAAATCCTTCATTTGTAGATATAGGTATCACACAAAAAAAAAACATACTAAATTAAGTTTGTACGGAACCCTTAGGGCGCGAGTCCTACTCGCACTTGTCCGGTTTTGTTTTTATAATTCACACGCTAGTAACCCAAATAAAACCGAAAACTCAAGCGAAAATAAATTACCGACACCCATTTTATTTTCCTTAACTTTTTTTGCTGTCGTTACATTCCTTCCTCCAAGGACTATCTCAATCTCTGGCCCGACCCGGAAGGCTTCTCGCCGTATTCGCTTTATTTGCATTCAGTACCTGGCTACAAAGCTACCCTTTTCCATCCGGTTAATGTCTTCCAAACATCCTACCTTTTACTGAATAGGTATTCTCGTATAAGAATACCTATTATGGGAAAACCTGAATAATTTAGCACCTAGGTCTCTATTATGGGGTCCTTTTACCCGACCGGCAAAAGAAAAGATTAGTATAGTAGATATACAGGGTGGCGATTAGGTTATCACATTAAATGAAACCATGTGTCCTAAATGGCGTTCTTTGTACATACACAATAAAAAAATTGCCGGTTGCCGCTTTTACAGGTCAGTAAATGTACCAACTTGTATTAACAGTTGTACTATTTATTGGTACATTTACTGACCTGTAAAAGCGGCAACCGGCAATTTTTTTTATTGTGTATGTACAAAGAACGCCATTTAGGATACATGGTTTCATTTAATGTGATAACCTAATCGCCACCCTGTATGTATAATAATAATAATATTATTATACATATATTTTTATACATTATACAACGTTCCTGTTGCCCCCTTGTTGCGACTTGAGCAACCATTTTCGGGGGGCCCAGTTAGTGAGTTGGCAAGTCTCCGTCTGCCATTATTACGTGTCAATATACATTGTTCCGGCAGGCGCCATAGGTTCCCATAGTTCCCCAAAACCAATCCACTACCATCCCATCACAATAGCCCAAGTAGTTTTTCTCCACATGTTTGCAATAGTTCTGCACGGCTGGGGTTTGTCCTTGGGCACAGATTACTGAATAGTTACTACGTAACAGATACTTCACTCAGTAGAAAATTTCCAATACCTATTACGATAATTGCCTACTCCCTCGCGTCAACAACCACTGTATGCTAAAATGCGCCTAAATGCTCAAGCGTACAGCAGTGATTGCTTCGCACCGCGCGATTCCACAGTAATCGCAGGCTCTTCGATAAAATTAAATTAACATAACTTTTTATCTATGTTATTGAGAACTGTGAATATGTTCTGACTTTTATGTGGCAGTTAAAAATTTTATCATTTATAAAATATTTAACCAACTTAAAAAAAAGGAGGTGATCAGACATACAGGCCAAACTGAGAAGTTTGACTTGTATGGTTTGTAGGTATGTATGTTTGTGCGCGATAATCTCGCGTTTGGCTAAACCGATATCGATGCGGTTTTCAGAAAAGGATTTGTTACATTTAGTTCATTGACAGGTAAATGGAAAAATGTTAGGTGTTTATCCCTTCTTTTGCTTGATTTACACCCATCTACAGCACATAAGGCACCACACGGCATCGTAATAGGCGTATGAACGAACAGCACTATTAAAATTGAATGGCGTGCGCGCGCATCGCTTGCGAAAACCGCACTGAATTTGATCCGCCGGCGGACCGAGACCGCTCGGCTGGGCGGTAGGCACTTATAGCGCGCAAGTACATGGAGTGACGGAGGCCTGCCTTGGGTGCATTTATATAGTGCATACAGGGATAATCGCCAGCTGTGTTACCATTACATTTTATATATTTTAAGTTTGTTGTAAAGGGCCTCTACGTATTGGCTTCGGCCCCACGCACGCCTTCGAAAGGTCCGGGACTTTGTAAAGTCCCGTGCAACAAAAATAAAAATAAAAATGTTACCTATGTATTTATCGATGCCTAACAGCCAAAAAGGGATAAGCGTTTTTTTTTGCGAATTGGACTTATTTATAACCAGCTGTTCGCCGCGGTTTCACCCCCGTTTCTCGGCTCCTAAGGGTCGTAGTGTGATATTAAGTAGCTTAACCTATCCCTCATGAATCTGGCTATCATATATGAAAATTTAATATAAATAAAATATAATTTCTGGAATCCAACTGGTAGTTCCAGAGATTAGCGCGTTCAAACAAACTCTTTATTTATTTATTATATTATAGCCTTTATTCAGACGATGCACATACAATAAACATATTAATATTACAATCTTGGAATAAAAAAATATATTTATATTACAATTATACCTAATTTATACATCACAAATTAATATACCTACCTATTTATTTATAATAATTAGATAATTATAATATGTGTATTAATATATTAATTTAATTTATATGCATTTATTTATTTATAATCAATTTATTTATTATCTCCGACAACCCTATCTGCATGCCGTTTACTGGCAAAGGCCTCCCCCAACTGTCTCCATTTCTCTCGATCTTTGGCTGTTGTTGTCCATCCACCACCCGCTACAGTCTTTATCTTATCGACCCATCTTCTAAGCGGCCTGCCTCGTTTTCAAACAAACAAACTTTAGCTTAATAATATTAGTATAGAAATGGTTATACTTGCGACGGAGTCATCCTCAGATCATAGAAACAAGGTGATATGCCATCATAGCAAATTAGTACGGGAACAACTGATGCCACTTTTAGTACCTTTTTTGAAACAATTACGCGCATAATTAAGCGCTCCTTGTGAATAAAAAGATCTCCCACGCATTAAACGTTCCGCACACCTTCAATCTAACACTGTTAATCGTCACTCAACACTACCACTAAACTAAAACACTGTATTTATACCCTCAATCGTGTTCGGTTCGTCGCCAGCGCGTGCGTTTTTAATATGAGCAATTTGCTCAAAATCAGGCTTCAAGCTCGATAGCGCCTTGGCACATCTCCCTTGTTTCTATGATCTGAGGAGTCATCCTTTCTTTCATCATTTAGTGCTGGCAATCTTCCATTACTGGCCACTTCATCCACTCCATACTTCCAGATTTGAACTTTAAATTTCAAAATTAGAACATCTCATATTTTGATGCATTTATTTCATTGTTTTGCCATTCTTTGTCTGGTCTCCAACGACATCGGTCGGGGACCGCTGAACCGCTGTACTAACAAAAAATTTTATTACTTATCAAGCTTGAGCAATATTATAAGTAAAACGTCTTTTATACAGTTATTGTTTTATACCGTTCTAACTGCCGTGAACAGTTGTAAAGTGAAACTACGTTACAAATACACCTCTCAAACCATCCTAGTCGTTTCCTTTGCCGTTTCTATCAAGATTTGTGTCCGGAGACTCCCTCATAAGCTAGCCGTGGCCTGAGAGGACAGAGGGAGGGAGGCACTCCGCGACATACTTGAAAAAGCCGATTCTAGCCATACATAAATCCATTTCGTAAAAAATATCCCTTTTAGGCTGTTAGGCATTGATATACCTATTATATAGGTATATTTATTATAGACAACTCAGATAGGTAGGTACATAGATAATTTCTTCGATCCTGAGATTCGAATATACGAATATACTACTCGTATATTCAACTAGCTCTTGCTCGCGACTTCGTCTACGTTAAAATGGATGAAAAATAACCTAGGTATGTGCTCTTTCAGGTCCCAGGCTACCTCTTTGTCAAATTTCATCCAAATACGTCCAGCCATTTCAGTATGAGGAGTACCTACACATACACACCTTCACAAAGTTAGGGTTAACATTTGCATTTATAATATAAATAAGTGTTTCAATTAAACAATAATATAAAAGTACTCTACGTGAAGCTTCCCGCTTATCTCAAATCTTTAACCAACCGTATAAAACACACAACAACCGTCAACGTCCCACGTATTCCCCAGTTGCTTGTCCTATATACCACTCAGTTGTATTCTACAGCATACATTCCCTCCAGGGTTGTGTCACCCTTCGAAACTTGACGGGTTAAGAGTGTGGTACTTCCTGGCCACGCCACAGTCACAATTTGAATCGGAGTTAGTATCAAACAATTGTACGAGAAATGTACGATTTTGTACGCTAAATAAAAAAATATGTACTATAAAGATTCCCGAGAAATTTAACAAAATCGGTGGCGTGGCCAGAAAGTGTGCTTCCTAGCCACGCCACCGCGTACGCTGCAATTATTAATGTAATCAACTACAAACTCATTGGTAAATAATTGTACGTATATTGTTTGTTCTATTAATAATGGAAAATGCTGCAAAAAGCAATTACCTACATCAAAAATTTAATATCAAAACTGAAATACTACATCGTCATTCTAGCGGTAACATGACATCGTACGGACTTGAGTCTAATATCAAAAAATTGTACGAAAAATGTTCGATTTTGTACGTTAAATAAAGAAATATGTACTATAAAGATTCCCGAGAAATTTAAAAAAATCGGTGGCATGGCCATATAGTAGGGGAGACCGGGGATAGTTGACCAAGTTTCTACTTAATGGTATATATCTCTTGTGTTTTAATGTATTTAGATAAAATTAGGAACACTATTAAGTTTGTTGCGGAGTGCCTCCCTCCCTCTATCCTCTCAGGCCTCGGCTAGCTATCGGAGGGAGTCTCCGGACACGATCTTGATATAAATAAAACAACAGCAGTATTGGGAGAGGTGTAGAGACGTAGCTGGTTTATTATTTGCACTTTATAACTGTTACCCAGATGTTTCAACGGTATAAAAACAGGAGTTATAAAACAGTCGCTTATAACATTGCACACTTTATAATATAGGTAATATTATTAATATAATAGATCAGCGGTCAGCGGTCCACGACCGATGTCTTTGCAGACCAGACAAAGAGTGAAATAAATGCATAAAAATATGAGATGTTCTAATTTTGAAATTTAAAGTTCAAATCTAGAAGGATGGAGTGAATGAAGTGGCCAGCAATGGAAGATTGCCAGCACTAAATAATGAAAGAAGGATGACTTCGTCACAAGCTAAATAATAAATTTATATTTATTTGATTACTTAACGTTATATTAGTTACTAGCACTTTTCCCGTGACTTCGTCCGCGTGGCCCACAGGAACTGCAATTTTTTGCAATAATAGGAATCATAGGCTCGAAATAATTTTAATCGGCATCATAAAAATACAGGATGTTTATTTTTTCACATTTGGTCGGTTCGATTCACAGATGAAGCAAGCAACTTTTCAATATTTTTTTCAAAAATTTCCTATCTCAAATATTTAAAGTACTTTCCCTCAATGTGGCATAGCCGTGGGACACCCTGTATAGTATATGATTACATGATCTAAAAATTATATGAAAAGAAATTATACCATAAAACACAAGAGATGTATACAATTAAGTAGAAACTTGGTCAATTATCCCCGGTCTCCCCAATGATATAAAAACTATAGATACGTTACCCGCGATCTAAAATGGCAACAAAAAAGTAAGATAATTGCCCACAAATTATTAAGTCATGCACCAATCAATTTCTTGGCTGAACGTCATTTCTTGCAACATTTTGCAAAAAAAAAAACCTATTAAACAAGAGGTAGGCATGCTAAGTAAGGCATTCGTTTTCTTTCCCTTTTTTAGCACATATGCACTGATATGTAGCTATTTAGCTATTTAAAGTATTTGCGCCATTTTTTAGTACAGTGATGTTGGTGTATGACGTGTCTATATATAATACGTCATTGGGTCTCCCCTACTATCTGGTCACGCCACCGACTTTGTTAAATTTCTCGGGAATCTTTATAGTACATATTTCTTTATTTAGCGTACAAAATCGACCATTTTACGTACAATTTTTTGATATAAGACTCAAGTCCGTACGATGTCATGTTACCGCTAGAATGACGATGTAGTATTTTAGTTTTGATATAAAAATTTTTGATGTAGGTAATGGCTTTTTGCAGCATTTCCCATTATTAATAGAACAAACAATATACGTACAATTATTTACCAATGAGTTTGTAGTTGATTACATTAATAATTGCAGCGTACGCGGTGGCGTGGCTAGGAAGCACACTTTCTGGCCACGCCACCGATTTTGTTAAATTTCTCGGGAATCTTTATAGTACATATTTTTTTATTTAGCGTACAAAATCGTACATTTCTCGTACAATTGTTTGATACTAACTCCGATTCAAATTGTGACTGTGGCGTGGCCAGGAAGTACCACACGGTTAAGAAGTACATGGGGACGGTTTACTTGATGTTAATATTTATTACTTAGATGTTTTTAAAAGAAAACAGATATATCTACAGTCAACTTTGAACACCTTTTCCATATTTTTACGGATATTATAAAAAAAAGTATTAGTCGAAACAGGTTTGATTGGTTAATGAGTGTTCTTTCATAACATAAGCATAGCATAATCGGCCTATAATGTTCCCACTGCTGGGACACAGGCCTCCTCTGTGAGAGGGAGTGGGCCGTAGTCCACCACGCGGGCCCAGTGCGGGTTGGTGGACGTCACATGGCTTCGAATTTTTGGTTCTAGGATATGCCGGTTTCCCCACAAGGTTTTTCTTCACCGTTAAAGCAAGTGATAATTAATTTCTAATACGTACATGACTTCGAAAAGTCAGCGGTGCGTGCCTCGGGATCGAACTCGAACCATTCGCCGTGGAAGGCACATGGTTAATCCACTAGGCTATCACTACACTGTTCTTTCATGCTCAAACATAATGATCGGTTCAGTGTGAAAAGGTAACAAACAAACAAACAAACTTACTTTCGCAATTATAATATTAGGTAGAAAGTTAGGAAGTTGAATTATACCCTATGTCACTCTTACAATGAAGACAAATCTAACAACACCATTTATATTGAAATCCATCAAGCCGTTTATGCTACAGAGCGTGCCAAAGAAATAGACATATATACACTCGAAACACATTACCCTTACTTTAAGGCAGTCGGCTAAAAACACAGCTGCTAACTTTAGTGTAATATCTAGACTGAAAAAGGTCTGTTAGACGAACTTAGCGTGCAAAAAGTTGCCAGACAACAAAAAGACCCAAAGGGGTTGACAAAAATTGCAATTTAATTTTTTTGTTGAGTTACGTGATATAACGTCGGCCCACCCCGTATCACTTGGAGCCTAGTAAAACAGACAAGTACCTAGGTATCTGTAAATATTAAAAAACAAAGTCGTTGCTCGTGTCTGTCTGTTTGTTCGCTTAGTTCTTCTAAACTACACAATGGATTTTAATGCGGTTTTCACCACCATTAAGAGAATTTATTCCGAAAGGTTTATGTGTAAATACGTTAATATTTAACGTTATTAAATATTTAGAAGATTTAAAAAAAACCGGCCAAGTGCAAGTCGTACTCGCGCACCGAGGGTTCCGTATCATTTTTGGACGTATAAAGTGAAAAAATCCGAACCGCAAGTTTGTTTGTGAAGGAATTTTGATGATTTTGAAAAAACTGTACTAGTTAGGAACATCGTTTTATTTTTGGTGCCATATTTGGGTCAATTCCTATCAACTCTAATTATTTCAGATTTTTCCCCCGCAAACTTCGGAGATAAGGGGGGGGGGGAATGGTAATTTTTCGGACATTTTTCATCGTATGTCGAAAACTGTGAGACAAAAATGTAAAATAAAAATATATTTTGAAATGTACAGATCAAGTCCTTTCATATGATATGTCACTTGACCTAGTAACCCCACTTTACGGACTCCGGCCCCTTTTGCAATGAAAATAAAAATATTTTTTTACTTTTTTCATTTGCAATATAGTTGGACAAGCATTCTTTATAACTGTTCCAAATTATAAGTCGATAGCATTAGTAGTTGCTGAAATAAACAGGTGTGACAGACAGACAGACAGACAGACAGACAGACAGACAAACAGACGAAGTCGCACCATAAGGGTTCCTTTTTTACCATTTTGGTACGGAACCCTAATAATAGATTTCATGAGTTTTTTTTATACCAGTGATGTTTAACTCCCACCCATGTAATATTGGACGAGTCTTTTGAAATTAATCTTTGGTTAAAAGCGTCGTCTAAATAAACCAGTCTCAATAGAGCTCATGAAAGCTTAATCAAGACTTATCTTGGTGACGTCACGTTTGTTTTTGATTATATCACCTTAAACGTTTTCATCACCATTATACGATATCAAGCATTCGTAAATTCGATCAGCAACTTGTTCAACAAATATTTTGAAAACCGAACATTTTAAAAGTCGCCATTAACGACCATAATTTACGCAGCACTTAACACGACTCGGCGAACATTCAATACAAAAGCCCCGACGTTACGCGTAAAACAACTTGCCACCGAAAAACTTGAATTTTTACATTCTACAAATTTTAGAATTACTGGGAGTGCCAAGATGTTATATTTTACGACATACATAGAGAGATAATATCGCTCATAAAAAGAGTATTATGTGTGTTTACGGCTTTTTTCATTACGGTTGAATGTTCGCGACTCAACTATGCGAGAGAATGTAAATCTGGTGTTTTTGGACGGAGTTCGGAAAACTTCGGCTCTGCCTTCGTTTATGGAAGTTTGTAGTATATACCGAAGGGTTTTATTTATGTAAGCTAAGGCATATTCGCTTATTATGTGTCCTTGTACCTTCGCTTACGTGTGTAGTACTTTTAAACCACTTCATGGATTTTGATGCGATTTTCACTAAAATTTTAAAAAAATCTTGATAATAAATGTGTACATTTTCAAAATTATGATATTGTACTCGTGTGAAAACGAAGCGAGTCAATAGTACAGTCTATTATATCTACATATTAATAATATGTTCCATCAAGCATTTATCCATATCCCAAGTTATTAAGTACTTATACAATTAAGTTAATTATCCTAAAAAAATCTTAACAAAGTAAAAGTTAAAATGTCATACAAAACGATTTTCCGCAAAGAAGTCGTTTCTACGAATTCGCCGACTTACCGTCTAATTACGCAATAAAGGGAACGCGCGTTACGATGCGGTGACGTGCGATTTCAACATAATTCATTCAAATCGCGCGCAAGTGGGACAACTGCGTTAGCGGGAGAAAGCATCGGTGCGCGGGCGCAGCGAGCTTTGAAGTTATCGATCACTGGTAGGGAGACCATAAGGATATTGTGTTTGAGAATTATGTGTTACTTTTTTGATAAAAAAGTTACCTACTTAGTTTCATAAAAAATAAGCTGAATACAGTTTCCGAGTGATTCACATCTTCCGTAGACGTGGTGTAAGATAATTTCCACGTGAAAACAAGGCTAACACTAATTTGATTAATGCGAAAGATTGTGTGTGTGGGTTGGTTACTCCTCCACGCTGAAACGGCTGTATGGATTTGGATGAAATTTGACAAATAGATAGCCTGAGACCTCGAGAAGCACATAGGCTACTTAAACACGATTTTGAAAACGTTGCAGCCATTGGCAGAATTAATACACCTTATCAACATTTTAGAGTTAAGTATAGGCAGTTGTGGTCCTGTATTTTACTAATACAAGCATAGCCACTTGACTCTGCTCTCTCCGAAGGGCGTGGTATGTCGCTAACGCCACGGTGAAAGTTTGTAGTTGCCTCTACTGAAAGGTACCGTTCAGTACTACATACTCGTAAATAACATTTTATTAACCCCTGTCGCGGCACAAAAGTTTAAAAGTAATAGCATGCACCGATGTGACTTTTTGAACTACATAAGGGCTCATTAACACGACGACGATTCCTATTTTTGTTTATGAATCATCTTTTTTCACGATTCGCTTTTTTTGCTTTTTAAATACCCGTGTTCACACGCATCACGCATCGTGTAAAATGACGGAAACGTCTCAAATCACGATCGTCTTTTAAAAATCACGTTCGTCGAAAAACACGTATCTTGGTTTTTTTGTGACGGATCGTGTTCGATGCATCCAAGACTGAACTCAGAATCACGAAACAAATTAATGTGAACATCAGTTCTGTAGCCCGATTCACGTAATTACAAACAATCCAAATATCGCTGAAGTTTGAGAGTCGTTCGATCGAAGTCCTACCCATATTTGGTATTCACGTATTTCTTGAACGTAGTTCAATAGGACTTCAACTCAATAGAATCGAAACTAAACGATTTCGGAACGACTTATTGCCAGTTACATTTTTTTGTATTCTACCAAGTTAATGAAACACATTTTTTTATCAAAATTCTGTGATTTACGTCATTATGGTCAAATAAATTTAATTTAAAATTATATGAATGAATGTAAAATGTAAAAGGACGATTATCATAATTATCTGCATACGCGTCAACGACACTTCGATCGAACGACTTTAAAATCGGTGCCGTTCAAGTTCGATCGACGGATACGGATCGTGAATACGAAAAGGTATTCAACGACTGAGTCGCTACGATATCGTTGCGGTTTTGATTACGTGAATCGAGCTACAGATATTTTGCCGAATCATGATAATGCAATATAAATTGAACTTAATTCCGTTCGTATACGCCACATTTTTAAACGCACGTTCTCGATGTGTTGATGACTTCTATTGACTTATTATTTAGATTTCCATGGTTCAAACCTCAGATCATAGAAACAAGGAGCTATGCCATCATAGCAAATTAGTACGGGAACAACTGATGCCACTTTTAGTACATTTTTCGACACAATTACGCGCATAATTAAGCGCTCCTTGTGAATAAAAAGATCTCCCACGCATTAAACATTCCGCACACCCTTAATCTAACACTGTTAATCGTCACTCAACACTAACACTAAACTAAAACACTGTATTTATACCATCGATCGTGTTCGGTTCGTCGCCAGCGCGTACGTTTTTAATATGAGCAATTTGCTCAAGATCAGGCATCAAGCTCGATAGCGCCTTGGCACATCTCCCTTGTTTCTATGATCTGAGGTTCGAACCCATGATCTACGACTTATAAGTTGGGGGGGTGAGTTTATGGGACCCTAACCGCTCCCCACCGAACCACCACCCTTCCAAAGTGCCGAAATATAATATCAAATAACTATCATTTTCAGAAACCTTTTGTACCCAAAACCCGGCTCGGTTATCTCATAACCAATAAATTGTAGTTAGGGGTCGTCGGTTCAATTCCAGGATAATGAGAGAAAGGCCTGCTTCCGAGAATAACTCGGCCAGTTAAAGTTAACTTTAAGTTGCGGTTGGGTTAAAAGTAGGTTATCCTACATAAAGTAGGCGAGATTAACTGAATCTCGCCTACTTTATGTAGGATAACCTACTTTGGATGCAAGATTTAATTGTCCACAATGACATGAAAAGTTTTACTGTCAGATAGTGTCTATTGATATTAGAATGTTAATTACGGGGCTTTAGAGAAATAGTACGTTTGATTTTTTTTTATATCGAAATAGAATTACGATAATTTAAGTCAAAATTCCTCTTTTTAACCGACTTCAAATAAAGGAGGAGGTTCTCAATTCGTCGGAATGTTTTTTTTTATGTATGTTCAGCGATTACTCCGTCAATTGGGAACCGATTTTAATCGCTAAAATTTTCATTGAACTCCGTTTCGCAGCCTGTGACAAACTTTCAGACAGACAGATAAAAATTCTAAAAACGGTCGTTTATGCATCACGCATCGTATAAATAGCAGTTTTCACTTTAAACAATTTATTTGGAAATCACAGACAGACACTTTAATTTTATTTATTGATATAGTTATGCGAAACTACCAGCATCCATAGGCATTACGTAGAAAATTAAAATTTACTAAACTTATTTATTCAAAATGAGTTTTGGTAACCAAATCAAATTTGTAAACCCGTCAAAGACCTTATAAGCATGACTTTATGTTACTTCAGATTCAAACTACTTATTCATATGCAAATCAGCTCAATAATCATTAGATTTTTTATGCTCTGACGTTACCAAAGGTGGATATTGGCTTCAAAAAAAATTAACGAAAGTCAAAAAACTTTAAATAATAAAGCGAGCGCACACCTGCTAATTAGAGGCCATCGGCAGATGTGAAAGCAACGTTTGAAAGTTGACATGTATTGCAAAAACTGTAGGGTGGAAGGCCCAATTATCGTCTGTAAGTCTATACTAATATTATGAAGCTGAAGAGTTTGTGTGTTTGAAAGCGCTGATGTTTGGAACTACAAGTCGGTTTTGTGTATGATAGCCAGATTCATGAGGAATAGTATTATATATATAAAAGCTATTTAACATCACGCTATGACCGTTAGGAGCCGAGCAACTGGGGTGAAACCGCGGGGAACAGCTAGGTATGATTATAAATTGGTTTGCCAATTCTAAAACACTTTTTCTGGTACATAAATTCTAAAGTAACGTTAGCATAATTTAGAAAACCCACTCACTCGGTCATAAAACAAAATGCCCGAGGGTCTAATAATGGGGTCCTATCCAATAATTGTTTAACCTACCGTAATTAACTTGAATCCACAATTTTATAATCTTTTGTTTAACCATAAAAGAAAAGCCTGTTTTGTTTTCTAAAATCGTGCGGGAAATTCATAAGAATATACATAATTTTTGCGATAAATATTGTACTTGTTTCAGTATACTGGAAGCGTAAAAACTGTTTTTGGGTCACATCAGTAATTCATACTTGATATACTGCTATCTAAAGTCTTACCTAGACACCACACATATCTTAGCAATGTTTATTACAAAAACTTTTGTTTCTTAAAAGTTTAGGTAAAAATTGTATCTTTTCTTTATGAAATTTTCAGTATTAGTATTTAAAGTCTTAGTGAAAAAAAAATCATTTGAATAATGCAGTATCACAAAATCCTCAATAAAACATGAATAAAAATCCAAAAAAAAAACTTCATTATTATAATATAATATTTTATTAATGTGTTAAAACGTAGACTAGACATCTCACTAAAAACACTCATACAACAGATGCTTTTAAAAACAACTCGTTTTCAAAATCCACATTTCGATATCACCTTTCACTCCAATGCGTCAAACCGCATGCCTTCAAAAATGCGCGAATGTTTCAAAAATAATAGCCTGGTATAAATAATGACAAGGAAGATAATTGCCGGTGTCACCCTACACGCGTCCTTAAATATCGAGTTTGCCTTTATTATTAGCAGAGAAAGTCTGTTTGTTAACCTTCCGAAATATTACGCATCACTCTTTTATGTACCCTAAAAGACCTATGTAGGTACTATAACGTTTTTCTTTGTCGTTATGTGTAAACTAGCTTAGGTCAAGGTAGATTTTTTGCAAATTGCAGCGATAGTTTATTACGTTGTATATTATTTTGATCAAATTAATACGCGACAATACTATTGATATAGTTACTAAACAATAATCATTAAAATCATTAATATAGCCCGAAAATACGACAATTTCGTAAAAGCGATTACGATTTTCCTACATTTTAGGTAGATAATTATTGTGGATTTTCTTTTGCCCGCGACTCGACTCCGTCTGCGTGAAATCCTTTTTAGCCGACTTCAAAAAAAAGGAGGAGGTTCTCAATTCGTCGGAATCTTTTTTTTTTGTATGTTCAGTGATTACCCCGTCAATTGTGGACCGATTTTGAAAATTCTTTTTTTTATTACCTAGTAGTTGTTCGCCGCGGTTTCACCCCCGTTGCTCGGCTTCTAAGGGTTGTAACGTAATGTTAAATAACCTATACTATTCCTCATGAATCTGGCTATCATATACAACAATATGTTTTCGAATCCGACTAGTAGTTCCAGAGATTGGCGCATTCAAACAAACTCTTGAGATTTATAATATTAGTATAGATTCCGTGGGAAATCCAAAAATCCTTATTCCGTGTCTTCATAATAAATAACAATTATGAGTCGAAATATAACAGTACACTTGCCAGCAGGTACTCAATTTGAATTCCCCTAAAAAACTGGATTGCCACGCTCTATTTCCTAAGTAACCTGGCGGAACTCCGGGTATTTTAACTACATGTTAGCATGGCATTGTACCGTATCTACTAAATGGTTGTTTAACATAAGTATAACGGGTAATGATGAGTTAATGGGTCCGTAGTTTGTTGAGCATTGCCTATTTCCTCAGATGTGTTCCCCAATAGTTACAATCTGTGTGTCTTCAAGTCGCGAGTGAATCGGTTTCTTCTAGGCAAGCGTGCTCCATCGTAGACCGCATCATCGCTTAATATCAGGCAAGTTGGCGGTTAAACGCTAGCCTATTATAAAAATTAAAAAGAGTTCACAATGATACAGGATGGTCATTGGTCAACCGAAAGTCTGCATTTTTCTTTTTTTTTAATTGAGCCAGAAATATACAGTTTTCTGAAAGATAATAATATTTAATGGGTCGCTTAAAAACATTGCCTTTAGGGCTGATGCTGTCATCAATAAACTAACTTCCGTCACGTGAAGCCGTTACACATAATTCCATACAAACAGCTTATACCGAAGATGCGTGTTCGGCTAAATTTGCACGCGACGGAAGATCGTCGACATAAAATACGTCAGATGTATCATAACCCTAAGAAAGTACACTTTCTAAAATCAACCAAATCTTTTCTCCCGTTATCCTCATTTCTTCAAAATTCTACGAAAATCGCACAACCACAAAAAATTATTCATGACACTTCTACGCAAAAACGAACTCAAAGCTATTATAATTTACGAGCAAAGTAATAAAAACACTACATTATACAAGGAAAAAAGTTGCAAAATACGCGTTGTCTGTTTGTTTAAATTTACATTTTGACACATCTCGGACAATAGCGAGGACATAAGATATTAACACATTTTCTTTTTACATCACCCGTTAGGTGACCGGGAAGTTTCCAAGAAAACCTTTTTCAACTAATTTTGGAAAGTTGCTTTTCAGTTTTTCTCATATGGCTACTACGTGACAAGAATTTTGAGCAACGATGGGTGTAAATTGATTTGTTTAGGGTTATTTTTTAAATTATTGCATAGCATAAGCATAGCATAATCTTACTAGTAATATTATAAACGCGAAAGTTTATGAGGATGTATGGATGGATGTTTGTTACTCTTTCACGCAAAAACTACTAAACGGATTTTCAGGTAACTTACACTAATATAACTTATACATCAGA
Organism: Thalpophila matura; assembly: GCA_948465475.1. Taxonomy (NCBI): domain Eukaryota; kingdom Metazoa; phylum Arthropoda; class Insecta; order Lepidoptera; family Noctuidae; genus Thalpophila; species Thalpophila matura. The sequence goes on along the minus strand of OX419189.1, from coordinate 16,508,237 downwards.
ATAACACCTGCTACTTTTTATCCCAAAAACGCGAGCGAAGCTGTGGGCGGAAGCTATAGTCAGTCTGTAATGTTCCTACTAAAAATTAATAAAGTGTAATGAACCCAACATACAAAGGTTTAAATACCGAAGGATATAATTGATTGTCTCCCAAACATTATCAATCTGACCGCCCACAAAAGCTTCATTAGGTACCAATCATTCAAAGGAAATATATAACAAAGATCAAACCTACATAGGTACTTGAAACCTGAATTACCGTTAGCTCCAAAAACAGCCAGTAACAAAGATGCTGCGGTTTCTGGCCAACATACCATAACCCCATGGACAAACGAAAATCCCCCTTATCTCCATATCCTAAAGGTTCATAGAAAATTTTCGTGGGTGTTTCATTATGTTGGGTGCAATTTATTCGGGTTTGCCAATTGTATAGTTCTTTGTGAACAATGGTGATGGTTTTTGTAATGGCAGGGACGTGTGAGGAATGTGCTGGATGATCGTAAATCGTGTTTATTATAGCTCCTGCTTGCTCCAAAAGCTGATAGATTGATGGTTCTTAAGGAAAACTTTGAGGAAATTGTTGTTCAATTCGATCGTAGCACTTCGTAATTTTGCCCACAGCGTGTTCCCTTTGTTAGCAAAAGTTAACTAATGACAACATTAGGTGGATACAATGAAGATACTCAAATACCATTTCAGGAGAAAATTTCAAGCTCTAAAAATGCCTTGCAATTGAACAATCCACCATGGCGATGCGCTAACCCTTTCTTGATAATTATATTTGCAATAATTTGTGGTAAATGCAGTATGTAGGTAAATAGTTGATTAAGAAAAAATAGCTTGTATGTAGGTACATTAAAAGAGCATGGACGAAAAGTAAAATAAACAACACATGATACATATATCATAAATAAACTACATAATATAATAACTACTAATAAAATACTAATAATAATAAAAAAAAAAAAAAAAAAAAAATAACTACTATATATTATAATATAATAAAACTGTAGGATAATGCAATAAAACAAAGTTGCATTGTTAAATAAGTACCTACTTACATGCAATAGTAGTATCTGTGATCCAACAGACAAACTACGTATATAGTTTTGTTGGACATTGTATATATCATAGACCTTAATATGTACCTTTTACTATATAATAAATAAATAACGAAAATAAAAAAATCAAACTCCAAACTAGGAATTCCTCGACTGAAATATAAAAATTCTTGTCTGGAAATCAAACGGACGGTTTCACGTTCACTTATCCCGCTATGACCACTGTACGGTGAGGAAATAGACTAAAAGTAAATTTTACTAGCAGTAATTATCCTAATAACGTGTGCTTCAGATCTGCATGATCTAATTCCATCCTGCCCTTTTTTCTATCGGACGGCCAGAAGCACGAAAAAGCGCCATCGGTTCATGGTTGATATACCAAAAACCAGAACGAAGCGCTTTGATTCCACTTTCATTGTGAAAACCGCCAAACAGTGGAATGCGCTGCCCGAGTGGGTATTCCCCGATAGTTACAATCTGGGTGTCTTCAAGTCACGAGTGAATCGGTTTCTTCTAGGCAAGCGTGCTCCATCGTAGACCGCATCATCGCTTAACATCAGGCGAGATGGCTGTCAAACGCAAGCCTATTTACAAATAATAAAAAAAAAAAAACAAAAAAACGTCAAATTCGATCATTTATTAAGTTCCCCTACAAATCCCCCATAGTTTCCCAATCGTCTCACGTTGCCTCATATAAGGCTCCAGTAATTGGCATTAGTGAGACCCAGGGGAAGTTACAAAACTGCTGACATTTCGATAGGAGCGTGGCAGGTAATTAAAACAATTCGGGAAATAATACAAACTAGCACAGGAGTGCTAGGAAATGGTTTAGCATAATAAGTATTAAAATACTAATGTTCGCTCTTAGTTATGAATTTATTTTAATAGGAAATGAATATATATATATATCCAGAACGTTCCAGAAAGGTTAGCCAGCATTTAAACACGTGAGGAGTTACAACCCAGTTTACATCCAAATATCTCGTCAAAAAAGTAAACGTACGACCTCAGATCATAGAAACAAGGAGATGTGCCAAGGCGCTATCGAGCTTGATGCCTGATCTTGAGAAAATTGCTCACATTAAAAACGTACGCACTGGCGACGAACCGAACACGATCGATGGTATAAATAGAGTGTTTTAGTTTAGTGCTAGTGTTGAGTGACGATTAACAGTGTTAGATTGAGGGTGTGCGGAATGTTTAATGCGTGGGAGATCATTTTATTCACAAGGAGCGCTTAATTATGCGCGTAATTGTGTCGAAAAATGTACTAAAAGTGGCATCAGTTGTTCCCGTACTAATTTGCTATGATGGCATATCTCCATGTTTCTATGATCTGAGCGTACGACAAATATTTTTCTCAGAAACTTTTACGATAGAAAGTCAAAACTTGGCTAAAGATGTAAACAACTCGGAAACCTTTTATTAACTTACAAACTAATAAAACTTTAACTTCGTTTTGAGGGTAAAAAAAACAAAGAGAATAAGTTGTAAAAACCGAGATTATTATGAGTATCTATCTACCTACTGATATTTTATACGAGACTTTTAAACAATGTATTGCTCCCGATAAGATGGTCAATCGTTACTGACTCACACGTCATGCTTGTGAACGGATGCCTTCAGTCCAAACTGCTAGTCCATTAGAGAGAACTGCTGTCATGTCATCGCGCTTGCAGCTCAGGGATTGACAAAGGTACAATCATAATCAATAATACCTATAAACATCATGCGTGAGAATGTCTGAATCCGGTGAGCTCACGGGGAGATTCTCCCGCGACGGGTACTGGTCGGAGACCGCGAGCGCGATTGCCGTGAGTTTTAGGTTTATGGATGGGGCGCGACGCTTTCAATTACGTGACGACTTCTCCTAGTCAACCCCTACCGCAAGCTGCGTTAAGGAACTTCGTTTTAACAAAATACAATTTTTGCCGGATTCTTAATGACAACTTAATTTATTATTAAGATCAACACTCTCGTATCAATCACAGCTCAATATTTACAATGAATTTAGTAAAATTCCCTCCATAATCCTTTTCGTTAGGTACCTACTTAATTAATATTTATCACGAGTTTTATTACATTACAATATCAAACACTAACAATAACTTCAAAACGCAACATTCGAATGTCCTTCGTCTCTCATTCCTGTCATTAACCTCATAACGACTTCCTTCGACTTTAAACGACTATATCTACATAGACTCAAATTACAGGCCAAAAAAGGCCAGTCTTACACCACCAACAAGTCTTCGTAAGGCCATCGCCAAAATGCTGGACAAAAAACGAAACAGATGCCAGAACTTTGTGGCGAAAAATAATCCCCAAAAATTCTTCAAGTTTCCATTAAACTATTTATAGATGTATCGGTACCCTAAAAATGTACTTTGGTAAACCGGCTTACCTACACATACGCGTGTATACAGGTATGGTGCGTATGTGTGCGTCTGCGCTTGCGCATTACTCACACATGCTTGAGAAGGGCAAAGGGAAATTTTGGCAATAATTTCGTATTGTATAGTTTAAGTAAATAAAGACGGTGAGTGCTTTTAGTTTATAGAAAATAATGGTAGCCATTAAAAATAATTGTATAGCTGTGTATTAAGTAGGTATGGTTAATACAGGGAAAAAAATATATGAATTTTCTTTATTTAGGTCTTGTTACAGTATTTAAGTAAGATGTACATAGTTACTAAGCGGATATCTGCCATCTAAGTTTAACTTTAATAATATTTTCGACAGTAGTTTTCGAATCGTAGACTCGTAGCGTAGATAGTTGCTACGAATGGCTACGAGCGTAGCACAAACTATTTCGTAGCCGTCTTGTAGCTACTACAATACTTCAAACTAAAAACTATATTTTTGTGAGATAAACTTAAATAGATTTTTTCCGTAAACTCTGTAATTTGCTTATTTATTTTGTTTTATTTTAGGGTGTTCAGTTTCCTGATATTGTCACCACAATATTATATTTATTTAGTCAGCGAACAAAGACAAAACAAAAAACGTAATAGCAATAATTACTATTTCCTCCATCAAAGATTGCACCTTATTTTTGCGAACAGACCTTACTGCACCGTGTCTGTATTGTATACTGTTTAATGTGTTAGTGTTTGTGCATGTGTGTGTGCAGGCGATCATTATTCGTGAGTACTAGAGGAGTAGACGTGTATGGGTAGAATTTGGCTTCGTTCGAAGATACGTTAAAATAAAGTTTTATTATTACTTGTTTAACTGAATTGAGTTTTATAACTTTTGTATTGTTTGTTTTTAATAAAACAAATACATATTTCGGTTTGCTGGTTTCATGCCTATTAGAGATATTAATTGAGGAGTTATTTTTTTTTTATATTTTGTTCAGTAGAATTCTATCCAAATAAGAATATGCATGGCCTTGCGCCATATTGTGTCTTCTTAGCTGTATTTTGTTTTGATCAATCTATTACTAATAGGTTTGGTAAAACTAAGACTCAGTTAAATAAAATGAAAAGAAAAGTTGTTCACTCGCAAAAAAATTCTCTTTACAAGCCTTACTTTTCAAGTGATAGTTGACAGTTCGAGGTCATTGACGTTCCTATTCTTAGTTGAATCGCGTTGTGTAGAACTGATACGGATATTCCAAAGGCCGAAAGATAGGAAAATGATTCCGAAGATGATTTACTTAGTACCTATACTATTAGAGCCCACGGCTAAGAAAATTTAATCGGCTGCGCAGATCATGAGGTAAATGTTTGTACATAACAGTGGCAGGCGCGGTCGCAGCCGACGATTTTGGGGGGGGTTATACCGCAGTGAAGGCTTTAGGGGGGGTCATACCGATTTTGGGGGGGGTCATACCGCAGTGAAGGCTTTAGGGGGGGTCATACCGATTCTTGCCGACGTGCTATACCGTTTTGCTTTACCGATTTTGGGGGAGGTCATGTCCCCCGTGACCCCCCCCCTGGGACCGCGCCTGAACAGTGATTAAGAACGGCAAAAAGTAGCCAAGAGAAGGCAGTTAGATAGATCTAGCGATGATTCTACAGAAGATATGCTATTATTAAATTGAAATAAATACTACGTAGATTCACTAATCCTGCTAGAGACACTAAAACAATCATTTTATATAGAGGATGTAAAGTTGAACGAGAACCTTTAAATGACGATTAAAATAAATTGTTCCATACAATATCCATATCACTCCACGAAATGTATGGAACAGCTGTATTTTGTCGTGATTTCATAGGTGGTCTTTCGAATACTGAATTGCCTTCAATATAATATCCCACGTTAAATCTTACATCCAATGTAAAAAGTAAATAATTCAGCCTTCAGTCAACTCATTTCAGTAAGTTTATATTCATCGACGATATCTCAATAATTAAATCCCTTCTATTATTAAACGTTCTGATATAACAATAACCACGGTAACCCGATGAATTTCAAGAAAGTCGACATCTCGCCGAATCGATAACTGTCAAGCACTAATTAATTAAATCACGAACGTGCTCAGGGCCGAATGGGTTCGGTACAGTCCACCCGATATTATTTGAAATTAAGGGCCTGTGCACACCACGTTTTTAACCGACTTCAAAAAAGGAGGTTCTGTATTCGTCCCGTATGTATGTATGTATATATGTATGTAAGTATGTATGTATGTATGTTTGTATGTCTGTGCGCGATTTTCTCAAAAACTACTGATTCGATTTTGATGGGGTTTTCACTAACGTAATCTACATACTTTCAGGAAGGTTTTAGTATATAATACATTATGTAATCATTCCTATGTACAAAGTTATAGGCATAAATGTACACACTCCGTAGAAGATTTACTGTTGAACGAATTCGTGAAAGTAATCTAACACGGGATAAAGAACTAAAAAGGGAAAAATAAAAACTTTTTTAACTAAAAATAACCGACTTCAAAAATCCACTACAAAGAAAATAATAATTTTGGTTTCGGAAGTCGGTGGCAAAAAAAAGCAAACAAAAACCAAAGCCACCGACTTCCGAAACCAAAATTATTATGTTCTTTGTAGTGGATTTTTGAAGTCGGTTATTTTTTATAGCGCGCTGTCGACGCGCGTTTTCAAAACGCGTGTCGACGCGACGGCGCGCTTTTATCCTGCAGAGGTCTACAGGCTACGTCTGACTTGCGTTTGTCTGTATCGCCAAAAACGCGCATCGACGGCGCGTTTAAAAAACGTGGTGTGCGCAGGCCCTAAGTTCGGTGAATGTTTACGCTGATAATAATGCAATAGGCTCGCCCCATCATCCGCCTAGGCTTCTAAGGGTCATAGCGTGAAGTTAAATAACCTATACTATTTGTCATGAATTTTGCTGGAAAAATTTTTTTTCGAAACCGATTGTTAGTTCCAGAGATTAGCGCGTTTAAACAATCAAACTCTTCTTCAACTTTATTGACACGGCGGGACTCGAACCTACGACCTCTTCCGTATCGTGGCGTCACTCCATCTACTAAGCTACTATACCCACATTAGTTGTATTTCAGACGTTTTAACCTCAGACCAATTTTGGATAGATTATAATAAAACAAGTTTAAACGGATTAAATCGCGTATATTACAATCTTAATTTCAATAGAGAGGATGGTTGGCAATTACCACCTGTTTGGAATCCAGTTCTTAAAATAATCAAGTCCCAAACTTCACACCGGACTACAAAACATCGAGACACCGTGAGCGATTATTGTGAGCATCGAAACGAGCACGATTCGAATAATATCGATTGAAAATAAATCTTGTGCGGGTAGATCGAGAATAATTTTTCTATAAATTAGCTGTCATGACGCCTACCACCTCAGTCGTCCTGCGACCACGAACGCTGCAAAGTGTTCGAAACGTCAGGAAAACTCTGTAAAAATCTGTAATATACGCGATTTAATCCGTTTAAACTTGTTTTATTATAATGTGTAATAATCGCGAAAACCTAAGACATTATTATCAATTTTGGATAGGTTTTCTCTATTTCATTGCATGCCAACAGGCTCTCAATCCGTCCCTGTATTGTGGTTCTCGCTTAGCGTTGGCGCGACTGGTTGCCAAACAATCGGTTAATTAATACTATTGTCCATAAACGACTGGCTTTAAGTGTAGTATACTAATATATTTATTTATTTAAGAAGACCGCACGGTTGTCGCAGTGGCTGAGAGATTGGCTGCTGCGCAACGTGTCGCGGGTTCGATTCCCGCATTGCACATAGGTCTGGCTGTTTGTGTATGTGAAATTTGTGTTTGTAAACGCACCCACGATACAGGAGAAATCCTAGTGTGGGGCAACGTTTTATTAAAAAAAAAAAAAAATTTACTCATTTAATTCAGGCTACTAAGGCCCATATATACTATACACAAATACAAAAAGACTTATAAACTAATACATATAAAAATATAAACAAAACAAAATGTAAAAAAAAACTATTATGCATATAATAAATGTAAAATTTGTTTGTTTGTATGTAGGGGGCAATACCAGGAACTATTGATCCGATTCTGATAATTATTTCACTGATAGGAAGTTAAATTATTCCTGAATGCTATAGACTACATTTTATCCCGAAATAAAGCACAGTTCCTGTGGGTCACGGGGCCGGGGCGGGCAAAATGCTAGTTGTATGATATAGCGACACCTCAGATCATAGAAACAAGGAGATGTGCCAAGGCGCTATCGAGCTTGATGCCTGATCTTGAGCAAATTGCTCATATTAAAAACGTACGCGCTGGCGACGAACCGAACACGATCGATGGTATAAATACAGTGTTTTAGTTTAGTGCTAGTGTTGAGTGACGATTAACAGTGTTAGATTGAGGGTGTGCAGAATGTTCAATGCGTGGGAGATCTTTTTATTTACAAGGAGCGCTTAATTATGCGCGTAATTGTGTCGAAAAATGTACTAAAAGTGGCATCAATTGTTGCCGTACTAATTTGCTATGATGGCATATCTCCTTGTTTCTATGATCTGAGAGCGGACACCTAGTGGGGAGATACGGAATAACAAAATGAAATGAGGTTAGCAGCCTTTCTGCGAACAATTTGTTTGCGAACGTTCGAGGGAGAATCTCACAGTGACATTCTCCCTGGAACGTTCGCAAACAAATTCTTGATTTTTTTAAAAGACCGACGCAAAATTTTTACACTAAGGGGTTCAGAATAACGTAGGTACTGAACCCATGGTTTCAGCTTTCGTAACGCTGTCACTTACACCCCGTATTCTTAGCAGCCCCGATTGCCCCGAATTCACCTACGATACGAAACGTAATTTTTAGGGTTCCGTACCAAAATGGTAAAAAAGGAACCCTTATGGTGCGACTTCGTCTGTCTGTCTGTCTGTCACACCTGGTTATTTCAGCAACTATCGACTTCAAATTTGGAACAATTATAAAGAATGCTTGCTCAGTTTTATTGCAAGTGAATGAAGTTAAAAAATATTTTTAGTTTCATTGAAAAAGGGGGCTGAAGGGGGGGTTCGAAATTTAAAAGTGGGGTCATTAGGTTAAGTGGCATATCATATGAAAGGGCTTGATCTGCACATTTCAAAATATATCTTCATTTTCTTTTATGTCTTATAGTTTTCGAGAAATGATGAAAAATGTCTAAAAAAAACCATCCCCCCTTCGAAGTTTGCGGAGCGAAAAATCTGAAATAATTAGAGCACTCTCCCGCGGTGGGCGAGTAGGTACGACTCCCACTTGGCCGGTTTTTTTTTTAAGCTAGGCCCTCTGATCACTGAATACTCAATACTCAATACTCAATACTTTATTGCATTCCACAATGTTTTGACAGGTGGTACATTTAAGTCTATATATAAGATCATTATGGACCCTGTCGGGCACAGCATAGTTTAGTAGGAGACAGTAGGAGAGAGGAAGAGCGCTTAGCTTTAATTTTATTGCAAATTTGCTATTAGATATTTATTTTATTTATTACATTAGTTATTTTTATTATGAGATTATTGCACACGAATACAAGGGCTAGTAAATACAACATGTAACAAAAACCCTGTTGGACTCCAAAAGCGGTCCTTATGCTCATCATTATGAACAACTTTTACTATGGGACCAACCCTGAAATCGCGAAAAAAAAATCAGCTGCTCGATACATTTTGTCGAGTTATGTGAAAATAAATGTATGGAGCTTATTTTTTTTTTGCGTTTTTAGGTTTGGTCCCATAGTAAAAGTTGTTCATAAATAGTGATGAGTACAGTGCCCCCTTTTGGGTTCAAACAAGGTTTTTGTCACCTGCCGGCCTAGCATGACCACGATAGAAACGGGTTTTGTCTACATAGAAATAGACAAAGTGACAGATTTCATTCATAAAACGTAGAAATGTTTCTACAATCTGTCACTTTGTCTATTTCTATGTAGACAAAGCCCGTTTCTATCGTGGTCATGCTAGGCCGGATGGTTTATATTTATATATATCTCATTTTATTCTAACAACCAAAAACTGCTTTCTTTTCATGCATTAATTCCACCAAAGAACTGCAATAAAAGGGCAACAGCACCAAATATCTCATTACTTCGATTGCGAGCTTGTCCAAACTGCATTTTTGGGTTCTAGAGAGCGCTACACCTATCCCTCTCTTGCACAGGCGTTAGAAGGAGAGGGCTGTAGGTTGACCTATGCGCCTGCGACCGATTTCGGGGCCATTGCATGGAAGTGCACGTCCGTGCAATGGTTTCTTTTTGTTTGATTTATGAAACTGTAGCAATATTTTTGGGAACATTTTATGTAAGATATAGGGAAGTAAATATTACACATCGAGTTTGAGAAAGATATCGGCTAGCTTCGGCTTTGTAGAGCGTCGTATCCGCACTCATACTCTCTACTCATTTATTATTTTACCAGCACTTTGGCCCGCGACTTCGTTCGTGTGACATACACGTAGCGCCATCTAGCGTCCTGAAGCAATTGTGACCGTTGAAAGTCATTGTTCTTTCCCTCGGGAACATTACTTTTTTTCGGAAAGAAAAGTACCTTACGTCCATTTCTGTAGCCCTAACAACGAAAGTATGCTCAGTGTTCAGTGGTTTCGATGTGAAAAGGTAGCAAACAAACTTACTTTCGCATCTATAATATCAGTTAGGATCTCAGATCATAGAAACAAGGAGATATGCCATCATAGCAAATTAGTACGGGAACAACTGATGCCACTTTTAGTAGGTACATTTTTCGACACAACTACGCGCATAATTAAGCGCTCCTTGTGAATAAAAAGATATCCCACGCATTGAACATTCCGCACACCCTCAATCTAACACTGTTAATCGTCACTCAACACTAGCACTAAACTAAAACACTGTATTTATACCATCGATCGTGTTTGGTTCGTCGCCAGCGCGTACGTTTTTAATTTGAGCAATTTGCTCAAGATCAGGCATCAAGCTCGATAGCGCCTTGGCACATCTCCCAGTTTCTATGATCTGAGGTTAGGATAGTGTGATAAGATTTACGTTTCTACCTTACTCAATAGGTAAAATCCCGTAAATATTTACCGACCATATCCAAAATTATAATACCAAAAGAATACCCAGCAAATACGCGAGAGGTAGCACTAAATCATCGAAACGTGTGATCCCTCCCTAAGGGGAGGTAAATCCTACGCTCTGACCTCGCTGACGTCACGAGAGGGTTTGTGCCGTCCAAAGGTACTATATTCACGGTTAATACTCTTATGGGGCTTACTGGGCAGTGGCTGGAGCTGAGGATAACATTTGTTTGGAAAATTCGATGATTTTGACAGTAATTAGGTTATTATTTTATTCCAATATCTTGAAAGAGTTCAAGTTCTGGATTGATTTTCTGGCAAATAGCCCCCTTCCCCTCCCCCCTGAATAAAATCCTATATCGGCGCCGATTTTACATCATTATCTAAGAGTAGCATTTTTCGAAAACAATCCGTTTAGTCAGGAGACCAAAACACATCTACCATGTCGAACGAGCTTAGTTCGCTGTATGACGTAAAACAAATTAACTTCTCCACACGTAAGTGACTAATACTACTACTATTATATATTACACTGCAATACTATATATCTAAGTTAGTTGGCTGCCCAACTAACACAAATAAATGAACTGACTGCAAACGCCTGCAGTATTTACGTGAGCAAACAGTTGCGGTTGATCGATTACATGCGGGTTTAGCTTAACTAACTAGTAGTCAAAGTTTACCTACTGCCCGTTGCTTATACAAAACTAGCACAATTTACATTAGCTTTTTGGTACTTTTATCAAATCATAATCTTTGTATATAGAAGTAGACATAATTATGTTTTTTATTATATCGGTACTTTTCGCGCACAAACTAATTTTATATATAATTATTATCAGTATTTTGACTGTCCTCGACGTTTCGTTCAAGGTGATCACGGTCAATGCAACTTGATCGAAACGTCGAAGTTACTCAAAATATTGATATTTTGATTGTTTGTGCGTGAAAAGTCCTGATATAATTAAAAAAAACCGGCCAAGTGCGAGTCGTACTCGCGCACCGAGGGTTCCGTATCATTTTTGGACGTATAAAGTGAAAAAATCCGGACCGCATAACTAAGTTTGTTTGTGAAGGAATTTTGATGATTTTGAAAAAACTGTACTAGTTAGGAACATCGTTTAATTTTTGGTGCCATATTTAGGTCAATTCCTATCAACTCTAATTATTTCAGATTTTTCACCCCGCAAACTTCGGAGATAAGGGGGGGGAATGGTATTTTTTTGGAAATTTTTCATCATATGTCGAAAACTGTGAGACATAAAATAAAATAAAAATATATTTTGAAATGTGCAGATCAAGCCCTTTTATATGATATGTCACTTGATCTAGTAACCCCACTTTAAAATTTCGGACTCCGGCCCCCTTTGCAATGAAATTAAAAATATTTTTGGACTTTTTTCATTTGCAATAAAGTTGAACAAGCATTCTTTATAACTGTTCCAAATTTCAAGTCGATAGCATAAGTAGTTGCTGAAATAAGCAGGTGTGACAGACGAAGTCGCACCATAAGGGTTCCTTTTTTACCATTTTGGTACGGAACCCTAAAAACATGTGTAGAATTCGCGAAAGTTTTAAAACTACAGAAGTGGACATGTTTTTGTTTTGTTTATGAGAAAGCTGAAAGCGAGTTGCGGAGAAGCGAAATCCACCACACGTGTCTAAATAATATTTGTAGCATATCTTAGCTCAAGTGGAAGGCGAAATGATCAAAAACCAAGGGCACAATTTTAAATGTCCCGTCCCAAAATATCGTGCCTAAAAACACTCATCAAAGGTATTGTAATAACATCGTATCCAATCCTTTCATAACAAATTAGCAATCAAAATAATAAATTCTTATTTCACAATCCAACAACACGTTGCCGACATATTTTATACAGGCGCTTACCTAACTTCTTACTCGGAATTCGAACATTATAAGATAATTTGGTTAGTCAACGTCCGTGCAAAATAATAGTTGCTTTTACCCAACCAGGAAATCACGTTAGTTCTACGAATTAGGTAAGGTCCAGTGGCTGTCTAATTTGGCTAGTAATTGCTGAATAACATGGCGGCTAACTGACATTGTTACATCTGTAGGTTGTGCTGTAAATTATGCTGAAAATGGACGGTGGATGGTTATAGGCTAGATTATTTAATTGGCTATTAACGCCCACTTGCCTGACTACCTACGCTTAAAGAGATGGAAAATGGACTACTCTAAAGGCCGTAAGATCAATCGGAAGAGACTTTAATCTCCCGTCTTCGATTGATTTCTAATTCAAAAACCCAAAGAAACAATCGAAGACGGGAGATTAAACTCTGTTCTGTGGTTTAAACTACGATTGATCTTACGGCCCATAATCTTCATAAGTTGAAACCAGACACTGTTATGTACAAACTATCTGTCACTCTGTCTTGGTCTTAACGTTCTGTTTTTTTAGATTTAAGTGTTGCCTGCCTAGGACTTAGGACAGTAAAAAGTGGTGAACGAGAACTGGTGCTGAAAGAAAACTTCCAACACCGATAAAAACGTTGTTACATATTGACATTCCGGGGAGCCAACATAACGTCGAAGAGAACTTTTATGTGAAACGCACAATATCATACAATTCTACGTGGTTGTTATGGCAACTCCCTTTAACATAAAATAGGTAACTAATTCTTTTATCAAATCAAAACATTTGTAGCTATTATATTTTGACTGTTACTGATTTCAAAGAAAGAAAAATCTTTTGTTTCGGATAAGTTAAGTACATTTATGTGATTATCAGAAGTACTTGTCTACATCAGGGAACTTTGCCAACCATGATTAAGAGGTGTCCAGCCTAATAGTCCAGACAGACATGTACAAAATTTAATTTTAAACCTTACGTACTGAGAAATCAGTTTTATGTAACCCTTCCACTCGTAACTGCATTAAACCAAATTATTGTACAGTTAACAACTGTATGGTATAACCAACTTTGTCTAGACTGGGTAGCATGTACAGATTATAATTTACGTCTAGTCCGTATCTGGTTGAGTCCGTTCTAGCCAGTAATTCTGGGAAAACGGACAGCGAACGCCTGTGGTATGCTTCCGAGCAGAATGTTGCAAATTAGAGCATTGCAACAAAGAGAAAGATCTATCTTGTGTACAAACTTGTTATGATAAGGTGCTGTCAAACGGGCTAGTTTTTGACAATTTCTTGCTGCAATTTTATAGCCGCGAGTTGAGATCTGTCTAGCAACTCAGTAGAATTATTGCCGCAATCATGCAGTATAGCCAGGCGATATTGCAATGAAATTAAATGAAGGTAAATCACAGCAACAAGACCAGCCTCGCTGTCCACTATTATATCTCACTAGCTCAGTTCTATCGTGTCAGAATGAACTCATAATGACATCGTTTTGACCAATGACCAAAGAGATAGTCTTACACTAAGCCGTCTAAGCCAATGACCGCAAGTTTTAACTAAGGTTTTGACAGTTATGATATCATTAACACCATTCTTACATAATTGCAATAGCAGACTTGGAGCCCAGGCGAGTCGCGCGTTTGTTTACCTCCATCGTCTTATAAAGAAAAAATATTAAGCCTGCAATACATGTTGGCCGAGCTAAGACCAACGCGAGCCTAGACAAATTGACACAAGGCAAGCGCTACTGTCTAGACGTTCGTCAGTTTGACGTCAACCGCATAATAGCGCGCGGACAAACATGTGAAATTGTGAACACTATTGTCCGAGCGCGCGGAAGCGCCACAGCGAGCGCCTTTGATTTGTGCAGAAAAACCGACACCGCTCCTAAGTGAGGCAAGCGATCGCGAGCGACTGCAAGTTGTGGCAAGCTACGTCAAATGAGGTCTATACACGTTGGCGCTTGTCTATACTCAACCAACTAGGCAAGTGACACCGAGCGATACCAAGACAAGGCAAATATACCGTCTACATGTTGGTATTGGCCTTCACTCGACAACGCTCGGCCAACATGCACGAAATCCGTAGTTTCGACCTTAGTTACTGGCGTTTCTTACTCCGTATCACCTACGGACTTATGATTAGTTCGGGGCCCGAACTAAGAATGAATGATAGCACGATTTGACAGTTGTCCTTACTCCCGATGTGTTTTTATCCGTCCGAAAAATTGAATTTGACACTCGTTTTGACGGAATCTTATGTCTATTGTACTTTCGGACGGGCCCGTATCTTCGTTGACGGACTCACAGAGTAGACCCCCTGTACCGACACGCCGCATGATATCACCGTGAGAACTGCCAATTTGCGAACGTTCAAAGGAGAATCTCACCGTGACATTCTCCATCGAACGTTCGCAAAAAAAATTGTCAGTCCTCGCGGTGATATCACGTGGCTTGTCGGTACTGAACAGATAGGCAGATATTATACCAAGAAAAACACCATAGCATAAGCATAAGCATAATCGGCCTATAATGTTCCCACTGCTGGGACACAGGCCTCCTCTCTGTGAGAGGGAGTGGGCCGTAGTCCACCACGCGGGCCCAGTGCGGGTTGGTGGACGTCACATGTCGTCGAATTTTTGGTTCTAGGACATGCCGGTTTCCTCACGATGTTTTCCTTCACCGTTAAAGCAAGTAATAATTAATTTCTAATACGCACATGACTTCGAAAAGTCAGCGGTGCGTGCCTCGGGATCGAACTCGAACCATTCGCCGTGGGAGGCACATGGTTAAACCACTAGGCTATCACTGCTCAAAACACCATAACACCAAACTGCTGGAAAACACCATAAAATCCTCAAACACTAAAGCAGTTTCAGAAATCTTCCGCAGAAATCACTGATATTAATTTTATTCAGTAAGGACATTCTTTTTCCTGATAAAACTCATGTCTGCTAAGCAACCGGTCCCCAGAGATCTGAGATAGATATCCGAACTTTGAAAGAATCAATATTAGGCATGATATACCGACACTTTCCTACTTCCTAGAGAAAACAGAACAAAAGTAATACGTACTTTGAAAGGTTTTTTATGTACGGGTTTGAGAAGGTTTATCTGCAAAGCCTTTATAGAAATAAGTCATATTCCAAACCAACCTGATGTGGCTAGATATCAACATTTTAATTAGCCATAATGCCTTACCACATTATTGAATTGTCATCGAAGTGACATATGCGTTCCACCGCTTATCGGTTGGGAGAACTGGTCTAAAATTCAGTTGCAAGATTTGGTCTCATACAATGTAACCATGATTATTTGTAATGATTTGATTTAAAAGAGTAACCATGGAGTTTTTTGCTCGTTCTTCTCCATAGGAATCTACGCTTTGGAACGGGCATCTAGCTTCATCATTATGACTAACTGACAGACTCCTTGACAATTCAAAAGTACCTGTAATTGGTGTAATTGAAATAAATGCTTTGACTTTGACTTTGACTTACACACGGCAAGTTAAATAAAAGCTTGTAAAAATAAAATCCTATCTAGTACCTACGCTATCTACACGTAGGAATCAACTCTACAGGGACCCATATCCCAGTAAAATGAAAAGAGACACCAAAGACCCAAAATTGATATTGTATCGAGATAAACCTCAAAGAGCCTAAATCCAATTACATTATTGGTAGAAAATATAGAATCTAATCTTTGTTTAAAATGTCCGACCGGTGGCGGTCGGGTTCTGCAAATATTTGGTCAGTCAGCCGCCGGTTATCTCGGTCAACCGATGCAATTGATTTTTCGTTACCGAATCTTTTGGTTCGTATTAGAACGACGAAAATTTGAGTATGAGGCTATCTTTTAAAAAGGTATATTAGGTCTAAGTTAAATTTTGAAACCTGTATCAGATATACGTCATGCCCACAGAGGAATTACAGAGTAGAGGTGTTGTAAAGGGATTTGTCTTTACTACGATGCGTGATATTTTGCGGGACGCG
The DNA here is from genome assembly GCA_948465475.1 of Thalpophila matura. Taxonomy (NCBI): domain Eukaryota; kingdom Metazoa; phylum Arthropoda; class Insecta; order Lepidoptera; family Noctuidae; genus Thalpophila; species Thalpophila matura. Next base: position 16,491,816 of record OX419189.1, on the reverse strand, counting down.
GGGGCCGGAGGGTACCTGAGACTCCACCCACCTCAAAGTGTCTCCACCTAGTGGTGAATAGCATTACCTACAAGTCTACGACTAAAAATTGGTACGACGTAGTTTAGCTATATTCCGCTAGTTTTACCTTGGCAAATAGTCAAAACTGTTTTACTACTAGTGTTTCCACTTTCTGGAATTTCGCCTTATTGTAGGGAAAAAAGATCAATTTAAAGGGTAGCTTAGGATGGCTCTTATTTTAAAATAAAAAAAATAAATAATAATACACACTTATTTTATTCAAGTTAGTGCTAAAACAAGTGCGTATTATATTTGGAAGCATTCGTGTTGAACACGTGTTTATCTTTTTTGTGGTACGGCCCTTAAGGTTTAGTGGAAAATGAGATTTGTGTAAATATGTAGTTCCCTATTTTGTTTGTGGTACGAACATATAATAAAAATCTGATTTTCGTTAATTCTTTCCTAAAAATTTTCACACATTGTAATACCTACGGCCTATTTAAAAAAATATATTTATATGTCGCATCCGCTCATTAGTTCAGAACATCAATAAAATTGACAACGAAACGCAAGTGTGAAGTTGTCGCACTTGACAGAGTCTGTCAAGTCTGTCTGTGAGTCCTGACAGAGGCTCATGGAGGAAGGATTGCTGGATGTCGTGTATCCGTGTCCGTATACTGTGTAAAGGTTGGTCATTTATTGTTGACAGTGATACACATAGTGTATCAAAACATTGCGGTGTGGTTGTATATAGGGTCCTACCCTTCATACTCGAAATATTTTAAGGGGCACATCTATAGGTGGTAAAGATGCAATACAAATGAAAAAAAAAATATTTGAGTATTTATTTTTATTAAATGAATTATTTTAAAATTATTTTGACACTAAATATAAATACTATTAAAAAAAATACTATTTTCAACATCTATTACGCTAATTTCGAATAATAATAATAAGTTACTTATAAACTAGCGTAGTGGATGTTGAAAATAATAAAGAGCGAGTATTTTTATGTATATCAAATAATTTTAAATTAATTTATTTAAAAAAAAAATATACTCTTTTTTTTTCGTTTGTAGGTATAGCATCTTTAGGCCACCAACAGATGTGCCTCTTAAAATATTTCGAGTATGAAGAGTAGGACCTTATATAAATTCAAATCCTACTATATCCTATCCTACTAATATTATAAATGTGAAAGTTTGTGAGGATGTATGGATGTTTGTTACTCGTTCATGCAATAACTACTAAACAGATTTTGATGAAACTTCACAGTAATATAGCTTATACATCAGAATAACACATAGGCTACTTTTTACCCCCAAAACGCGGACGGAAGCTAGTTATTAAATAATTGTAGCGGTATGGTATGTATGTATGTATATTTTTAATATTTTCCTCTTTTAAAACATGGACAACACATTTTCTCCAATGTGCTACACGGATTTGGGCCAAACCGGCTAGCAAAACCTTTAATTCGGCCATTTAGAAGGTTTAATTTTCAGCCGTCGACATAACCCTTTATTTATTTATTTACTCTTTATTGTACACCATAATATCATATACAGAAAAAGCTTCCCTACTAATTTAAAATGTGCGGTCTTATCACTCAAGGCGATCTCTTCCAGACAACCTTTGGATGGACTGAAAGATAGAAGATATTGGGCAGTCTAGGTGTACGTATAGGACATATTAATATTACTTAGACATAATAATTAGTAAGAGAATTTGGAAAAAAAAAAAATGGAATAATTGAATAAATTTATTTCTCTATAAAACCTAACCTCACTGATTTTCAAAAACAAATAGAGTTTCGAAGAAAAAAACTTTAAAAGTCAATTTGACATCTAACTTCAACCGCAAAATGAATTTTTAATTTTTATGGATGAATCTAGTTTTTATTTATTATTTCATTATTAATTACAGTTGAAGGTAGAGAAAAAGTGAACAGAATGTAAATTAAACCGTGTTTGATCGTTGATGGTGATGGTTATTAGAGAAATATTGACTAAAGTGTTTGTTTACATTGTTCGCAAGTTCTATTCGAATACACTTTATATTAATTATTAAAACGAAAAAGATTTTAGTGTCAAAGTGACAAAACTTTTAGGGTGAAATCAAAACGTAAGATGGAAACATTAATTGTTTAGGCTACTTCACGCCGTACGGCGTGCGTGCGCCTCAAAATAATAATCTACTATACAGTAGGTAATACCTACTGCGAATAATACGATATTTTTGCAAAAAAAAGCTGTAAGTAATCTAAAATTTATTTCACTACACTACTAATCATAACGATATAGTAATTATCACGTAGTTTGTACCGATTCATGTGATAAAAAGTGACGCCATCTTTTGTCTAGCAGTAAAAGTATTTCTAGGGGACAGTGTCGAATGTCATTCCGAGTATTTTCTAGAACTTCTTAGAATAAATTACGTTTAAAAATATTTGCAAGTGAAATGTGACGCCATTCATAGCATCAGAACGTTTATCCGAGTAGCTTTTGCAGGATAACATACAAAATCAAATACAACATTCATCTTTTTCTATCAAATATTAAAGAAAATAATAATAAACGGTGGGAACGCGAACGTTTTATTCGCACTAACAGTGGCGACCGACTGATTGAGGCCACGCCCAAAGTGGGCGTGGCAAGATGACGTCACGACTCCAAAAGTATCACGGTTCGTGTTAGCTAAGGGCATCTCCTCTGTGTATTTCCTCCGTGGTCATGCCTGTTGTCTCCGAAGAGGTAGACAAAATTGTAGGCACTGAGCTGATCAAATGACGATCTAACACTCCACTCTCTGCAAGTCAAAAACCATGCATTTACTTCAATTATACCAAGTACAGGTATTTTTAAATTGTGAACTCTGCTTGCGTGATATAGGATTTTGACGTCACACGTACTGTTGTGACCACTGCCACGTTTTCACTGTTAGCTGCCTAGCTGTGTAGGTAGTCTTCGCTGTTGTCGGCAGATGTCGCTACAGCCTTGTAAAAACTAGGAGTTATTGTTAAAATATCTTACTTGTTGGTTAGCATCCTGCTTGTCACTGCTCTCAGAAGTTGTGGACCCCGTTGGTTTCTTGCAGAAGGTGGGACAGTAGCGACGACATAAACATCTGTAAAAGGAATTACATTTTATAATTCCTGTAAAAATGTGGTCTATGATTTACACCATAATATGAACACGCAAGTTTACACCACAGTATAATGTCCTAAACCCTCCCATGATGTTAGTTCCCATAAATGTTCCTATAATGGAAAGAAAAGAAAGTGGAGAAGGCATAACACTTTTCCCTTACGTGACGATTTCTACGAGTCAACTACTACCACAAGCCACGTTAACACGTTCATTGCCAGCCAAAAATTTTAGATTTGGTGTGATGGTAATTTTTAAAACGTTAAGAAAAAAATCAAATAAAATGTTCTAGAGTTCTCGATCGAAAGATGTATAGAAGAAAATATAATATATTCATACGCCATTCATTCCTAACAACGTGTCTATTGCCTGACAAAGACCTAAACGACTCAATAACAAGGCGGGGACGCTATATCCTGCTCTAGAGGCTCCTTTGTGTCCAACGCGGAGTAAATTAACGAGAACATAATAGCATAATAGCATCAACAACGTCCCGTCGATACAAGCGAGCTAGGAAGTTTGGCGCCAAAATTATTGTAGGTAAAATAGGGTAGTTAGATTTTCGTTTAGTTGTTGTTCCTTTGCCCTTTAAGGCGCAGATATATGACTTTTAGGGGCATTTTCACCAACCTATCAATATCTGTTCAATAAGCTAAAGATAAGATTTTTGACAGATTTTCTATACAAAATCTGTCATAAATTTAAACTTAATTGACAGATTCCTTTATTGATAGGTTGGTGAAATAGCCCCTTAAAAATTTTAAACTGAAAATCACGTCTAAACAAGTAGTGTTAATGATTTCAAAAAAATATATGCTAAACTAGAGCATTTTCTTAATAATTCGATTAGAGTATATTTCAGATCACGTTCATCTATGTAGTGTAATTAATTTGTAAAGTTAGATCTAACGCGTTCAAAAAATTCAAGATCGCGCGAAAACTATTGAGCGTATTTTTACGAAACCTTCACCATTTTGAAGATAATTTAACTATCTAACTTTTAGTTAGTGTTTTTTTTTATCAAATATTCGTTACTAAAAAGTAATAATACGTCTAATTCGGCACAGCGCGCTCCTTAATAGGCGAGTCGTATTGCTCGGTGGACGTATGTCGCGTTGCGTGAGCTCAGCGCAGAACACACAAGCTATACCGCCCAAATCACTCAAGGCCGCTGGCACTTAGTAGCGCCTTAACAGGTTTAAGTAACGTCGACTGGGAGCAAATCAAGCTATGTCTACATAACAACTAATTAAAATCGCCATTCTGTCTTTAGCGTGGTTATACTGAGACCTCAGATCATAGAAACAAGGGAGATGTGCCAAGGCACTATTGAGCTTGATGCTTTAATTTGCCCACATTGGGCGTAGTACAAAAGTACACGCTGGCGACGAACCGAACACGATCGATGATATAAATACAGTGTTTTAGTTTAGTGCTAGTGTTGAGTGACGATTAACAGTGTTAGATTGAGGGTGTGCGGATTTTTTAATGTGTGGGAGATCTTTATATTCACGAGGGGCGCTTGTAATTGTGTTGAAAAATTTACTAAAAGTGGCATCAGTTGTTCCCGTACTAATTTGCTATGATGGCATATCTCCTTGTTTCTATGATCTGAGACTGAGACGCTTATATAGAAGTCTGTTAAGGCAGTTAAGGTTAAGAAGCACATGTTTATCAGCTGAAGTTATGATAATAGACCAATATAAGATATTTGTCAGTCCACAAATATCTACTGTTGAAAATGGACGCTACAAGTTTGCTTGGCAATCAAATTGCTGCTCGTAATTTTATGTTATTTGATCATGAAGGACGTTGTTACTTATCCTGTTGATAAAATCCCTTAGCCGCCTTTTATTATGATGATACTGCATGGCTTATAGGTGGCTTACGGCCCTATCCGTTTTTGAAAACATCCTTAATCCTAGAAATAAACTCACTAGAACAAAACCGTTCGATCTTGTTTGAATGAGAAATGCGCAAAGTCAAACATTTTGAAGAACCAACTGAGAATATTTGGGTTAGTATTTACCTCTGAACTTAATTCTAGTATATTCTAGAAGTCGGTTTAGTTTCTCCAGTAGGTACATAAAGGTACACGTTAAGCAGAGTAGACGGAATTCAATAAACAGTTTGGCTCGGCTCCAGCGGCGCCACTGAATATATTTTAAAACGACTTAATTTTGCTTCGGGACCGTGGACAGTTTTAGCTGAGACCAATTTAGGGGGAAAGAAATTGGTCTGGACATTTTTCTATTAGGTGATATTAAATTAGGTCTAAGCCTCAGATCATAGAAACAAGATGTGCCAAGGCGCTCTCGAGCTTGATGCCTGATCTTGAGCAAATTGCTCATATTATAAACGTACGCGCTGGCGACGAACCGAACACGATCGATGGTATAAATACAGTGTTTTAGTTTAGTGCTAGTGTTGAGTGACGATTAACAGTGTTAGATTGAGGGTGTGCGGAATGTTCAATGCGTGGGAGATCTTTTTATTCACAAGGAGCGCTTAATTATGCGCGTAATTGTGTCAAAAAATGTACTAAAAGTGGCATCAGTTGTTCCCGTACTAATTTGCTATGATGGCATATCTCCTTGTTTCTATGATCTGAGGTTTAAGCTCAGTGATTAGACTAATGTTTAAGACGGAGAATACTAAATAGATCTGTGTGGTTTCAAGCTTAAACATGAGACCGCACTACGGAGACTGAAATATTTAATAATGTCAATTAACATGTTATCTACTACTGTTTATACCAGGAAGCTTGTCGCCTTTCCGCAGCACACATCTTTTAAATCCAAATCAATATAAATCAAACCTAATTACCGTTTAAATACGTCACATTTTTAAACGCAGGCTCTCGATGTTTTGGTGTCTTATACATATTATATGATACTTAGTTTGCTCAAAAGCGGCGACAAGTTTACTCGCCATAACGACTTCTATTGAATTATTATTAAGATTTCTGGAAGCCGCACAATAAAGAGCCAAAACATGTTCAAGTACGAAAGAGATACTGTATAGCTGTGTATTCTTTAGTTTCATCTGTCTTTTACACCAAAATGCCGATTCTAGTAACTAATTTGAACTACTTATGGCTGAGAGTTTACCAAACTGAAATTAGATTTTGAATTTACAAAAAGTTGACAACATTTTGGTGTTTATTTAAGCATCAGAATACAATTTCTTGTATACGCCAGTGCAGAATTTTAGCAGAATACGCTTTAGCTTTGATACATTTTCGGTCGATTTTCGATCACAATAGGGAATAATCAATAATTTTACAAGTCTCTAAAATTATGCTTACTTATCTCATTTGTCTACAAATGTACACCAAAGACCTGTGTTGCCTATAACCTAATAAATACAGAACCCTTTACCAAAAGGTTCCCACCTTAATAATTCTATTAAGATGGGACTCGCCCCTTAGCAGCTCGTTACTAAAGAAACAGACGTTTCCTGACCCGGAATAATGGCGCCCAAGGTGGGACACAATGACGTACTTCTAAAATCAACCTTTTATACGGTTTGGGCTTGGTTATGCTAACACTCATTGTTTAAATCTTTGTGACAACTTATGTAAATTATAAATAAGCAGAAAAGGTCTTGTTGGCTATAATTATAACTCAGCGTTTAAACTATTTTTCTCTATTACAATATTTAAAATCAAACGTACAAAACAAAAGCTTTCTGTAATAGCAGAGGCGACTCTCTATTTACTAAAAGAAAAATAATAATTTTTTATTGTTATTTTTGATTATAATATATACAGTACAGGGCAGTGTAAATGACATATCGAGCTTTGGAAAGAGATGTCGGTTTTATAGAGCGTCATCTCTGTCGCACGAAGCACTAACAGTCCGATACTTATCTATTAAACAATACAAAATGTCATACAGGTCTGAGTGACTGATAGCCTGCTCTAGAAAGCCGAAGCAAGCTGATTATTTTTTTCTTAAACTGGATGTGTAATATTTACTACCGTGTATTGTGTACATCGGACAGCGGATTATGCCCCAGGTTGGGCGCCATTACACGGTAATGGCGCCCAACTTGGGACACAATGTTAAGCTCAACGGAGTTAAATACAAGTTTTAAAGTATGTATTATCTACTGTAGTAAGCTAAATCAGAAAAATATGTGTATGATATTTTTACGATCAGGATGTATGCTAGTGTTTTAGGTTTGTCATAAAATTTATGTTATCGCCACAATTAAAAATTTTAATCAATTGTACCCCATTTTTGAACACGTTTTGTCAGTTTTCCGTTCACGTATTGTAACCCGTACATGTGATTTATAACGAGCGGGAATTGTGTGAATCGATAAAATTAGGTCTTGTAAGCCTCTTAAAGAAAATTAGCTCAGCTGATTTAAATATAGCATGAACAACAACAATAAACCTGACACTGGTGACATCAATAGACACTCTTAATAGAAATAATGGCAGCAAATTCAGCCTGAAGTACATTATCCTTTTGTTAACTTGAACTATTCCCGTAATAATAATGTCAGACAAACAGAAAAGCTCCTTTGTACCCTATAAAAAGCTGAGTTTTATGTGTCGGGTCTAAATGTTCCCATTTTGTACTCACTGTCGCAGTATTCTCTGCTGCTTATAGTGATAAAATACAGCAAGTCAGATCACACATTGAGACAGTAAAAATGTAGATTTCTCGATGTCTATCGCACAATAAATTTTAATTTTCCATTGTTATATTGCAAATGGCTGAAAAACTTAACCAAACAATTTTTATTTTTCTTCACCAGTCTTGCTTAAAACAATAAAAGTAACACTAATTATCAAAAATCGGCGTCAAAATCAATCAAAAAACGTCAAAATTGGCCCAAATCCCATGATATTTTCCGATACCTACCTAATAATTCTGACTCCAAATAAAATTATAACCCAGAAATACCCAGTAATGAAGAAAATCCATAATCCATTCTCGACCCTCTGACCCTCTCAGACACGATACATACTTCGAACCCGTGCCATATATCCAATACAATAGAATCTAAATGGACTATAAGGAACACAATTAAGCGGGTCAACCCGACCTTATCGAATTACTGTAAACTGCGCAAGGATACAGCTTATATATATATACGTATTGTATGTTTATGGATATGTGTTTATATCTCAGATCATAGAAACAAGGAGGTGTGCCAAGGCGCTATCGAGCTTGATGCCTGATCTTGAGCAAATTGCTCATATTAAAAACGTACGCGCTGGCGATGAACCGAACACGATCGATGGTATAAATACAGTGTTTTAGTTTAGTGCTAGTGTTGAGTGACGATTAACAGTGTTAGATTAAGGGTGTGCGGAATGTTCAATGCATGGGAGATCTTTTTATTCACAAGGAGCGCTTAATTATGCGCGTAATTGTGTCGAAAAATGTACTAAAAGTGGCATGAGTTGTTCCCGTACTAATTTGCTATGATGGCATATCTCCTTATTTCTATGATCTGAGGTTTATATTATTTAAAAGAAAATAGAAACAACTTAGTAGGAATGGGATATAGTACTTTTATTTAAGAACACTTTTGCTAGACTAGGACACACTAGATATAAATCTACCCTTAGAAGTACCTGTCCTAATAATTTCTATCCCCTAAAGGATGCCAGCAAAAAGTTCTAATCCTAAGATTATGCCAATATAATATTGTAATCCATTAGGAATGTTGACTAGGATAGGCTGGATCATAGTTCTATATCCCAAAATAACAAACCGCAAAAACTAAATTACATTTGGTTGGAATAAAAGCCGGCACAAATTTATTGCACCCAAGCGACATTTATGCAATAAAGCACAAAATAAACCAAAACATTTTTAATATTCCACCCACTTCATAATACTCAAATGCAAGGTTTAAATAAAAACTGCGCCACACGGCCGCTCGTCTGAAATGAAACAACAAAATAAGTCGGGCACACTCGACAAATCCAATAACTATTTGTAAGTCCATCCTCCCGTGTGCAAGTACCCTCATATTTAGGGTTGCCAACCATACATAATAATAACGTATCCTACTTTATTTTCGATAAATATACTTTATACATTTGCATAAAAAATATATCTTATTTACTCTCGGTTTTTTCACTGACAGCTAGTTTTTTCGGTAATGAATAAAAAATGGCGAGGAAAGAGAAACATATCGTCCATAAGTTAATTAAAATCAAGTTACTTATTTAAATCTAAACTATTGTAAAACTAGCCTTGAAACTTTCAAAGACAACCAAAAATTGTTAGCATGTGCTAAAAGGTACGTACATATTCAAAAATATATTTATAAGGAGATACATTTTCTTTTTTCTTTCAATATCTTTATTTTTTCCTATCCAAACAATTTGATACGATATTTTTATCAAAAAAAGTTGGCAGCCCTACTCATACGTTCATGCTTTTATAATATTCGATGAATACTGCACCGTATTTTTGTAACATAAGATTCGATTTCGTTTGTGTGCGAATATAAGAACAGGTATAAGAGTGAGTACCAATGCGTATTGACAGACTGTTAAGTAATGCTCAGTTATTTGTCATAAGTCGTCTATTGAATGGGGAATATATGATGTAATATTTTCCTCCTTATATTTTCTTTGATATCTATTTCCTACATATTTGCCTTTTTTCTCCTAGTTTCTGTGTAAATTCCGATAAGGAACAGGTTATTATATTTTTTAACCTGTACTTAGAAAATTGTGTTTGGAATCTAAACTTGATCTAACAACACCTCTTTTGATAAATTGGTGCCGATTCTGTTGTTTATAAACTAAACTAATTTAGTCTCATTATGTCTCTTTCTAACGAAAAACATGAGAAAGGGATAGAAGATATTTAATCCTGTCAAATTAGTCCACTTGCTTCATTTCAATGTTTTTACCGAAAATGACAAGGGCGTACACTAATTTGACAGTTCTTTATATTTTCTGCCCTTTTTCAATAATAAGTATTTGTCAGAAAAAGATATAGTGTGATTAAAATTTGATATAATTATTTGATAGTTTGATGTACCTACAACAGAATCAATAATTGACTCCAAACTCGTGTAAAGCTTCAAGCAACGCGGTTATAATTCTCATACAATCACCAAAACAAAGCAAATTATAAGTAATAAAATCTTGAGAAACCTCAACTCAACGCTTGTCAAAGTATCAACAAAACCAGTAAATATTGAACCACCTGTAGATTTTGATAAACACTTTTGAGAGGCATCCAAGACAAAGCAATAAATAATTAGCACAAGCCAGGAAAACGCTTACATAGAGCAGAAATCCGCACCTGAGTGAAAGCGGTACTAGTAGTAACTAGGGATGTTACGGAACTTCGACTCCGACTAGATAAGTCGGAACTTCCGATTGATATTACACCTCTGGTTCCGACTTCGGCTCCGATACTTTTAAATCGGAGGTTTTATTCGGTGGTCGAAGCATAGCGGATAGTGGCGGTAACAATTTCAATTATTACTACGTTTTAACTCGCTTTCGTGTCTGTGTGATTGTCTGTCTGTTCGGTACAAATTTTGCAATTCATTTTTCAAGCAGTTCCTGTCCTCGGATTAACCTGAAATTTAGTATGTAACAATTTTTTTTAACCACGTTGTTAAAACGGAATAAAATGTATAAAATAATTTCTGATGAAATGAAAAACGTGGAGCACAATAGATAATAGTAAGATGCGCCCCACGTATTTCATTTCATCAGAAATTATTTTATACATTTTATTCCGTTTTAAAAACGTGGTTTTAAAAAAAACATTTTTATTTTTCATTTAAATTAAAGAGACTCACTGAATAATGTTTATACTACTTTATTTTATTAGGCCTGCCTTTACACATCTCTTTTGCCACCTTCAACCCCGACTCCAATTCCGGTTCCGACTTCGACAAACCTTTAAAAACTTCAACGCCGACTTCGGTTCCGATAAAATCACCTCCGTAACATCCCTAGTAGTAACAATACAGCTTCCAAGACGTTTAATTTTAATTACCGTTCACTAAGACATGAAATATGAGCCGAGATTGTGTGGCTCTTGATTACACAGCGTTTTGGCGTTCACTACTTGCTATAATATGTATTTAGTTAGTAATACTCGAGGTATTGTGTGAAATATTACTAGCAATTTGGTCTTAGATTGTTCATTAGAAGACGTATCGAGAATTTGGATTTTAATGTTTGTTAGCTCTAGCACATGGATTAGGACAACGTATTCTTGGTGGAATTTTAAAGACGTGTTTTCTTGATTTTGCTTACCTCTCAATTATCTCCTTTTTAAGAACGATTTGTGAATTGTAGCTAGCAGAACCACTACTGTGTAATTAATACATCTTAATTAAGTCAAACATTCGGTTTCGGTTTAGCGTTGTATAGAAATAAAATGGCAGATTGTTTCTAATTAAAGACTCAAAATATTGATACATAAAATCATTATAGATTAGCTGTTGCCCGCGACTTTGTCTGCGTGAAAACTGATGAAAAGTAGCATAAGTACTGTCCCAGTTCCCAGGCTACACTTTTGTCAAACATCAAAATCCACCCAGCCGTTTTAGCGTGAAGGAGTAACAAACACACATACACCCCACACACTTTCGCATCCAACTTCGTACTAATATTATAAATGTGAAAGTTTGTAAGGATGTATGGATGTTTGTTACTCTTTCACGCAAAAACTACTAAACGGATTTTGATGAACCTTTACAGTAATATAGCTTAACTTACATCAGAATACCACATAGCCTACTTTTTATCCAAAAACGCTGGAAACTAGTTACAATCTGGGTATCTTCAAGTCACGAGTGAATCAGTTTCTTCTAGGCAAGCGTGCTCCATCGTAGACCGCATCATCGCTTAACATCAGGCGAGATGGCGGTCAAGCGCAAGCCTATCATCGAATAAAAAAAAAAAAAAAAAACAAAACTAGTTTATAATATTAGTATAACTAAATTGACCTCACCTGATGAAAAGCGTAGCAAAGAGCACGGCTAGCAGCGGAATCAGCGTCCCGAAGCACGCCAGGAACAAAGTCTGCACGTCCGAGTAGCCTGCGAATACAGATAAAACTGCGACAGTTCACATGCCAGAGTAGCTTACTATACTAGCTTGTACTGACGCATATGCTGCTCAACATAGGTCTCACACTCAGATCATAGAAACAAGGAGATATGCCATCATAGCAAATTAGTACGGGAACAACTGATGCCACTTTTAGTAAATTTTTCGACACAATTACGCGCAAAATTAAGCGCTCCTTGTGAATAAAAAGATCTCCCACGCATTGAACATTCCGCACACCCTTAATCTAATACTGTTAATCGTCACTCAACACTAGCACTAAACTAAAACACTGTATTTATACCATCGATCGTGTTCGGTTCGTCGCCAGCGCGTACGTTTTTAATATGAGCAATTTGCTCAAGATCAGGCATCAAGCTCGATAGCGCCATGGCACATCTCCTTGTTTCTATGATCTGAAGTCTCACACATAGGCTCGTATAGCAGAACCTAAATCAAGACTTAAGCATTACTTGGGACTAGTTTCAAGCAACGCCGTAGCTAGGATTTTGTTCAGGGGGAGGGGGGGAAGCAAGGAAAATACACATAGAGGAGAGGTGTACAAAATGATCCCCTTAGGGAGAACAATAAAAAAAATCGTTTCTTTCGGATAGTTGTTTGTTTAATCGGTCACTAATTTACCAGTCACCCTACATATAAATCAGAAAGATTGAATATCCCAATCTACCTGCTTGCTAAAATCCGTGAAATTTGATATTTTTTCTCACGTGAGTCATAAGCCCATTATCAGCAGGGAATATAAAAATCAAATTGACCATATTTTCTAACTTAAATAGACAATCAAGAGCCAGAATGGTTTTTCAAACAGGAATATTAGTAATAAACACCACGCGTTACCAAACTCTAAACAAATAAACCAAAAGCAGTGATAGCCTAGTGGTCTAACCATGTGCCTCCCACGGCGAACGGTTCGAGTTCGATCCCGAGGCACGCACCGCTGACTTTTCGAAGTCATGTGCGTATTACAAATTAATTATCACTTGCTTTAACGGTGAAGGAAAACATCGTGAGGAAACCGGCATATCCTAGAACCAAAAATTCGAAAACATGTGACGTCCACCAACCCGCACTGGGCCCGCGTGGTGGACTACGGCCCACTCCCTCTAACAGAGAGGAGGCCTGTGTCCCAGCAGTGGGAACATTATAGGCCGATTATGCTATAAACAAATAAATCTAAATTAAACGCTCCGCTTGTAACAAGATCGCTTCAAAATGCTCAAACTCTCATATGAAATGTAATCATTAATTAAACGGGGTGCCTCGATCCTTCACAGAATGCTTTCTAGCTCCCACATCCTGAGCACGTTGTGCGTTTAGTGGGATTGTCCGATGCTGCGTCACTGGATCGGACTTCATACGTCTACAAGTACTACATACTACGTGGATAGTGTGACCTCCGATTCCAGACTTACGCATAACATTGTAATTTTATTAGGATAAGTACTAACATTAGTTTTAGGTTTTCTTTACTAACACTGTATGGATCTGTGGGCTGATAAAATAAAGATTATAGAATAAACAACGAATACAATGATACAAACAAACAGAATGTAAATGAAAACAAGATTGTTTTCCGAGAACAAGCAACCTTATATTTTGATAGAAGCTGTATAATAGCTATGGCTTGTAAACGAGCTATAAACATCTTGCTGGGAATCTTGCTGAAAATTTTTGATAGACAATATTTACGGCGATACTCTTGCTGATGTTTAGTTATGCAAGATATTGCAGAGTATATTCTAGCGAGGTAGCAACAACTGTATTGAGAATTGAGTTCGTTTACGAGTATGTGCAGGAATTTGTGGCTGTAGAACTGAGCTAGTGAGATATACGAGTAATAGTGGACAGCGAGGCTGGTCTTATTGCTGTAGTAGTTATTGTGATGTACCACCATTTAATTTCATTGCAATATCGCCGGGCTGCAAGATTGCGGCAATTGTTCTAGACAGTTGTACGATATAGATCTTAACTCGCGGCTATACAATTGCAGCAAGAAACTGTCTAAAAACTAGCCCGTTTAATAGCACCTTGAGTGGCATTAATGTCACAAGACTGACAAACATCATGGTTTACAACAACTATTAATAAAAACTGAAATGTAACGCCCTCAATCTATTTCGTATCAAGCGCTCTTACTCCTTTGTAAATAAAAGAGCTATTAAAAGTTCATAAACCTGCAATATAGCCTTTAGGTGTGCTCCGACGTGTTTTCATAAACATATACGGAGAATATTGTAGAAATTGTATGGCTTCTAATAACAAGTTTCCTTAAATATAAAGTTTGGAGAACAGCAACGAAGCCAGTGTAAGTAGACTGGCTAAGCGTGGGTAGGTTGTGTTATCTCAAGATATTTAATTATCAATTATATGTTAATTTAGTTAAGTTTCTCATATAAAGTGAACTATGTAATGTTCTTTTGGGAAATAAATTCTTTGAACCGAATTATAATATCTCACTTTGCTTCATTTCTTAGTTATGACGGATATTACACCTCTTATGTTATAATATCTCTATCGTCATTTCAGTGGCACCTATGAACAAAGGAGTCGTATTTGTAATCCAAGGTTAATTGATTCGTTTCCTTACAGGGGAGAAAGGACACTGGCAGCCGCCCTTAGAACGCTGGGCTTCAGATTGTGTAAGTCGGTACAGATATGAAATTAGTTTTGTGTGATCGAATATTTCAAGAGTATTTAAATTCATTTTTTATTTGTTTTGTACGTAATTGGGGTAAAGAGAAATCTTCGTATTAGTGACAGTGAGGTTAAGTATGGTGTGAATGATCCACTGAATTACAGCCCGACTAATGAGTTCTCAATTCAAAGGTTTTAGTTGCTGTCGACATGATATTCTGTGGAGGCACGCGCCACCTAGCATGCACCCGTTTGTGTTTTATTTTTTTTTCAAAATGTCAACGGCATAATTATTTTATTTCTTATTTATTTCGATTTTTGATTCCAATTCATAATCTCTAAGATAAATTAGGCAAAGAACAATTAAAATATATTTTTATTTTTGGTTAAGCTTTTATTACCGTACCATATCAAGCCTAAAACTGCCAACGTCCTTTATACAAATAATGAGCAAAATATGCAATACAATTAGATTTACATTCCTATCGTTGTGTTACTTTTGGTTTCCCTACGATAAAATTGAATTCAAAATGTATGAATTTATATATGGTAAAATAGTTTGCTGCTAAAGTCAAAACGATGTTACAGCGCAGAGAAAATAGGAATATAATATGCATATCTCTTGTACTAAGCTCCTTTGCCACAGAGACAAGCGCTGTTACCTCGTAGCGATACATAGGCATGATTTAATATAAACTTGCAAGATAATCCTAGCTAAACACAAACGGCCGCACCACAAAAAAATAAACATCTGTTCAACACACGTTCAACACGAATGCTACCAAAAATAATAGGCAATTGTTTTAGCACTAACTTGTCTAAAACAAGTGTGTATTATTTTTGGTAGCATTCGCGTTTAACGTGTGTCTATCTTTTTTGTGGTAAGGCCGAAAGTATGTAATAAAATAAACAAAAGTATTTTTTATTTGCCTTTAGCGGTCTAAACTAGTCTAGATCTATCAAAACCCTTTATTATACCTTTTCGTGGTCCCACGTTTGGGCGCCACTTTCACTGTTGGCGCCCAAATGGGACCCCAACATTATAAAAACAATAACTATTTTATGAACCAGTAACATTGCTTAGTCAACATCAAATAAATATCTGTATTTATATCGTAACCGACAAACTAAACGTGATATTATTTATCCCATAAAGTTTTATCACGCTAACCTAAAAACAGCAAAGCATGCATATGCACGAGGGATTTTATACATTTCTAAACTCCAGCGTTAATGAGCTACACGCTTCAAATAAGTCAATTTCCAATGTTCTTTGTGCCGAACATTCTAAACCCGGGCAGTCTTCCAATTGGCACCCAACGTGGAGCCAGTCTATCTTACCGTTGCTAAAATCTCGGGCTATTCTGTTACAAGCATCGATTTTACGTGACCCAACTCCCAATTAGCCAGTTGAGGAATTAGCCAATAATAAGCCGTAATGAAATTGCTGGTTCTTTTTGCTTTGTCGACATTTATTCGGCTCATTCGGGTCAGTTCGGTTTCTTATTTATCGGAGGGTATTAGGAGATTTTATGTAATCGAGTTATATTCAAGCGATTATCATTAATTTTTACACCAGTCTTACCTATAATAAATCAACTTACTCTTTTAACTAACGCTAACTAACAGTCAAAGCCTGTGATCGATTTCTCACCTACTTCTTGTAATCCGTTTGAGTTGAGTCGAAAAGTGATCCGTTGGTGCAAAATATTCTTGAACTACATTCCTTCTATTTGAAAGAAATCCAGTAGAAGCCATTTATGTTCATAAAATCTTTGTTTTATTTTAATGTCGTCATAAAATTTAATCTTTTCACATGATTTATAGAAATTCATATTTAATTGAAACTTCTAGCAGAATGAACTTGAACAATGGACGCTGAATCGCAGAAATGAAACAGATTTAATTGACGCAAACAAAATTAACAGCTTTTGAATAACAAACACGACGGATAAATGGGCCATAATTTGTACTGTCTATTTATTTAATTATAAATTGTGAACAGTAGAAACCCTCATCCATTATTGGCTAATCAAAACAGGATTGTGTTTTGGTCCAAGTACGTGAATTGAGGATAGTACAACACATCACGCCTATAGTTCCTGAAGATGTAGGCAGAGATGTTACATTATAAGACATGTACATTTCACTAGTTTCGTTATTTAGTTCTAAAGTCATAGAGGGTGAATTTATTGCCATAATAAATAATATGTGTATCTGTGACTTTCAAATTCGTTTGTATAGTTAAGCAACTTATTAGACTAACGCTGAGTTGCACAAAAGGTCATTATGTTTTAAAGGAGACTTTAACGATAGAAATTGTATGAGTAATGCCTGTATTAAAATTTAATTATCTTTCTGCAACCGACCGTCAATCATCCCAATCAATTAACTAAGCCTATCGGGTGACTCTAAGGGTTATATTTCACCGGGACACCATGGCGGCGTAACTAGTCGCCACAAAGTGTATGTGGTTTAACTCTTTACAGAGTATCTCACTTGGTGTCCGCTAGGTTGCCCAACCATTGATACATTTTGTTGGTTGGTTTGGTGGTTGGCATGTCCCAGTGAAATATAGCCCTAACTCGCTATTCGCTAACCTTCTACAACTTCACAACATTAATTCTTGCTTTTAACACCCTCACTTTGTGACCAAACCTAAAATAGTATATTAAAACGAAACTCAACTCCATTCACTATTTTTAACACTTTATTCCTGCTATTTTCCTTTTTGACTTTCCTTTCGCCCCCGCTCTTAGCACACACCATACGGTTCAGTGCTGCCGGATCCCACAGGGACTGAATACAAATTCGCGCTGAGCACCGAGCCAGCTACATAAATTTTGAAAAAGGCCCGCTAATTTGTCAAAAAAGGTACACGGAACAAAGCGGGACATAGGATAGCGTAGCTATACAATACTTTGTACCCTCATTCATGTATTTAATCATGATTATATTATATTATTCAAGAATTTTGTTAAAAAAGGCTTGATATAGTAGCTTTGTGTTAACGAAAGAAAGTTTAAGGCCGCGGCCGCACTGGTACTGGCGACAGCGACGCGACGGTGATTTCATGAAAACAAACTAATAAAAACATAGGTATGTCGATGGCCGCACTGCAAAAACGACAAGCGACATTTATTTGTTCACGAAATCGCTGTCGCCGTACCAGTGCGGCCGCGGCCTTATACCTATACCGTCGTAACCGTCACTCATACCTATGTGACGTTTTGTCGCCGACTTTTTTTGACCGACCGAACGAATATACCGAACGTGTCAGTCATTTTTCACGATTCGTGATGCGTGTGAAAGTGTGAACACAGGCATTTAAAAAGCATTGCCGCGGTCAAAAAAAAAACGAATCGTCAAAAAAGGCAATTCGTCAATAAAAACGAATCGTCCTGGGAATGAGCCCTTTCACTGAGATCGAGGACTTTTTCCAAAAATGAGTAAGACGATGGCGCATACTTAGTATGCCAAGATAAAGGAGTTGTTTCAGAAATGTATGGAGCCTGGGAGGGGTCTACGTACGCAATTAAGTATTATAGCTATACATGATAGTAACCGGTTCCTAATGCTTATTTTCTATAATATTACTTCGTTGAATTGTAATTCAATCTTTTCTTTGTCAAGGAGAGCAACACAACACAAATATGGTGGATCAACAATCGACAAATGAATTAAGTGAAACGTCATTTTGACAACTGTTGTTATGTCAATGTCAGTCAAAATGGCAACATTCAATCCACCACGCGTGCGCACAACGACTCAAACGTCACGTCATAAAACAACACTGTCAAACTCAACTGTCATGGCCGCCCTAAAAATAGGGATATCACAGTGAAAAACTTCATCTCAAATAATTATCTTACAATTGTACTCTTCTTCAAATGAATTTAATAATATATTTATGTAAATCCCCTATTTTTTTCCTATTTTTCTATGTGGCGTACGTATACCAGTTTCAGGATGAAACATCTCCTTTATAGGTAATACCCACACGTAGAAACCTAGTTCCACTATGCCTCAGGTGCAAGTAAGATAACGGTTTAGTTCAATATTCCGGTTCAATGAGTCCATTCTGAGCCTCCTTGATTATTAATTTAGTGGTCTAGAGACCGGCCAAGTGGACTAAGAGATTAGCCGTGCACAATACATACCTAGTGTATCCTATTATGAGTGTGGTAAAGGTGATTTTATAATTGAAGGTGGAACGAAAATATTACTAATATTCCTGTTATTATAATACAGTGAAAGCACTTTAAGCATATTTAATTATGGTAGAGCTTCATCGTTGATTATGAAAACTTTGAATACAATGACTTTCCAAGAAAAAAAAAGAAAAAAACTATTATCATGATTGTGTACGAGATTGACGCTCAATGATGCTATTTTTGATCGTTTACTTGCAATTGAAGCGTTTCTCAATATTTTTACACGTAATCACACAATTTTTGATCAATTGATCGTTTTGAGGACCGTTAAACCTTTTGAAACTTTTTTGGAATTGTAATACACAGTTTCTATTCAATTTAAATCTAACGTAACATATCTGAATACTCACTCGTATCGGGAGCCAAATCGTTGTCCACTTCATGACCAGTGATGTTCATCATTAACGCACTCCTATTTTCCTTGGATGACTTGACCACCTCCACTAGTTCCACATAATCTACCTTCTTTAGCACATCACTACTGTTCCTATCCCTATCCGTCTCATTAACATTTCTATTTGAAAACTCACTCTCGTTTATCTTTGCTGCTATCAAAAATTCAAATCTTGGCATGTCTTCTGCAAACTCAGACTCTGGCCTAAATAGAATGTCCGTTATAGTATCTTCTCTGTCTGTTTCTGAATTGATGATATCATCTAGCAGACTACTTGATATGTTCACTTGTTTTTCACCAGCACCTGCTTCTGCACTCGGTATTTCCTTAAGTTTTTTCTTTTTCCTCTGATCTTTCATGACTTTCTTTGATAAATCTTCGTCTCTGCCTTGTTCCGCATTCATCAGACCTTCAAGTTCTGATTTAGATGTCCTATCTGTCTCTCTTATTTCATCTTCAGTCTCTTCGGCCACGGATAGAGTGTCAGAGTTCGGATCTATAGGTAAATTAAAAGTGTTGTTACTTCCAAACTTTATGACGATGTCTGTGGTGTTCATGTTGGAGTATGGTCTTGCGTGCACTATGTCTGCTGTTAGTAAAGCGTTCAGGAGGAAGAACATGAGTTTTAATTTAACGTTAGTCATTTTTTCTTCGATTAAGGGTTCATTATTATTTTTGGAGTGTCAGTTCATTTTTAATGTAGGTATCTTCGAAGCTTCAGTAGTTGACAGCAGACATCTGTGAACAAAGGACAGTTAGCTATTAAAGTTTGAGCTAACTTGATTAATATCTGGACAGTAACAATGGATGGCTAATTAAGTTTTCACGTCGACGCTTGCTTTGTGATGGAATAGATTGATGAAACTTCATTATTAAACGCGTTACAATACTCTATTAAATTGCGTTTAAAACTAGTTTCTAAGTATGAAATATTAATGGAATCAGAAGATAATTTAATACACTATTCAGTAAGTTGTTATCTACTAAAAGTTTACCATTCCTCAGGGTTCCTAATTTACAACTCCTTAACAGAATTTCGGGTCCGTGGCTTAGGCCCCCAGTGGTCGAGGCACCTGTGGCCGACGCCCCCGATTCGAAAAAAATAATTAAAAGCAATTTTTGATCAAATGTACAGTCAGGCACAAAAATAATAAATGTATATTGATTGTAAGTATTATGTATAATACAAATAAATCATAATTTAATTTTAAATCATATTTTATAAATAAATCATAATTTTATTATATTTATAACACAGAAATGCTTTAAGTATTAGATGTATGTTTTGAAAAATAAAAGTTTTAGTTATTTTTCATTATTTATTTATTTATCTCAATAAGAAATCTAGTAAAAATATTGTATTATAAATTACAGTTTTCATTACCCATAATTAAGAGAATCATTTAACTTAATTAAAATAATCAGTCTCTAATAAATCAGTATAAAAATTACTGCAGAGCAAATAACTTTTTACATAGTGAAATGTTATTTTTATCTTTTTAACAATAATATAATTAATTAAACATACGGTCGGTTGCAGAAAGATAATTAAAGTTTTAAGGAGACTTTAACCATACAATTTCTATCGTTAAAGTCTCAGTAAAACTTAATGACCTTTTCTGCAACTCCGCGTTAGTAAGTTAAATCATTACTTTTTGGACGGATTGCCACATACGGTCGGATTTGTTCTAAAAACATGATCGTGGTAATTTTTTTGTTTTCATACTGTTCAGTCAAATTGGCAATCATTTTTTCATTCTTTAAAGTGTTGTTCTTTCATCTGCTAACAGGGATGTTTTTATCTTTATTATTATGGTGAAACACTTTTCTCGTTTACTATACTAAGCACAAAAAAAACGATATTAAATCAATCGAATCAGGGGCGTCGGCCACAGGTGCCTCGACCACTGGGGGCCTAAGCCACGGACCCAGAATTTCGTCATGTATTCAAATAACAACGAGTAGTTCTTACTACAACACTATTGAATCTTTAACCAATCCGACAATAGCGCAAAAATATCAGGCCCCAAAACCAAAGACCATGTAATAACAAATACATTCGAGCCAACACTAGCCGTTACTCGCGAACTAAACAGTGTAATTGGTCTAACCGGCCCACCATTCAACTTAACCCTGCCCGTTGACCCAGTTCTGAACGTCTAACAATATAACAATACCTTCAACTGCGAATTTAAAGTTCAACTGTGGGTCTGATAAATAATTGTTCATAGACGCGTCTGACACAGAGGCTCGAGGCTAAATAACAGCCGCGCTGATCAATGCGAGGTTAAGCTGCGCTTGCCGCGGTCAGTCCATGGATGGGTGACCCTGACCATTCCTTTCGCATCAAGACCCCGTCATGCCTCGGAAAGCACGTTGCAGTCAGTTCCGGTAGTCAGAAGCCCAAAAGTCTGACAACTGGTCGAACTTTCGAATATCGGTATTACCCAATAATTTTGTTGTGGAGATCAGATGGCAGTCGTTCCATGTAAAATATTGATATTCAGCAGCTTGGTTCACACTGTTTTTACGTGTCGTGATGCATCAGTAGGTAGGTATAGCAGAAGCCTATTAGCGTCATATATTTTGTATGAAGGTGTTCACATTATTCTGATGTATCACGTCACGTCATCACGTCAGAATAGTGTGCACATCTTCATACAAAATATTTGAAACCAAAAGATTTCTGATATAAGAACAACTGATGCATCATGAGTTCATGACACGACACGCAAGAATAGTGTGACCAAGCGTAATCTTTTACCATGCTACAAGTTGTCTGACGAAAGATTAGAAACTTCCAAGCAATAAACCCTCAACAAATTGCCTTCAAACGCTAAACGGAATCATTTTTCTCCTTACATAAATGACCACGCTGCCTCAATGAAAACAAGATACAAAATTCACCACAACGAATTTGAGCTTCACGGACCAACGTTACAGAGCCGAAGTTAGGAGGGCCCTAACTTGTGAGCCGAAATAAGGCGAACCCTAGTCAACTTGTGGCCCATGACGTATGAATTAAGAATGACTTGCCAGCAATTTGTCAAAGTCAAAATGCGACGGCTCATTCTATTGAATGACATGTATTTTGAGAAGATGTGGCTTTTATTGGTCTTCTAACTTCAAGTTTCGTTTTGGGTATTATCAGTTTTGAGGGTAAGCAGGATTCGAGGTGGGTACAGTCAATAATTTTTAATAGGTATTATTATAAATATGACTAACTGTGCCCGCGGTTTCATCCCCGTTGCTGGGCTCCTAAGGGTTATAGTGTGATGTTAAATCGCTTGTACTATTCCTCATTAACCTCGCTATTAAATACAAAAAGAATTTTTCGAATCCGACTGGTATTTTCAGAGAGATTAGCGCGTTCCAACAAACTTTTCAGCTTTATTATATTAAGTAGTATATTTGATAGAGGATTTTAGACTTAATTGAGTTACATTATTATTACTTATATAACTAACTTTACCTACAACACCTAGTTACATGCTGTGGTATTTCAGATTACCTAATGTAAGGGTCACTTAAAGCTACGTATTGGAAAATGTGGAGCTTTAAAATCATTGTGGCGTAAAAGGGTTACACTTCAAAGACCCAAAATAACGTTAAACCTGCCTTGTTTGTTATTTACACAAAATCTTTATAGCGTAATTTTATTTATTCCATGTACGGTCTTTACCACACTAATTAAAATTAAAACTAGGACGTACAATAAGCAGCAGTAAATATTACACCTCAAGTTTGAGAAAGAGGCGAGTTTCGGCTTTGTAGAGCGTCGTAACCGTCACTCATACTTAGGTGACGTTTTGTCGCTGACTTGTTTATTGGATACCGGACTGTTAGTGCTTCATGCGACAAAGATGACGCGCTATAAAGCCAAAGCTAGTCGATCATCTTTCTAACCATTCCGTCCTCGCCGACGAGGCCCGTCGCGACGTCCCCATCATGACCCGAGTCCGCCGCCGCGTATGACTCAGTCCCCTAACCGACCCTTGCTCGAGCCAGCCCGCGCTGAGCCTGTAGATTTAAATTCGACCCAAAATAATGAACCGATCCAGCTAGTAGTCCCTCCCTCTAGTTGCCCTCCCCCCAGCGACGCCCTAAGCCGAGGCCCGTACCCCAGTAGGGGGTGCCCTTAGCGTGTGGTCGCTTAGTTTGTAGTTTTATTTACTTTTAAGCCTGGCTGGAGGCATTTGTAAGTCCTCACCAGATGACCGGTTAAGCAGTGACGGCTGTTAGAAGCCAACTGCGAGAGGCCATTCAAAAAAAAAAAAAAAACATCTTCTAAAGCCGCTGTGTAATATTTACTGCCACTTACTGTACTAATTAATCATTATTTACGCCCAAGACTATTCTATTCTCTAAACCAGTGTCAAACATATACAGGCCGTGGCCCGCGACCTAAATATAATTCCTAAATAAAGATTACTTACAGTTTTCTTTTTGCCTAAATTAATTTTGTAGATGGTCCTTTAGAAAATCGAGTTTGAGACACCTGATCCCAGGCGCGGTCCCAGCGGGGGGGGGGGTCACGGGGGTCATGACCCCCCCTCCCCCCAAATCGAAAGAAAATGCGCCAAACACGGTAATTCACGTCGGCATTAATCGGTATGACCCCCCTTTAAAGTCTTCAAAATCGTCGGCTGGGACCGCGCCTTTTTTTTTTTTTTTTTTTTTTTTGTTCTCGCTGGGAAAAAATGCGTTACGCATGCCCCCCCCTGGGGGGTGGGGGGGGGGGGTATGTGGGACTCCCCGGGCCAGCCCGGTATACCCACTAAAATAACCCAGCGGCAATCCTGCTTCGTCCGAGTGAAGGAGAACTGGGAGATCGGCGCAGCCTTTACGTCCAGTCCTCCTCCGACGACCGCCCGCCTTTGCGGCGGGGCCTTCACGCCCCTCCTAACGTGGAGGGGCCCGGGAACGACCGTGATTGCTCGGCCATTCCCGCCCAACGAGGGTGGTGACTGTGCAATGCGGACGAGGGTGCCCCCGCACCCGTCGTCCGCTAGTCACCACCCGGTGGGGGGAGGAGGTGTTGACGCCTCCTCCTTCCCATCCTCCGCCTGCGGAGCGGCGCAGCGAGAGGGTCGTCCTCTCGCGCGCGCTCCGCCGCCTCCTTTTGCGACATGACGTCCTCGCAAAAGGAGGCGACTGCTGCCCAGGCCTCCTCGCTCCCCAGCATGGAGTTGATCACGCCGGGAAGCGAGAGGTCCTGTCCGACCGCATCTATGAGTACACGGCGCAGCTCAGCCCAGGTTGGACACACCTCGAGGGTGTGCTGCGCCGTGTCCTCCTCCGCTCCACATTCGTGGCACGCCGGGGTTTCCTCCCTCCGGATCCGGTGCAGGTGCTTTCCGAAACAGCCATGCCCGGACAACACCTGCACCAGACGGAACGAGAGGAAACCGTGGGCCCGCTCGAGCCAGCCCCGCAGGACTGGCCCTAGCGCGTCCAACGTCCGGCGGCCAAAGGTGGCAGTGGCGAGGTCCTCCGTCCAATGGAGGACGATGGCGTCCCTCGCCTCCCGCCGCACTGCCTCACGCTCTTCCGTGGTGGGGCGCTCTCCGAGCGCCTTCCGCCGCGCCGACCACTCGTACACTCTGGCGAGCACCCACGCCTCTAACTCCCAAGGCGGGGTGGCCGCCAGAGCGCACGCCGCCGCGAAGCCCACCGACCGGTAGGCTCTCGCCACCCGCTGCGCAATGGCCCTTTGGGGCCTGCGTAAGGCGGTTGCGTTCTCTCTCCTATTGAGGGAGTCCGCCCAAATTGGGGCCCCGTAAAGGGCCATGCTCCGCAAGATACCGGCATATAGGCGCCGGCATCGTGTCTTGGGCCCCCCCAAGTTCGGGAGGAGCCACGACAGGGCGCCGGCGGTCCTCAGCAGGCGCGTCGACAGCCCACTGAAATGTGGGCCGAAGCGCCACCTGCTGTCCAGGACGAGGCCCAGATATTTCATCTGGGCCCCGACCCCTATCCTGACGCCCTCCACGACAATGTGAGCGTCGGGAGGGCAGCGCTGCCGAGGCCCGTGGAAGAACACGGCCTCGGTCTTGTTCAGCGCCACCCTCAATCCTAGGCGGCGGATCCTCCCTGCGACCAAGGATCCGCCCGCCGAGGCCAGACTGGCCGCCTCCCTAAAGTCCCTCCCCCGGGCAACGAGGAGAGTGTCATCTGCGTAGCAGATGACGCTCGTGCCCGGGAGGAGGGTGCCCCTCAAAAGCCAGTCGAATCCGATGTTCCAAAGGAGGGGGCCGAGGACCGACCCCTGTGGAACACCGGACTCTGCAGCATACCTCCTGACCGTCGCAGTCTTGTCCACGAGGAGGACCTCTCGGTCCTCCAAGTAGCTGGTCAGGAGGTTACGCAGATATTGGGGCACTCCGTGGTATCGGAGCGCCTCCAATATCGTAGAGTGGGGGACGGAGTTGAAGGCGTTGGCGATGTCAAAAGACACCGCCAGAACCCCGTCCCCCGACTTCACCGCTGATTGCACCTGGCCCTTGAGCAGGGCCAGTGCATCGACCGTCGAACGCCCCTGTCGAAAGCCGAACTGGGCGTCCGACAGGTCTGGTCCCACCCCCCGCAGGTGGCTGTTGAGCCGGGCGGCGACTATCCCCTCGAAGAATTTACCGACCTCATCGAGAAGAACGATGGGCCGGTACGCCGAGGGGGAGTCCACCGGGCGTCCCTCCTTACGAAGCAGACACAGCTGCCCCTCCTTCCACAGTTTCGGGAACCTCCCAGTCGTAAAACACGCACTGAAGAGGTCCCGAAATCTGTCCTGCATCTGAGAGGCAGCTATTGCCGCCACCCGTGCAGGGACGCCGTCCGGCCCTGGGGCCGTCTTCTTCGCGCGGAGGCGAAGGATCCCACCTAGAACCTCGTCGTCCGTCACCGGGGGGACCCCCTCGTCCTCCGGCGAAGCCGCCTCCCGCGGGGGGTCCATCGCTGGTGGGGCGAAGTCGGTCCTGCGCGGAAACAGGGACCGGACCACCCCATCCAGCAACGCCGGCTCGAGGGTCTCCGACAGCGGGGGACCGTAGGGCCGCAGGTGGTTCCGCGCTGCCTTGTACGGTCTCCCGTATGGGTCCCTGTCGAGACCCTCCAGCATCTCGGCCCTCGCCGAGTCCTTGGCGGCGCACATTGCCGACTTGAGGACCGTCACTGCCTCTCGGTAAGAGGCGTAAAGACGGTCCTCCCCAGCCTGAGATCGGCTTGTGCGCCGCCGGCTCCGCGTGTACGCCCGTCTGGCCGTCACGCACGCGGCCCGGAGCCCCGCCAGCTCCTCCGTCCACCAGTAAACGGCGCGACGGGGAGGCGGCCGGCGAGACCGAGGCATGCTAGAATTGCACACCTCGGTCAGGGAACTCCGAAGCCGGACCGCTGCGGCGTCGACGTCCGTTGCCTCCACAGGGGGCGAGAGCCAGTCCTGGAGGAATGCCGCCTCCTGGGCTGCCTCCCGGTCCAGGCGGGTGAGAGCCCACCGCGGGAAGGGAGATCGGCCCGAACGGGCCGTCCCCCGCGGACTCTGGGTGGTGGAAATGTCGAACCGCACATAGCGGTGATCCGACAGGGTCTCCACCATCTCCACCCGCCAGTTCACAACGCGGGCGGCTAGCGCGGGGGTGGCGAACGAGACGTCAACCACCGATCCTCCCCGCTGCCGCACACACGTGTGAACTTCCCCCCTGTTGAGGAGGGACACACCGCACGACGCCGCCCAAAATTCGACGGCGCGCCCCCGGACGTTGCACGTGGCGGCCGGGTTGCCCCAGGCCACCGACTTGGCGTTCAGGTCGCCCAACACGGCGACCTGGCGAGGTGCCGCCCTCCCGACGACTGCCGTTAGGACTTCGAGGAAGTGCTCAAAGTCCCTCAAAGGGCGGTTTGGGGAGAAGTAGACCCCCACCAGGGCCATATCCCCCCACGCGGCGGCCACGTATCCCGATCCCCTCTCTAAGAGCGAGAGGGAAGGGGAGTCTGTGGCACGCCGCGACACCAAGGCCACCAAGCCGTCCCGATCACCCAGCCAGCTGCTGGGTACCGAGTACGGCTCGGCGACCACCGCCAGGTCCACCAACCACTGGGCCATGGACTGCATGAGCAGGTCCTGAGCCGCTCTGCAGTGATTGGTGTTCGCCTGGAGGATGCGATGTTCGACGGATAGGGCCATCAATCGGACATCGCACCCCCCTCCTCCGCTAGGCCAGCAACTGCTGCCTCCGGAACGGCAGTGACAGCGGCAGGCTGGACCGGTGCCTGCGCTTTGCCCCTCCTAGGGGGAGGACAGCAGTTACTGCCCTTCATCAAATGGTCCGCCGGGCGGCCACTGGCGGCGCACACCGCGCAGTGCGGCGTGGCGACCCCGCAGGAGGCGGACTTGTGGCCCTCCTTGCCGCAGCGGTAGCAGCAGTCCGACCTGTCAACAGGGGACGGACAGAGGGGCCGGGTGTGCCCGATGCCGAAGCACCTGTAGCAGCGCAGGGGCTGATCCGCAAGTGCTCGGACCGCACCCGAGCTAAACCCGACGGCAAGCCGTCCCCCGTCGAGTACGGCTTTGGCAGCGGCGACTGGGCACTCGAGGCGGATGGTGCCCATGCCGCCACGGCCGGGCCTGATGTCCCGGCCCTGCACCGCTGCGACGCTGCAGCCCCCTACCGCTGCGACCGCCGCCACCACCTCCTCTTTGGTGACCGAGTCGTCCAGACCGGTCACCTCCAGGGCCGCCGACTTTACCGGCCTCGCCACCTTGGCCGCGTCCGCGATGACCTCTTGCAGCTTTGCTGCAAAGAGGTCCGCGTTTGCTCCCCCCTGAGCTCCCGGGAACTCGAAGATTCGAGCCCCGGCTTGAGTCCGGCGGCAGGAGACCCTACCGATCCCGAGTGTGGTGGGATCGGCATTGGTACGCGCCCGCGTCATGACGGACGCGTACGTCTCTCCCCGCTCCGCAGCCTCCGCGGTGAGCGTCACCACGACGGCCGCGGTTCTGGGAGGAACTAGGTTCCTTCCCTTGCCGCCGGCTGGGGGGGAGCTTTTCCCCTTCCCCTTGCCCTTGCCCTTGCCAGTCACCTGCGACTGGGTGGGAGGGGTTGTGGCGGGGACGGCAGAGGCGGCCGCTGCCGCCTTCTTGCCCTTTCTCCCCCTTCCCTTCCCGACCTTCGTCCACCCCTGCTGATGGTTAGTCGCGGTGGTGGACGGGAGGAGGAGGTCCTCCTCCTGTGGAGGTGCGGACGGCACCGGCTCGCTGCGCTTCCTGTCCGCTGCAAGCGGTGGACGGAGACCCTTCTCCGGCAGGAGCCGGTCCTCAATTCCCGCCAGGCAGGACCTTGTGAAGGCCCTCTCCTCCATCACAACCTTGCGGATTATATCCTCAAGGTTCGAGGAGGAGGGGCCCTCTACCGCGGGTCTCGGCTCGGCTTGAGTCGGCCGGGCCGTGACATCAGCCAGCTTTTGGTGAAGCTGGCTGACCTCCGACTGCAGGCGATCCACCTTCGCCTGCAGCTGCCGCGTCTCGTCGGTGGCTGTGCGCTTCACCAGCTCCCCGACAATGCCGCGCATGCTGGCGGCCCTGCACTTAAGGGACTTTTGAAAAGTCCCTTTAAGGTTGGAGGACTTGGAGGCGACCATTTTTATCTCCCCTTCGTCCTCCTCCGCCATGCGCTCCAGCTCTGCCAGGGAGTGGTCCGCGTAAAGGACGTGGGACGCGCCGTACCCGGACCGGGCTCGGGCGACGCACGCCTGCCGCTCCCTGGCAGCGACCTCCTCCTCTAGGTCCTGCCGGATCCGCTCCCGCCGAGCCAGGTCCAGCTGCCTCTGGGCGTCTCCAAGACCCACGTCGTGGGTGTCCGCCACAGTAGGCCCCTTCTTGGCCTTCGGCTTCCTCTTTTCCTTAGGCTCCTTTGCAGAGCCTGAGGAGGCTTCAGAAGTGTCCTTCATGAAGGCCCGCTTCCTTGCCCGGCTAACGCCCACCGAACTTGCGTCCGACTCCAACGTGATGGACTCGTTGTCGGAATCAGTGCATTCCGACAACTCATCCACCCTCAAACCCCGGGAGGAGTTTGGCTCCGCGTCTGACGCTGACGCGTCACGTTGGCCCTGAGAAGGGCCTTTGGGTTGGCCCTGAGAAGGGCCTTTGGGTTGGCCCTGAGAAGGGCCTTTTGGTTGGCCCTGAGAAGGGCCTTTTTTAACAAACTGCCCGAGGGCATCCCGCATGGGTCTGGGCATAATGAGCCTCCGCAGGAATCGTCACAGACCGCAATATAAGAACGCAACGATGCACAGTGCACTTTGGCCGAGCCCAGTCTGCCACTCCGTTACGGTGGTCAGACTGGGTCGTTTCCAGGGGACACGACGAGGACGTAAGCACTGTGGGGGGGTCCCCCGGCTGGGACCGCGCCTGCCTGATCCAAACATTACTTCGCAACTCCAAAGGGGGTCAATTAACAGAATTTGTGAATCCGTTTTCGGGTTGCGTGCGGTCACTCGTGATTAGGTGCTCGTGAATCAAATCAAACATTGCTTTTACAGAAGAGCACTAGACCGGCTGAAACGTCGAGCAATTAAAGCTAAATGCTAAACACACCCTTACCACAAAAAAGATAAACACGCGTTGAACGCGAATGCTACCAAAAATAATACTCACTTGTTTTAGACAAGTTAGTGCTAAAACAAGTTCGTAATATTTTTGGTAGCATTCGTGTGTTATCTTTTTTGTGGTACGGCCCTTAATACTTAATTTCGTTTTAAAAGTACTCTTAATTTAAAAATTCTAGGCATGAATACAGAATACCTTGACAACAAATGCTGAAGAGTTATCTCGGCTCACTTAACCGGTAGTATAAAAGTGATAAAATCCGAGCGCGTGCCAGAGAGCACTCTGCGCGCTATTAGGTTACCGGGAGCGTGCTTATCTGTCACGCTACCGACCTCCATCTAGCACATACATACATACATACATCTATACAAATAAATAAGACTAAAGTGTCTGTTTGTAATGTCAAAATAACAGTTTTTTACTAAATGCATGTGAAAGTATTACGATAATTAAAACAAATAAACATTTTTTTGAACATTATAATAAAACAAGTTTAAACGGATTAAATCGCGTATATTACAGATTTTACAGAGTTTTCCTGACGTTTCGAACACTTTGTTGTCCTGCGACCACGAACGCTGCATAGTGTTCGAAGCGTCAGGAAAACTCTGTAAAATCTGTAAAATACGCGATTTAATCCGTTTAAACTTGTTTTATTATAATATGTAATAATCGCGAAAACCTAAGACATTATTAATTTTTTGAACGTTAACGTAATGTGAAGACTAATGCACGCTCAGATCATTGAAACAAGGAGCTATGCCATCATAGCAAATTAGTACGGGAACAACTGATGCCACTTTTAGTAAATTTTTCGACACAATTACGTGCATAATTAAGCGCTCCTTGTGAATAAAAAGGTCTCCCACGCATTGAACATTCCGTACACCCTCAATCTAACACTGATAATCGTCACTCAACACTAGCACTAAACTAAAACACTGTATTTATACCATCGATCGTGTTCGGTTCGTCGCCAGCGCGTACGTTTTTAATATGAGCAATTTGCTCAAGATCAGGCATCAAGCTCGATAGCGCCTTGGCACATCTCCTTGTTTCTAAGATCTGAGAATGCACGTGATTGGTTTTTCCGAGTTTTTAGAAGGACCGAAATCTTATGAGCCGTAAGCACGCTAAATGTAGCAAAATCAATGAAGCGGTAACATCCAACTAAATATCTACTGTCGATAAATTCTCGTCTCGCGTGTTAGACACTACTAGGTTACCGAGAGCGTGCTTATCTTGTGTTATCTTGTGTAACGTTCGAGCCTAAATCTAGAACACACATTTAAAAGAAAACGCGGTCGGCAAGATATTTGAAGAATAAGGTTTAATAGAAGTCTTTTGTTATCGCACTGTGCACGAACGACCGGAGGAAGAGAGCAGCTCGGACTGATTATACCTATGTTTCATATACATACCTATTCAAATAAGCTTGTCATAGTAGAAACTACGCGCAGTTGCCATTATGCGAATTTGTCATTTTAGGAAGTTGACATTGTGCAAAGTTGACCTTATGCGAATTTGTCATTGTAAGAAATCGACATTTTGAGAAGTTGTCATTATGCAAATTTGACATTCTGAGAAGTGGACATTTTGCGCCCGGTTGTCATTTTGAGAAGTTCAGTGAGCTGATACGATTTCCTTCTCTAAGACTTTAGCTTAATTTAAGAAGAACTTTGGATATGTCTGTTTGTTTCTATATTTGTTAAAGTTTGCTGGATATCTGATAACGGCGATATAACTGGGCAATTTTAGTACCTAATATTAGAAGGCACCTAGTTCTTGAAATAATTAATTTGCTCGACTAAAAGTAGTTACTAATCGCTGTAGTCAAAATTCTTCAAACACGGCTGGACCTCAACGAACTTTTGGCGCTAGTTGCCACCACAGATAAAGCAGTGGCGTCGTCTGGTCGCTGATCTCTCGTGGAACTTGAGGGGAATTCCCTTTGGCCCCACTGCCTTATCCCCATTGGTAATCACACAGGCCAGTGGGGCAAAGCCAATGAGGCTAACGGAAACTGCTTTCGAAGGTAATGCTTCGGCACCGTCAATTTGCAGTCGTTGCAATTCAACTGAAACGTCAGGAATAAAAGGTATTGTGCTTTCAAAATCTTAAGCGCTAAGAACTTACTATGTTTCATAAAGTATGAGAGATGAAATTGTGTCTACGTAGGCCTAGGCAGTCGTTTAGCCGGTTTTAGGGAATTTTTAGCTTTTGCGAACGTGTTATTTTGGACACAAATCCAATTACGACCAATGAGGTGAAATTCTAAGTTAAAACTTAATTACGTTTGCTCTTAAAATAGACCATTTACGAAGAATATTATCTAGAACTAGACGCAAAGATGGACATGAAAAATCACCAACCCATCTATCGTCTAACGGTATTAGAACGACGATTTCGATATTTAAGGTTCGATTCACATGTCTAATGGAAGATTTGTGATTACGCAGTATGGAATTTCAGCTCTTGAGTTATGGAGGTAAGGTACTACATGATAATGCCTATTTAAAGACTAGCTCTGCCCGCGACTCCGTCCGAGTGGTATTAGAAATTATGTCGTAATTTTCATACTAAGATCACCCCTTTTCACATCTTTAGGGATTGAATTTCAAAAATCCCTCCTTTTTTTAATCTCTAGGTCACTGATTTAGACATAACGTTGTCTGTTAGTCAGTAAATCAATCATGGCATTGTTTTAGCTATAGGATAAATAGCAATCGGAGTTCCTGGACCCCCTTGGTAAGGAGTTGGTTCAGCCGTTCCCTTTGTAAATTAGTGACAGTCTGGCATACAATATGCCAGAAATACCATGCTACCATGCCAGATGTACCAATTCTATGAGCTTATGTCCTTTACCAAATAAAGGCTTTGACGGCACATAAACATTACTCGGTCCCCTACCATAACCCTGCGTGAAATACAAGTGTTTATTACTTCACATAGTCTGTGAAGCAAGTTAATTTAAACTGCAAATTTCCCGCGGGACGCAATTCAGTTTCACACTGAACAATACTTCAAATTCGATTGCACGTTGTTGGAGAGATTCTTTTGCCACCCATTATAATCTGTCGAGGTTTTATCTTTTATGTTTAACGAGTCAGCGGAGTTTTTGTAGACGATTGAACGATAAAACTCAAAACTATTAAGAATAGATAAAAGTGGTCAAATGATCATGCTTGATTACGACGAAAATATTTTTTTTATTAATACGACTTGATCATTAGTAACGACAACTAGTGCGATAAAACCTGGAATTATTTCCTTAGGTATCCGGCTCGAAGGACCAATGTTAAGGTCAATGAAAGGGCGGTGGACTGTATACCTACTGTACCCCTATCATGAGTTTTTTTGACGTATAGTTTCGTTAACGTAAGCATATTTTGAATTTAAAATACAGCAGTCCTGGAACATTTTGATAAAATTTTATACAATTTGCACATTTTAAAAAATACAGAGAAATGTATTAAGTATTTAATTTATATAAATATTGTGTAACAAACGTGTATTTTCAATTCAAAATATGCTTACGTTAACGATACTACACGTCAAAAAAACTCATGATAGGGGTACTGATATACTATTTATACAAATCAATACATTTACAAATCATTATTCTTAGGAGCGGACGAAACAAACAAAACGTGGACACCAGTGATGTGTGCTGCCGCTAGTGATGTGCGTAGACAACCTAAAATAGCAATTTACACTTTTTTTCCTTAATCAAGTTCATGACTCATTTTATGTACGATTATGTTATATACGAGTAAAACTCATGACAGTGCTTGAATCAGCACACATTACATCCAACACATCTGCTTACCAAGCTGTCACAATCCGCCAAGCGTGCATCAGATTTTGATTGACACGCTCGTGGTAACTTCTCGAGCGTGACAACGCACAACGTCGAAAAGATTCTAGCGTACGCCTGCGGTTATATCGAAAAGACATTTTGATAACACATTTTTGAAATGGCATTTTTTTTTATATCGGGGCAGTTGTTCGCTTCGTTCGGTTGGTTCGACGATTCTTGACTATGAATAGTCCGCCTGTGTTACCAATGTTGCCATAGATGTTATGACAAGTGATTAAGGGTCGTATTACAGAACCTAAATCAAGATTCAAGCATTACTTAAAACTAGTTTCAACCAATCAAACGGCATTAAATTTAAGCTTAAGGCGAGATCTGTGCTTGAGTTTCGTTCTGCAATACCAGCTTAATAGCCTAAGAGGTAGGCCATAGGATATCTCGCTCAAATCTAGAGCACCACGACTGGGGTAATACCTTAGAATACTGTAGCCAAGTAACGTAACTACTCTTTGGTAGTTTTTTGTTTCTGTGGTGAGTAAAGTCGCCATAGCTCCTATAGAGCGTTTCACTCAAGAAGTCTTAAAATTATCTTCTTCGTCTAATTCTAGTCTTCTTTTTAAAGTAATGCCTAGGACACTCAAAAGTGGTGAAAATGTTAAAAACGTTATAACATTCAGGGCAGCCAATATAGCGGCGAAGCAGTGACTCCATGTACACGGTAATTACCGTAGATGCACCGTAATCTGGTCCTAATCTACCGTCAAGGTAAAAAGGTATTACCCTGACCGTGTCAATCATATGTCACCGTATTACCATTATAAATTACGTTGTGAATATTTTAATCATTTTATACTCGGTAAAACCTTAAGAGGGAACAGGGCGTGAGATTCTCCATACAAACGTATTCCCCTTTTTTCTTCCTGAATAATGGCTCAAGAGTATTTTTTTATGTTTCATAAAATCAAGGTCTGCTGTATACATGTCCCTGTCATTTTCTTTTTTTCAGCAACTAATTAGTAAAGAAAATATGACCCTCCAAAAATTACAAAAAATGACCTATTTTTACCGCCGTGATTAGAGGACTACCAGACAATTTAGAAAAGTTTTTAACATAAAAGAAAATGATAGGACCCTAAGCATACTCTTTGTTTAAATAATAAAAAAAAAATAGTTGTATCGGCTCAGTTTTCGAGGAGAAAAGGGGGGAATACGAAACGTCAATCTCGTCAATTTTTTTGTGATATAATCGGTCTGAGCTGCAGCTGTCCCTATCACACACTACGGGGGTTGTTCGGGCGCAGCGCGACGGCAATAGTTTCTTCAAATACCTATTTTTCAAATTCCTCGCAGGCCCCGTCCCCTCTTAAAACAAATCTCAGTCAACGAAGCTACTCTTGATTGCCGGGAATCCCTGAATATCTAAACGGCTCTCTCAACTGGCACATAGTTAAAAAGTCAAATAATCGTAATTTTTAATTTATAGAGTTTTTTGGGTTTAAAATTTCAAGATTTTGAATAATATTAGGTAAAATTTTGCATGTTTCACATGTTTTTTTTAATTTTCTTAGTACATAAATAAATTATATTCGGACTTGATTTGGTTCTTAATGTGTTTCTTTGAAAAATTACACGGTAACTTTTAGCTGATGCACCGTAATTTAGTCTAGAAACACCGTATTTTTACCCTTGCAACACGGTAATTTTCAATTTACACATGGAAACACTGCGTCGAAGCGTCTTCTTGACTTGTGTAAAACGCTCTATCTCTCTAAGGACGCGTGTTGTCAGCGCGTTGTGTTGACAGCGGGGGGACCTGCTTGTCCCCTACGCTGTCGACACAGCGAATCCTCATTTTATAGCAACCAATCTACAAAACGATTGCGACAAGCGGGATTAACCTCTAAAATTATTTAACCATTTTTTTTAAATGTTTTTGCTCTTCAATTAAAAACCTAGAGAGTTATTCACTTCTCACTGATTGTGTCCAACGGCGCACAGCGCATGTAACACTTTGTTTTTAGAACGAAGTTCCTTAAGTTTGCGTTTCCACTGACGCGGAGCTGGGCGGAGTAGAGAGGAGCGGACCGTGAATTAGCCAATCACACTGTTTCCACTGATGCGGAGTGGAGATTTCGAGCACTGTCATTGGCCAATTGACGGTCCGTTTCTCCCTACTCCGCCCAGCTCCGCGTCAGTGGAAACACACCCTGGTGTGGCTTTCGGTACGAGTTCATGGTAGAAATCGTCACGTAGGTAATGAAGAAAAATGTTATACCCCCTCCATAATATGCTCTAAGACTCACGCAATCGCGCTCGCGGTCTCCGACTAGTACCCGTCGAGACATCAGAGCCGGGTCGCGTCGCCAGATTGGAAAATAATACGCGTAATTTTACCATGTAAAAATGGATAAGGTCCCCCGACCACACACGTTTTTTTGTAGCGTAGAAATTATTTTTTAAACAGACATTACATATTGTGTTTGTACTTTTTTAGGTCCTGTGGGACTTGTGTTAGCATCAAATCATAAAGGATTATAAATACGTTTGCAGGGTTACCGTCGTTTTACAGAATACAGTTTTAATCCTTTGAAATTAAAGGTTTATTAGACCGTACGTAGAAATTTTCGCATAAGCTACGGTATTAAAAATATAATACATACAATGGACGCTTTGTTTGTGCTGTGGTTGCAAACAAAGTTTCAGAACTAGATTTCATTATTTCGTCGGGTAAAAAGAGTGATTTTCTCGTTTTTTTTTTTCATGGTAAATTTTCGATTTCATTGCGATATAAGTTGACGTTTGTCGTTGTTTTTTAGAAGAATACCATAACATTGATGACACTGGGACTAGATCGGTGTGCCGATCACGAGTTATTTTGACGTATGGGTATCGTAAATGTAACCATATTTTGAATTGTGAAAATATACGTTTGCTACACAATCATCCGCCTAGCCTTTTCCCAAACTAGATTGCGGTCGGCTTCCAGTCTAACTGGTTGCGGCTGAATATCAGTATTTTACGTGGAGCGACTGCCATCTGACCTTCACAACCCAATTATTGGGTAATACCGGTATTCGAATGTTAGACCGGTTGTCAGACTTTCGGGCTCATGACTACCCGTAACGATTGTCAAAGACATTCTTATGACAACCGGGACCGACTGCTTAACGTGCTCTCCGAGGCACAGAGGGGTCTCGATGTGTAAAGAACGGTCACCCATCCAAGGACTGACCGCGGCAAGCGCAGCTTAACCTCGCAGATCGATCGATCAGCGCGGCTGTCATTTAGCCACGAGCCCCTCATACGTTTGCTACACAATATTCATATAAATTAATTACTTAATTAATTTTTCTGTATTTTTTAGAATATGCAAATTGTATAACATTTTCTAGGACTATATGTATATGTATATACATTTACGATAATATAAAATAACTCGTGATAGGCTCACGGCACTATATTTTTTTAAAAGCTATCCTCATAAACTGTTTATTATTACTTGTTTGGCAATATAACTTACATAATTAAAATTCATTTCTTTAATTTATTTTTGATGATAAATATAGATATTGGAAAAAGATAGTTAAAAACTAAAACCCGACTTATTGGACACAAATCAAACTGTTTAAAAGCATGAAACATCGGCGCAAAGTTGCCAGCCTATCGGTTTTCATTAACCGACTTCAAAAAAGGAGGTTCTGTATTCATCCCGTATGTATGTATGCATGTATGTATGTATGTTTGTATGTGCGCGATTTTCTCAAAAACTACTGATTCGATTTAGATGGGGTTTTCACTAACGTAATCTACATACTTTGAGGAAGGTTTTAGTATATAATACATTAGGTAATCATTCCTATGTACAAAGTTATATGCATAAATGTACTCACTACGTAAAAGATTTACTGTTGAATGAAGTCGTCAAAGTAATCTAACGCGAGATAAAGAACTAAAAAGGGAAAAATAAAAACTTTTTTAACAAAAAATAACCGACTTCAAAAAGCCACTACAAAGAAAATAATAATTTTGGTTTCGGAAGTCGGTGGCAAAAAAAGCAAACAAAAACCAAAGCCACCGACTTCCGAAACCAAAATTATTATTTTCTTTGTAGTGGCTTTTTGAAGTCGGTTATTTTTTGTTAAAAAAGTTTTTATCGGATACATTTCGGAGTGTGCTTCAGATCTGCATGATCTAATTCCATCCTGCCATTTTTCTATCGGACGGCCAGAAGCACAAAAAAGCGCCATCGGCTCATGGTTGATATACCAAAAACCCGAACGAAGCGCTTTGATTCCACTTTCATTGTGAAAACCGCCAAACAGTGGAATGCGCTGCCCGAGTGGGTGTTCCCCGACAGTTACAATCCGGGTGTCTACAAGTCACGAGTGAATCGGTTTCTTCTAGGCAAGCGTGCTCCATCGTAGACCGCATCATCGCTTAACATCAGGCGAGATGGCGGTGAAACGCAAGCCGATTTTTAAATAAAAATATATAAAAAAATCAAGATATTATTCCTGTCCGATAGCCTAAAATTCTGTGTTGTAAAAAAAATAATAATTAACCGTTTTAATATCGTATGCCGCCATGTTGGGCCGTTGAGTGGAACATAATGTAAATACAAGCATATTATTATATAGACTGCTAAAATATACCTAACCCTTTCTTTTGGCTTTCCCGTAGTAAGGTAAAAAAAAAAAAATCTATGATCAAAGAGATGATTGTAATATATCGTAACTGTACCTAACACGCTCTACGACATTGAGTGGCAAACACGGGAAGAGCAAATAATATTATGTTTCACTTAGCAATTAATTTAGACAAAGATTTACACAGACTAATTGTGTAACACACACCCAACAATATTATCTTTCCTTTGAAATTCAGCAGGTTACTCACTGAACTGCGTCAAGTAGTAACCTGCACCCTTAGCATGACCAACTCTATCTCTATTCTACCAAAGAATAGACAAAGTTCTTTCCATCCAACTCGTTATCACTTCTGCCCGAGTACGCGGTGACCTGCCGGCCTAGCATGACCACGATAGAAATGGGTTTTGTCTACAGAAGCATAGACAAAGTGACAGATTGTAGAAAATTTTCTACCGTTTTATGCGTACAATGAAGAAAAGAAATGTCTCTATTCTTCAGTAGACAAAATTCTCATAAACCAAGCACGGGTCGTCGTGTTCTCGGGCAGAAGGGATAGCGATTTGATAGAAAGAACTTTGTCTATT
Source organism: Thalpophila matura (assembly GCA_948465475.1). Classification (NCBI taxonomy): domain Eukaryota; kingdom Metazoa; phylum Arthropoda; class Insecta; order Lepidoptera; family Noctuidae; genus Thalpophila; species Thalpophila matura. Next base: position 16,452,702 of record OX419189.1, on the reverse strand, counting down.
CTTTCGGAGAATAGAAATATAATTGGTCATGTTAAGCTGGCTGTACTCTTCTTATCAGAATTTTGTCTACTGAAGAATAGAAACATTTCTTTTCTTCATTGTATGCATAAAACGGTATAAATCTTTCTACAAACTGTCACTTTGTCTATTCTTCTGTAGACAAAACCCGTTTCTATCGTTTTTATGCTAGGCCGGCTGGCGAGTGAGAACGTGGGAATTTGAATCCTTGACATTGCACTTTGGGCGTTAACCCATTCCTATCATTTTTAGCACAGTTGGAGAGTTCGACCGGAATATTAATAATATACAACCTACCAACTTAAATATGTCGGTGAATAGGTACAAGCACAACAAGTCCAACATTCTTCAATTATGACATTGTTGTTTCTTTTACCTTTATTTCTTTTACCTATAATAGAAATGAGATCTAAAAAGTTAACAAAATTAAATCAGCGAAGTATGAAAGAATAGTTATTTGGACGCTTTATTTGTAATTAATATAATAATAGTTAGGAAAAGCATTAAGCTATAAGGAAGCTTGTACACAAAATCATAACAATACAAAAAAATCTACACGGTTATCATAAGCGCTTTCAAAACAAACATATTTCAAAATAACAACGGTATTACACGACGTAACAGTAAGATGGGGTAGTAAGTTTTTGTGACACAGCGCACATAGATACAAAAGGTTCACATCACAGGGAGACATAACTGTCCTGACTGTTACGTGACTGTTCTGACGGTGACGTGACTGTTCTGTGACGTGACTGTTCTGACTATGACGCAACTATTCTGACGGTGACCTGACTTATTATTTATTTATTTTTATTTAACACTTTAAGCACACAAATGTACAGAGGCGGGCTTATGCCATAGGCATTTTCTACCAGTCAACCTTTGGGTGGTGCAGAGACAACACTGGTAGGTGCAATTTTGAGAATTGTTGAATAAACAAATCATACAAGGTTATACATACCTACATATAAAACTATTTATAGGTAAAGGTACATAAAATTCTAACAGTGACGCAACTGTTCTGACCGTGACATGACTGTTCTGTGACGTAACTGTTCTGATGGTGACGTAACTACCCCCTTACCCAAGTTACTTTTCTGTTAGCATTTACGCCAAACGCTACGGACAAAATGTATGGAAGTGACATTAGTGAGTCACGTGACTTTTCCGCACGTAATGTCACTGCAATACATTTTGTACTTAATCGTTTGGCGTGATCGCTAACAGAAAAGAAACTTGGCTAGGGCCTCTGTTCTGACCACGGTTCTGACGGTAACGTCACTGCTCTGACCGTGACATGAAAGTTCTGGCTGTGACGTGACTTTTCGTGTCTGAACCTCTTTTTGCCAATTGGTCGGCCGCATCGTTACCCAGAAAGTCACTGAATCCCTAAGGCTACGTCCCGCAAAGACAGGTGGCTTGCTTAGCGCCTAGAGCCTAGCGAGTCACCTACCGAGTAGTTTAGTAAAACTAACGTTTTAGAATGTTCGCGACCGGCACTGCGTGCTGAGGAGTGACTAGCTAGGCGCCAAGCGCTAAGTGCGGCCGGTCGCGAACGTTCTAAAACGTTCGTTTTATTAAGCTACTCGCTAGGTGACTCGCTAGGCTCTAAGCGCTAAGCAAGCGCCGTCTGTGCGTACGTAGCCTAATAGCTATTATGACTAGCCCTACTGCATCTAGCTCACTAGTGGTAAACAAACAGACGTGGCAGATTTACTACTGCAGAAGCTTTCATTGAAATTAGATGATCGTCCAACAGAATTTATTTGATTGCTTTTGAGAAGGAAAAACATTGAGCCGGAGCGTTTTACTGTCGGAGTAGGTAAGTGAGCTATGGGGAGTGGTGAGGTGTTGGAGTAGCAAACTATTTTTGTAACGATAAACATACATTTTTAACTAAGGTTTTGGACACTAAGGGCCGTACCACAAAAAAGATAGACACGCGTTAAATGCGAATGCTACTAAAATAATACGCACTTGTTTTAGCACTAACTTGTCTAAAACAAGTGTGTATTATTTTTGGTAGCATTCGCGTTAGCACGTGTCTATCTTTGTAAGGGTGTAAAAGTCAATTTCAATGTCTTCAAATAGACAGATCTACCAAATAAATTAAAAAACTGGACAAATTTGAGTACGACTCGCTCCCGGGGGGTTCCGAAATATGCAATAGCGCCATGTATGCCGCTGTTACATCATAGTAGATATATCATATCTTTATCATAGATGGTGCTATTGCATACTGCTAGTGGCGCTATCTATGAGCAGATGGCTCCACTCATGGTCATGGCAGACGAACAACAAAGTTATCCTATAAGGGTTCCGTTTTTCCTTTTGAGGTGCGGAACCCTTAAAATAGGACAAAATTTTGTTTTTCTTTTCATAGTCCTTATAGCCTATGTCATCCGGACCATAATAACAAATCGATTGACTCCTCATTCATCAAAATCAGATGAGTAGTTTAGGTGCTACAATGGAACGTACGTAAATACAAACAAACATACATAGACTTCTAAAATCATAACCCTTCCTTTTGGCTTTGCCATAGTCGAGTAAAATGGTTGCGTCTCATATCATAATTATAAAGTTATTTGGTATATTTTTTTTTTGGTTTATTTTAATAACGTTCACAAGATATAATAAACGTGAGATATACCTACCAACTGTTGATATAATTTCTTTACATATAGATAACATTTATTTACTCTAAAACTTATTTCGTATAACGTTATTGGATATAACGTTTATTTAATCGTAAATCATTAGGTATATCCTCAGATCATAGAAATAAGGAGATATGTCATCATAGCAAATTAGTACGGGAACAACTGATGCCACTTTTAGTACATTTTTCTACACAATTTCGTGCATAATTAAGCGCTCCTTGTGAATAAAAAGATCTCCCACGCATTGAACATTCCGCACACCCTCAATCTAACACTTTTAATCGTCACTCAACACTAGCACTAAACTAAAACACTGTATTTATACCATCGATCGTGTTCGGTTCGTCGCCAGCGCGTACGTTTTTAATATGAGCAATTTGCTCAAGATCAGGCATCAAGCTCGATAGCGCCTTGGCACATCTCCTTGTTTCTATGATCTGAGGGTATATATCGTTTAAAATATATATTGATACTAAATTATGGTTGGGTACCTACATATTGAACGTCGAAAATAAAAATCAATATGATGTCCTACAAAAAGGACGTCGGCAGTTTTAGGCTTGATATGGTACAGTAATAAAAGCTTAACCAAAAATAAAAATATATTTTAATTGTTCTTTGCCTAATTTATTTTAGAGATTAAGAATTGGAATCAAAAATCGAAATAAATAAGAAATAAAATGATTATGCCATTGACATTTTGAAAAAACCACTAAAACAAAAACGGGTGCATGGCGCGTGCTTCCACAGAATATCATGGTGACAGCAACTAAAACCTTTGAATTGAGAACTCATTAGTCGGGCTGTACTTCACTGGATCATTCACACCATACTTAACCTCACTGTCAGAAATAAGAATATTTCTCTTTAACCCAATTACGTACAAAAACAAATAAAAAATTAATTTAAATACTCTTGAAATACTCGACCACACCAAACTAATTTCATATCTGTACCGACTTACACAATCTGAGGCCCAGCGTTCTATGGGCGTCTGCCAGTGCCCTTTGTGACAGAAACGAATTGCTGCAAAACCGACACCACGTAGTCTTGTCTGCCCTATCCCCTAGAGTGTAATTTAAATTCGCGTAAGCGCGGAAGGGCGAGGCGGCCCGCGAGCTGAGGAGCAGGTGGCTTCAACACTCGCCGCCGCGGCTGAGGCTTCGCCGGCCAGCAAGCCGAAGCTGCGGTGGTGAGTGTTAAAACCATCTGCGACGATAAGCTCGCCTGGGACCGCCAGAGCCCCGCAGCGCCGGAGCCGTGACAGAAACAATGCCTGCTGCATGTTGTATGTTTGCTTGCATGCTGCATGCTTGCTTGCATGCTGTATGCTTGTTTGCATGCTGCATGCTTGCTTGCATGCTTTTAGACTAAATAGGTTTTATGTCTTTTGAGTGGTATATCAAACGATTTTATATTCAGTGTATGTTATGCTTATAAAAATTAGTTTTTAAAAATTATGTCAATCGTTTATTATAATAACTGATCATTATATCAAATAAAAGGATAGATTCAGTTGTTATATCTTGTAAATATTAGAGATTTTGTAGTTATACTATATATTACTTACCCGAGTAAAATAATTGCCAATTCATTTGAAAATGTTCGTACAGTGCAGCCACAGGAAGTCGACGATAGTAACCTAATGGACTTTCCTCGTCATCTGAAGTTTGCAGATGTGGGACAGGTTTTAAACTTCGTAAATCGTTGCCCTCAGTTGAAGTTTTTAAACTTTGACGAGAACTTGTACTGTGTAGAGCTTTATTTACATCTCCTGAAGATGAAGGTGTTTCTGTTTTTATCGCTTGTTATCCTGACATATTATAAAACGCAACGGCTCCCTGTTTGTCTGCCTTTTTAGTGCACTTACTTCAAAACTCGAAATCTACTTTCATCCGAATTACATGTTTTTAGGGTTCCGTACCAAAATGGTAAAAAAGGAACCCTTATGGTGCGACTTCGTCTGTCTGTCTGTCACACCTGCTTATTTCAGCAACTACTAATGCTATCGACTTGAAATTTGGAACAGTTATAAAAAATGCTTACCCAACTTTATTGCAAATGAAAAAAGTCAACAAATATTTTTATTTTCATTGCCAAAGGGGCCGGAGTGGGGGTCCGAAATTTAAAAGTGGGGTCACTAGGTCAAGTGACATATCATATGAAAGGACTTGATCTACACATTTCAAAATATATTTTTGTTTTATTTTATGTCTCACAGTTTTCGACATATGATGAAAAATGTCCAAAAAATACCATTCCCCCCCCTTATCTCCGAAGTTTGCGGAGCGAAAAATCTGAAATAATTAGAGCTGATAGAAATTTACCCAAATATGGCACCAAAAATAAAACGATGTTCCTAACTAATACAGTTTTTTTCAAAATCATCAAAATTCCTTCACAAACAAACTTAGTTATGTGGTCCGGATTTTTTCACTTTATACTTCCAAAATTGATACGGAACCCTCGGTGCGCGAGTACGACTCGCACTTGGCCGGTTTTTTTTTCTGATATTATTATTATTGTGTTGTTCTACTTTCAGATGTTCTATTTTTTTGTTTATTCCCCTATCTGTATGAGATGTGTCCATCTATCTCTGTCTGCATGCAATAAACATTTTTTCTTCCTTCTTTCTTTCTATTGACTTCCAACAACAGGTTATGTTAGCTTTTATATTACAACCACGTCACGCGCGCAGTTCTTAGTCTTACCCAAAGTGACAGCTGTCACTTCCTATAACCCTCATGGCTGTTCACACGTTCGATTTTATTACACAGCTATGGGATTTGGGCACCATTTAATTCCCATCGGAGCTATAGCATGTAGTTATACAAACTTAGGTATAATACTGCGAGAACTCCGATTCACATAAACGATGTGTGTCATAGAAGCGAAGCGAAAAGCGAAACGCCAGCGAAAGCGAAACTGTTTGGCATGTTAGTATTGAATTCGCTTTGTTTGGTTTCTGTGGGTTTCTGCGTGTGGTGTGTGAAAAACATAGCAGAAAGAGTTTCACGCTTCGCTTTCGCTTCAGTGCGCTAAAGGTTGCAATTGTGGCAAGCAGTTGCTCATTAAGAGTACGTAGGTAACTATATTTTTCTGTTAGTCTATGACGAAAGTCTCAATTAGCGCTTTGGTAGGATTAATATGCACGATGTCGTCTAAACTAAGTTTAATTTGTTCAATGAAACGATATTTTAAAAATCTATACTTACGATAAAACCTGTCAAAGAAAGATTCTTTTCGAAAGAGAACAACAATCTGCTGTCTATGAATCTATTGAGGCCGTATAGAGCGATTCACATAAGTACCCCTATCATGAGTTTTTTTGACGTATAGTTTCGTTAACGTAAGCATATTTTGAATTTAAAATACAGCAGTCCTGGAATATTTTGATAAAATTTTATACAATTTGCACATTTTAAAAAATACAGAGAAATTAATGAAGTATTTAATTTATATAAATATTGTGTAACAAACGTGTATTTTCAATTCAAAATATGCTTACGTTAACGATACTACACGTCAAAAAAACTCATGATCGGGGTAAAGAAGTCTCTTCGACCCTATGTTGACTACCCTGAATGTCATTATGTTACAAACTTACAAAGTTTTTAACGGTGTTGGAAATTTTCTTTCAGCACCAATTCTCGTTCACCACTTTTTAGTATCCTTAGGCATCACTTTTACACTTAAATCTAAAAAACTAAAGAACGATAAGACCTAATTAGAGTGACAGACATGGAAACCAATATCGAAGGGAGCTCATAATCAGTGCCATAGCTAAGGCGGAGCCAGCGGTGCCCAGGCACAGGGCGCAGACCCTGGAGGGGTGCAGAAATGACCAGACCAGGACCAAGTTTTGAGTCATGCATGGTAGTTAGTACATACATAGGAGGGGCTCGTGGCAAAATGACAGCCGCGCTGATCAATCGATCTGCGAGGTTAAGCTGCGCTTGCCGCGGTCAGTCCTTGGATGGGTGACCGTTCTTAACACATCGAGACCCCTCCGTGCCTCGGAGAGCACGTTAAGCAGTCGGTCACGGTTGTCACAGGAATATATTTGACAGTCGTTACGGGTAGTCAGGAGCCCAAAAGTCTGACAACTGGTCTAACATTCGAATACCGATATTCCCCAATAATTGGGTTGTGAAGGTCAGATGGCAGTCGCTCCATGTAAAATATTGATATTCAGCCACAACCAGTTAGACTGGAAGCCGACCCCAATCATGTTTGGGAAAAAGGCTAGGCGGATGATGATGATGATGGTAGTTAGTACGTATACATACATACAATACCTATTATTTGTGGCGTAGTACGGGTGTACACGCGCCCTACTTAATTATTTAATTTATTTATTTTTGTGAATGTGAGTACAATGTGGGTTTCTATGTTACATATTATTATATAGATCTCAAGTTCAGTCTGACAATTTGAGTACTTTATGCGACCTACCCAAATGTCCTTTCTGATAGTAATGTTCGCTGGGTCGTTGAGCTCCCTAAGTCAGGGTTGAGCTACCACGATACTCAGCACATGCGTGCACAGTCAGGACAGGTCCACTCAAATCTGTATGGCTCTTTCCTCTAAAGGCTATTCCAGACTAACCTGCATGGTCCTTGCATAGTTTCATTTTAATTTGTCTGGACTTTAAAAGAGACTGACCTTTGAGTTTGTTTCGGTGTTTCTTCTCAAAGGTAGTCAGATAGGAAACACCGACCTCATCTAGCTTAAAAATCAAAACAATTCTTGACGTGTAAAAGTGTTACCTGTAACCTATTTACAGAATAAAATATTATTTCATTTCATTACTGTTAGATTAGAACATCTTTCAAGGGCGCGGTTATAGAAGCTCGCACCGGGGTTACGGCACTGCTCATAATACGTGAAACGCACTGCGCCGTAGATTTAAAGGAGTTGTTTCAGAAATGTATGGAGCCTGGGAGGGGTCTACGTACGCAATGAAGTATTATAGCTATACATGATAGTAGCCGGTTCCTAATACTTATTTTCTATAATATTACTACGTTGAATTGTAATTCATTCTTTTCTTTGTCAATGAGAGCAACACAACACAAATATGGTGGATCAACAATCGACAAATGAATTAAGTGAAACGTCATTTTGACAACTGTTGTTATGTCAATGTCAGTCAAAATGGCAACATTCAATCTACCACACATGCGCACAACGACTCCAACGTCACGTCATAAAACAAAACTGTCAAACTCAACTGGCATGGCCGCCCTAAAAATAGGGATATCATCCTTTGGTATAGTTACTATACTCTTTGACTCTTTGGATATCATAGTGAAAAACTTCATCTCAAATAATTCTCTTACAATTGTACTCTTTTTCAAATGAATTTAATGATAATAATGTCTTAGGTTTTCGCGATTATTACACATTATAATAAAAACATGTTTAAACGGATTAGTCGTCCTGCGACCACGAACGCTGCAAAGTGTTCGAAACGTCAGGAAAACTCTGTAAAAATCTGTAATATACGCGATTTAATCCGTTTAAACTTGAATTTAATGATATTTTTATGTAAAACCCCTATTTTTCTATTTGGCGTACGTATACCAGTTCCAGGATGAAACATCTCCTTTATTCTAATGTTCGTATATTTACAGTTGGATGGCGAAATCTAGTAGATAAAACACAATAAAGCGCTTTACAGTCTGCACTTACCTACATAAAGCCGCTTAAAGTTATTAGCTCTTAACATAATAGATATTCAAGCAAGTTTAATGAAGCTTAAAACAAAGGAGGTCGGGACAAGCCTTAAAAACATAATTATAAATATACGTACCTACTTTAAAGATTAAAGTTTCCTAATAAATATAAAAAGACTTAAGTAGGTATCTGTAAGTAATCTGTATTATAATAATGTTTAAGGTTCATTTAGAATTTAGATTAACATAAAATACCGAGGAAGAAGCTTAAAGTGCTATTGGAGAAATGTATTTTTAGGGTTCCGTACCTAAAAAGGAAAAACGGAACCTTTGTGGGATCACTTTGTCCTACCACCTACTCATAGATGGCGCAACTAGAAGATGTATGTAATAGCGGCATTTTGCTCATAGATGGCCCTATTGTATATTTCTAGTGGCGAGTTAGGGCGGGTTGCTTCAAACCATCTGTATCCGTAAGTCAGTACGTAATCGTTAAGTCAGTATGAAATTGTCGTACAAGCCGCCATATTTGACGGTTACAGATACGTAACTGTAAGATGAAACAACATGGCCTAAGACTCGCGCCCTGAGTGTTCCGTACAAACTGCATTATTATATGTAGATAAGTATATTAAATAAAATAACATATTCCACTAGAAATATGCAGTAGCGCCATCTATGAGCAAGATGTCGCTATTATATACTTCTTCTAGTAGCGCCATCTATGAGTAGATGCCTCGGACTTGTCACGGACAGACGGACGACAAAGTGATCCTTTAAGGTTTCCGTTTTTCTTTTTGAGGTACGGAACCCTAAAAAAAGTACTATTTGTCCAAGTCCTGCGCGAACGAAGCTACAGACACAACTAGTACTAAGTAAATTAGTCATTTACAGCGCTTCACAGCGCTTCTAGATCTAGTATACACAGATGAAAGTTTGTCTTTAATTAATCCTAAATCAACTCTCAAAACTAAACATAAATACACTATCACCACTCACAAAGACAGTTAACATCAGCTTCGTACCTAAACATAAATTTGTTAAAAAAGCAACGGAACCCTAATTCTCGGCAGTAATTGTGCGCAAAGGGTTCCGCTCAACATCTTACTTAATGGAAATAAGGCTGGAATTGGCTGCCTTTGTGAACCACGGTTTGTTTTCTTAAAGGTGAGTATAGACTAGAGCATATAGCATATTCGGCCTATAATGTTCCCACTGCTGGGACACAGGCCTCCTCTCTGTGAGAGGGAGTGGGCCGTAGTCCACCACGCGGGCCCAGTGCGGGTTGGTGGACGTCACATGTCTTCGAATTTTTTGGTTCTAGGACATGCCGGTTTCCTCACGATGTTTTCCTTCACCGTTAAAGCCTAGACTAGAGCTTAGACTAGAGCATTTCTGTGTAATGTAACGTTCTTACGAATGGTACAATACAGGTAAAAGCTCAGTTTCCAAAGCATTTCCATGTAATGTAACGTTCCTGCGAATGCTCGGCGTAATGCTCACAGCGAGTGTGCATTTACCCGTAACATTTCGTTGTACCTTGCGTTCATTCTTCCTCGAAATGTCGGACCTACAAGTTCGCGCAAAGGCTCCACGAAATTTTACACCACTCGTTGGTTTGTACAATTATTGTTGTAACAAAACGGCGAGAGTGCTCGACGTTTGGTTCACGAAGGGTGATACATTAGAACATATCATAGGGCGGCTCGTTGTTCTGTTACAAGTAAAGGCTCTAGTCTATACTCACCTTAAGAGGTTTTTGTTGCAAAACCCTTGTGTTGGTGTAATGGTGGCCTTGGATTATTTACAACGGTTTCTTCGATATTTAGAAACATATTTTGTGATAGAAACCCTTGAGGGTTGAAATTCGGGAGTCTATTATTATTAATTTCCGTTATGATGATGGGATATTTGATATCCCAATATATACAATGAAAAGGCCCGGGGGGTAATTCTCGCGAGTTCGATAGGTATTGATATCGAATTCGATATACAACGTGAAATTTTAGTGGTTGTTTTCCCGCGGCACAACGATTTGCCCTAAGTAGTACTATCGAAACATAGGGTTAAATTTTAATAATTATAAGAAAAAAAAATTTTTTTTTTCTATAACCACGTTTTTAAAACGGTCTAAAAAGTGTAAAATAATTTCTAATGAAATGAAAAATGTAGGACACATAATTATTAACCCTATGTTTCGATAGTACTACTTAGGGCAAATCGTTGTGCCGCGGGAAAACAACCACTAAAATTTCACGTTGTATATTGCAATGAATGTCAAAATGGTAGGGATTTGGACAGTTGTTGCAATATACAGGGTAAAATTAAAACCAGTGCGGATATTTTAGGAGGTGAAAGTACTCATGAATATGATCAACTTTTATTATGGGACCGACACCGAAATATGAAAAATAAAATCAGCTGTTCCATACATTTTGATCGTGTTGTAGTGTATTTTTGTAGGGAACAGCCACAGAACAGTAAAAACAGTAGAAGGAGTATGAGGCCAATTTTCTATGAATACCAGTGTCGCCAAACTCACATATTCACAGTTGACACACACTATAATTTCTGTATTATGATTGGCTAAAAACAACAATTACGACAAGACTTATACACAACATTATTTACATCAAATTAAACCTTAATAGCATTCCATTAATTTCAAATTCAAAAATTAATAATGACAGATTAACGACCTTTTTCGTTTTGGATTAAAATATATTCCAACACGATGATGTACCGCTATTGGACGCTAGATGGCGTTTATTATTCTTATTTTCAAATTAGAACTCTGTAGTTGTTGTAATATGAGTAGAATTTGAATGGCCTAAACCAGCGGCAAGCTATGATGGCCGGTTTGAAGTTTGTCCGCTCATAAAGTTTTGTAAAAATTGACAACTACTTTTGAAAGAACAATTGCTGCACTTTATTGTCAATAGTAGCGCGTCACTGTAAACTATAAAGTACAGTAATTGTTCTTTCAAAAAAGTTGTAAATTTTTACGAAACTTTATGAGCGGACTGAAACGTCGACTTGACGTTTAAATCCGCTCATAAAGTTTCGTAAAAATTTACAACTTTTTTGAATGAATAATTACTGTACTTTATAGTTTATAGTGACGCATGCGGGTAATAGTGATGGGGTATATCATACCTACTATACTTATCGATAATAAATGCCGTCTAGTGTCGATAAGTAGAGGTAGGTACTTGATTGTTTTGGAGTATGTTTTAATCCAAAAAAAGGTATATTGTTGTGATTAATTGAATGATGTGAAGAACGCTTGAAAAGGGATATTTTTTAGAAATGTTCATAACATTATATTTAGAAAGCTTTCTTTCTAATGTTATGGGCATTTTTGGGACGGATGGTTTTTCAAAGGATTTTACAAATGTCAAGTGACTTGACATTTGACAGTGACAGAACAGGCAGTTGCCGCGCTTTTAGAAAAAGGGAGTAGATGTTACGCTGTGACCCAAAACTAAAAGAAATGATTAAAGGTACTTACATTAATAGATATAAAAGTGTTTAATGAACTATTCATAACAATTGTTGATTTATTTTACAAAGTCGTAAAAAGCTATAAAATAATACTCTAAAAATTGGTTATTTAGGAACGCACGAGAACGCTGTACCGCCATGTTGTCTGTTTATGTGACGTAAGTGACGTCACCATATTCATTAGCTCGCGGATTCTCTATAAGAAAAACCGAGAAAAACTGACTGTTTACTATAGTAGAGAGTGTAGTGACACAGGTTCTAAGGCCGCGGCTGCACTCAGCACTGGTACGGTGACAGCGACGGGACAGCGATTTTGTGAAAACAAACTCATAAGTATTAAACATTATGTCGGTAGCCGCACTGCAGAAACGACAAGCGACATTTATTTGTTCACGAAATCGCCGTCGCGTCGCTGTCGCCGTACCAGTGCGGCCGCGGCCTAAATAACATGGCGACTAGTGTTTTCGCGATATCGGATTAATTTCTAAAATATTCGTGTTGTTTTATGAATAAATTCTGAAATATATTGCTAGAATAGAGCAAAAACTATAACAATAAGGTACCTATTTTTTCAATGAAATGTACTACAACTAGCATAAGTATTAGGTCTTTACCTATGAAATTGCCGTTCTGCAGCACTGGCCATTTCAAATCAAAATAATTTTTGTTTGGCTAAGAATTCTAATTTCAAATTAATTTTATTTTAAAAACATGGATTTTTTTTTCCAAAAGTAGTCATTTGTTTATTGATTAGTGTTACATTTTCTTCGCATTTCAATATTTTTTGTCATCATGGATACGTAAAAAATTCGAGTAATTATGGAATACGAGTACCGTCGTGGCAGCAACGCGGCATAAGCGGCACGCAACATCAACGACGCTTACGGAGCTAACACTACAAACCAACGCACCACCTGTTATTGGTTTGCTCGCTTCCGTTCTGGAAATTTCGACCTGAAAAATGAACCTCGCGGTCGTCCGAACACTTTGGTCGACAATGACGAATTAAATGTGATTGTGGAAGCTGATGATACACAATCTACGGCTGAATTAGCAGCAGCTTTCGACGTTAGCGTCAAAATAATATTGGTCCATTTGCGTCGAATTGGCAATCGGTGGCCTAGCGCCGGTGTGATTCATCACAGCTTCTTACCAAACGGGGTGAGCATTACTGCAGATGTGTACTGTGAAGAACTGAACACAATGATGAAGAAACTGGCACATCTCCAACCAGCATTGGTCAATCGCTCGTCTCCGCTGCTCCTGCACGACAACGCGCGACCTCATACTGCACAGCAGACGGTCTCCAAGTTGCATGAACTGGGGTTGGAAGCTCTCCGTTATCCGCCCTACTCACCAGACCTTGCGCCTACAGACTACTACTTTTTCCAGAATTTGGATAACTATTAGCGGGAAAAAAATTCAATACACGAGAGGCAGTACAAAATGCCTTTGAAGCTTTTGTTGCCTCCCGTCCAGCTGATTTCTTTAAGCATCAATAAACTGCCACTGCATTGGCAAAGATGCATTGATTGCATGGGTTATTACTTCGATTAATACAAATAAAAAATACATGAAAAAAAATCGTTTAAATTTTTTCATACAAAACGGCAATTTCATAGGTAAAGACCTATTATTACAAACGCTCTTTTGTGAATATATATAGAGATCTCCCACACATTAAAAATTCCGCATACCCTCAATGTAACACTGTCATTAGCCTCCATCACTCACACTAAACTAAAACACTGTATTTATATCATTGATCAAATTGATCAAGGATCTTGGCTCAATAGTGTTTTGGCACATCTCCCTTGTTTTTGTGATCTGAGGAATTACCAGACAACTTGTCTGTCGTGCTTAAGATAATCGCAGAATTAAATACATAATTTAAATGTTGAGAACATCTTCATTTCTGTATAAAAATAATTTGACTTACTGCGATTATTGTAAGCACGGCAGTTGTAGCTATAATATATTTATTACCTATTACTTTTTTTTTATAATAAAATCATCTGCCATAAAATGTAGCATGCAGATCGTACCTCTTGTATTAGCGGGGAACCAATTGAATTTTCTGGATGCGTTGATCCACTTTTCTTTCATTAGATGGATATTTTGGAAAACGGAAACTGTCAAGTTTTCTATTGTTGCTGTGATATTGATTTAAATTAGACTATGGTATCTCATCTAAAAACATACTCGCAACCAGCGGCCTAATTGTGTAACTCAATTTTTTTCGCCATGGCTTTCATATTGACAGTTCAACAACATCCATTACGGCATTGAGCTAGTTACGGGAGCACGGATTAACAAACATACGGCGTAATGAATGTCAAAAACAATGCCATGGTGATAGCAATTGAGTTACGCAATTAGGGTGCAGCTTCACACGGGGTGATATGAATAACGTATCTCACACCAAACCTTTCTCAAGAAATTGATAAGATGGGATTCCATTGATGAGAACAGAATGAAAATTCCTGCAGTAAATGAATGTGCACAGATAGACGCAGCGAGAAACTTCATTTTATAGATACTATTATAGGCACATAGAAGATTACTAACTTCGATTAGCATCGGAGCTCATTTCGTAGTTTACCTACCGAAAAAGTATTTTATAAAAAATGGTCGATACATTTTTATCGATACCTATTGGATGCACTAATTGAATAGCAGGAAAAGTCTGATTTCGTAATCAAACATTCTAGAACAATTGATAACCAGTAAAGGAAAATTATCCGTATTTTAGATGAAAATAAGTATCACTCTTTATTGTCATTCTTGTACTATATTTGACAGAAAGAAAATAAAATGTATTTTATGAATTAAAACTGAAAATATAACATAACGATGGTACGAAATTCCTCCATGAGTTAGATTTTTACCGTGGCTATGATTTTTACACTGTAATATGGAACATTAGGGCATTTTAGTATTTTTTTATGATTTTTTAACGGTAGTGACGCATATGTTCACGATAAATATCTGTCATCGCGACTGCGCTCACTCAAACGGTACATATGTCTCTCAGTACTCATCAGTGGTGATAGGGACCACGCCCACTTACTACTTCCATCTTGTTCTTTATTCCGTGGGAACAGCTGATTTTTTTTTTCATATTTCAGTGTCGGTCCCATAATAAAAGTTGATCATATTCATGAGTACTTTCACCTCCTAAAATATCCGCACTGGTTTTAATTTTACCCTGTAGGTATATATCGAAGGTGATATATCATATCGAACCCGCGAGAATCACCTCCCTGACCTCAGATCATAGAAACAAGGAGACATGTTATCATTCACACTGCGCTAGTTTAGCTTCTTGGACTATGAATAGATTATCTCTTCTCTTTGGATGGCTTGTGGCTCATTGGATACTAGATATTGCGCGACTCTAGTACGTTCGCTACTGTCACTTGGTTCTTTGCATAACATTATACTCCTTATGTTAAATAGCACTGCGCTAGTTTGGCTTGTTGGTATATAACTAGATCGTCTCTTCTCTTCGAGTGGCTCGTGGCTCAATGGATATTGATTAGTGCGCAAGTCTACGAGGTTAAAGGAGCAGTGATAGCCTAGTGGTTTAACCATGTGCCTCCCACGGCGAATGGTTCGAGTTCGATCCCGAGGCACGCACCGCTGACTTTTCGAAGTCATGTGCGTATTAGAAATTAATTATCACTTGCTTTAACGGTGAAGGAAAACATTGTGAGGAAACCGGGCATGTCCTAGAACCAAAAATTCGAAGACATGTGACGTCCAACAACCCGCACTGGGCCCGCGTGGTGGACTACGGCCCACTCCCTCTCACAGAGAGGAGGCCTGTGTCCCAGCAGTGGGAACATTATAGGCCGATTATGCATTATGCTATGCTACGAGGTTTAGCCACGGTTGCTGCTGTCAGTCCGTTATTTGCACATTATTCTACTTCTCGCATACAAGAGCACTGCGTCGGTTTATCTTGTTGGACGAAACTCTTTGAGTGGCTCGTGGCTCAATAGATACTGTACATTGCTCGAGTTTATAAGGTTAAGCTGCGATTGCAGCCTTGAGCCCGTTTATTTGCACATCATTTTACTTCTTGCATAGGAGAGTACCTATGTTAAGCCATCATAATGAATAGGTGCTTATGTCAGCTATGACGGAAACCGACTTTAGTTGTAAAGTGTAGAAAAATTCACATACTAGTAGTCATCTGCCTAGCCTTTTCCCAAATTATATTGGGGTCGGCTTCCAGTCGAACTAGTTTCGGCTGAATATCAATATTTTACGTGGAGCGACTGCCATCTGACCTCCACAACCCAATCAATGGGTAATACCGGTATTCGAATGTTAGACCAGCTGTAAGACTTTTAGGGCTTCTGACTACCCGTAACGATTGTCAAAGATATTGCTATGACAACCGGGACCGACTGCTTAACGTGCTCTCCGAGGCACGGAGGGGTCTCGATGTGTAAAGAACGGTCACCCATCCTGACCGCGGCAAGCGCAGCGTAACCTCGCAGATCGATCGATCAGCGTGGCTATCATTTAGCCACGAGCCCCTCAGATTCACATACAAGTAGTACCTAAATAAAATTATAGTTCCTAATAAATAATTATAATCAAACGCAATAACGGCTACCAGCCTATTAAATCTGCGCACATCTCCGAGGTGTGCTTACTAATATACTTAGGTGCAGGGTGTTCTAACATACCTACTTATAGGGTGTTCTAATGAGCAATTGACGCTGGCGCCCCCTAACGTCACTAATTATGACGACAGGCGAGACCGTTGCTAGGCAACGAGCCGTCTTGTTAATTTTAAATAAGTATGTATGCGTACTGTGTAATTTTTTATACTTGTGTGGAATCACGTGTGTTAAAAAGCAACGTTATTTGAATACTATTAACGTGGTTTAAGACGTGAATGTTTTGATCCACTGCTTCATCATTTTTTGTTTCGATAAAAACAATATTTTTTTCAAAATTAATCACAGTACATTTTGTGCGTACCCGTACGTGTCGTATTGAAAAATGGCGCCGTCACTTGCCAGTCTCGGTTAACGTCAAGCCCACGCACGTTACAAAATAACAACAGAACAATATGATTTACATGAAGTGTTTTTGTCAAAACATCAATATACCCTCAGATCATAGAAACAAGGACATATCATAGAAACGAGGATATGCCATCATAGCAAATTAGTACGGGAACAACTGATGCCACTTTTAGTACATTTTTCGACACAATTACGCGCATAATTAAGCGCTACTTGTGAATAA
Source organism: Thalpophila matura (assembly GCA_948465475.1). NCBI lineage: Eukaryota > Metazoa > Arthropoda > Insecta > Lepidoptera > Noctuidae > Thalpophila > Thalpophila matura. The sequence goes on along the minus strand of OX419189.1, from coordinate 16,435,571 downwards.
AAAGATCTCCCACGCATTGAACATTCCGCACACCCTCAATCTAACACTGTTAATCGTCACTAAACAGTAGCACTAAACTAAAACACTGTATATAAACCATCGATCGTGTTCGGTTCGTCGCCAGCGGGTAAGTTTTTAATATGAGCAATTTGCTCAAGATCAGGCATCAAGCTCGATAGCGCCTTGGCACATCTCCTTGTTTCTATGATCTGAGAATATACCTATAGTACGCGGAAGTATATTGAGTGTAATTTTAGTCAGTCTTGATACGAAAAGGGATCATTGTACTCATCATTATGAACAGCTTTTACTCTGCGACCAACGCTGAAATCGCGAAAAAAAAATCAACTGTTCCATACATTTATATTCACTTATCTCACCAAAATGTATGGAGCAGCTGGTTTTTTTCGCGATTTCAGGCTTGGTCCCATAGTAAAAGTTACGGGTACTAAATGTACCCGCTAAATGTACCTTACGCTATGATGGCGTTTTTGACGTTTAAGTCCTCTCAAAAAGTTTCGTAAAAATTGACAGCTAGTTACTTTTGAAAGAACAATAGCTGTACTGTATAGTTTATAGTGATAGTGATGCGTCACTATTGACAATAAAATTCAAAAGTAGTTGTCAATTTTTACGAAACTTTATGAGCGGACAAACTTCAAAAACGCCATCATAACGTGCCCCTGAAATACCTAATTGAATGTGCGCCTTACAGTTGGAAGGGTTAGCCATGAGCCCCTCTCGAGTACAAACATGAGGTCTATTTATAAACAATGTTTTAGGTCTCATCTCACACCAATACGCGCGATCCTACTTAATCGTGTGTCAATCATCGTTGAGTGGCTGACAGCTAACCCTCCCGTGCCTATACGTACGTGACCTACCTTACACCTACCGCGTGTTAGGGTTAGCACACCATATCGCCGTTGCGACTTTAAGACCTCTATGTGTAAAATTAAATTTTACACATAAGAGGTCTAAAAAATAAGTGTATACTCTTTATTTTGAGTGACATGCAATTACAGCAATAGCGTATTACCACTATCTAAAAGTCAACATAAAAAGTCTTTGCTCCATTTCTACGTATTTTTCCACCATTTGCCAAAATCTGTTTAAAAAGCCCTGTTTGCCTACAAAAAATATTCGTATTCGAATAAACCTTGTTTTAAGGACTTAACGGCCTCCCACACAACACGTGTTCCCCATTCCAAATAAAAACATTTTATGCGTGCTAGCGTGCGAGTGACAGTCAAATTATGGTCAGCCCTGACTAAAATGTACATTAGGGATGTCATGCGCGAGTAAATTTACGTTATTTTGCACTACCATTCGTGTTATAGTCACAGCAGATGTGAAACGATGATTGACGATAATTTTTTTTATGTTTTGGGAAGTAATCTATACCATCTATACTTATATTATAAAGCTGAAGAGTTTGTTTGTTTGAACGCGCTGATCTCTGAAACTACCAGTCGGATTTAAAAAAATCTTTTTCCATGCATAATCGGCCTATAATGTTCCCACTGCTGGGACACAGGCCGCCTCTGTGAGAGGGAGTGGGCCGTAGTCCACCACGCGGGCCCAGTGCGGGTTGGTGGACGTCACATGTCTTCGAATTTTTGGTTCTAGGACATGCCGGTTTCCTCACGATGTTTTTCCTTCACCGTTAAAGCAAGTGATAATTAATTTCTAACATCAAGCTACTACCCTTAAGAGCCAAGGCACGAGGGTGAAACCGTGGGGCACAGCTGGTATAATCATAAACGTTTAGCTTAATTAAGAAAGTAGAAACCCGAAAAATCTGTGTGTGCTGATCAGTTGCGTTGACTTCTTTTTATCCTTTGAATAAATATGATGACACATCAAAATCACGTAGGTATCGTCCTTTACAAATCACGTTCGCCAAAAAACACGAATCCAGATTTTTTTGTGACGGATCGTGATAGGTAGTTCATCCTAAACTGAACTCTGAATCACGAAACCCATACGAACTAAAATTCGGATATTTTTCCGAATCGTGACAGTAAAACACGATTCCATAAGTGAACGTCCATCCGTTATGACGGATGTTTGACGAATCGTGAATGACGGAACCCGTGTGAATGAGCCGGTACTTGCCCTCCGACGCGGCGATTATCATCAGAATTCCAACTGGGTAGTATTTTAACATTCAAAATACTTGTGATGGCTCACTTAATTAGGATAATATTTATACCTAATGCTTAAGGCGAAGGTAAATGGTAACGGCCAGTTTTAAATCTCTTATTTCGCCGTCAAATAATGAAGGTTAGTTGTGCAATTTTTTTATGTTAAAATAGAACATATGTACATCAATCGTACCTGTGAATATTTAACTATTGTAGTAAAATACTTAATGAAATAAATTCATGAATTACTGTCTACCCATAACATAAAAACGTAATTACTTTCAAATCGCTTAAGATATTTTCATGATTTGTTTTGTGTGAAAAGACTATGTTACTACCTATAATATTGCCTGTTACTTTTTTTTTTATATATTTTAGATACTAAAAAGTAATAATACGTCTAATTCGGCACAGCGCGCTCCTTGATAGGCGAGTCGTATTGCTCGGTGGACGTATGTCGCGTTGCTTGAGCTCAGCGCAGAACACTCAAGCTATACCACCCAAATCACTCAAGGCCGTTGGCAGTTATCAGCGCCTTAAGGAAGGCCCTTCAGAAACAATAAAAATGTAATTTAGAAACAAAAACCGAGTAACGACTCTTTAAGTATATTGAGTAGGTACCTTTTTGCTCTTTACTTCCTTTTATATTATTATCCTCTTTCTCTTGCTCTTCCTTACTTATGGTAATGAAAGAGAAATAATATTGAATGAATATACCTACCTTCAAATGTTTGAATTAAAGACCCATTTATCTTGAAATTATTTTCAATTCCCATTTGCAATGATATAACGTAATATTAATCGTTTTGGATTCGATAATCGGTCACAGAAATTTTCTTTCTATTCATATTTTACATCGGCTAAGTACTAAGTTTCTTAGTACCCTTTTTACAAGATTTTATTTAACTTGCCGTGTGTGTATGAGGCCAAAATATATTGCAACAGAATTTTGGACCAGTTGCCCCCAACCGATTGAGCGGAAGGAACGCATATATGTACCTAACTTCGATGACAATGCAATATTATACCATGAAGGTGCATAATAGCATAACATAATCGGCCTATAATGTTCCCACTGCTGGGACACAGGCCTCCTCTGTGAGAGGGAGTGGGCCGTAGTCCACCACGCGGGCCAAGTGCGGGTTGGTGGACGTCACAATGTCTTCGAATTTTTTGGTTCTAGGACATGCCGGTTTCCTCACGATGTTTTCCTTCACCGTTAAAGCAAGTGATAGGTAATTAATTTCTAATACGCACATGACTTCGAAAAGTCAGCGGTGCGTGCCTCGGAATCGAACTCGAACTATTAGCCGTGGGAGGCACATGGTTAAACCACTAGGCTATCACTGCCCATGGAGGTGGTCTCATGGCAAAGCCGGGAGATGGCTATTGAAACTCTTTAACTTCTCATAACTCCGTCGTGTTTGGGCTCGTTGCATTTGGCTTGATTAGTACTATTGACCTAGATGATGTCTAGGATCTCATGATGGAGCTGGGAAGTGGTCATTATAACGCTTGATTTGAAAAATGCTGCCCTAATTAACGCATTTTGACGGACACTTCATACACAGAGTTGTTCCTCCTTAGGCCATGTTGTTTCAACTTACAGTTACGTATCTGTAACCGTCAAATATGGCGGCTTGTACGACAATTTCATACTGACTTAACGATTACGTACTTACTTACGAATACAGATGGTTTGAAGCAACCCGCCCTTAGTCTATTATCTATGGTCATATGGTGCTAAGTAACGTTAGTTAATCTCGACCACAGTGTCAACATCTGCCGTATTTACAAGACTTAAGTACTTCAGAATTTCCAGCACAACTTACGTCCAAATATCAACACAACTACTCATTACGAAGCTAACAAACACACACAAGCTGACATTGTATTTAATCTCACAGATGACGCGAACACTCTCGTGCAGAATAATCGACATATTGCGAACAGTATCAGAACGTTTCCACCGACTCATGAAACGTTATTAAATGCCGTATTGTTTTTGAACAGTGAACAATTTTCATGCCAATATGATTGGGGAAGGATTTATACAGTGGTATCGAACGTGTATTTTTACGGCAATGTTATCGAGTGTTTTTCATCAACTTATGCTGATTTCTAAAACCTAATCAATAAGGTCCTATTGGACGACCAAAGTTAAAAGAGCCAGTCATTTAGTTGACAAAAAAATTAATTAAATGGGCTCTTTTATTGGTATCAAAATGTAGAAAATTAGGCCGTAAAAATAGGAAGTAGAACTTGATTTAAAAGAGTAACTATGGAGTTTCTTGCCCGTTCTTCTCCATAGGAATCTACGCTTTAAAACGGACATCTATGAGTATCTTCACGACAATTCAAAAAGTGGTTTAAATTAAATGCTTTGACTTGACTTTGAAAACCCCCATAATCGAACTCAGGAGTCGCGTTTGCGACCAAAGATGCAAGCATCCTGTCAAAAATTTAAAATACAAGCTAAACTGTCATTGTCATCTCCGTGATGAGTTCAAATGCTCTATGGTTTACAGCGTTGGAATATTTCCACCGACTCATGGAAGATTTAATACGGGTGGATGTTTAAAAAACGAACGGTTTTTCAGCTAATCTGGTTGAACACGAAACGTTGTTGCATATTTATGAGGACAAGCACTGGCTGAAATTATTGTAGACTATTAAAAAATAAGCATCATTTCGCTTAGTATAATGGCGCGTGTAGAGTCAGCGCACTTCTGACAAGTTTATAGCTTAATTTTTGGTGTAATTTTTTCATGAATGTTGGTCATCTGAACAGTGACTCTGAACTCGGAAAATTATGATTTTATATCTTTTTTACGTTGGCAACATTGTTCCTGGATATCTCATTTGATATCTCTTTTTTTTGCAAATGGCTGGAACTGCCAGATGAAAAAAGAAGCGCTGAATTTCATTGGAAATTACCTTTTTTCTATATCTATTCTATACTATACAAGTATACATAAAGAGGAAAGATTTTTTTGTTTGTTTGCTTGTACCGAATAGACTCCGAAACTACTGGACTGAACTACTGAACTACTAAACATTTTTTCACCAATAGTAAACCACATTATCACTGAGTAACCTAGATTACTTTTTATGCCAAAAAAATGTACAATTCCTGTAGGCCATGCGGACGAAGTCGCAAGAAAAGTGCTAGTTTGTTTATAAACACGAATAAAATTTCTATTTTTCACTTCTTTCCGTAGTAAATCGAGCGCGAATCGAATAATGAATACCTTCTTTCAATATCTCTCATAGACCAACCTGTACAATGATTGATGTATGTGTTCGTATACATAAACACACATCAATGCATGTCACAGATGAACGTTCGCTCGGATCAACACATCTCGGTAAGCTCCTTGAGTTACGTATTCTGACCTATGCGATGGTTGATACATTACATTGTATACTAGGTACAAGAGATAGAATACGATAGGAGGCGATGACACCACAGTACAAGATGAAGACCATAGTACAGCTTCATTTTGTCGTTTAACTTATCTTTCTATTATCTTAAAGAGAGGTGGAACAGCCGGACTGAAGAAGTACAGAATACCACAGCCAAATAACGCTACTTTTCGGTAGTGTTGCGTTCCTGTGGTGAGTAAGGTCGCCAGAGCTCTTGAAGATACGCTGTGTTGACAGCGGGGGACCTGTTTGTCTTCTAAGCTGTCGGCTCAGTGAATCCTCATTTTTAAGATCGGCAAAGCGCATGTGATACTCGATGTCGCAAGCATTTCATATGCTACGGTGACCGCTTACCATCAGGACCCCAATTCTGCTATTGCAATTGTGTATGAATGGTGTCATAATGACACCATAACGGTCAAAACCTAAGCGCTCATTGGCTTAAAGTAAGACTATCTGTTTCGTCATTGGTCAAAACGAAGTCATTGTGAGACCATTCTGACACGATTACGACAATTGCATTAGCAGACTTGGGCCCCAGGCTGTACGCCTATTTGCCATAGTCGTATAGTAAAGTTCACTCACCACGGTAGCGATACGGTATTCAGGAAAGATAAGAGGAGTCTAGTCCACGTGGACTAACAACGACGTCTGGCGAGTGCGGGCCGAAATGCAAATAATTTAGCCATGCAACCGCGTTTACTAACCTTTTTACCCGACTTCTTTACATGTATCTATACTATTATAAAATTGTAACAAAGCCTTGTCTGTACATTGAAGATATTCCAGAAAAAACAATCGGTATAGGGTACTGGGACGTAACCATACCCAAATAGATTTTTTTTAATTTTTTTTCTGTTTGTCTGTGTCTGTTTGTGCGCGCAAAAATATTGAACGGATTTTGATGTGGTTTTCACAGTTCGATAGCTTGGGGTCTAACTTAAAATCTAAGCCACGTTTCATCTAATTCTGGTGGGACGAACCAGAGAAACAGCTTATTGTAGTCCACGCGGACGGAGTCGCAAGCAAAAGTCTAGTTTTTTTATATATTATTTAAACTAACTGTTATTAAATGTCACAGTGTATAATTTCGAAAATTAGACCAAAAGCCAAGATAACCCTCAAAAGCCACTTAGATCACTGCTTCTAACCTGTAAACACGGGTGTGTAGCCAACAAATCATTGAACCAAGGGTTCTGTCGCCATAAAGACGTGAAATATCGAAGCTACGCGGCGGAGGCAATCCAATAGCTTCTCATTATGGATCTATAAAATAGCATTGGCCCCAACGTTGGCCAATACTATTTTCTAGATCCACACGTTGGGCGAGTGGCGTTGGGGCCAACGTTTGGGCCAACGTGTGGAGCCGGTGTAAGTGTGTAACAGATAATGTGCGACCGAGACATTGTGTTGACCTTTTTTGTGGTACTTTTTAAGTGCTTTTCGATATTAAAATTGAGGGTAGTCTTGGATGATATATTTTTTGAAAGGAGGTAAATCAGTATCTTTGTTTGGATGTAGTACAAAAAAGGTTTTGTGATGGTAACAACTTTATTCACAGCAACAGATCTGGCGTGCAAAAGACAATGCCGGGGCTCGTACCAATTTGAGCCGCGGAGTGCACAACCTTTAGTTATTAAAATTACGCGTTTTTTTTTTATATTTAATCAGTTTTATTTGTCTTTAAAAATGATAAAGAGTCCCAGGTTCCTTCGAATTTGTTATTTTCTCGAAAGTAACCAATTACATAACTACACAGAAAGAACATTTAATTTTCCTCCAAATACACTATCCGTCGTGACACAAAAACTTTTGAGTTTGGTACGGGGCGCCATACATTGACTGGCATTGTACTTTTGGCCATGTAGTAAAAATCCTAAAGATGAATGTCTCTAAAGAATTTTGATTAATTAATCTTTTTCGTGTGTTTACATGTGAAAGCTATTGTTACCCAACTGTCCCAGAAGGAAAGTTATGTTTTCGAGTGTATGTATGTATATTTCTTTGGCACACTCTGTAGCCTAAATAGTTTGATGGATTTCAACATATGAGGTGTCGTTAGATTTGTCTTTATTGTGGAAGTGATATAATTATTACAGGGTTTAGGTAATATGTAAACATTAACGGCCTTACCACAAAAAAGATAGACACACGTTAAACGCGAATGCTACCAACAATAATACACACTTGTTTTAGACAAGTTAGTGCTAAAACAATTGCCTATTATTTTTGGTAGCATTCGTGTTGAACGTGTGTTGAACAGATGTTTATTTTTTTGTGGTACGGCCGTAATAAGCAGTCAGGTGTTTTGTCTTTTCAAAAATTTTGTTTATGTATCTTGTTATCGAAATCCTTGTCGAAGAATCAAGTGGGTGTTCCCTGATACTTAGTTACAATCTGACTGTCTTCAAGTTGCGAGTGAATCGGTTTCTTCTAGGCGCGTGCTCCATCGTAGACCGCATCATCGCTTAACATCAGGCGAGATGGCGGTCAAACGCAAGCCTATTATTAAATAAAAAAGAATCAAGGACAATTTTCAACTTATACCAAATAGTTACCTACAATTTAGCACTTACTAATCTGCAAACCAATACTGAACGTAGGAGCCATCTCCTAACATTGCCATTGTGACGTTGTATTCATATTCACGCGCTCACACAAGAGGCTATAAAAGTCTATTGTGAGATGCGCGTCTCTCACAAACGAGCACAAAGAACGATTGCAAAGGAATATTATCACAAATACTAAAGACAAGACACTCTATGCTTCTTTTTATCGCAACTTTTTCACCTTTGATTCCCAAATCCAAGTACGTTAAGAGTTGAAATTGACGCCATGTTGTCTATCGCTCTGTCTAGGTCTTAGTGATCTAGATGTTTTTTTTTAAGATTTCAGTGTTAAAGTAAAGGCGTGTCTCCTGCACCAAATTTTGAACAAAACATTGTTTTACGAACATGTTCGCGAATTTAAATCATTCATTCACGCGTCTCCTGCGATGTTCGATGTTTTTGTTTTGCTAAACAAGAACATCGAACAATGTATGACAGGTATGCCTAGGGTTGCCAACTATCCTATCCTACTTCCTACTAATCCTACTATTATAAATGTGAAAGTTTGTGAGGATGTATGGATGTATGGATGGATATTTGTTACTCTTTCACGCAAAAACTACTGAACGAATTTTGATGAAACTTTACAGTAATATAGCTTATACATCATAATACAATCAGAATAGGCTACTTTTTATCCCAAAAAACGCGGGCGAAGCCGCGGGCGGAAGCTAGTACTTTATAATAACGTATCCTACTTTATTTTCTACTAGCTTCCGCCCACGGCTTCGCCCGCGTTTTCCGGGAGTATAAAGTAGCCTATGTGTTATTCTAGGTCCCAGGCTACCTCCTTACCAAATTTCATCCAAATCCGTCCAGCCGTTTCAGCGTGAAGAAGTAACAAACATACACACACACACACACAAACTTTCGCATTTATAATATTAAAAAAGTACCAACACAATTTTTTTTTTGATGTTTATAAAAACATACTTAAATACGAGAAATCCTTTTTTTTCTTCCAAATAAGTTATTTTTCTCAAAAAAAGTTGGCAACCCTAGGTATGCCATTTCAAAATGAGTTCCAAAGAATGTGAGGTCATTCATTCATTCCATTCATTCCCCCGCAGGCGAACGCGGTGATGTTTTCCGCTAGGCTCGGCAAACATGTTTGTGAACGATAAACGAACAAAATCGTTTATCGTTCACTCTATCGTTCACTTTATCGTTCGTTCAATGTTCGTCGAACACAAAAACAGGGCGCAAGAGACCCGGCTTAATGCCTATGATACAAAAACGTAGTGAACGAGAATTGGTGCTGAATGAAAACTATCAACACCGTCAACAACGTATTGACATTCAGGGGAGCCAACGTAGCGTCGAAGGTACTTGTGAGACGTACAATATCAAATTGAATAAATTGTCAATGACAGACAATGCCATGAAATTGGAAACGAGTTTTTCCCTATTTTTATGGCAGAAATTCCATCTCCGAGGTAGAACCAATTACCCTACCTGGAGATTTGCAGCATACAGAGGTTTTTTTTCAAACCCTCACCAGTAAGGAAAACTCCGTACCTTCCAAAACTTAATGACAACAAACGCGCCATATTTGTTTCGCGCTAAAAGAAAATGGCGGCTGTGAAACAAATGAGCGCCATTGTGGCAGTCGACCCGCGCCTCGCTTGAAACAGCTGATTTATTTATTACCTTCTCGCTTTAGAAAATGTGGAACGGAAAATATAATGTAGAAATAAGATTTTTTTTTTATTATTTCGTGATAGTTTTTATTTTAGTTATTCTTTTTCTCGTGTCTTTCTAACAAGGGAGGGGTTAGTAAAAAGTCATTGGGGGTAGGAGTTGTTTTATGTTCACAAAACTATAAACTAGCACTGTGTCCGATGAGAATTTTAGTGCTTGCCTACGGAATAAGGTACTCCTGTGCAAAATTGACTGGTTCTAAATCTGGACCCACTGGTTTAAGCTATGCATTGTCAGTCAGTCAAAGGAGTTTTAATTACTAGATCTGATGTACCTTAGTTAAATATTCGGAAAATTCTCAAAAAAAATAAACTTTAATCAGATTAAAAATGTACTATTTTTTATTTTATACTGTAGTTATAAAATCAAAAATGGTGACACATTATTAAGCATTGATATTGAATTTAAAACGTCCCCTTTTAATTTAATGCTAATTCACGTTGAATCGTAATTTTCGATTTTCATTTGATTGTTTTTCCTGAAGACGAATAAATCGATAATCGAACATGCGTAATTACGACACTGTCGATCTATTGTTTTTTGAAAACAGTCACTAGTGAATCTTCGTGTGTCATCGATTAGAAACGGTTTTTTTGAGGAATCGCAAAACAGTGGACCGATCATGAATAATTTTGACGTATGTTATCGTAAATGTAAGCATATTTGAAACTGAAAATAAAACAGTCCTAGAACATTTTTAACAAAATACAGAGAAATAAATAAAGTAATTTATACAAAAATATATTGTGTAGCAAACGTATATTTTCAATTCAAAATATGCTTACATTTACGATACTATACGTCAAACTCGTGATGGACCCATAGATTACATATAGATAGTTGACGAAAAGAGTGTCATAGGTGTGTCGTTAGCCGCATTAACCTTGACAAGGTCAACAGTAAGGGGATATACTAATATTGGTACGTAATAGATACGTATAGCATCTGATAAGACGGGAGCGACCTCTGATCATAGAAACAAGGGAGATGTGCCAAGGTGCTATTGAGGTTAACGCTTTGATATGCTCACATTGACCGTAATTAAAACGTACACGCTGGCGACGAACCGAACACGATCGATGATTATGAGTGTTTTAATTTAGTGCTAGTGTTGAGTGACGATTAACGGTGTTAGATTGAGGGTGTGCGGAATTATTAATGTGTGGGAGATCTTTTTATTCACAAGGAGCGCTTGTAATTGTGTCGAAAACTGTTCTAAAGCCCGTATTACAGAACGATACTCGAGCATAGATCTCGACTTGAGCATAGATTTAAAGCCATTTGATTGGTTTAAACTAGTTTTTATCTTTGCTCAAGTCGAGATCTGTGCTCGAGTATCTAAAGTGGTGACAGTTGTTCCCGTACTAATTTGCTGTGATGGTATATCTCCTTGTTTCTATGATCTGAGGGACGACCCAACACGTAGGTACTCGAGAAGGCTCGGTTGATAACATACATTATAGGGACCTTCGCTACTTTCGACGTGAGATACCGACAAATATATACGTATATAATAAGTATATATGCATATAATCACACTCTGTTTTATGTTTTATGGAGACCGTATCTTGATGGTTTGGAATCTTACAAGTAGGTATATCGCAAAGGACGTTTTGTAAGCGGCTGTAAATTGTTTGATGTTGAACCTTATCTTTCTAATATCCCTAATGTTTCTTTTCCAATTGGTTTAACAGAGTCAGCAATACTTCACCAGAATGGTCTATCAGTGGGGGGAAGCCGGTACAATAAATATTATAAATAATTGCGTTTTAACTATGTCATACCTATCGTTTATACATTGTATTTACATATTTTGAATAGACGAATATGTACGGCATAAGTAAAACGGATTACCTATTTATTATTTTGTTACTAAGTATTTTATTGTACCCGCTTACCTTCACCCTTCGCCACTGTGGTCTATAATAGTCTATCATCGACATTATAATTGTCGGTTTTGGTAACTTTGGTAATCTTCTAAATAAGGCGTCGTAATGGATTTCCGATGGCATAAATCAATAATCTTTTAAAACAGCCGAAACTTCACATTAGTTTTCCGATGACCACTTCTGCTATCGCCTTTTGTGCTAATGACAGCTTACTGATCGCCTTTTTACCACAATTTCTTCACGAGACCATAGACCGACCATAGTGAAGTAGTTTTCTAACTTTTGGCTAATGGAATTGTAGTTGTATCGTTGTCAGAATGACAAATCACTTTTTTTTGTTAATTGTTAATTTTGTGCCTGTAATTTTGGGCCTGACATATCCTAATTTGGACAAAAGTCCCTAAATAAATAAAGAAAAAAATAAAATAAAAAAGACAAATCACGTAAAATAGCAGACTTGGAGCCCGATGGTTCCCAGTACCTAATCTATCGGCTCTTTCACCTACTAGAGATAGATTTTTGACATAAGCTCTATAGAAAGTAATGTCAAAAATCGATCTCTAGTCGAGGAAAGCCGTTAGATCGGTTTCTGAGAACGGCCATAAGTGGAGGCTGAGTCCGCAGTGGGAACATTATAGGCTGATTATGTAAGTTTGTATTGTTTGTATGTATCTAATCTCAAGAACTACTGGTCAGATTCTCAAAGTTCTTTCAATAATAGGAAGCTATAGTTCCCTATCCCAAAAAAATGCACAGTTCTTGTGGATCAACGGGCAAAGGCGCAGGCAAATTGCTAGTAATAAATATTTTTATAACATGGTAACAATTTTTTTATTAAACAATGTCAACACTTACAGTTTGATGTAATAGAAGTGCGACAGTGTGCGATTTCACATATTTATGCGACTTTAAATGAGAAAAAAAATACGATAAACATTTACTTAGAATTTTAAGATCAATCCTATTATAAACGTTTGTTATATTCTAAAGAGTACTATACAATATGCGATTGATGCCAATTTACACTCATCGATAGATGTCAATTGAATCGACTGTCAATTGTTATGATTTGTGACGACATCGGCTGATAAATTATTATATTGTTGGATGCTATGATTTACAACAATGGCGAAGAGAATATATAATTTTGTTTATTTTAATACAGGTATTATGACAAAGTTAAACGATACAGTCATTAATGAACGGGCTGTTCGTTTAATAACTGTACTTATTTACATAATTTCGAATAGGCGAATAGGAATGACATAATTAAGTCAAACGGAATTATTTATAATTTTGTTATTATTTTATTGTATACCAGCTTGCCCTCACTCTTCACCACTAATTTACAGCTTAAATTAACAAGACAACAAAATTATCGAACGAAAATCGTCGTAATTATCTTTCCTTTATCACAAATGACGCCTGTTTAAAGAGAAAATTATCAAGAAATCTTCGTTAAAGATTCAACCAAGAAAATCCTATTACTCAAAAGCCCAATCAGGTAAGCTGGTAAGGCCATAACGAGATAAACCTAAGTCCTCGAGCCTTTTGAGGTCAAAGAGGTCTTAAGCTGACAAAAGCACAATTCAACTTAACTTACATAAACGTAGATCGAGCAATTGTTGCTTACATTGCTATCTTCAAGAAACCGGTAAAGCCGGTAAAACCGGTAAAACCGGTAAAGGAAGTCGCTACTTGTTGCCTTTACCATTAATTTTAATCAATGTATTCGGCATAATTGGGTCATACTCGATAAAATCCGGTTTTTATATAAAGAACAACGCACATTTAAAATTAATTTAATATTATAAAATTAGTTTATTATACAACTTACCGTAATTCTCATGGTCCGAAACGGATTTATCACAAATTGACACCACACTACAACATAAGAAATTACCGTAACAATAAAAGAATTTCGCTTTTTTCTAAAACAAAGGTCACAATCACACACGGAACCTCCACTCTCACACCGGCCGAATAAAAAAGGAATAAATTCCAAATTCAAACGTGACAGCTCTAAAACGCGGCAGACACATTTTTTGACAGTTCGATTACTTTTTTTAATTAATACGATGGCACTGATCGAATTTGTCCGGCGCGTCCGGGATTTTTCGTCCGTACACGACGTTCGCCCGGGAGATCTCGCCGGTTCCAGAGGCTGACTCTGGCTCGTCCGACGATCGAAGCTACGTATACTGCGCCTCCCCTCTTGCGTAACTGATATTGTTGTAAATTATAATAGTTCCTTTATGTTACCTCATATTGGCTTCAAAATATTATATTTTCTTTGAATAATTTCTTTTGATGTTTTAGTGTAACGTACCAATGCACTTTAGTTTAACTTATAAATTGCAAAAGACAAGAAAATCAAAAAAAATATACGACTGTTTTATTTGACACATTACAAAGCCTCTAATGCCTCAATTATAGTAGGTCTAAATAACTGGTAGTCCCCAGAATTTCGCATTTTTTTTCACCATATGAAGCTTCGACTGGCCCACATCTTTCGGGAAAACCCTCAACGCGCATGCGTGAACTGGAAAATTGGAACGAGATAGCAGTACCGGCTTCGTACTAAAAAGGGAGACAACAAGATCACCGAAGCGAGTGCAATCCTCTCAATTTGTTGTCTAGGCACGTTCGAAATTTAAAAAATATATTTTTCGTAATTCGCGCTTTAATAAGTTTTTGTAGAAGTGTTGATTCGTAAAGATAAACGACAAGCAATTAAACGTGGCTGACATTTTAATAAAAAATATAATTAATTCGATATGGATTTAGATGTTACATAGGTACTTACATAATTATGTTTGTTACAAAATTATATATTTAACAACTTTTATTGTGGAACCATCCTGAATTTGCGATAAAAAATGTCATTTTGTGTGATTTTTTTTGCGATTTCAGAGTTGGGCCTATTGTAAATGTTACTCATAATGACGAGTACCTATAATATTATAGAAATGTCACATAATGGTAGACGTTATATTACGTTCTAAAAATAGCATTTCATTAAAATAAAATCAATTTAAGACTACTGTATACATTTCCATACTAAATTAAAACCGAAAAAAAATACTCAAACCTCACGCTTCCAAAACCACAAATACAAACTTATCAACCATTGCAATACGCACTCTATATCTTTGAGATAAAGTTGAAATTCTAACAAACTGTAAATGTTTTGTTATAGAGATATATGATTGAGCATGTAGTTTTAACTGAAAGTTTCACTTCCGGTCGCGTTTAACGAACCCTGCGGTTTTTGACCTTTTACGTAAGGTAAGCTTAGTACCTATATGGAGCTCTTTTGTTGGGTAAACAGTAAAGTTTATATCTTGACGTAACTCATACACACAATCACGAGACATTAATCATTACGCATATCTAAGGTTGCCAGATGGTCTCCTAAAGCCTGCTTTAGGAGACCATCTGGCAACCTTGCTATTTCCGTCTGCAAGGTTAAAAGTAACCTAACACGAAGGGGTTGACGGAGGCTTCGTTCGCTCGCTTTGCTCGCTCACTGAAGCCCCCGTCAACCCCTTCGAACCTAAATTGTCCGTGTCGGAGTGTCCAAGTTCCCGAGCTCGCTTCGCTCGCTCTTGGACCCTAGTTAGGTATGTTACTCAAATGAAACATGAAATGTTTTTTTAATTATGCCAAATTGCCAACCCCATTTCATCCATTCCATCATTAGATTACCTTACACATAGGCTACCTTTTATCCCGAAAAACGCGGGCAAGGCCGCGGGCGGAAGCTAGTTTGGTAATGAGCCTACATTTTATGTCCATTATGGTGGTTTATTTAGGCAGAAATAGCGCATTAATTTGCTCACTAAGAATTGGTGATCATTTACTACATTTGGTGTTCGAATACAATTTGAAGTGCAGTCGTGACTAAACTAGCTAGTACTATTGTAATTTTAGACTTTATTTTACTGGTGTTAAGTATATATTTTTGGTAAAAGAACTAAGGGTATCAAAGCATTTTATGGTGGTCATTATATTTAACCCCCTTAAAAACTATATGAATTGATTATTTTATAATTTTGCAAAGTGTGAGTGAGCTACAGTCGAAGTTCGAATTATATGCAAGTGCTATACAACCTATAGATATTCGGCGACCCCTATCGCCCACGCCCTAAGTCCATAATATTAGGCCGGAGTCACAGCGTAGGCGTACAATATACCTCTATTTCTAATTATAAACTCTGTGGTTCTAACATTTAGCTTGTTCACTTGTTTTTCAAGGATTTGCGTTTTAGTTCGCCTTTCTATCTGTTAGTCTTGCGGTTAAACCTTTCGTTAACGTTACGTAACGTAACGTGATTGGTTATGTACATGAGTTTAGTTTTGTTGGTTTAATTTGTAAACTAGCTGGTGCCTAGGAGTCGACCCTTCGTTCGCCCACAAAGACCCCTTAGGTCGGTTTTCAAAAAAAGGGTTTGTGAACTGACTTAGTAAAACAGATGCTTTGAAAGTACCTACCCATCTTTTTTTCGGCATTACTGCGTACAATTTTATATTAATCCAATTTATTAATGATTACTCAGTGATAATTAGTTTATAGTTTAGTCTTGAAATTGAGTCATGTTTATTTGCTTCGTAACTGTGTGTGTAATTTTTGGTGAAATAAATGTATTATTAATTTATTATTATTTAATTTAGCTTTCTGCTGGTGAAAGAGTATTTAAAAAGTCCAGTAGTTTTTGAGTTTATTCATTATAAACAAATATACAAAAAAAACAAACCTTTTCTCTTTATAAGATTATCAAATACGGAAGAAGTTTCAGCTACCATATTCAGCCAAAATCCAGAAGTTTCAGCTACCATATTCAGCCAAAATCCAGGCAACCAAACACAAGTAATCCAGACGCGGCTACAGAATTTTGTTTGTTTTTTCAAAGTCAAAGTCAACACATTTATTTCAATTAGACCATTTACAGGCACTATTGAATTGTCAAGCAATAGTTGTCAGTCAGTTTGTCCGTTAGTTGAAGCTAGTTTTCCGTTCCAAAACGTAGATTCCTATGAATAAGAACGAAGAAGAAACTCCATTTAAAAGGTTGGTTGGCATTTTTTATGATTTTTTACTTATCTTCTAGAAACACCTGATTATCACTGACCTTACGCCATGTACCCGCGCCTGCAAGTGATCCCTTATAATTTTTAACACGCACCCTCCTTTATCTTCGCAATCGCGTAAAGAGCTTTTGTTTCGCTCGCTATTCGCGAAGTGAGCGGTAAAGCGATACGTCAGCTTATCCGAGCAAATGAGCGAAAAGATCCGCAAATGGTATTATGATAAGATTTCATTTAATCGGATTATTTTTTCATGTATTTTCGAGATTTTTTTCTTAGGGCACAGTCGAAATTGAGGTTTGAAAACCTGATTGATAAACGGTTAGCTTAGGGCGGGTTGCTTCAAACCATCTGTATTCGTAAGTCAGTTCGTAATCGTTAAGTCAGTATGAAATTGTCATACAAGCCGCCATATTTGACGGTTACAGATACGTAACTGTAAGTTGAAACAACATGGCCTTAGTCTGCTAAAGCCTCTTGCACCAAAAATCTAACAAAATAAATGTTAGCAAAATTTTGCGGTCTCTTGTGACCATAAATTAATATACCTTACCTACATCTTTAAAACAAATATTCGAATGTCTTTGCCACAGAACATCCTATCCTATCCTAACTAAATGCGAAAGTAAAGGACGTCGGCAGTTTTGACGGACAATTTTGAAAGGACGCCGGTACATATATACCCATATAAATGGATAATAAATACTCTTCCGAGACGTTTATTATGTTCAAGAGCATCTGCGAAATAAACATAATACTTCCCTCGCCGGCGTTTTTCAATACCTACTTAGGTGTTTTTGTCTGGCCACGCCTCCATTGTGTTAGAAAAACATATTTCTAACAAAAATATGGTTTTACGAATAAATAAATGGTAAAAGCTACAGAGGTAAAGAAAGGGTTCTCCTATCATAAGAAAGTACTGTAAGACGTGTTGTATGCAGGTAGGTACTATAATTAAACCCACATCGAGCTAAAACTTCGTTTATTGAAGTTGAAAAAGAATTTAATTAATTATTAGAAAATTGTGACCTGTACGTATGGGTCCGCCCAGAACTATTGGCTCTTTTTCACGACAAAATCTATTCTACTTAATATCAAACTATTTAAATCGATGCTTGTTTTTAGGAAGGTACTTCTCTAGTCGAGCTGCTCTAAAAATGGACGTGATTGACGTGATTTGAGCGAGATAAAAATCATTCGTGCTGCACCGATCGACGTCACTACTTCAATTCCGGCTGTCGCTGAAAATCAGCACTGAGGCTCTAGACAAGACTGAGGCTCTAGACAAGACTGAGGCTCTAGACAAGACTGAGGCTCTAGACAAGTTGCTTTTCTGTTAGCGTTCACGCCAAACGATAAGCACAAAATGTATGGCAATGACATTACCTGCGGAAAAGTCACGTGACTCACAAATGTCATTTCCATACACAGAAAAGTAACTTGTCTAGGGCCTCAGAGGCCCTAGACAAGTTACTTTTCTGTTAGCGTTAGCGTCAAACGCTACGGATAAAATGTATGGAAATGACATTTGTGAGTCACGTGACTTTTCCGCAGGTAATGTCATTGCCATACATTTTGTGCTTATCGTTTGGCGTGAACGCTAACAGAAAAGCAACTTGTCTAGAGCCTCTGTGGTGCTCCGTACACGTCACAGCATTAAGCTGAGTGACGCCAGTTTTATGCGGACGTGACCCATATCTTCACAACAGTTTATTTTATTTTGTTACTAGCAACCCGCCCCGGCTTCGCACGGGTAGCACTAAGTACCTACAGTACGTGTAATCTAAGTTGACCGGCCTGCCAGGCTCCTGAAGTTCGTTCGTCGTCGGCGTGATATTTTAGTTTTGTGATATTTCCTAAGATATTCATCCAAATTAAATGGTTTTAAGGGTAATTTTGGTCTAAATGAAATACTTGAGATGACTAACATATTCATTTAGATAAGGATTAATACCATGTTAGTAAAAACACCTTCGCAAATAAAGCATTCTTTTACACCAAATTTGAAAATCATAAAAATGGTTATTGTGAGTCAACCTTAAAATATAGACATATGCTATCGCGGACTTTTTTGTAGACCTTTTTAAGGTGTACAATACTGTAGTACATTATTTTGATCTATCTCGTAGGATTCAGCCAGCGTTTGCAATGTAAGCGCAAAAAAATGTGTTTATTTACGACATCCCATTAGAAAAAATTATCAGTCTCTCTAAAATTATCAGTGTTTCTCTACTATAATAAGCATGTATTATACATTTAAACCTACCTCTTGAATCACTCTATCTATTAAAAAAATCCGCATCAAAATCCGTTGCGTAGTTTTAAAGATTTAAGCATACATAGGGACAGACAGAGGGAAGCGACTTTGTTTTATACTATGTCGTGATAGTGATAGTGATAGTAAATAGCGTAGTGGTTTAACCATGTGCCTCCGACGGCAAATGGTTCGAGATCGATCCCGAGACACGCACCGCCGTATTTGAAATTAATTATTGGTTTAACGGTGAAGGAAAATATCGTGAGGAAACCTGCATGCCTGAGAGTTCTCCATAAAGTTCTTGAAGGTGTGTGAAGTCTGCCAACCCGCACCTGGTCAGCGTGGTGAACTATGGCCTACCCCTTCTCATTCTGATAGGAGGCCCGTACCCAGCAGTGCGACAGTTTATAAACGGGGCCGCTGATTATCTACTATATAAAAATAAGTCGGGTTTTCCTTCCTGACGATATAAGTCCAGAACGGACGAACCGATTTCCACGGTTTTGCATTCGTTGGAAAGGTCTCGGGCTCCGTGAGGTTTATAGCAAAGAAAATTCAGGAAAATTTAAAGAGAAAAGCGGGAAAATCTTTTTTCACATACAGCGCCATCTCTGATACATAGCATGTACTACGGTTGCGAAATAGAGTTCGCCGGGTTTGCTAGTTATGTCTTAATATTAGTGCGTCATGTCGACGTATTTTTTTTTCCATTTTCTTTTTTTTTTCAAATTTAAGTACCTAGGTACCACGTATACGTTTTGGCGAATATCAAAATATAGAAGTTCAGTTATTTATAGCTCCAATTAACAATAGTGCGTATTAGAAATTAATTATCACTTGCTTTAACGGTGAAGGAAAAACATCGTGGTGAAACCGGCATGTCCTAGAACCAAAAATTCGAAGACATGTGACGTCCACCAACCCGCACTGGGCCCGCGTGGTGGACTACGGCCCACTCCCTCTCACAGAGGAGGCCTGTGTCCCAGCAGTGGGAACATTATAGGCCGATTATGCTATGCTTAAGCTAACAATAGTAGATGTAAGTCTCCAGTAGCCTTATCAAACAACCCTCCTTCCATCCCTTATAGATGACACAAACAAACAGACACGACCGCCCTCAGTGCGCCAGCACTCGCACACGCAAGTACCTACGTTCAACTTGCCAGCGTTGGGACACGTTTCTGATACAATGTAAGTAATTGTTTCCGCGCCTTATTGTGCGATGCACGTGTCGATAGGCCCTACGACCGGTCGGTACTCGCTTGGTATTCACTTCGATATTATGTGGTACAAAAGATTAGCCCGTCTGAAACGGCATCTACGTTTCAGACGGGCTAATCTCTCAGGCTCTTTGCGCTGCGTCCAAATAAATATGGTGCATGATCATGGTGCATATCTCCTGCACTTTTTTCTATCGGATAACCAGAAGCACGAAAAAGCGACGTGGCGTTCCGCGCATTCCGCTTTCTTTGTGAAAACCGCCAAACAGTAGAATGCGCTGCCGGAGTGGGTGTTTCCCGAGAATTACAATGTGGATCTTCAAGTCGCGAGATAATCGGTTTCTTCTAGGCAAACGTGCTCCATCGCAGACCGTATCATCGCATAACATCAGATGAGATGGCGGTCAAACGCAAGCCTACTATTAAATAAAATAACTGAAATATTTAAATATGACTGTCCTACAATCTAAAGTAACTCCTCTTAGACCCTCAGCTGTGGTCCGAACACATTCTGGTAATCCCCTACCAAAATCATATTTGTAACAAAGCATACAAACATAGTAGGGGTCACAGTAACCCCACCAATCACGATCCAGCTCCCGTCGCCGGCAACCGGCGACAGCTAAAGGTGTGGGCACACCGGACACGGCGACTTATTACGAGTATTACGCACCACCACTTACAATTCATACTGTCGGAATATTCCTTGTGAACGTATTGTAAACATAAGTGGACTGAGAATTGTGGATGGGTTCAGGTATTTGAGAACAGTTTGTCCCGGTGTCACTCCCACTCAGTCCTCGGCTAGCCCTAAGGCAGCCTCCGGGTACATATGAGAATAGGTAAATGTAGTTGATAGTTAATACCACTTTTACACGGTAGTGGACTACTATTAAAAAAATACAAATAAATTATTTTATTCCAAAGAAGTAATAGGAACAACAAAAAAAATATATTACAAAATGGAAAACATAGACGCTTTTAAAGTTTTTGGAGGGAGTATGGCTCCGTCTTTGTCGCGCGAAGCGGACATAGGTGGTGTTACGTCACTGCATGATAGTGCCGTCCGTGTCTAGCAAATCATTTTAAAACGCTTATAACTTTGCCAATTTTGTAGGTGTTTCATCGGTTTTTTGGTGTTAATTATCTTTTTTCAAATAGTTTACAGATTCACAATAAAAAAAATAGTCCGGTACGTATTCAGACGATTTGATTCTATTAAATGCGAAAAATATTAAAATAAATTAAATGCATAAATAACGCAACGTTCTAAATTTAAATTGAATTTGGAAGCAGGTCGTGGTCAGTGACTTAGTGATGTAAGATTGCCAGTACTAAGCAATGAAATGATGATGAAGAAGGATGACTTCGTCAGAAGTTAAGTCAGAATACAATGGTCTGACGCCTGCTTCAGTTACCTCTCAAGTATTATAATACTTTAGCGGTTAGATGGATCGGTTAGCGCAGTGGTTGAGCGATTGGCTGTTGGCCCTCGCGGGTCGCGGGTTCAAAAATGTATTCAAACGCATCCAAGTTACAAGAAAAAATCTTAGTATCGGACAAAGAACAAAAAAATGTCTGTTTTTACTGAACCAAACAATATGTCATTGATCACTTGCCACGGGTATCCAACATTAACACGTTTTCTATATTAGACAAACATGGGAGGCCTTACCAGTTATTGAGAGGTCCAACTTCAGCGGATGTTTACAAATTGATATGATGAAGATAAGTGAGATCAGATAAGATAGTATGGAGTTATGCGACTTGCGATCGTAAACAGGAAAGAAGGGCGTGGGATCCCCAGTAGATAGGCGGGTGACCTTGCCAAGGTCAGGAGTGGTTCAATTGGCTTAGAGTTGTACCTACGTAGTGTAGCGTGTACGTGAAGTGAACGTTGAATAGTAATGGACGTAATGGTGATGATGATATATCTGCGCGGTTTTCATTTGACCACGGCTTTATAATAAACTAGACTTTTGCCTGGGACTTCGTCCGCGTGATATGACCAGTTTAAGGGCGGGTTGCCTCAAACCATCTGTATTCGTAAGTCAGTACGTAATCGTTAAGTCAGTATGAAATTGTCGTACAAGCCGCCATATTTGACGGTTACAGATACGTGACTGTAAGTTGAAACAACATGGCCTAAATGACCTCCATAGTGTAGGCTGGCTAGTACTACCAAGAGGTCAAGCTGTATCTCCGTTTTCTCCCATCAAAATTAGATGAAACGTGGCTTAGACTTTAAGTTGGACTCCAAGCTATCGAACTGTGAATACCACATTAAAATCCGTTCAGTACTTTTCGCCTGATGCGCGCACAAACAGACAAACAGACAAAAAATCTAAAATAAATATTTTTGGGTATGGTTACGTCCCAGTACCCTATCCCGACAATTTTTCTGGAATATCTTCAATGTACAGACACGGCTTTTTTACAATTTTATAATAGTATATAGAATATAATAGAATCATAAAAGTTGCAAAAAGCATTTTCTTCGTTTTAGAGTAGGTTAATTTTTCATGAATATAAGTGATTTTTAACGTATGTATTGCTTTAATAACGACATTAACTCACTTAAATTCATGAAAAATGAATTCCTTCTAAAAAAAATGCGTCGGGCTTGCCTTATAGGTACCATACATCACTGGTATTCAATCAATTTATATTATTTGAAAAGTCTCAAACATGACTGACTGACAATGACTGCCATTTGGATATTCATTATTAATTAAGATAACTCTAATTAATCTATACTTATAATAAATCTGTAGAGAGGTCAATTCTGTACATGAAATGTATTTTCAAAATATCTATCAGGGGGTGATAAGTGATCGATACTGATGCCAAAAATGCAATCAGTAAAATTTTTGTCTGTCTGTCTGTCTGTCTGTCTGTCTGTATGTTCCTTATAGAAACAAAAACTACTCGACGGATTTTAACGAAACTTGGTACAATTATTCTTCATAGTCCTGGGCAGGTTATAGTATACTTTTCATCACGCTACAATCAATAGGAGCAGAGTAGTAAAGGGAAATGTTGGGAAAACGGGAGAAGTTACTCCATTTTTTAAACTTCCGTCGCGTGTGCAGCCTTCATGGTTAAAGCTACATAGAAATCATGTATGACGGAAATGTTCTACATAAAATTATCTAATAAATATTCGACAACAGCATATGTCTATCTTGTATGGTTGACTCACAATAACACGTGTAACTCCCGATAGCTTAGCAGTTCGGAGCTTTCTGATTGTATTACACACAAGGAGTTACACGCCGATGGAGTCGCGGGCACAGCTATTAATAATAATATTCTGCGGTTCCTTATTGCGATATTTTTCAACAGTATTGTGGATTGACATATTATATTTCCCTACTAAAATACGAAAGTTAATCTGTCTGTTACATCAAAACCATTGAACCGTGAGGAAGGACATACGCTACTTTTTTACGAAAAACGACGGAAACGCGGACGAAGTCGCGGGCAAAAACTAGTAATGAATAATATACAAAAGGCAGTCATTCTGTTTTTACCCGACTGCGCCAGAAGGAGGGTTATGTTTTTCGAGTGTATGTATGTATGTATATTTCTTTGACACGCTCTGTAGGCTAAACGGCTTGATGGATTTTAACTTGA
This sequence comes from Thalpophila matura, assembly GCA_948465475.1. Taxonomy (NCBI): domain Eukaryota; kingdom Metazoa; phylum Arthropoda; class Insecta; order Lepidoptera; family Noctuidae; genus Thalpophila; species Thalpophila matura. The sequence goes on along the minus strand of OX419189.1, from coordinate 16,411,598 downwards.
GAGGTGTCGTTACATTCGTCTTCATTGTGAAAGTGACACTGGATAATATCAAAATTAAAAAAGTAAAATGGCCGATTTTTGGCGCCTTGTTGTCTTCAAAAATTTTTTTTTTCTCAAACCTATTGAGTGGGGTATGACAAATGTAGGGTTCGAAAAGACGATTAAAACAAAATCGTGAAAAATAAAAATAGTAAATTTAAAATTTTAAAAACCCAACTGCCAAAAAAACAACTAAAAAGTTTAAAACAAGAGCACTTTTCAAGCAGTTTGATGCAGTTGGTGGCATAAAATCTACTAACTAAAAAAATTTACTATGTTTTTATATTAGTAGTTTTTGTACAATATTTTTAAGTCTATTCATACTCGTATCACACCCAGGAATCGAATCTAACTAAGCTTGCAATTAGTAAACAGACTCAGACAATCAAGAAATTCTCACAAAATAAACCGAAACATAACATTGTGAGTGCTACGCCGTAGCGCCGTAGCGCCGTAGCAGCTACGTAATTTACGTAGATCAGTCTTAATTTACATAGTGCTACGAGTGGTTCGCATATTAAGTAATATTATGTAGATATACAATTAGTATTACTTGATAGCACTTGAATTTAGTTTTAGACTAAGCGTTGATAAATTTTAACTATTTTATGTTTATTTTTTTTTTTTCATATTATAGGAGGCAAACGAGCAGACGGATCACGTGATGGTAAGTGATTACCGCCGCCCATGGACACTCGCAACACCAAATGAGTCACAAGTGCGTTGCCGGCCTTTAAAAAACTGCTCTTGCCTTGGGCATTGTTGAGAGCAGTTTTGCCCCCCCCCACAACAATGGATTTATCAACTGCGCCATCATTGTTGGGCCTCCGGTACCCTCACTCACTCGACGAAACCTCACCTCACCTCACCTTGGTAGAGCAATATTAACACTTTCAGTGGAGCAAGCCGGTATTTGCATATTCGTTGCGCGGTGCGAATGTAGGGTAGGAAAAAAACTAACAAACAAAATTACGTAAAGTAGCGCTAGCAATCGTAAGGTTGAAAATGATACGGCGCGGTGACGTAGCTTGTAGGAATTGGTCGCTTAAACACGTTGATAAAAGAAAGACATACTTTTTGTTGACGTGATAAAACGTTGTGTCAATTAGCGTATTTCGAATTTGACGTCATTATGACGTTGCTCCACGTTGCTCCGCTGAAAGTGTAATATCGTTCTACGCAGTACCCTGCTTTATATGTTTTTAGTTGTAAGCATATCTCTACATTGTAGTCACTACTTAAACATTATGTTTCAGAGAAAGTAATAATTTCTTTAGGAAACTAACAACTTTTTGCCTATATTCTAATGAGGCTCCACGTTACACCGATAGGCCTCGAAATCAAGGTTCTTGGTAACTTTTCTATAACTGAATTATTCGTACCTACTTGGTACCGATTGCTTGGAGAAAATTAGTTTTCTATTTAAATCATGCATTTATACAGGGTGACAGGTTAGACAGTGGAAATATTTAAAGGGGTCATTGTACTCATCATTATGAACAACTTTTACTACGCGACCAACCCTGAAATCGCGAAAAAAAATCAGCTGTTCCATACATTTATGTTCACATTGTTCACATAACTCAACAAAATGTATGGAACTGCTGGTTTTTTTTTCGCGATTTCGGGGTTGGTCCCATAGTAAAAGTTGTGTTGTGTGTGAGTACTGATGTGAGTTATTATGTTCAGTCACAGATCTTAAGTTCAGTCTGATAGTTTGAGTACTTTATAAGGCCATGCAAATGTATAAAATGTAGGCATATCCAAATGTCCTTTTTGATGGTAATGTTCGTGGAGTCGTTGAGCTCGTCTGGGTTGAGCCACTACGATACTCAACACATGCGTGCACAGTCAGGACAGGTCCACTCAAATCTGTGTGGCTCTTTCCTCTAAAGGCCATTCCAGGCTAACCTGCATGGTGCTTACATGGTTTAATTTTGGATTGTCTGCTTTAAAAGAGACCTTCACGTTTCGGTGTTTCTTCTTAAAGATAGGGAACACCGACCTCATCTAGTTTAAAAAAATATTGACGCGTAAAAAGTGTTACTCGTAAAGTCGTAAGTAACCTAATTATAGAATAAAATATATCATTTCATTAGGAATTATTTTACAGCCCGTTTACGTCTACATTTAAACCTTAAAACCGTTCCAAACCGTTACATATAAAAAGGCTTAAAACAAACAAAGAGAAGCGCTCGTTCAGTGGATAGTCTAGTAATTGTGTCAAGTCCATCCCACTGCACTAATTACATCGGACAGCCGCCGCCCGGTAATGAGACAGTGCGGATAACGATGAATAAACCAAATGTATTTCATTTTTATTTTGATTTAAAACATGTAGGATTGTAGGTGGTAAAATTATTAAAAAGGTGGTAAAATTATTCAATCGGCTCTCGTTGAAAACCAGCGCTGTGGCTCTGCTCCGTGCATGGGTCACAGCATCACGCTGAGCGATGGCAGTTTTGCGCGGATGTGACGCGTATTTTCCCTAGCAGTTTGTTTTTTGTTTTTTTTTTATTATTATTTATGTGCTTCGTATCGACGCAAATAAATGCATTTTATTTCTTTCTTTCTAAAACTACTGTTTTAAGCAACGATAGATCAATGCTGTAGATTATCTTGGCGATCGTGATGTCGTAAGTTCAAATTAGAGTTGCCACGAATGGTGATTTGGCCGAATATTGAATATTCAGCGTCGCTATCGGCCGAGGCGCCAAATATTTGACAGCCGTGTGTTCAGCAAAAGATGTGTGCATGACAGATTCTGACCTGTCTCATTGCGACACGTGCGTAGGGCGATGGGCGATGAATTTGTGTAATTTGCGAGTAGATTGTGTTGCGACACGCTTTATTTGTTCATTATTACATCACATTGTGTTACTAATCAATCGTTTTTTCAACAATTGAACAAACAATTTTTTCAACATTTAATGGTTGCATTAAATATTGAAATACTTGTTTTCATACATCACAACTTACCAGTAATAGATTTTAGTATTAAAGTAATAATTTTTGATTGAAATAGATACATTTTTGAGTAATATGTGTGTGCAGTATTCGGCTAAATACCTACCGAATATTAGCCGAATATTCGTGGCATCTCAAGTTCAAATACCACCATCCACAGAAACAGAAATTGAGAAAAGTGGCAAAAGGAGTCATGAGCTCGATTTCAGAAAAAAATATTCTGCAAACCGTTTTTACGATACACCAAGCGATAGTCATTATCATTATGCTATATTATACTATAAGATGAGTATAATCTCGTTACAAAAACCCAAATCCCCAACCACACAATTCCATAATTACGTACCCTTATGTCCAACACTTACACTTGACTTATCCCCCACATTTACTTTCTTAATTCGTCTATTAGCGCCCAAATGTGTAGCACTTGGAACCTAAGCACGTTACTGTAAGCATTGTCATTACGGGAATGTCACCATCATCCCCCAAGAGACCATTGGGGACATTAAAAATCGCCCAGCTTGCGTTCCCCTATTCTTTACTTTTATCACTACTAGAATGATAATGTAGGAGTGTTTTTAGGGTTCCATACCAAAATGGTAAAAAAGGAACCCTTATGGTGCGACTTTGTCTGTCTGTCTGTCTCTCTGTCTGTCTGTCTGTCACACCTGCTTATTTCAGCAACTACTAAAGCTATCGACTTGAAAAGTGTCTGTATCCAGGGATAAAACAGAGGAATAGGTTTGTATAAACTAAACGCCATCGAGTGTCGTAGTATCATTACAGTTGTGCGATGCTTGGGGGAGGCGTATATCGTGGACGTCTTTCAAATGATATGACGATGATGAAGATTATAGCCCACAGTCACCAATTTAAATTCGTAAGAGTGTATTAGGAGGCCCATAGTATACTTAGCGATGTACTTTAACAGGTTAACTGTCCACAAACTATATGGTCTGTGGACAGCCTTTCATACCAGTCCACAAACCATAACATTATATAGATATGTGGTCTGTTCGTCCATAAAATTTCTAAGTGGTAGCTGGTAGTCTGTGGACGTAAGGAAAAAGTCTCGTAATTAATGCGGACTTCGCAGGATGTAATAAGGACTATAAAAAGTGCTGAGACCTCAGATCATAGAAATCAGGAGATATGCCATCATAGCAAATTAGTACGGGAACAACTGATGCCACTTTTAGTACATTTTTCGACACAATTACGCGCATAATTAAGCGCTCCTTGTGAATAAAAAGATCTCCCACGCATTGAACATTCCGTACACCCTCAATCTAACACTGTTAATCGTCACTCAACACTAGCACTAAACTAAAACACTGTATTTATACCATCGATCGTGTTTGGTTCGTCGCCAGCGCGTACGTTTTTAATATGAGCAATTTGCTCAAGATCAGGCATCAAGCTCGATAGCGCCTTGGCACATCTCCTTGTTTCTATGATCTGAGGCTGAGACATAGGGAGATATACGCTAACATTATAAAGAGAAAATATTTATTTGTTTGTGATGAATATACACAAACTATTGGAGCGATTTTAAAAATTCTTTCACCAGTTATAGAAAGCTACATTATCACTGAGTAACATAGGCTACTTTTTTAATGGCTTAATTATTCAGTATTAAGGGTGCATTACGGCAAATCGTGTTATGGGATTTCAATAAGTTTATATAGAAAACGTAAAGTAGTAGCCACGAAAAAAAACGTCTCATAAGCTCAAGAGTTTGACTGTTCTTTAAAAAAATCGGTTTAAGGATAAACCTCGTAGCTGATTGTAAACAAAATTTGAAAATCACTAAAAACGTGCCAAAAAGCACTGCCATACTTTCATAATTTTGAAATGAAAATTTTGTGAATTTGACACAATAAAGAACAGAGAACCCGCGATTTTTTTCTGTTTTACATAACAATGTTGCCGTTTAGTGTAAAAAAAACGCAATTTGATTGACTTTTTTCCCGAAATATCCATAAAAATTATAATTCAGAAAAATTCAGCAAGTTTGTGATTTTTTTACACAGAACAGACGTACCTATTGATATGGGAAAAAAACCATCAGCTACTACTCTGTTCTTTGTAGCCTATAATTAAGTTAATTTCATTAAGTGTTTGTTCTTATTTACGCTAAAGTTATGGTTCTACGGCAGTGCTTTTTCCACTTTTTCAATATTTTTTTTACATTAATCTATAACGTTTATTTTCGACACGATTTCATTAGCCACTAGTGAAATTCTTTATCTAGTCAGACCTTTTTTTTCGTAGCTACTACTTTACTTTTTCTATATAAAGTTATGGTTTTCCCGTAAGCCTTTTGCATGGTGCTGACCCTTAAGTCATAAGTCATTTATTCATTAACAAAATATAATTGTATCTGAATGTACACGAAATAAATTATTATGGGTAGAATCATACCCTTAAAAGTTGCCGGTGACTAAATCAACAGCTTGTAATTGGACATTATGGGATATTGACACTCCGAAGTTTGGACAGTTAACCTGTAAAGCCTGCAATACATGTTCTCCGAGCGATGTCGAGTGTAGGCCAATACCAACATGTAGACGGTATATTTGCCTTGTCACAGATAATATAATACTATACGTACAGATGCCTCATCTCATACAAAGAAATGTGACTGATTTAGCGCGGGCTATCTTCGGGCTATACATTTTTCCGTGCTTAAAGCATTTTTCAAAATTTGAACAAATATTTTTCATGATGTATTTTTTCATGTTCTCAATTTTACACAAACTTCAATAACAAATCGATACATAAATATAACGCCATCTATTATGAGTTATTTCAACAAATGTTACTTTGTTCCTGATGAGACCCCGTGGCCTTGTCTTGCTATCGCTCGGTGTCACTTGCCTAGTTGGTTGAGTATAGACAAGCGCCAACGTGTATAGACCTCATTTGAGGTAGCTTGCCACAACTTGCAGTCGCTCGCGATCACTTGCCTCACTTCGGAGCGGTGTCGGTTTTTCTGCACAAATCGAAGTCGCTCGCGCGCACTCGGACAATAGTGTTCACATGTTTGTCCGCGCGCTATTATGCGGTTGACGTCAAACTTGCGGAACGTCTTGACAGTAGCGCTGGCATTGTGTCAATTTGTCTAGGCTCACGTTGGTATAAGCTCGGCCAACATGTATTGCAGGCTTTAAAAGACGTACAGCAAAACATCGACCTTCACGTAGCAGGTGGTCTGTTCAACATACAATAACAAAAACATGATTGAACCGTTTTCATCAATTGAATAACGAGTTGCACATTTAGTGTCACTTCCAATGCTGTCAGCTATATAGCATAATCGGCCTATAATGTTCCCACTGCTGGGACACAGGCCTCCTCTCTGTGAGAGGGAGTGGGCCGTAGTCCACCACGCGGGCCCAGTGCGGGTTGGTGGACGTCACATGTCTTCGAATTTTTGGTTCTAGGACATGCCGGTTTCCTCACGATGTTTTCCTTCACCGTTAAAGCAAGTGATAATTAATTTCTAATACGCACATGACTTCGAAAAGTCAGCGGTGCGTGCCTCGGAATCGAACTCGAACCATTCGCCGTGGGAGGCACATGGTTAAACCCCTAGGCTATCACTGGGCACTGAGCTGTCAGCTATAAATACGTCTAAATGGCACTGGGCACTGCCCATTTGTGCCTCATTGACATCGCAATTCGCAATACATGGCAATATGTTGAGGTATGTGCTATTATCTAATATTATTTACAAATGGCATGTCACTGTTTTCAATAATCTTTAGATTAGGGTTTATTTTAACCATTTTTTTTAAAAAAAGATTCTGTATTTCGTTTGTATGTAAATATGTATGTTGGTATGTCCGCGATTTTCTCAAAAACTACCAATTTTGATGTTTTTTTTCACTAACGTGATTAATATACTTTCAGGAAGGATTTAGTTTCAAACTAGCTGTTGCCCCCGACTTTGTCTGTGCGAAATTTGTTGAAAAGTAGTCGAGGTAATGTATTTCTCAGGCTACTTACCTCAAAATCAAAATCGAAATCGGAATCGCGGATTCATTAATGAGTATAGAAGTAATGTCAGAATTCTATCTGTAGGAATACAAAATAACCGATAGATTGAAATCGACCTTTAGTAGTCCATAATCCTGCCTAGATCAAAGAACTTTTGTTTGTACTTAAATATTTAAGTCTTTTTTTCGGTCACCGGTGACCGCCAAACAACTTTTCTATGGTCTCTGGTGGCGTGACGTTCAAAGTGTTAAATAGATAATACTAATCCGATGCGGGTGAAGTCGCAGGTAAACCTAGCATACATATATGTGGGGTCACGTGACCGTACATTTGAACTGGGTCACAGCGTGGCCCACTCATTATGCACCGGGTTGCAGCTGATTATACTCATTATAGCGAAATAAAGGTTAATTATTGCTGCCACACGCGGGTAACCTAGCTAAAATGAAAGGTGATCTGTCAGTTTATGTGAACTTCCACCGTTTACGACTTAAACGCTGCTTATAAGTCGCCTTAAAAAGCACAAAACTGGTATTCATTCCATGTTTTATTTGAAAGTGTTGATGGAACTGACAGTTTTTTTATTTTTATTTTACGGATCAAGTAACTGTTTTGGCCCGCTCTGAAGTTAACGGATTGGCTGCGAAATAGACAATTTATATCCTAAACTGGCCTAAACACTCATTGCGCATTCAAACGGCTAACTTCAGAATGGACCAGAAAAGTTTGGTCGACGTATGACGTGTAAATTAATGATAAAAAAGTGATTCGACATTGGCCTCCGGTAGTCCTCTCTGTAAACTTACAGTAAAATTGTAATGCATCCTTTTATTCCAATAGTTACCTTTACACGATAACACTAAAGAGAAAGAGGGCGCAATTCAATATAACATGACATCACAAGTTGAGTACCCATAACTGCGATTGCAATATTAACTTTCTAAAGTCCTCACAAGTACTTGACCTCCTTTGAGTAGTTCGTCAAATAGTCGAATATCACTTTCTGGAAATAAAAAAACTGGCCAAGTGACGTGAAAAACGAACCTTTCTGACGGAAAGAATTGGCTGAAGATTTAAGTACACATCAATACTAATACTTCCCTACTACTACAGAAAAATAATAGGCATTCTTATCTTTGTGTTATGTTACGGAGGAACACTGATTCCTAATGATATTGGAAATTTTCAAGGCACATGTCGCGGGTTCAAACCCCGCCTGTGTCAGTTGTTTTTGAAAATCTCCTATATGTATATTAAATAACATTTAATAAGCATAACATGGCTTTAACATGTTTAAAATTCGCAAAAATATACATTTAAGTATAGCAATAGTATAATTGGCCTTAATGTTCCCACTGCTGGGACACAGGCCTCCTCTCTGTGAGAGGGAGTGGGCCGTAGTCCACCACGCGGGCCCAGTGCGGGTTGGTGGACGTCACATGTTTTCGAAATTTTGGTTCTAGGATATGCCGGTTTCCTCACGATGTTTTCTTTTACCGTTAAAGCAAGTGATAATTAATTTCTAATACACACATGAATTCGAAAAGTCAGCAGTGCGTGCCTCGGGATCGAACTCGAACCATTCGCCGTGGGAGGCACATGGTTAAACCACTAGGCTATCACTGCACATTTAGGGGCGACGCAGACGACAGACTTTTTGTGCGATCGAGTCTGCAGCACTCGAGCAATCTGCAAAACTTAGTGAACAGATTGTTCGAGCGCTGCAAAGCGCGGCAGACTCGATCGCACAAAAAGTCTGTCGTCTGCGTCGCCCTTTAAGTATACTGATTCCTAATATACAGGCTTTTGCCTAGTTTAGGTTTCAGGGGTTCCAACTATAGCCTAATACTCTGTTAATTATTTCATGTATGTACAATCGACGCCATTTACGGTCGACCACTTTTCGCCCTTATTGTTAAGAACATAAGGGTGAAAAGTGGTCGACCGTAAATGGCGTCGAGTGTACCTTAGAACTTTTTGTATTAGGCCCATGTGACATTTTGTATTATTTTATATGCGAAAGTGTTTTGGCCTTCTTTCATTTAGCAACTATAGTGAAAGTAGAGTGACAGGTTTTTTTTCCTCAGATCATAGAAACAAGGAGATGTGCCAAGGCGCTATCGAGCTTGATGCCTGATCTTGAGAAAATTGCTCACATTAAAAACGTACGCACTGGCGACGAACCGAACACGATCGATGGTATAAATACAGTGTTTAAGTTTAGTGCTAGTGTTGAGTGACGATTAACAGTGTTAGATTGAGCGTGTGCGGAATGTTCAATGCGTGGGCGATCTTTTTGTTCACAAGGAGCGCTTAATTATGCGCATAATTGTGTTGAAAAATGTACTAAAGTGGCATCAGTTGTTCCCGTTTTGCTATGATGGCATATCTCCTTGTTTCTATGATCTGAGTTTTTTTTCTTTAAGTATTTCAAGATTGATCTCGTAGTTAATCGAACTATAGTATCGAATACTGAATACCCTCTTTCTATAGATACGTGCCTTGTGCTACCCAGTCGAATTTTCAGTTTTCATAACCCTATCAATAATATATAACTTGTTCAACTTTATGTTTTCATTGCTTTTACAAATAACATACTTACAATATACATATTTTCAACTGTGAATTATTAATTACTCGGGAAATCGGCGTAAACAATTGAAATTAAACGAACAATATATTTTGCGAGCATTACTTCATAATATATCAGATGTTTTCGCATTCATGTAAGTATTTTAATTACGAATGTAAAATGATTAATATTGCTTTTCAGAGAATATTGCGGTACTCACTCTCATTAATTAGGTATTGTTTTTCCGTAGAAATTATTTACAAATTCCGTCCTATCGAAATTATTTACAAATTCTGTCCTAACGGGTTTCAAAAGCAGCCATTTATTAAATTAAATAGTAAACAACCAGAAATTCAGATCATAGAAACAAGGAGATATGTTATCATAGCAAATTAGTACGGGAACCGCTGTCGCCACTTTTAAAGCGGTGAGAGATGTGGAGAAAGCGTAGGTAAGAAAAGTTAAGCCGATTTCAGTATCGTGAGTTACCATTTATCCAAATCAGTTTAAAATAAAAAAATAATCTTGAGACAAAGTTATTTCAGAATGCTGAAAACTGCCCATTGTTACCTACTTCACAAATAAGTCGTACAACCGCCCAGAAAAACAAGATATATTTCAGAGTAATAATATAGCTGAGTATTGTAAGAGCAACATTGACTCCGTCGGTAACCGGATACAATAAGTCTCTCGTTCGATACGCCTACGATTAGGGTGGCCACCAGTGGCGAAGGGTCCCTACAATACGATTCCTACCGGCTTCCCTTTGAAAAATAGCACAGACTACAGTCTACTTTTATTAATTAGCTTTTCGTGGACAGGTAAGCATTTGTAGCTCCGGCTTATCTCTTTTGCTTATTTCTCTTGACCTAGATAGAATTTAGATTTCTGTGAAAAGACCAATATTCCTGACGTAATCTTTCAGTCACTTTTTACAACACCAGCAGATTCTTTGGAAATAAGTAAATTAAAATCAAATCGTAAACCAGAATGTCCTTGTGTATCCAAACTCGTGTACGTCGTACAAGCACCGGCCTATCGGCACAACTTCCAACCAACTTTGTATTGAAAGCTACCAAGTTGAAACTCTTAATTCTGAGCTTTTAAAGAAACGCAAAAGTTCCCCCTTCTCGGCCTCTTGGTGAACATTTAAGTGCTGCTCAATTGATTGATCAAATACAGTTTAATGGAAATGGTAGAGTTATTATAATTAAACTGAAATCTTTGTATAATACATACTGCGTGGTTTAGTTAAAAAGGTTTATATCAATTGACCATTGCTTACCTTTTACCTACCCCGTGTTGATTGGTTTCCAGTCTAATAAGATGCAGCTGAATAACAAAACTTTACGTAAATAAAATAAAAAGACTTTCCTGGAAAAATCTACCTATTTTACCTACTAACCATCACGCCTACATTCAATTTAAGTCACCACCGATATTATGAGGATTTTTTTTGTAAAGTTTAGATAATAATTATTATCATTATCACAATGTGGGTTTCAAGAAATAAAATAAACAAATGAAATTATTTGAACATGTTTATTAATTACAATAAATAAAAGCGCCTTAAAGTTTCAGAGCAATTCAGTTGTGTGCCTGTTGAAATGCAATTAATTAAAACAAAAACAAAAGGTGTTTCACACAAAGTTTACGTGATTTTGTCGTCAATTCATTGTATTCGAAACAATTAAATTGGTCTCTGTTACATATATTTTTAGATGTTTTTCATGATTTAAGTAAACTAGCCTGTAAGTTATTTATATTTATTTTATTAAGGGCGGGTTGCTTCAAACCATCTGTACCCCTATCATGAGATTTTTTGACGTATAGTTTCGTTAACGTAAGCATATTTTGAATTTAAAATACAGCAGTCCAGGAACATTTTGATAAAATTTTATACAATTTGCACATTTTAAAAAATACAGAGAAATTAATTAAGTATTTAATTTATATAAATATTGTGTAACAAACGTGTATTTTCAAATCAAAATATGCTTACGTTAACGATACTACACGTCAAAAAAACTCATGATAGGGGTACTGTACCCCTATCATGAGTTTTTTTGACGTATAGTTTCGTTAACGTAAGCATATTTTGAATTTAAAATACAGCAGTCCTGGAACTTTTTGATAAAATTTTATACAATTTGCACATTTTAAAAAATACAGAGAAATTAATTAAGTATTTAATTTACATAAATATTGTGTACAAAACGTGTATTTTCAATTCAAAATATGCTTACGTTAACGATACTACACGTCAAAAAAACTCATGATCGGGGTACTGTATTCGCAAGTCAGTACGTAATCGTTAAGTCAGTATGAAATTGTCGTACAAGCCGCCATATTTGACGATTACAGATACGTAACTGTAAGTTGAAACAACATGGCCTAAGACTACATAATCACATTTTTAACACAATTTAACATGCAACAAAAACACTTTTATTAACTACTAATTTTATTCATAATCAATTCCTTATGCTACACGCATACTTTTTGTAGGTCCGACAATCGGGCTGAATTTTTCGACGATTTTTATCACTGTTTTTGTGACCAACTTCTAATAAGATATTCAAACGCATACGGCGTTTGAATATTGAAATCTGTATCTTTTATTTTTTGCCGACAAAAAATCGTTCTTCGATTATCAGACGTGGACGGGCAACCTTATTTGTATTGTCTGATTTTTATTCCGAATGCTTATAAAAACATTTCAAAACAAGTACATTATCAGACAAGTGTATCCAAGCTAGTCCTCATCGACCTTTATCATGTAATGCCTAAGATTTGACTCTTTGGTCTCTTTCAAGTCTTCAATATTCACATTCATCAATGGTCTTTTCTCCATTTTAGTTTTGTAGTTATCCATTTTTATACCCGTAGTAGTATCCATCTAATGGTCCTTCGAGCCTCATTGTCTTCGTAGACGATAAGGCTCGAAGGACCATTCCTTCTTAGTAGAAGAATTCAATCAATAGTAACCCTACTAAGTCTGTACGAGTCTCCGACCACCTCAGCAGTACTGTACCTTTGGAAGAAGTGTCCCTTCGTCTCCAAACCGGTCTCTCCCGTCATATCAGTAATAGCGGTCACCACATCATTGGTTTTCTTCCCACTTTTGTGACCTAGAGTTATGTTATACCTATTTATTTCTAGACCTAGGTTTCTAGAACTGAAGCTGCGACCTAGAGACTTGGACCGTTTGACGGAGAATTTGTCTTTGGGCATCTTGATGTCGTATATGGGGTTGATGATGCCGGTGTAGGGGGGAGGGGAGACGGGGTTGATTTGGGTGATAGTTGGTTCCAGTTGGAGACGACTTGGAGGGTGATAGTCGGAGTAACGGTGGGATACCTGGAAGAAATAAGAGTTATAGATTATTACGCGTCGCATCATAGGGTTACCTCTCATTTCAGTTAATTCAAACTTAGAGTTATATCTCATTAAGACGCCAGCAGCGACGACAAAGCGGATGCCAGACGAGATTAGTATGAAAACAAAATTAACGTCGTGGTGTCCGGGCTGGCGGCGACGCCAGCCTGGACGCCAAGATCACTCGCATTTCTTCGAAGTTCATTTTGTTTTATACTAATCTCGTCTGGTATTCGCTTTGGCGGCCCGTTTTAGCGTCTCATGGACGCCATGGCAGCGCTGCTGGCGTTCTAATGAGATATGGCTCTTAAAGTAACTAACAATCTAAAATCATAATTTATGTTGATGTAGTTTTTATCTTTTTTTCAATAATGCCCAGTTTATTGCTTGCACTTGGCGGATCATCTCATCTCATTGCCGTACCTGTCTCCCAATGCTGGAGTTCCTGGGCGGCGGCGGGGGCGGCGGGGGCGCCTCGTCTCCGGACACATCGTCCGGGTGGCGCGGCTTGTACCTCTGAGGAGCCTCCGTCGTTGAACCCTCCGCTTCTGGGAGGCGCCAGGAACTAGAAAAAATCCAAGCAATTTAATTTGCAAAAGTGCCATTGGGCTTAATTTACCGTATGATGTAATTATGCATAACTATGTTAAAAGGGGCTTGTCATCAGGCGCGGTCCCAGCCGACGATTTTGGGGGGTCATACCGCAGCTGTAGACTTTAGGGGGGGGTCATACCGATTAATGCCGACGTGATATACCGTGAATTACCGTGTTTGGCGCATTTTAATACGATTTTGGGGGGGGTCATGACCCCCGTGACCCCCCCCCCCTGGAACCGCGCCTGCTTGTCATTGCCATTATCTATCTCCGTGTCACAAATTATTTATGCGGGGTGCTAGGTTACGAAGTATTGAATGCAAAGCAGTAATTTTGTTTAAATGATTGTTTGTTCAAGTTGTAACAAATTATTCTTATTATGAAGTTTTGACCTAATGTTAGAGCTATATTAATGTTAAAGGTTATTGTAGAATGTCTTGTTATGTGTTACGCATATACCACACGGTTCGCTGTCTAAAAATGCACTGAAGTTGTGAAAATTTTACGTTAACACCTACAATAATAATTGTTGTTATTGCAAAAGTGTTCGATTGCGTTGGACCGAACATTATTTGTGCCTATATTTTCCACTTCGAACATTTGCGATATGGAATCAACACACAAACAAACGTAGCTTCACATTAATAGTGTAATATCTAGGAAGTGTTTACCTACCTAGTGGCTCTCTCGCTACTCCTAGAGCGGGCAGCCCTCGCGAGTCGGTGCAAAGCAAACAGCGCGCCTTCGCTGCCATCACCCAGGAATGAGCACAACTCCTGCAGTATCTGGAACACAGCTTATACAGTAATGGGAGCATTTATACAGTAAAGGATGCATTTATACAGTAAAGGGAGCATTTATACAGTAAAGGGAGCATTTATACAGTAAAGGATGCATTTATACAATCAAAGGAGCATTTATACAGTAAAGGGAGCATTTATAAAATAAAGAGAGCATTTATACAGTAAAGGGAGCATTTACACAATAAAGAGAACATTTATACAGTAAATGGAGAATTTATACAGTAAAAGAAGCATTTATACAGTAATGGGAGCTTTTTATACAGTAAAGAGACCATTTATACAGTAAAAGGAGCATTTATACAGTAAAGAGACCATTTATACAGTAAAGGGAGCATTTATACAGTAAAGAGACCATTTATACAGTAAAGGGAGCATTTATACAGTAAAGAGACCATTTATACAGTAAAGGGAGCATTTATACAGTAAAGGGAGCATTTATACAGTAAAGGGAGCATTTATACAGTAAAGAGAGCATTTATACAGTAAAGGATGCATTTATACAGTAAAGGGAGCATTTATACAGTAAAGAGACCATTTATACAGTAAAGGGAGCATTTATATAGTAGAGAGACCATTATATACAGTAAAGGGAGCATTTATACAGTAAAAGGATATTCGGCGTTTATTGTGAGATCATAAATACTTTAAGCAGGGGAATGGAAGTAGTTAACAGTTTCCTTTGCTAATACTATAGAACAGTGTTTCTTAACCTGTGGTCCGTGGATCCCTGGGGGTCCGCGATCAGGTTGAGTGGCGGGCACTGCCCCACCAGCCACTCGTCCTCCAGGAACCACACGCACTCCTCCTGATTGTTCCACTGTGCATGTATACTCACAGTGAACCTGCCGCGGTGCAGCATCGCCAGCAGCAGGTCGGCGAGCGCAAGGTGCAGCGTGTGCGCGGCGCGGCCCGCGATCAGGTTGAGTGGCGCGCACTGCCCCACCAGCCACTCGTCCTCCAGGGACCACACGCACTCCTCCGCGTCCGACGCGCCTGATTCTTCCACTGGTGGAAGGTTATTGGATAAAGTACCCTAAGTACAGCTCTACAAACTCCTCTATCTTCCAGTGAAAGTCCAATTAAAATCGGTTTAGCCGTTGTAAAGATTTACTTGTTTGAGACCTTGCTTCTCGGCAAATTGTATGATTCTAGGTCAACGGGAAGATTTACAAGATGTTAAAATATGTGGCAAAATGGGCGTATTTTTTTATTGTGGCTACTTGATTTATAGCTCCAAGGAACCGTAGACCTAAGAATTTGATATTGATTTCAAATTGATAACCTCCACGCGTTCCTGAAAAAAAGGATATTAACAGACAGATAGACGCACCACGAACTGATCCTATAAGGGTTCCTTTTTTCCTTTTGAGGTACGGAACCCTGAACATATGGAGGACATTGTGTAGTGAATGTTGTCATGTCTCTCCGAAAGCTGAAATTTCAATGCCTGGAGAAGAACAACAAAGAAGAAATTTTCACATTACACAAGAAATGATTTAATTACACGCCTCAAAAATATTTCCAGTTTCACCGACTTACCACACAAAGCACTCTTCACGCTATTAATAAAGTCCAGCGTCTCCAGTATGCTCGGTCTACTCAGCGCCTCCTTATTCTTCACAGTAGACCCAGCAGACCGCGGTCTTTGCCTCATCTCCCTGATGCTCTCCACCGGCTCCGTATACACCAAACTCTTCAACGTATGATACTTCCGCCTCATGGTCTTTGTATCTGCATGGTCAGAAATGGAAATTTCTGGAAACCCGTGCGAAGTTGCTGGTCGGTGTCTTCGCGACCTTCGTCTGACTTTGGGTAGATTGTCCAGGGTGTCTCTGGAGATATCTTGGATGGATGGTGAAGGAATGATGTCTGGTTTTGATGTTCTCCAGTAGTTGCCAGTTTTTACGTTTGCGAGAATCTCGTCGCTGCTCTCGTGGCGGGATATTGGTTTTTGTTTTTGACTGGTGGAGAGAAAATTTTTAATTACAATTTTCTTCTAACCCCCTTACTTATAGACGCCCCCTTACTTATTAACTTTAACCACTGGTTAAATATACAACTATCCTTGTCATTTGTATGACAATGAATAGAGCTGACAATCGACATAAGAGCTGTTTAATTTAATCATCGTCTATAAGTAAGGGGGTCAATGCTACGCTTATGATCTTTTAATTACAAATGTGTATTTTTATTATGCCAATCGGCACAGCCGCCTCACAAATTGAATAAGTTAAATGTTGGGTGAGTGGCAAATTAGGAAAATTAGGTAAGTGTACACTTGATAATACGATTTTCTTTTTCTTAGATCTTAAAATTAAAGTTTAATTAAAAACTCACTTTAAGCCTCTATATTTTAGTCCTAGATTGAAACCATAGGATTTCACGTTTATTAGCGTTCCTTGACCTATCTGGCAATACTTGAAGTGATTCCTGGCATTATTAATATTGTAGTAGTTTCTAGCCAAATACAATTATTCGGTATATCTGTTAGTTGTCGAATTTAGTAACAATCTGTAACTAATTGAACAGCTCCGGGAGTTCGATGGACTTACATTCATCACGAAAGTTTGTATTATGTATTTTGCGACTACATATTTTTTATTGTTTTTTACTTTATTTTCTTTGATTAGGTATATTGGTGTGTGTTAGGTTACATCATTATTTTACTTTTAAGTATTTATAGTTTATTTTTATTTTTTTTTTGTTTCAAAAGCTCAGTTAATAATTTTTTTCGTAAATTAATATTTTTTTTTTTTAAATAAAAGTAACTGAAAGACAGAATCGTGTTGCTGCGGAGTTTGTTGCGCCGTTTCTTCTTCGCAGCTAAAACACTAGGAAGCGGTAAAGGGTGCCCACCGTTCACCGCTTCCTAGTGTTTTGTTTTTGGGGGCTGTCTAATGTATATTGACGTTCAAAAAGTGCTAATTGGCTTTAGCCCACTTTGAATAAATGACTTTTGAATTTGAATTTGAATTATGAGTTTATACAGATGATTGAGTGTTTTTATTGAATTTAAGAAGGTATATTGGCTCTATTCTTTTGTTGATTTATCTCTAGGGTAGCAACGCCATGCCTCTGGTATTGCAGATGTACATAATAATACATAACTTTGCTCTTTTTTTTGTGTATCTTTATAAATTTTGTCTGTATGTCTGACTGTTTTCGTGCCAAATAAATTTATTTCTTTCTTTCTTTCTTTTCTTTCTAATATACGATGACCACTTACCATCAGGGAGGCCACCGGCTTGATTGTCCTCCTTTGCGAGTAGGACTCACGACATTAGGGCTCCGCACATTTCCATACACACTAACGATTTTCGGAATTTTTCCTTTACCTGTGCTATGAAACCCTGCTTCTTGCCTTTCATAAATAGGTCAACGGGAAGTACCCTATAGATTTTGATTTATTTGCAAGTGTCAAAATATGCGGCATAAATGGTCGTATTTTTAAGGTTCCGTACCAAAATTGTAAAAAAGGAACCCTTATGGTGCGACTTCGTCTGTCTGTCTGTCTGTCACACCTGCTTATTTCAGCAACTATTAAAGTTATCGACTTGAAATTTGGAACAGTTATAAAAAATGCTTGTCCAACTTTATTGCAAATGTAAAAGTCAAAAAATATTTTTATAAAAGGGGCCGGAGTGGGGGTCCGAAATTGTAAAGTGGGGTTACTAGGTCAAGTGACATATCATATGAAAGGGCTTGATTTGCACCTTCATACACATACATCACAATTTCAAAATATATTTTCTTTTTATTTTATGTCTCACAGTTTTCGACTTATGATGAAAAATGTCTGAAAAATACCATTCCCCCCCCCCCTTATCTCCGAAGTTTGCAATTCTGAAATAATTAGAGTTGATAGGAATTGACCCAAATATTGCTATGACCTAACTATTACAGTTTTTTCAAAATCATCAAAATTCCTTGACAAACAAACTTAGTTATGCGGTCCGGTTTTTTTCACTTTATACGTCCAAAATTGATACGGAACCCTCGGTGCGCGAGTACGACTCGCACTTGGCCGGTTTTTTAATAGGAGCTTGATTTAATTACTGTATTCCATAAAAACATCATCAAACTGCCGCCACAATTAAACAACGGTTACAATAATAATTCGGCGCACGACCTCGGCATATTCATCGTCATAGATAACGAGCGTTCAACCCTTATCAGTTATCAGAATGTGACAAATCGCTCGCTACCCTGCATTACATAACTTTACGTGTGGATATGTGAGACCAATCCATTGCCTGACTTTGATTCTCGATAATGCAAGTTGCTATGATAGTAAGGGTCAATTCACACGTACCACAACCACACCACGTCGCAGCGACAAAATGTGGTCAAGCTGTGGTTACGTGTGAATAGTGTCGCAGCGGCTTTTTGCAGTTGCGTTGTGGTACTGACAAAATGTCGATGTGGTTGCGTTGTCGCTGTCGTTGCGATGTGGTAACCACGTGGTCATGTGCAGTTAATGAATGAAAGAGGGGAGCGCAGGCGCCAGCTAGGCGCGCGCTGTTGATGACGTCATGTCGTGGCGATGTGGCCGCGGTGCCTCCGCCGCGTGGCGGCGTTGCCGTCGCGATGTGGTTGCGATGTGGTCGTATTACACAAGTGGTCGATAACAACGGCAAAATGTGGTACGTGTAAATTGTAATATTCATTTTCAATACAAAATATACGCCCGACCACATGGCGTCGTTGTGGTGTGGTTGTGGCTGTGGTGTGGTTGTGGTACGTGTGAATTGACCCTAATTTGATTACCACTATATTGCTTATCAGTACCACGAATTCACTAGTAAACATTGTTTCAGAGTACACAACAGTTTCAGATACATCACGTAGATGTTTCTGAAACTTAGGGTAGAATCATGCCGAAAATGCCTATCTGCGATACCTCGCGTTCGCAGTTTAGATCGCTATCTTGATGTCACCTCGATGTAAAACAAATGTACGCAAATAGACAAGCACGCACATACTGAACGATACCTCTATATAGAGGTTCGACTAAACCTTTTCGCATAGGTATCTTCGGCATGTATCTACCCTTATTTTTCAGTCCGTCTACATCGTCGTGAACATATCGCCATGCTTCGTACGTTTATTTACTTAGGATGATTTTATAGGACAGTCGCGCTAACACCGGCTCGGGTGGTAAGCGGCGCGGGGCACGAGATAGAAGTGTCTTGTCTCGCTGGTCAGCGTGAGCTGTGACTACATAATGAAGCTACTGAATGGTAGGAAAAAATGATGGTCGATACGCAATTATCTTATCAGTTTTAATATTTTGGCGGTAAACCACTCTATTTCTTTGTCTATTATAAACAATACTATACTAAATAATTCATATTGATCTGTTTTGTAAAACGCAAGCTAGACGAAGAAGCATCTAACGATTATACTAATATGAATCAATGTGTTTCCTGCGTTTATTTCAATTATTTGCATTGCATTGCGTGTTTAGTTTCAATCTGCTCATCGCCAAGCAACAAGTCAATTGTTGCGAGTTTCATATGAATGAATAGAATCCAACGCAAATATCACGCAATGCAAACTGTCGATAGCTTATTTGTGGATGTAAATTCGCGACGTCCGCGTCGATATGATTTGGTTTAAAATACATCATGAATTTTATTAGCTTCACGATTACTGGTATTATAATATATTGTTGCCAAGTGTCCACTAGCAATAAAATTTGCGGAAGTTGACTTGCGCAAGTGACTTCTCGAACAACAAGTCAACTTGCGCGTGCGTTTACACGTTAGAAGTCGCTTGCGCAAGTCAACTTCCGAAAATTTTATTGCTAGTGGACACTTGGCAATGGTATGTATAGGAACACTAGTGTCGCTTGCAGTCGGCGACAGTAGCAGCCGCTCCGGTCGCTGTCGCACCGGTATTAGATACGGATGTTGACTTTTTTTTAATTGTGAATCTATAAACTATTTGAAAAAAGACAACACCCAAAACAACTAATGAAATGTCAAGAAACAGCTTTTTTTTGACATTTCATTAGTTGTTTTGGGTGTTGTCTTTTTTCAAACGCTCAGCAGCTATGAGCGTTTTAAAATTATTTTCTAGACAGGGACCGCGCACTATCACGCGGTGACGTAACGCCTTGGGAACGTACGTCGTCGTGGTAAAATCCACACATACAATGTCCCTTTGGCGCGACAAAGATGTAGTTATGTTTCAAAGTTTTAGGAATGCCCATTCCAAAAACTTTGAAAGCTTTAGGTATCTTTTCCATTTTGTGACATCTTGTTTTACTTTTTAATCGTTCCTATTCCTTCTTTGAAATAGGTAATTTATTTGTGCATTTTTAATAGCAGTCAACTAATTCTATTGTACCTTTAACTTTACGATACGTAACGTCAAAATTATTCTAGCTTGGTTCTCTGTAAGCAACACAAGTCGAAAGTCAAAAGCGATTTCAGTTTCATCCATATACAGAAATGCTCTGCGGTTAAACCCCTCATTATTGCATGACAAATGACTTGCCCCTCACACAACTCGCTTTAACTAATACATTAATGATCGGATGTTTGTTCGTTATGCGCTTCAGTTAAATTGTCACGATGTTACAAGTGTATTGGTTGATAGTTGCGGTTTTGGTTAGTTTAATGGGGTTGATTTACTGTTATCGGTTCAGCAAAACTTTGAGCGTAACTTCCTTGATTATCAAATAATGCTTTTGAAGCCAAATGTACTCGTATAGGGTGACTGGTAATCAGTGACCGATAGTATAACACATTGTTGTACTCATGATAACAAATAACTTTCTCAAAGTCTTAATAATTATACAACATGAAATTTTAGTGGTTGTTTTCCCGCAGCATAACGATTTGCCCTCAGTAGTACTATCGAAACATAGAATAAAATTTTAATAATTACCAGAAAAAAAAAAAAAAAGTCAAATTCCACGTTTTTAAAACGGTCTAAAAAGTATCAAACAATTTCTAATGAAATAAAAAACGTGGGGCGCATCTTACAATTATGCGTCCTACATTTTTCATTTCATTAGACATTATTTTACACTTTTTAGACCGTTTTAAAAATGTGGTTATTGAAAAAAAAAATTTTTTTCTAATAATTATTAAAATATAACCCTATGTTTCGATAGTACTACCACAGATAATACAATACTACGCGTACAGATGCCTCATCCCATACAAAAAAACGTGTTCGCCGCCGTAACGCGGGCTATCGGGCTAAACATTTTTTCGTAACTAGATGATTTTTAAAAATTTGAACAAATATTTATATTTTTCTATTTATTCATGTTCTACATTTTACACAAACTTCAATAATAAATCGATACGTATAACCCCATCGATTAAGAGTTATTTGAACGAATGTTCCTTTATTCCTGATGAGACCCCGTGGTACTACTTAGGGCAAATCGTTGTGCCGCGGGAAAACAACCACTAAAATTTCACGTTGTATAGAGTGCTAATGCGTCTAGACGCATTAGGTTGGATCTACGAAACTGAAGGTTTTCAGAACAACAAAAATAAAATTGACTTTTATCTGAGAAAGCGTCTGACTTTATCAAATTACTTATCTATTTCCTTCTCTAGCCACTGATAGAAATAGGAAAACCAGGGTCAGTGGGTTCGAATGAGAAACGGAACCTGATTTTGGGCAGACGTGGACATACGACCTGATGCTTCTGAGTTCGAAAATTCATGCTGAGCAAATTCCTCTAGCAAGGAAGATATGTATAGCTACCATTAAATTCAGAGAGAGAAACTAATTATTGAAAAGGTTACAATCAAAGGGTAAGGTTAAATCCACAATCTTTATTCTTGACGGGGACCCTCCTCGATGATCGCATAGGTCTTTTTTGTTTCACGTGTTTGAATCTTGCCAGTGTCTAAATCGTTCGTTTGTTGACAGACACAATTTATTGATTTCGACCTGAATGAGGCGGATTTTTCAAATGTGACAGATGGAGGGTTATTATTCCCATAAAAAACATTAAAAAACAAACTAAAGCTAACTCTAACATGTTAATTCATAGAAACTTTATCCTGTTTTCCTCTAGTGCAAGCAAAGTCACGGTGCAACACTAGTTATTAACAAAGTTGCCGTAGCACAACTTTTAACGATGACCGGCGTAACTGCTAACAGACCTCAACCTTTTAAACCACGTATCCAACTTTCAGTTTATTTAACTCCAGCCGGCCTAGCATGACCACGATAGAAACGGGTTTTGTCTACATAGAAATAGACAAAGTGACAGATTGTAGAAACATTTCTACGTTTTATGAATGAAACGGTAGAAATGTTTCTACAATCTGTCACTTTGTCTATTTCTATGTAGACAAAACCCGTTTCTATTGTGGTCATGCTAGGCCGGCAGATTGGAGTACCTACCTGGTATCAAACTACAATCCTACACTACGTAACAGTAATTAAAACTATGAATCGTTTTAAATACCGACAACATGAGATGAAAAAGTGTCTCTAATGTCGTATAAGCGCTCCATTAATGTTCATAATTGAATGAGTTTCTTGTACACTGTTATGAGTCCTCATAGTAATATTCGTGTGAATACGGGTGTAAGACTAGATTGGAACTATATTTTTAGGAGAATAATTGCCCTTCTGTAAACATTTTGACGCCAAAATCTCCGTATCAAATACAAATCAAACGGTAATCATAATTTGATACACAAACATCCCATTCGAAACTTTCAAAACAATTTTATCAATGTCAAGAAGCACCCGTGAAAGTTTATTGGCAGTCAGGTAATATCTGGCGGCGTGCCAGCTAACGATACGACGCCATACTTGGACGCCATCGGTTCAGAGCTGGCGACCGGTAAGCACATATTGATGAGGTCATGTTCGATATGGTTTGTCATTAACAAGCGTGTGAGCGGATGCTACCTACGTGAAGGTTTTCGGGAGAGTGGTGAATTTGTTTTACGGTAGATATGAGTATTTGCAGTTATTAAACTTTTGCGATTGTAGACATTTTTTTTTATCGGGAATTCGGGACTTTTCGCGCACAAACATAATCAAAATATTTTGACTAACCTGGAGAGAAGACTGGTGGAAGACGTGGTCATTCAGTGCAAGTGCAATCTATACAATAAAGCCGAAGAGATTGTTTGTTTCTTTGAACGGGCTAATCTCTGGAACTAGGTTCCAGTCGAATTCGAAAAAATCTTTTTGTGCCAAGGTCTGCCTCGATCTTGTACTACAAACAAGTATGTCGTAACTCACCGTCTGTCCCCCACCAGTGCAGCAGCGAATGCAGCCAGCACGCATCGCTTGGACAGCCGCAGCTTCGCTTCTGCCTTGTCTCTTCTGCTCAGTGTGAGCGTGCGAGCTGAGCTGTGCTCGCGACGTGAAGGCAACTTGATGGGGTACGAGATCGCCATGCCTTCTCCCGTGGGGAATACTAGACGGAAATCTGAAACAAGAACTTGGTTTACAGTCAATGTTATCTCAGACCGCGGCCGCACTGCCAAATACCTCTGTTATAGGGTCCCTTTCAAAAGGCTTTTAATTTTTTTGTATATAGTAACACTATGCAGACGCTGCAGAGTTCGAAACGTCAGAAAAATCAGTAACGTGCGCGATTAAATCCGTTTCAACTTGTTTTATTATTAACTTTTCCCGCGACTTCGTCCGCGTGGCCCACGGGAACAGTATTTTTTTTATATAAAATATAGCCTATGTTACTCAATGGCAATGTAGCTTTCTATTGGTGAAACAATGGTTAAAATCGGTCCAGTAGTTTCGGAGCCTATTCAATGCAAACAAACAATAAAAAAAAATCTATATAATATTAGTCTAGTATACTTAGATAAAATGAATCCTAGTGCTTTTGTGATTACACGCAGATTCAACCGCTGCTAAAGTTTTGGGAATTTAGCTCTGAATATACAAACTATTGTAACTAGATCTCTTACATTTTGAAACTGCAGTATTTCATTATAAATCTCTTTGATTAGCTAAAATGTAGTAAATCCTTTATAAATTGCAGCTACAAAGACATTGGAGTACTCTTAATGTATGTAGATGAGCAGGTTTTAATAATAAAAGAGACCTGAATTTATTGATGACTCGGCGAAGCGTGAAGAAGCTTCCTTTGTGCGTTGAAGTCTCAAGCGGCCAAAGAAAATTATAATATGAGACGAAATACGAAGTGACTTTTCAATAACCATCCAAATTTTTTGTTAGGTATTAATCAAAGGCACCGTTTTTGCAAAAAAATTGGTAGATAAATCATAAGAAAATGTTTTTCCCGAAATTACCCTAATTCTGCATTATTTACTAAGTCAAACGTAAAATAATACGCAAATCTCGCATGCACTGAATCAGAGAAAGGGGTAACGGTTGTTGCGAAGAGTAGGTGCGCGTACTTTGTAGACAACTTTGTGATACCATATGTCTAAATATTTTAATATTGAGTCATATCTCCTAAGCTCTCCTAGCTCCACACAATCGTCCAACAGTCCAACACTCCAACATGACTCCAATCTGTCCCAACTCACTATCGATACAAAAAGACTCCATCACCGTCAAACATGCACGAACTAATGTCTCCACACGTGGAAGGTTGGACGAACAGTTGGACTGTTGGACGATCGAGTGGAGCCGGCAATAGATTAATGATTGGTCTCTGCTGCGCTTCGACGTGATACTTAAACAAAAAAAACTACCAAAGATAATACATATTTTGGATGGCGATTAAAATGTCACTTTGTATTACTTGCCTGAAAGGATTACTTTTTCATAATACCTAGTTTATATTTTAGCTCATGACGTCTTCTCAAACAAGAAAGCAACGAGTATTAAACAACGCGCTAGCTCAATACATATTGTCAATTCCAGACCATAAAGCATTTGCAATAGAATAGTTTAAAAGGAAATAGTCACAAATGGTGTAGTTATAGCGATAGCAGCGATCGGGAACAGATTCAGCTCCGTATCCACAACTTAGGCGGGATTTGCAACTCGCCACAGTTTCAAACTTTAACGAAGAGATAACGAGCTGGAAGAACTGTTTATCTTCATTTTGATGATAGTAAGACACATTTCTCTTAACAACCATAGTACATAACACACATAGTTACCAATACCAGTTAAACCGTTAAAAAACAAAGCGCAACTTTAGCATGAAACTCAAACTACATTTTGTAAAGTTTAATTATAATACACTCGAGAGCAATGAATCTGGGCCAGTCACAAAATCTTAATATATCGTGCACTGCATGCATCGTGCAGCGTGTACTTTGAATTTAAGCTTTTTTATTTATTAATACCTACATAGACTTACAGTTTATATTAGTGTTAAAAGTTAGCATTCATCAGTGACAGTTATTAAGATTTTTGTAAACGACCCTGAATCATTGCTCTTGAGTGTAGTTCAGGAGAAAAAAGAAAACTCATTTTATAATAACTATCTTGTTTTCTGAGTTCTTGGATGATGGTACTTAACTCAATCACGACGATTAATGGAATAAAACTTCATGATAGGTAATGTTTGTACAATAATTAAATCTCCTATGTTACAAATTCGTTCCTGACCATCACTATCTTTTAATTCCTACTGAGAAAAAATATTTCCCACCAAAATCATTTCCAGTCGCATCCAGCTCTCTACATCCACATGGAACCACAGCCACAACCAGCATTAACTACTGCCCACTCATTCCTGATCCCCCCTGCCCCAACAACACCACAGCGCCAAATACCACAATAAACTGGTCATATTAAAAATGCTAACGTATTCCGCTGCAAGCGAAACGATCTTGAAATTTTGATCCACTGGATTGTGATATAAAATAGTGGCTTCTGTTATTGTTGTGTACGTTTTAAAGGAATTTATTTGGAATTTAAAACTATTTTTACCCGACTGCGAGACGCAAAGGAGGGTAATGTGTTTATCAGTCTATGTATGTATGTATGTTTGTATGTATGTATGAATGTATGTTTGTTTCTATGTGGCGTTCTAGAGACCAAATGCGTTGGCCGATTTTGATAATTCTTACGTCAATCGATTCGTCTTAACAGTCTTAACAGTCTGATGCAGTTGGTGGCATAAAATCTAAGATTTAACACAAATAATTGCCACCAACTGCATCAGACTGCTTGAAAAGTGCTCTTGTTTTGAACTTTTTAGTTGTTTTTTGGCAGTCGGGTTTTTTTAATTTTTAATTTACTATTTTTATTTTCTGTTTTTGGTACAATTTTATGCAGCAAAAAGGAATGTAGCAATATGCGGTTTTTTTTTTGCAGTTGTTGTTAATGAATTCTACTCTTCGGTAGTGTTGTGTTCCTAAGGCCCTAGACAAGTTGCTTTTCTGTTATCGTTTACGCCAAACGATAAGCACAAAATGTATGGCAATGACATTAGCTGCGGAAAAATCACGTGACACAAATGTCACTTCCATACATTTCATCCGTAGCGTTTGACGCTAACGCTAACAGAAAAGTAACTTGTCTAGGGCCTCTAATCCGACTGGCTGTTCCAGATATTAACCCGTTCAAACAAACAAACAAACTCTTTATAATATTAGTATAGATTGTATAGCGGTTGCTACACTATTAGACCTTCAATTTAGCTAAATGTGAACTCTCGCAGTAAATTCACCGAGGTTTAAAGCGAGGTTTAAGCCCAAGAGCTTTGTAAATGAACAATCAAACTGACTGTACTGTAATGTTTGCATGTATTCACGAGGGGCAATGACCTGCCGGCCTAGCATGACCACGATAGAGACGGATTTTGTCTACATAGAAATAGACAAAGTGACAGATTGTAGAAACATTTCTACCGTTTCATTCATAAAACGTGTAAATGTTTCTACGATCTGTCACTTTGTCTATTTCTATATAGACAAAACCCGTTTCTATCGTGGTCATGCTAGGCCGGCTGGAGTCCTGGACATAGTTTGTGATGATACAGAATGATGAGCTTTGTTGGGCGATGTTGACTTTAAGGTTTCAATATTATTTCAATATGTTATTTCATGAATTCGTAAATCACACAATCATCATTTGTTTTATACCCTTGGCAAGTAGAAAGTAGAAACTACGTAAAAAGATAAGTAGGTATGTTATTTTGTTAGTGAGTCAAAGTACTGGATTCAGTGACGGACTCAGGAATCATTTTAGAACCCTCAAACCCCTACCGGGTTTGAGAGCTCATCAGATATGATTTTTGGTAGAGGCTAAGAGGTAAAAATCAAAACACCAAAGTACCTAGTAATCTATCCTGAAATCTGCCAGAGTTTATGATTTTGGAAGAAGGCTCAGCCCCCTAGCCCCACCCCCCCCCCCCACCCCTGGATCTGCAACTGACTGGATTTACACTAGATTTAAATGAATGAATGTTGAAATAACATGGTCGCATCCTACCATATTAGACCCTTACAAAATTATTGATTTAATATACATTATTTTGAAATTGAAATTGAAATTGATATTGATATTGAAATTGAAATTGAAATCATTTATTCTGCAAATAGGTTACTGATAACACTTTTACAAGTCAATTGAGTTTTTCTTTTAAAACTAGATGAGGTCGGTGTTTCCTATCTGACTACCTTTGAGAAGAAACACCGAAACAAACTCAAAGGTCAAGGTCTCTTTTAAAGTCCAGACAATAAAAAATTAAACTATGTAAGAACCATGCAGGTTAGTCTGGAATGGCCTTTAGAGGAAAGAGCCATACAGATTTGAGTGGACCTGTCCTTATTGTGCACGCTTTTATTCTATAAACCTAAAAAAAATAACAACACTGCACTTACTAATGTGCCGAAATCTGTCCACAAAATCCACCGTTGCCTTAGCCCAGGCGAACTTCTTAGCAGCATCGAGTAACCCCATGCACGGCTCCACAGACCCATTATGAACACCCATACAGTACTCCTTCAAACCATCAAACTCCTTCACACACTTCTTCCCATCAAAATCTTCTAAAAACCATGAATTTTCCAAAGAACTAGCGAAAAGACCATCTAAGTATGGTCTTAGGACCGGTCCTAGGTATTTCTTGTCGTCTTTGGCGCCTTTGTACAGCCAATTGAGGATGTTCTTCATGACAACGATGTGGTCTTTGAGGTCTTCGCGTCGAACGTCGGGGTCTCTTCGTACGGCGTCGATAAGGCAGGCTGATGATGCGTCGTAATAGTCTTTTAGTTTGTTCCATTTCTTTGATCTGATGACAATTTTGCATATGGTAAGTGCCAGCAATTATGAGGTTGCCTGGTGAAAGTGAAGGGAGCAACCGGATAATAGTACGCAGAAAGGAAGAAAAGCAATTTATTTAGCAGCATAGCATAATATCAGCCTATTAATTATGCCCACTGCTGGGACATCGGCCTTCTCTCTGTTGGAAGGAGTAGGCCGTAGTCCACCACGCGGGCCTAGTGCGGGTTGGTGTATGTCATCATTATTATCTTAAATTTTTTGAGTCTACAACATGCCGATGTTTTCTTTCACCGTTTTTAGAACAGTGGTGATGAAACAATCTGCACAAAGTGTGCGCTGGCAGGGGTTCGAATCCACGACCTACGACTTATAAGTCGAAGCCACTACCAAATGCATGCTATTCAAAAATAATGACGATTTAAAACTGCTTTCTGTGCAACTACATAGGGCAACTTTTCTACCTACAATCTACGCAGCACGTAACTACCACATTCATGCTATCGTTGGGTATTGTTGAACTGAAACTAATATTTTTATTCATCATTGGATATCTACGAGCATAAATTTTATGGAATTTAGCTAAATGATTTTGGAAATTCGCAACTGACCTGTAAGTAGACAGCTCCCTATCAAACTCTCCCACATTCCTGGAGTGGAAGTTGTTCAGATATAGATCCCGCGCCTGGTCCAGCATGATCGCTAGAATGTGGATCAGATCCTCGATAGGCTCCTGGTTTAGCGATGTCACTTGGATCAGGTTCGCTCTGAAAGTGCTGTGGTTTTCCTAGGAAATTATAAAATAATTTATAGTGAAGAAAAAATATACATGAGTCTAAAAAGACATTAGTCTTTTCCTTTTCATGGCAATTCTGGACAAATTCTGTGTGAGGGCAAGATTTATAAAAGTTAAAACTTGGTAAGTGGTTTATCGATCATAAACATAACTCTAGGTCTGAAGAAGGAAACAATGTTCAAAAGAAAGACTGAAGGTAATGTTATAAGCTGGAGCTAGCTTAAGATCTGAACATCCATCAGATCTTAAACTAGCTCCAGCACAACACAGACGCGCGTTTGCATCGATGCCGTCGCGCGTTGCAAATGCGAAAGTAGCGACACAAATGCGCTTTAACAAAACGCGCTACTGCATCGCTGCAAAAAGTCGCCGTGGGCGATCTCTCTTAAGGTTGATACTTACATACAACACCATACTCTTGCACTTGAGCAGTTCATTGGCCACCCTCCATAGATACCGCAGCCTGCTGTCGTCGCGAGTACGTGGGACTGGAGCCGGCCGACACCCTGGCCTCTCTGTTCAGATGCTCCCAGCGGCTGAGGATTCTGTGGTACTTACATACAACACCATACTCTTGCACTTGAGCAGTTCGTTGGCTACTCTCCACAGGTATCGCAGCTGTCGGCGCGAGTACGTGGGACTGGAGCCGGCCGACACCCTGGCCTCTCTGTTCAGGCTCTCCCAGCGGCTGAGGAGTGCGGTCTCCAGGCACTCTGAAGGTGTTGGAGGGATGTCTTCACCTAGGGAGTTTATATTATTTTTATCTTTGTAACTCTTGTGAACAATAGGCGCAGTATATTGAATTACAGCTACTGTAGTGTCGGGAAAATTTTAGCCGGCTGATGAGAATAGTAGGCAAGTTGAATGCCTAGGGTGCGGACCTACTTAAGTACCCAAATTAATAACGTCTGGCACACCCTAGGCAGTTCTTGCTAGTTAAGTAAGTGTAATCTTAAAGAACAATGACACTGAGGAATTAGAACTACAATCGCTCAATTACGGTTATACGTTTCCTGACCCACATTAATGGCGCCCAGCGTGGGACATAATGACATACTTCTATTGAAAACAGTACCGCAACTAGGGCGGTGCTAGCGGTGCCCAGGCACAGGTAGTAGACCTTTGAGGGATGCAGAAATGAGCAGACTAGAACCAAGAAGGGCGCAGTTAAAGAAACTCGCACCGTAAAAGGCTAGTTACGGCACTGAAAAAGTCTAGATGTATGTCTCACCAGCCACACGGTGCATGCTGCAGGCAGCTCTTGATGCAGGCGGCGTCACACAGCCAGTCCGCGTCCCGCGCCCTCCGCCTCACCAACGACCCCCGCTCTACTGGGTACCCACCAGTGGCGAAGGGTCAGTTTTTGTAAGAGGTAAGTCGGAGCTACAAATGCTTACCTGGCCACGAAAAGCTAATTAATAAAAGTAGGCCATACTGCCTGTGCTATTTTTCAAAGGTAAGCCGGTAGGAATCGTATTGTAGGAACCCTTCGCCACTGGTACCCACCCCGCTCGCATAGAGCGTATAACCTAGAAGCAACTATGTCTCACCAGCCACATGGTGCATCTGCAGCAGGCAGCTCTTGACGCAGGCGGCATCACACAGCCAATCAGCGTCCCGCGCTCCCCGCCGCACCAGCGACCCCCGCTCCACCGGGTACACGTACCCGGCCACGCCACCCCGCTCGCAAAGTGCGTATAACCTGGACACAATCATGTTCTTAGAAATCACTATGTAGTAGATGAGAAAATTGGACTTTTTAGGGTTCCGTACCTCAAAGGGAAAACCAGAACCCTCATAGGATCACTTTGTTGTCCGTCTGTCATACTTATGATGACCTTGAGTGGAGCCATCTGCTGATTTCAGTGCAAGGTTTACAAAACATTTCACTTGAGGAGTGAGTTTTCAAAGGTGCTTATTTCCATGATAAACAATTTCTGTAATGGAGAAAAACCAGTCAAAGCTGTGTTAAATTAGTATGAGTAATGTGTCCTTCTGTACGAAAATGAGATTTTTGTTTGTAAGTTTCCTTCGGAAATATTATGTACTTTTTGTATTGGATCTTGGACTAAAGACTATAGTTTTTTACATGACTGTGACGATGACATTCATAGATTTTTTTCTAGCAAAAATAGAATCACTCCTCACTTTTAAAAGAGTAAAGGGAAGTCGCCCATGATGACTTTTTACAGCGATAGCGTGTTTCGTTAACACGGATGCAAACGCATGACTGTATTGACTTAGCAACGCGAATTTCGGATTTCGGCTTTCGACTTTCGGTTTTCGCCTTTCCGCCTTTGACTTTTGCCCTTCGGGCTTCGGATTTCGGCCTTCGACTTTCGACTTTCGACTTTGACTTTCGGCTTTCCGCCTTCAGCCTTCAGCCGTCGGCCTTCGGATTTCGGATTTCGGGCTTCAGCCTTCGGCTTTTGAGCTTCGGCTTTTGACCTTCGTCTTTCAACTTTTGGCTTTCAGCTTTCGGCCTCCGGCTTTCGGTTTTCGACCTTTGGCTTTCGGCCTTCGGATTTCGGCTTTCAGCTTTGACTTTCGGCCTTCGGATTTCGGCCTTCGACTTTCGACTTTGACTTTCCGCCTTCAGCCGTCGGCCTTCGGATTTCGGATTTCGGGCTTCAGCTTTCGGCTTTTGACCTTCGGCTTTTGGTCTTCGTCTTTCAACTTTTGGCTTTCGGCATTCAGCTTTCAGCTTTCGGCCTCCGGCTTTCGGCTTTCGACCTTTGGCTTACGGCTTTGACTTTCGGCCTTCGGATTTCGGCTTTCGGCTATCGGGTTTCGGCTTTCAACTTTTGGCTTTCGGCTTTCAGCCTTCGGCTTTCGGCATTCGGCCTCCGGCTTTCGGCTTTCGACCTGTGGTTTTGACTTTAAGCCTTGGGCTTTCGGCCCTCGTACTTTTGACTTGCGACTTTCGTTTGACTATCGACTTGGACTTTGAAGTCAAAGTCATAGTTAAAGTCGAAAGTCGGAGGCCAAAAGCCGAAGGCCAAAAGCTGAAGGCCAAAAGCCGAAGGCCGAATGTGTTTTGATAAACGCTTACGACGCTTTTTATAACGCGCGTTGAAAAGTTCCCGTGCGAAGGAAGGCTTATTTCAGTTATTTCGCTAATGCAAAATAATAGTAGACTGTAGCACCGAGCGCAAAGTGAGTTATTAATGCACTCGTGTTCATTCAGTGCCCTCGCGTAAGCTCGGGCACCAACATAACACTCGTGCATTAATAACTCACTTTGCGCTCGATCCAACAATCTACTATTATTACCACGTTTTTAGTAACTCGCTTTCTTGTCTGTCTGTCTGATTGGTACTCATTTTTCTAAGCACTTGCACTTAGTGCATTTTTTTATTTTTTCGTTTTATAATTCCCCTCATTAAAATAATGTTGTTATGTGCAAACTCACGAATCCAGCACAAGTAATAAATGGTGTGACGCGTGCGTGGCCACACAGCAGCGCGCCGCCGAGTGCGCGTACGCACCGCAGCGGTCCAGCCTACGCCGTAGCACGCTGCTGGCCGCGTAGCGACTTAGTACGCGCAGTGTTCCCTACGAACATACAGACGAAATGAGCTTTCGAAACACGTTGACGTAAAATACAACTGTTCTAGAATATTTTGATATTTTTTTTTACAATTTGCACATTTTAAAAAATACGGAGAAATAAATAAAGTAGGTAAGTATGTTGCAGTTTATACCTATAATTATTGTGTAGCAGACGTATACATTTACGATACTATACGTCAAAGTTATTCGTGATCGGCCCACTGAATTTTACACAAACTTCAATAACAAATCGATACATACAACGCTGTCTATTGATATTTCTTTGAACAAAATTAAATGTTTCTTTCTTCCTGAAGACCCCGTGGTTATAGAACTTAAAGCATACTATACCTGATAGACCCCTTCCCTCATCCTATCGACGAGCACATTGAGCGCCCCAGCGATCCTGGCGACGGTGGATAGTTCCGAACAGTGCGCGTCCAGCTCCGCTTCTAGAGATGGGTGCCACAGCTGCCAGGTGGACGAGCGGTCGCCGCACACCAGGGAGGCTGGTGGGCCCACTGCCACTGCGTAGTAACCCTGGAGGTGTGAAAGTAGTCTAATGATAAGAAGAAGAAAAGAAAGAAACAGTATTTATTTGGAAGTTACAAACATAAAAAGAGAAAACAACAGTATCTATTTAAAAAAATAAAATAGTAAGACCTGTACGAGGCTAAAAGCTTCTATCTTAGCATAATGCTGCTTGCTACTTTTAAAAAGAAATGCCGCAGCGCTGATATTCCTACGATATTAATTATAATACTAGACCGAGGAAGATGAAGCCTTGGTTGAAAATGCTGGATACATTCTAAAACAGAACTTCATAGCAACTAAACAACAAAAAATGCCAATTCGTATCTTCGGCTATTGCCACATTCGCCACATATTATTTATTTCATTTATGCGCCCTCACCACTTACATCGCGCAAAAATGTGTTCTTATTGAGATGAGTGAGCTCACAGATCCCGTGTTGAGTGAGAGAGCTTGAATATATTGAAAGTTGAATGAGAGTGAGCGAGAAATACTATACTTGATACTTCATTGAAATTAACATTGAACGAAACACGGGAACATGACCATATTTTGACACGGTATCGCATCTAACGATTTAAATCTTTGGTCATAACTTTCTTTCAGTAACTTACCCCCTCAGCACTGGTATAGTGCAGCAACGCCAGTGGGTGCGTGAGCGGCACTCTGTAAGTGTACGCGGCTGCACTGCACCCCTCGACCCTGGCTCCCAGCATCAGCTTGGCCTCAGCTTCACCAGCTCCAACGCGGACCATCACCCACGCAGCGCCTTCCACGATGGCGAGGCGACGGTCCGTGCTGGAGAGTAGTGATGATCCTGGGAAAAACATGTGACAGAATGTTCCTTGTTATAGGATTTTTGTTTCTTTGAATACTTAGTATAAAACAACATGGTTTTTCGTGACAAATATACATTTTTGAAAAATACTTTTTCAAAAATGTATACAGGGTGGCAGGTTAGACAGTGGAAATATTTTAAGGGGTCATTGTACTCATCACTATGAACAACTTTTACTATGGGACAAACCCGGAAATCGCGAAAAAAAAATCAGCTGTTCCATACATTTATGTTCACAGAACTCAACAAAATGTATGGAACAGCTAATTTTTTTTTCGCGATTTCAGTGTAGGTCCCATAGTAAAAGTTGTTCATAATGATGAGTAGGTACAATGACCCCTTAAAATATTTCCACTGTCTAACCTGCCACCCTGTATTTAAAGGTAAATTACCTCCTCTATCCTCATCTACGCAAGCCTCACACAATAGTCTAAAACAGCTACAAAGACTATTAATTTAAAAAAACCTTTATCCATTTGTTGAGTAATTCAACCTAACAAAGTAATAAATGAAGGACTGCAGTGCTCTCAACAACCTTATTACCGGTCACTGAATAACTCAGCCTCGTGGGAAATCAGGACTTCGCAGTCCGGTGTTTGAGCGAATATGTACTAATGCTAGCTGTTCATTCACCTGATATACCGCCGCCAATAGGAAGAGATGAGTTGGCTCATTCCCACTAGACCAGAACAATATTTCAGCACGCTTAGCCTGACCTGCCGGCCTAGCATGACCACGATAGAAACGGGTTTTGTCTACATAGAAATAGACAAAGTGACAGATTGTAGAAAAATTTCTACCGTTTCATTCATAAAACGTAGAAATGTTTCTACAATCTGTCACTTTGTCTATTTCTATGTAGACAAAACCCGTTTCCATCGTGGTCATGCTAGGCCGGCTGGATAGAAACGGGTTTTGTCTACAGAAGAATGATAAAGTGACAGATTGTAGAAAGATTTCTATCGTTTTATGCATACAATGAAGAGAAATGTTTCTACTCTTATGTAGACAAAACTCGGATAAGCCAAGCACGGATTACCGCGTGCTCGGGCAGAAGAGATAACGAGTTGAATAGAAAGAACTTTGTCTATTCTTTGATAGAAAAGAGATAGAATTGGTCATACGAAGCATGCAGCTCAGATCATGAAAAAAAGATGTTTTGACATGAACAATGTGGTCATGTTGGCGACGGACCGAACACAATCAATGATTTACCAACAGACCCTACAGTATACCAGTGGCGAAGGGTCCCTACAATACGATTCCTACCGGCTTCACTTTGAATAATAGCAGAGGCAGTATTGTCTACTATTGTCAAATATTTATAATTAGCTTTTCGTGGCCAGGTAAGCATTTGTAGTTCCGGCTTACCTCTTACAAAAATTGACCCTTCGCCACTGCAGTATACAGTGTTTTAGTTTAGTGCGAGTGACGAATAACAGTGTTAGATTGAGGGTGTGCAGCATTTTTACAATATCTTTATATTTATAAAGGAGCGTTTGTAGTTGTGATGCACGCTACTTTAAAACACTAAACTACAGTACATCTTCCTTTTATTCCCATCAACAGTAATAACGCTAAATAAGATGAATACACCTAATTTTTATACTTTGCAAGTTTCATTTATTCATCTGAGACATTCAGTCGCGAGCTTGCCCTAATTTATTAAAAAAACTCCTCATATTTCATGCCCCGTCCCCCGAGTGTTCGTGCAGAAATATTAGGATGTCTACTCGACTTGATACCAAGAATGTTGCCAAGTAATGAAATAAACGTAGAATAATGACCGAGTAAAAAGTTGCAAACCCCATGTTAATATTCTTTATTTCGATTTATTTGAATGTTTAAGGAATATTAGGGAGTCATCGAATGTGTACCTAGAATATCGTTTCAACTGAGAGAACCGTTTCAAAACCGTTTCGTTTGAGATAGCTTAGCACTTTACTTTGTATCGAAAACTATCGACACCGCTGCCGCAGTCCTTCTTAGCCGCTACTTCATTAGCAATGATTTACAACATGTTTATTATCCTATCACGGGCGTAAATTAGAATTATTCCCGAGTTATGTGATTTTTAGGGTTCCGTACCAAAATGGTAAAAAAGGAACCCTTATGGTGCGACTTCGTCTGTCTGTCTGTCTGTCACACCTGTTTATTTCAGCAACTACTAATGCTATCGACTTGAAATTTGGAACAGTTATAAAAAATGCTTGTCCAACTATATTGCAAATGAAAAAAGTCAAAAAATATTTTTATTTTCATTGTAAAAGGGGCCGGAGTGGGGGTCCGAAATTTCAAAGTGGGGTTACTAAGTCAAATGACATATCATATGAAAGGGCTTAATCTGCACATTTCAAAATATATTTTCATTTTATTTTATGTCTCACAGTTTTCGACATATGATGAAAAATGTCTGAAAAAATACCATTCCCCCCCTTATCTCCGAAGTTTGCGGAGCGAAAAATCTGAAATAATTAGGGTTGATAGGAATTGACCCAAATATGGCACCAAAAATAAAACGATATTCCTAACTAGTACAGTTTTTTCAAAATCATAAAAATTCCTTCACAAACAAACTTAGTTATGCGGTCCGGTTTTTTTCACTTTATACGTCCAAAAATGATACGGAACCCTCGGTGCGCGAGTACGACTCGCACTTGACCGGTTTTTACAACATAACTATTATGGTTAGGTCATCGACTGGTCGGAATTATTGGACCGTAATCCATTGAAATTTATTAGCTTTTTGCACCTTCTCCATATAAAGATTAACTATGCCAAATCTCACTCTCCTGCGTACGCGGTACTTTTCTCTTCACTTATATAATATAAAGATTCTCATGTTTATCAAGTCGATAAGTCCTCCAATATGCAAAGAACCTAGCATATTTGATTTTTAAACTATTCAGCATACTCGATGGTTCTGTGAAATCTTCGTCTTTCTGGAATTTTCCGGCGTAACAATTTATGCACCAGTTTAAATTCAATTTCCTTTCTAGGAATATGGTTTTGAACAATAGGTTGAATCTCTCATTTCAGGAAAAATGTTTTCCATCTATTTGATAGATAAATACCACATCGTACATCGGTAGCTATTAAACGGCCTATAGGATGCGTTAACACACTTTCCACTGACGCGGAGCTGGGCGGAGTGGAGAGGAGCGGACCGAGAATTGGCCAATCACAGTGCTCTAAATCTCCACTCCGCATCAGTGGAAATACTGTGATTGGCCAAATCGCGGTCCGCTCCTCTCCACTCCACCCAGCTCCGCGTCAGTGGAAATGCACCCTTAATTCGCGGAATCCATGCACACTGCGCAATGGGAACAGTATCACAAAGTTGCGACCGCCGCCGCCGGGACGCGAAGCGCGGCCAACTGTCAAACTGAATAAATAGTTCACAACCAATCCGGTACAGTTCGGAATAGTTCGGACGGCGTGTGCTGTTTTGAATGAGGAAAAATAACAATCATTAAAGCTGGTATCGAGTTCACCAGTTCTATAGGCGATTCCACTGACATCAATCAGTATAACAAATTCAGCCATAATTATGGTTTAACTAGCTGTTTCCCGCGAAGTCTGCGTGAAAATGGATGAAAAGTAGTTTGCGAACGTTCGAGTGAGAATGTCACGGTGAGATTCTCCCTCTAACGTTCACAAACAAACTGGCAGTTCCCGCGGTGATATTACGCAGCGTGTCGGTATAGACAGGCTGAATACCCAACACCCAACATGAACGTTTCAAAACCGTCACAAAATATTTTGTTTTAGTAATGTATGGAAAGAAAGAACGGATTCCTGCTCGCATGCACGATGGAAATGAACGAAACTTCCCACTTAACCTCAGATCATAGAAACAAGGAGATGTGCCAAGGCGCTATCGAGCTTGATACCTGATCTTGAGCAAATTGCTCATATTAAAAACGTACGCGCTGACGAACCGAACACAATCGATGGTATAAATACAGTGTTTTAGTTTAGTGCTAGTGTTGAGTGACGATTAACAGTGTTAGATTGAGGGTGTGCGGAATGTTCAATGCGTGGGAGATCTTTTTATTCACAAGGAGCGCTTAATTATGCGTGTAATTGTGTCGAAAAATGTACTAAAGGTGGCATCAGTTTTTCCCGTACTAATTTGCTATGATGGCATATCTCCTTGTTTCTATGATCTGAGCACTTAACTATAGGTTACCAGCCAACGTTCACACCACCCTCAGTTTCCAATAACCACGGAAGTTTATTAGTTTAACTGCCTCCGATACAATCTGCCTGAACTGTGCCGCCCCGGAAATTTCCTTTAATTAAAACTTTACCAACTTTCGGCTAGCAAAGCAGTGGATATGAACATTTAATATATGTATGTATGTGTGTTGGTGTGATATGTGGGCAATTAAATTATTTTCTTTGTTTATGAAGTTCTGCAAATTATAAAACGGTACAGTGAAGAGCAATTATAGAGCTGTTATTCCGTTTTAGAAAGACATTGGCGCCGATTCTGTTGTTTGCGAACTAAACTAATTTAGTCTTAATAAATCTCTTTCTAATAAAAAAACATGAGAGAGGGATAGCAGATATTTAATCCTGTCAAATTAGTCCACTTGAATAGTTTTAATGTCAATTTAGTCGTAATCGCAAAAGGTCACGACTATTTTCCCGTAAATGACAAGGGCGTAGACTAATTTGACAGTTCTAAATATTTTCTGTCGTTTTTCAATGATATTTGTAGGAAAGAGATATAGTGCGATTAAAATTATTTCAGTGCGATGTTCAACAGAATCAGCACCATTTCCTCACATTAGAATCCCAATTAACAATCAGACTTGGAGCAACAATCTGTAAACCGTAAAAATGTTTTTGAAACGAAGTGCCTTACGCGTTACACTCTCAGATCATAGAAACAAGGAGATATGCCATCATAGCAAATTAGTACGAGAACAACTGATGCCACTTTTAGTACATTTTTCGAAACAATTACGTGCATAATTAAGCGCTCCTTGTGAATAAAAAGATCTCCCACGCATTGAACATTCCGCACACCCTCAATCTAACACTGTTAATCGTCACTCAACACTAGCACTAAACTAAAACACTGTATTTATACCATCGATCGTGTTCGGTTCGTCGCCAGCGCGTACGTTTTTAACTTGAGCAATTTGCTCAAGATCAGGCATCAAGCTCGATAGCGCCTTGGCACATCTCCTTGTTTCTATGATCTGAGGTTACACTCGAGGCGAATGAACGCTAGGCCGAAAAAAGTGTAAGAATTCGATCGTCACGACACTTTTGCGTTTCCGTTTTCATTTAATACGTTGTTAATTTATTTCATTGTGTCTGTTATTTATTACATAATATATAGCTAGGGCTGCCATCCGTCCGGGGTTCCCCGGATTTGTCCTAGTTTAGAGGGCGTCCGGGGAGCGTCCGGTAGGGGTTTCAGAAAATGTCCGGGTGAAATATTTTTGATGAAATATTTTTTTTGAAAATGATTGATGATATATTTTTTTCGGGGGCGTCCGGGAATAATACTCAATTTCGCCCAAATTTAAACGAATTTAAACGGACGAAAACTTTAAAAACCCCGGACGGGTTTTCAAAGTTTTCGTCCGGCGTCCGCAATTTAGGTGATGGCAGCCCTATGTATATAGCGAAAGGAACTTCGTTCGGTGTTCCACGACACCTCTCGTTTTTTTTTGTTTCGCACTAAGCTATTTTCTCAGCCGCTGGGCCAATTTGAGTCGTCACTATGTTCTGGAGTCGTATAACTTATCCGTAGCGACTTTTTATAATTATTGCAGTCGAGATCTACCTACCTCCTGTAGCGTGGATTTAAGCTGATTTATATCCATAATGCAGGAAATGGCAAGCCAACATTTTGTTACACGGCTTTACGGATTCACACACTCTCTTCTTCAGCACCTTTTAAGATTTTTTACAGCTTGCATCGTTTCTAAAATCCAAAGCATTGGCAACTCCGGTCGGTTTGTCTGTGAATTCCCCAGCATGCCGCGCTGATAACATTCCTGGCGTATCAACTGGGGCTTTACTAGACATTTGTGTGAAAACAGATACTGATCTGACTAAACGGTGCATAAAGTCTGAAGTTTACTGACCCACTTTTGTTTTAAAAGCGTTAATAGAAAATCTTTACTTAAAACCGTTCTATTATCTGTTTTAGGTCACGTAAACTAAGGGTAACGAAACTAAAAAGTAGCAAGATGAATTTTTGATGAACATGCATTTTGACAAATGATACGGATCCCTCAGTGCGCTAAAACTACAAAACATAGAACTTTAAGACCTACACAGAGTGACAGACGGGCGGAACTCATACGTGAAAGTCAATATTATTAAAATATTAAGATACAAAACGGTTTTTAAAAATCAAATAGATTCTTTTTAAATTAATAGCATCCATTGTCCAAGCGATAAACGCGACACAAGACTTGGCACAATGTGACACAAACTGGCATAAGTTTCCTTTACAGATTTTAAAGATATTCATATTCATATTCATATTCATATCATTTATTTGCATTCCACAATGTTTACATGGTCTTAGGATAACGGCTTAGAGATAATAATAAGATCTTGCCGTCGTGTGGCAAGCACTGGCATCCGTCACAAGAGACATCTCACGTAACGACAGCTAATATATCTATCTACACTCGCTTGTTGGCGTGAGCGAATTCCCGGCGAGGCGATAACGTTACATTCCTGGAGCGCCGACCATGTTTGCAAGGCGGTGTTAGCAGAAAAATGTCTTTGTTACACGTTCTTGTAGGTTACGATGGTAAAAAAATATCAATGAACGAATTAGTAGGTGTAGGTGGTGTTATGTTCCTGTGGTGAGTAAGGTCGAGCTCAAGACC
Source organism: Thalpophila matura (assembly GCA_948465475.1). Classification (NCBI taxonomy): domain Eukaryota; kingdom Metazoa; phylum Arthropoda; class Insecta; order Lepidoptera; family Noctuidae; genus Thalpophila; species Thalpophila matura. The sequence goes on along the minus strand of OX419189.1, from coordinate 16,370,486 downwards.
ATGCGCTGTGTTGAGCTAAGCTATTGGCACAGTGTCCTCATTTTAAAGAGTAGCAGTCCCGGATCTAGGGGGGGGGGGATGGCAAGCCTCGACCCGTGCCCTGGGCGGCAAATTCAGAGCGCAGCAAATTCAAGCTTGGTAGAAGAACACCATAGTAGTGTATTCGTCTACCAAGCGTAGTAATCGCAAAGAGCAGCGCTAAACCGGGCGTTGTGGCGTTCTTTGGGGGAGGCCTATGTCCATCGGCATCAGTGGGCGTGTTATGGCTAAAATGGTTATGAAGATAAAGATATTGTCGAGCGGGGGCGGCATTTTTCAGTTTTTGCCGAGCCTCGAAATAATTCAAAATCCGGGGCTGAAGAGTAAGCGTATCACACGCTAAGGTAACCGCGCCGCGTACCATCAGGCGAGCCGGACGACAATTTGCCACCATCGTCGTTTAAAAAGAAGTTTCACATCTTGCGCACGCGTCGTTACCGCACTTACCTCTCTGCAAATAGCAGTGCTTGTACGGCGTCGCGTGTTGTACGGCGCGCGCGCACAGCACTCGCGAGCCGCCGCCGCCGCGAGCAGACGTGCAGCGCGCGATCAGCTCCACCCAGCGCTCTATCACTTTGTCCCTTCAAATAGACAATAACCCTGGATAACACATCACTTTTGGTCGATCTAAACATAGATGCTGTAATACCTCACAAGAAACAGACTCTTCTTTCTATCCCATAGACCCTGCACTCAACCCATACAACCCTTTATTACAAGCTTTTATGTAACTTGCCGTGTTAGTGGGGGGCAAATCTTGCAACTGAATTTTAGACCAGTTGCCCCCAACCGATTGAGCTGAAATTTGGATCACATGTGTAACTTTGGTGACAATGCAATAATATGGTACCATGGAGGTGGTCTCATGATAAGGCCTGGAGGATGGCCATAGGAACTCTTCAACATCTCAACATAACTCCGTCGTGTTTAGGCTCGTTGGATTTGTCTTGAAAAGTACTGTAGGCCTAGAAGATGTCCAGGGTCTCAAGATGGAGCTGGGAATTGGTCGTTATAAAAGCTTTAAATTCGAGAGTTTTTTCTTCTCATTAGGCTTGAAATAATCAGTCAAGGAAGGAAAAACGACCTCTGTCTTGGAATCTATACTAATATTATAAACCTGAAGAGTTTGTTCATTTGAACGCGCTAATCTCTGGAACTACCAGTCGGATTCGAAAAAATATTTTTTTATATGATAGCCAGATTTATGAGAAATAGTATATAGGCTATTTAACATCACGCTACGACCCTTAGGAGCCGAGCAACGGGGGTGAAACCGTGGAGAACAGCTAGTGTGTTATATGAAGAGGCTACCAACCTGCACAAATATCCGGAGGGTGTCAGGAACTCCTCCCACCGGTCAGCCTCTCTCCCTGTGAGGCGTACCCGTCCGTAGCCCACCGGTCCGTCTTGAAGGCGACAGTCGTCACCCAGGTTCAGAGGAGGCAGAGAGTCCAGGGTTATGAGGTACTCCAGGGAACGGGACCGCATCTTTGGAAAGAATACCGTTATCTTGAAAATATATACCTACTAATACAATAAAGCTAAAGAGTTTGTTTTTTAAACGCGCTAATCTCTGGAACTACCGGATTCAAAAAATTCTTCTTGTATATGATAGCCAAATTCATGAGGAATAGTATAGGCTATTTATCATTACGCTTCGACCCTTGGGAGCCCAGTGACGGGGGTGAAACCGCGGGGAACAGCTATTTTGAAATATTAATACCCAATCCCTACCCAAATGTCCTTTCTGATGGTAATGTTCGTCGGGTCGTTGAGTTCCCTTAGTCAAGGTTGAGCTGCCACGATACCCGGCACATGCGTGCACAGTTAGGTCAGGTCCACTCAAATTTGTATGGCTCTTTCCTCTAAAGGCCATTTCAGATTAACCTGCATGGTTTTTGCACATTTTATCTTAATTTGTCTGGACATTAAAAGAGACATTAACCTTTGAGTTTGTTTCGGTGTTTCTTCTCAAAGGTAGTCATATAGGAAACACCGACCTCATCTAGCTTAAAAAAATGTTTGGACGTGTAAAAGTGTTATTTTTTACCTGTTTACATAATAAATATCATTTATCATTTATCAATCTACGAAGCCAGATTCTATACCAGAACCTATTCAATTTTTTTTTATTAAAAATCGGCTTACATTTGACCGCCATCTCGCCTGATGTTAAGCGATGATGCGGTCTACGATGGAGCACGCTTGCCTAGAAGAAACCGATTCACTCGCAACTTGAAGACACCCAGATTGTAACTGTCGGGGAACAACCACTCGGGCAGCGCATTCTACTGTTTGGCGGTTTCTACATTAATATTACCTTCTTCCCTCTGTGCAGTGCTATTAGATGACAGCATCGGAACCTGGGGTCTCTCTGTCCAGCTCCGTCAACTATCCTCTGAACCAGGCTCTCTACTGCGCTCTCCAGCTCTGTTGATATCCTCCCTACAATAATAATAAGTTTAGGTAGGTACATATTATCAGAATGTATCAGTGAATGGAACAACCTCAGATCATAGAAACAAGGGAGATGTGCCAAGGCGCTATCGAGCTTGATGCCTGAACTAGAGCAAATTGCTCATAATAAAAACGAACGCGCTGGCGACGAACCGAACACGATCGATGGTATAAATACAGTGTTTTAGTTTAGTGTTAGTGTTGAGTGACGATTAACAGTGTTAGATTGAGGGTGTGCGGAATGTTTAATGCGTGGGAGATCTTTTTATTCACAAGGAGTGCTTAATTATGCGCGTAATTGTGCCGAAAAATTTACTAAAAGTGGCATCAGTTGTTCCCGTACTAATTTGCTATGATGGCATATCTCCTTGTTTCTATGATCTGAGGGAACAACCAATCACGTGGGTTCGCGGCTTCGTTTACAAGCACAAGCTAGTGTTGCCGAACTATCAACAGTTCCACTATCGAAAGTTTTTATCTAAAAAAGGCCATACTATCAATAGGTCTATCGATAGTATGATAGTATCGATAGCTCGAAATATGATAATACTATTGACCGACTGCAATACTATCGATACCTACTATCAATAGTAGGTATTGCTGCTCATAAATTATAAACCATCGATACTATTGATAGTATTAATTAGTATCAATGCTATCGATTGTTTTTGATTATCGATAGTATTGCTTTATAAACTATCGATACTATAGATAGTATCAATAGTATGGCCTTCATCAATAGTATTGTCACGATTTGAGCTATCGATACTATCGATAGTACAATCGATATTCTTGCTATCGGTCAGCTATTGATAGGCTATCAACATCAACTATCGAGCAGCAACACTAGCGCAAGCCGATGTCGAATCGTTGACTGTGTCCTTCGTTAATGTTCTCGTGATCAAATATGTTAGAAGAGCTCTCACTATAGGCACTCTGAAATACCATCAACAAACCTGTCTGATCCTCCTCCCAGAGGTTGTCCACGTAGGAGTTGAGCGTTCGCAGCTGGTTGAGGGAGAACCGCAGCCCTGAAGCAGGGAGGCGCAGGTCTCCGCCCGGCGTCTCGCTCGCCAGGCCCGACGCTCCGGACCCCATAGCTCTGAGACTTGGTGAAGAAATAATACTTAATGGGTATTATAACCAGAAGCCCAACTCTCGTAAATAAAAATGAGTTCCGATTTGGTTACGATATAGTCTCACTGTCTCAATGCCATTGACGTCAGAAATGCTATACTCTTATCCGTTTGATGTTGTCATTTAGTGCCATATTTGTAACATTTAAGGCACTGAGATTATATCAAACCATATCGGAACTCATTTTTATTTACGAGAGTTGGGCTTCAGGTCTTAGCTGTCAAAATAACGGCTTTTTACTAAATGCTCATGAAAGTATATACGGTAAATAATAATAAAAAAATAAATTTTAAAAAATTGTCTGTCTCTTTGTTCCGGCTAATCTCCAAAACGGCTAGACCGATTTTAACGAGACTTTCATTGGCAGATAGCTGATGTTATAAGGAGTGACTTAGGCTACTTTTATTTCCGCGAGATTGAATTCCATTCCATCCGAATTCCATGCGGACAAAGTCACGGACAGAGCTAGTTATCAATATAAGTAGTAGATACACCTCTAATAAACCAAGAAACACAGGCGTGAAATTATACACCCCTGCGTGCTAAAAAGCCATAAAGCAAGCTTGCCAGTAGAGTTAATTATTTTGATGTTATCTCCTTGATGAGCGGTTGACATTGAACGTGCTAACACAATGTCCTCACGTGTTTGGCGTGACGAATGACGCGACCTTTTACCTCGGGAAGTGACATGCATTCGCTTGTTTGACAAACAGTTGCGTTTAAATTCGCCAAAATTGCCATGACTGGGAAATTATATCTCTTTGATTATTTTATATCTGTAACTAGCATTGCGCCCGCGACTTCGTCCGCGTGTCCCACAGGAACTGTGCATTTTTTCGGGATCAAAAGTAGCCTATGTTACTCAGTGATTTTTTTCTTTTCATTTCTGAAAGAATTTTTAAAATCGGTCAAGTAGTTTCGGAGCCGGAGCCTATTCGGTACAAACAAACAAACAAACAAAAAATCTTTCCTCTTTATAATATTAGTATAGAAGATAGCAACCGATCATCCAAGTCAAGCAAGATGTTTATCCCACACATACTTTCCTTCCCATCGATTTACCCCAAACACGACGATCAATACAATCACAATCGATTGTGTAACATTGATGACACGGTGTGCGCGGGCGCACAATGTGGGCAAAAATCAAAATGGCGGCAATTGTCGCACTTCCGGCGGAAGCGCATTATGTGGTGCCGGTCATGCGCACAGCTGACCGTGGTCTGTTATCTATGCGGACTTGTTTACCAGATTTATGAACCAATATTTAGAGGTCTGATCGTACTGATCGATGTGAGAATCAAAGAAATTAGTTTTCCTGGTCAGTGTGTGTACGTTTGAGGGAGAATCTCACCGTGACATTCTCCCTCGAAGGTTCAGACAGGCTGTTTCCTATTCCTTATGATTCCTATGTTGAGAACGGTTCGCCGCATGCTATATGGCGACTTAGATTGAGTCACTACTCATTACTATACCGCACCTGTTCTTTTTTTTCTTTTTAGGGTTTCGTATCCAAAGGGTAAAAACGGAACCCTATTACTAAGACTTCACTGTCCGTCCGTCTGTCTGTCTGTCTGTCTGTCTGTGTGTCTCCAGGCTGTATCTCATGAACCGTGATAGCTAGACAGTTAAAATTTTCACAAATGATGTATTTCTGTTGCCGCTATAACAACAAATACTAAAAACAGAATAAAATAAATATTTAAGGGACAACAAACGTGATTTTTTTGCTCGTTTATACTCAATATTGATAACGGCGCCACGTAGACGCTTCAAATACTCACAGAATATTTAATTATACAGGGTGGCAGGTTAAACAGTGGAAATATTTAAAGGGGTCATTGTACTCATCATTATGAACAACTTTTACTATGGGACCAACCATGAAATCGCGAAAAAAAATTAGCTGTTCCATACATTTCGTTGAGTTTTGTGAACATAAATGTATGGAACAGCTGTTTTTTTTTGCGATTTTAGGGTTGCAGTTGGTCCCATAGTAAAAGTTGTTCATAATGATGGATACAATGACCCCTTAAAATATTTCCACTGTCTAACCTGCCACCCCGTATATTCACTTTAAAAATAAATAGTTAAATAAAAGAAAAAAAATATTTAAGGGGGGGTTCCATACAACAGACATAATTTTTTGCCGTTTTTATAGATAATGGTACGGAAGTACGGAACCCTTCGGGCGCGAGTCCGACTCACACTTGGCCGGTTTTTTTTCTGCCGTCCCGCCCCGCTAACTGCCGTCTATCTCACTACAGATAGTCATCTGTAGTGAGATAGACGGCAGTTCGACAGATAGTCATCTGTAGTGAGATAGACGGCAGTTAGCGGGGCGGGGCGCAGTTAGCGGCGACTAACTTCATTACTTTGTTAAAACATATTTCAGAACCAAGTACCTACCTATAAAGCCATTAGGTTCTCCAATAGTATCCACATTTGGCTACTGAATAACAATTCAATAAATCTGCACAATCCATTGCCTGTACTCATCGACTTAAATATATGTCCCACTCAATCGAATGACTCATTCATTCTATAATGCGACTTCATTGATGAATTATATTACCTACCTACCCTAATCTATACTTATAATAAATCTGTAGAGAGGTCAATTCTGTACATAAAATATATTTTCAAAATAACTATCAGGGGGTGATAAGTGATCGATACTGATGCCAAAAATGCAATCAGTAAATTTTTTGTCTGTCTGTCTGTCTGTCTGTATGTTCCTTATAGAAACAAAAACTACTCGACGGATTTTAACGAAACTTAGTACAATTATTTTTCATACTCCTGGGCAGGTTATAGGATACTTTTCATCACGCTACAATCAATAGGAGCAGAGCAGTGAAGGGAAATGTTGGGAAAACGGGAGAAGTTACTCCATTTTTTAAGCTTCCGTCGCGTGTGCAGCCTTAATGGTTAAAGCTACATAGAAATCATGTATGACGGAAATATTCTATATAAAATTATCTAAAAAATATCCTACAACAGCATATGTCTATCTTTTATGGTTGACTCACAATAACACGTGTAACTCCCGATAGCTTAGCAGTTCGGAGCTTTCCGATTGTATTACACACAAGGAGTTACACGCTGATGGAGTCGCGGGCACAGCTATTAATAATAATAGTATTCTGCGGTTCCTTATTGCGATATTTTTCAACAGTATTTTGGATTGACATATTATATTTCCCTACTAAAATACGAAAGTTAATCTGTCTGTTACATCAAAACCATTGAACCGTGAGGAAGGACATACGCTAATTTTTTACGAAAAACGACGGAAACGCGGACGAAGTCGCGGGCAAAAGCTGCTGCATGTCTAATACAGACTATAATTAACATTAGTACATGTCTGTCGAAGGCCCAATGGATGCCAAAAGAGTAGGGATCGGACATCAGTTAACTTACTTCTCATAACATCATTAAATATTCCTGTTTACCTTTTCAACTAAGCTAAACTTACCTACTTGTGAAAGAGCGAGTTCACAAATGGGTTGGGGTTTAAGGTACTGTCGCTTGCCAGTCTACGCCTAACTATTGGGCTATTGCCGCTCTATCCATTAATTAATGCCGGCTCCACACGATCAACAACCGATAGTCCAAATGTTCGTCCAACCTTCCACGTGTGGAGAGATAGTTGGTGCATGTTTGACGGTGTTGGAGTTTTTTTTGTATCGATAGTGAGTTGGGACAGATTGAAGTCATGTTGGAGTGTTGGACTGTTGAACAATCGTGTGGAGCCGGCATAATAAGTACCATTCAAACTTCAAATAAATAACGAAACTAAACCTTACGTATAAGTGTCGGCGTGGATCTTGATCACAAACGTCACCTGCGCACTACCGATTTTCGGTCTCTTTGGCGGAATGAAGAAGACGGGGCAAGCGATTGGTTCGTCAGTCGATGCTCGTCGTCTATTGGTCTATTCTCTATTACGTATTGTCAACTGTCAATTGTCTATTGGGCCAAAAATGTACATGCGCGATCTGTGACATTCTGTGATCATCTTTCCTGTCGGATACTATACGGTAATTATTCTAAAGTTAAAACAAAAGACAACGGACATGACAGCCCACAATCTCTGCCGTACCCTTCAACACTCACCAATTATGTTTTTTTTTTAACTAATAGAGTGGATATTTATCTTTTTGCGAGTTATGGTCGAGTGCCTTCCGTCTCTCGATCACAATGGGTAAGGAATGGCCACTCATTTCGGCGACTAATCGTTCTCATTAGGACATTGATGTATGTGGACGGCGTCGTAGAATGGGACATGTTAATTTAAAATAGTTTAGAAAAATTTTAGGAATTATTCTAGGTATAGAGTTTTGGTAAAATACTGATATTTAGCTGTAGGTTTTATACACAGAGGTTTTATACATATATACCGTACGACGATTTATAAGCGGTCACCTATGATTATGAAATACTTGGAACACCTAGCATCAGTGGCGTGCCTACAGGGCAAGCCTGAGGGTATTTTGCGTAATTTTTCATGATTGTAAGTGTTTTTTTAATTGTACGCTACTCACTTACATTCAAGAAAAATTTAGAGATATATCCTCGGGCTTGCCCTGTAGGCACGCCACTGCCTAGCATCACATGCGTGTTGCCAAGCATTTAGGGGCGACGCAGACGACAGACTTTTTGTGCGATCGATTCTGCAGCGCTCGAACATCCTATGCACTAAGTCAGTTTCGCAGATTGTTCGAGCGCTGCAAAGCGCTGCAGACTCGATCGCACAAAAAGTCTGTCGTCTGCGTTGCCTCTTAAAATGAGGATTCGGTGTGCCGACAGCTTAGGGGACAAGCAGGAGCCTCGCTGTCAACAAAGCGCATCCTCAGGAGCTCTAGCAACCCTGTATCTTATGTATCTATGGTGGGAGCTAAATTAGTGGAAAAATAGTAGGTACCTCTAATAAGGAATTCTGGGTTCTTAAAATTTTAACGTAAAATAAAGCCATATTTATCATCGCATTGCGTAGAACCGGATTCGATTCTAGCGTGAAAACTAAAATTTTAATTTATTTTTCTTGTACGAGTATATTAGTACATAGTACTGTGGAATTTTCCGAAATAAATAAGAAACTTTACCCGATTATATCTTATTAGGTACAACAACCTGTTTTCTAGCAACACAAACGTAAATTGTATAAATACCTACGTTAAGTACGTACATCGCATGACACGCTAAATATTAACATAAGATTGTACTTAAACAATTAACAAGAAACCAATTGATTACAATTTTATTCTATTAACCGCTATTACCTTCAAAGTAGCTGACCTTAATTCCCTTAAACCATGGCTGATGAACCGTGAGTCATGGTGATCTTATGGAGTGACGAGGTAATCCCTGTACCAGAGATAAGAGATTATCATGGCGGATGCGTCGAGCGATGCAATCAACATGTTAAAATATTATGTAGGCCTTTATAGATCGTATTTAGTTGTCTTTTGATTTCTGATGGTTTTTTTTAACCGACTTCAAAAAAAGGGGGTTCTGTGGGGGTGTAGACCTGTATGTATGTATTCAATGTACCTATTTATGTATGTTCTGATGTAACTACAGATGTTTTTTTTACCTATCATCTTAAATATCAGGCCTGTATTCCCTGAACAGTTACGCAACGTTTCGCCTGTTGTGTTTAATTTCATGTAATAAAAAATATAGAACCTATTGCCATTTGCCATTAACCGAGTAAAAATTCAGACTCCGGGCTGCTACTGAAAATTTCATAATGGAAAAACCGGATAGCACATGCCCTAACAGATGCCCTATCCGGAGATCGAACCTAGGACCCCACGCTGAATAGTCGCACCTACGATCACTAGATCAACGAGCCAGTTTTTTTTATTTCTGAATAAAATACCAAACAGTCATATTGTTATGTCTAAACCTCAGATCATAGAAACAAGGAGATATGCCATCATAGCAAATTAGTACGGGAACAACTGATGCCACTTTTAGTACATTTTTCGACGCAATTACGCGCATAATTAAGCGCTCCTTGTGAATAAAAAGATCTCTCACGCATTGAACATTCCGCACACCCTCAATCTAACACTGTTAATCGTCACTCAACACTAGCACTAAACTAAAACACTATTTATACCATCGATCGTGTTCGGTTCGTCGCCAGCGCGTACGTTTTTAATATTAGCAATTGGCTCAAGATCAGGCATCAAGCTCGATAGCGCCTTGGCACATCTCCTTGTTTCTATGATCTGAGGTCTAAACTCATAGGAATCATTCAGTTAATATTGTCATACAGCCTACCATTTTCCGACTATTTATTAAAATTCGGATTTCCGCTTTCCTATTCACGCAAACCAACAATTTATTTAAACGCAACAAAACCAAAACACAAACATAATAAAATACGTACCTAAATACCTGTTTTCCAAAAGTTTCACAATATAAAAGCACAAAACGAAACTAAAAACAAACTTCCATAGCTGTCAAAATTGCCGCGCAAACTTTACGAGTGTTTTCCCGAGGCACAGGCGACGCGGCATACAGCCACACAACAAATGTTTGTGTCCGAACACCACTGTTTACATTGTCATTCCGCCTTTGTTACCATGGAGGTTTGTTGGAGGACGAGTTGCCTATTATTTATCGTATAGCTTTACTCTTTTCGGACAAAAACCAGTTAGATTTTCCGCGCGTGTTATACCTATGTTATTAAAGGCTATTACAGCACTAATAATTTTCCATGATTGTATGTTTTCGTGGTTTTAAAAACTTAATTTTATACTCACAAACTTTTAGTAATTGAGCATACCTACCTATCTTACTAAGTAGGCACCTAGCGCATTTTTTACGTTCTTTAAGAAATAAATATTTTGACTTTCATGTACAGCCTCTTTTTATTTAAATAAATAAATTATTAAAATTAAATTATTACTTTATTATTATTATTTCTTTAAATACATTACCGAGTTCGATTACTTTCAGGAATTCATTTACCTAACACTAAATCTTCTACAGTATTCCCAAATTAATAATGCGCATGCAGATCTTCGCTAATTGTCGTATTCCCGGAAACACCGAATCATTGAATCGTAAGACCCCTAAATTACTTTTTTTTTCTATATACTTTTTTGTTTCCGGGAATACGACAATTAGCGAAGATCTGCATGCGCATTATTAATTTGGGAATACTGTACGTAGTGTGCACGTTTATGCTTATTTATAACTCCGTACCTAGGGATGAAAACATGAGTTAGGTATTTTAAGTAGGTACATATACTAAAACCTTTCTGAAAATATGTAGTAGATAGATCACGTTAGTGAAAAAATCATCAAAATAGGTCCAATAGTTTTCGAGAAATTCGTGGACATACAAACGGTTCAAATTCAAAACCTCCTTTTGGAGGTCAGATAAAAGCCCGGTATCTCTATCTATCATAAATGTGTTTCAAACTTGTAACCGATAAGACGGGGCAAGCCGCAACCTAAACTTCAAAATCTTCCACTACCTACTAAAATTTTCATCCCTCTTACGAAGATACATAGTTACGTCAAACTCGAATAGTTTGGTTATCAGTCGCCGGCGAAACGGCTTATCGCGCAAGTTTGGCCCCAAATTTAGGTCTCTACGTTGAACAATATTAAAAAGCTATTAGGAACAGCGAACCCAATGAATTCCTTACAATTTTCGACTGTTAGAGTTCGCTGATCTTTGACAATGGTAAATTAAAACCATCTTTTGTCTAATTCGTTTAATCAAGCGCTACCTAAATAAACTTACAACATTTTAACTCCTCGTTTATGGTAAACTCATCCACATGTAGGTAGGTACGGTAAGTGGTAGGTAAACCAGAATCTCATAGCATAAAAAAATAAGATAAATAATTATTTTGGCAAGGCAATTTTTCGAATCCGACTGTTAGTTCCAGAGATTAGCGCGTTTAAACAAACACAAAAAAAACTCTTTAGCTATATTACATTAGTATACCTACTACACAAACTACGGAACCCTAATGATTGTTCGAAGTCGAGGTAAACGTGTATTGCTACTCACTCAAGTTTCAGTTAGAAAGAAAACTTAAAGAAACCCAAAGAATGAGCACTTTTTAAAATTAGAAAAACTACTCGAGTGAAATACTTTCTGGCGCGGCAGTATGAGCACGGCTCGGATTACTATCCACACAGCCTTATCTGGGGAACTTACCTACACCCGCGGGCGGCGTGGCGTCACGCAGAACTGTTGTAGCAGAAGTACAACTTCAGATGAAACCCGCACACAAAATATGTCACGAATTTAGTTGATGAATATGCTCTCTAAAATTTTGCTGAAACATTTTTATTAGACAACAAAATAACATCGTTATGTACCTATGTACACACGCTACGCTATGTACGGCCGCTCACAGTTTGCCTATTGGGAACACAGCCTTAGTTTCACACAGACGTAGTTTAACCAGTAGGTATGTTAAATAATCTGAAGTACGTGCGAATGGCGTCACAGAATCTTTTCTGAGTATTTTGATGCGTACCTGTACGGGCCTGTGCACACCACATTTTTTAAACGCACCGTCGACGCGCGTTTGTTACGATACAGACGCGATACACACGCAAGTCAGACGCAGCCTGTAGACCTCTGTAGGATAAAAGCGCGCCGTCGACGCGCGTTTTAGAAACGCGCGCTTAAAAAACGTAGTGTGCACAAGCCCTTAGTATAAACGATTGTACAGTCAGCAACATACGTTGATAAACATCCGTCCATAGTTTGAGCGGTGAAACCGCGGGACTGTCGGGTCTTCTGTCCAAGCCTGCATAGTGGCGAGATTGAGAGCGATTCAAGTCAAACGTTGAACTTCCTCTTTTGATGGAGTATGAATAAGTTTCTGGAATAATGAGTACTGTAACCGAACTGCTTTTGATACCTAGCGCTGAAGAATACAAACTTTTTACCCGATTACGAAAAAGGAAAGGTAATGAGTTTAACAGCCTATGTATGTATGTATGTGTCTATGTATGGATGTTCGATCGTAGCTCAAAAACTACAGGTCAGATTTTGACAAATGAGGTATCGGTTGATTTGTATTTAAGTGTCATAGGCTATGTTTTTTAGAAAAAAAATAATCAAGATGGCCGACAAAACGTAAATCATTAAGCAGCCATCACAGGTCATAGCGGCATGCGACCACGGCTATAACCTGGACACCACTGTACCGATGTGTTGAATATTTTCTTATTTTATGCTTTTCAGTTGGTTTTTTTCCGTAGTTGAGTTTTAGTTTTTGTAACTCTTGTTTTATTTAGACAAGAAATTATTTTAGTAGGTATGTACCTACTTAGTAATAGAGGTGTCTGTCTGTTCTGTACCAACACGCCGCGCCGCGTGATATCACCGCAAGAATTGCCAATGTGTTTGCGAACGTTCGACGGAGAATCTTATTTAGGAAAGAAAATTAATGGTCCCAGGGGGGGGTCACGGGGGTCATGACCCCCCCAAAATCGTATAAAAATGCGCCAAACACGGTAATTCACGGTATAGCACGTTGGCATTAAGTGGTATGACCACCCCTAAAGGCTTCTGCTGCGGTATGACCCCCCCCCCCAAAATCGTCGGCTGCGACCGCGCCTGGGGGTGTCGGCACAGAATAGACATGCTGTACCCCGATCATGAGTTTTTTTGACGTGAAGTATCGTTAACGTAAGCATATTTTGAATTGAAAATACAGCAGTCCTGGAACATTTTGATAAAATGTTATACAATTTGCACATTTTAAAGAATTGCGGATTCATAGCACCATGCAATTTATTTATCACTCTACCTCGCAAACTACAGGCTATTACAATCGGCACAAGATCTTAGCAGCGATAAAGGGCGCGATTACAGCCACAGTCGTAACCGTGGAGCTAGGGTTGGCAAGTTTTTTCAGGGAAATATAGCATTTTTGATTACTGAAAGATAATATAGGTACGGTACCTATACTTACTTAGTATTTTAGAGAAAATGGCAAATTAAGTGTAAGATATGCTTAAACATGTCTATTGCTTACAATCGTAACCCATCCAGTATCGACCCCAAAGAGAGTCCGAATTTTTTGCAAATAAGCTCCAGATAACCTCTTTCAAGGAATGGAACCATATTGGTCTATGAATGGAACTAGCACTAGGCGGCACGGTTGTCGCAGTGGCTGAGCAATTGACTGGTATGCGACGTGTTGGGGGTTCGATTCCCGCACCAAGTAAATATTTTTTTCGGATCTGGCTGTTTGTGTAATTGTGTAGGTAGGTATGTGATATTATTATTTTGTGTTTGTAAACGCACTCATGATCTAAGATACCTAGGTACAGGAAAAAAAACCGGACAAGTGCGAGTATACCTCGCGCCCTAAGGGTTCCGACATATGATCATAGATGGCGCTACTGCATCCTTCCAATGGTGCCATCTATGAGCAGATGGCTCCACTTATGGTCCGGTGACTGACGGCGGACAACAAAGTGATCCTATAAGGGTTCCGTTTTTCCTTTTGAGGTACGGAACCCTAAAAATGAACCTGTCAGATAGTTGGGCTTATGCCTTGAATAAACCCGACTTTTTCACCCTGTATGTTATGCTAAATAACTAATGTTGGCAACCCTACGTAAAGCGATAATAGTCCAAGTTTTAATACATTCAGCAAACTGTTTGCTAGCACGCACACTAACACCGCCGTGATAGATTTGTGCCAATCTACTGCTAATCTAACGCCGAAAGTTAGAAGTTCCGTGATTATCTTGAAATTGGTGTATCTGTTCGTTTCGCAGTTAAGTGAGGCTATTTCAGGAAGGTTAGGTTAAGGTCAAAGGTTGGTGTGTGGCAATTTGAAGGTTATTCAACAAAGGTGTTTAACGTTACGAATTGGTTAACAGATTGGTCAGTCACCGAGGTAGGGCAGGAAATAGCATCATTCATGCTAGAAGTGTATTAGGAGTGTAGCAGTAGGAATAAAAATGTCATATTCGTTAAATAGCACTTTATTTCTATTTACATGATAAAAAATAAAAATAATTAATTAATGCATAATGTGCAGACAGACAAACAAAGAGAATCGACTGCGTTTACTAAGATTTACGAGAATGCAAGGCAATTAGACAGTGGGTAATGCGGCCCACCCGCCCGCTTGCGTCTCAGACCCCGCTTTCGTCTTAGTACCTGTCGTAGAAATCCGTCGAATATTTGTGGATGACGTCATCAGCTTATTATGTTCCCACTGCTGGGACACAGGCCTTCTCTCTGAGAAGAGTGGGCCGTAGTCCACCACGCGGGCCCAGTGCGTGTTGGACGTCACAATGTGTCTTCGAATGTTTGGTTCTAGGACGTGCCGGTTTCCTCACGATGTTTTTCTTCACCGTTTTTAGAGCAGTGGTGATTTGAAAATGCAGTGTGCGCCTGCCGGGGTTCGCACCTACGACTTACGACTTGTAAGTCGAAGCCGCTACTGCTAAGCCATCACTGGTGTCGATTCTGTTGTTTACCAACTAAACTAATTTAGTCTCTTTACGTCTGTTTCTAATAAAAAACATAAGAATAGGATAGAAGATATTTAATCCTGTCAAATTAGTCCACTTGAATAGTTTTGTTGTCAATTTAGTCGTAATCGCAAAAGGTCACGACTATTTTCCCGTAAATGACAAGGGCGTAGACTAATTTGACAGTTCTAAATATTTTCTGTCTTTTTTCAATGTTATTTGTAAGAAAGAGATGTAGTGTGATTAAAATTAGTTTAGTGCGACGTTCAACAGAATCAGCACCACTGCTCGTCATGACGTTATGGCTGATTGTCTAATTAGAAGAAATGCATTCTTTGGTTTCTTGGCTAAGCAATCGGTACTTCATAGTACCTACCAATATCTCTGCTTATCCCCTAAATAAAACCAGGAACTATGATACCAAATATTAAGAACCCAATCTTAGTTAACGCAGTCGATAAAAACAATCGGTATAGTAAAACACAATGGGTACAAACAAATGTCGACTTTCACGCTATACAAATAGAGTACATTTTACATATTGTGCCGAACTTAGCTCTGGAACAAGCGATATTTTAAGCGGGTAGCAGGAGTATAAATAAATATACATTATTATAATGTAAATAAAGATATACAGGGTAAAATTAAAACCAGTGCGGATATTTTAGGAGGTGACGGTACTCATAAATATGATCAACTTTTACTATGGGACCGACACTGAAATATGAAAAAAAAAATCAGCTGTTCCCTACAAATGCACTACAACACGATCAAAATGTATGGAAGAGCTGTTTTTTTTTTTCTTTTATCAGTGTCGGTCCCATAATAAAAGTTGATCATATTCATGAGTACTTTCACCTCCTAAAATATCCGCACTGGTTTTAATTTTACCCTGTATATTGTTTAAATATTCATATTTATTACTAAAGTAAATGAGTAGCATTAGTTTTCTTACGTGCGATCAGATACCAGGTGTCCAGAAATTCGCGCAAGTGCAGTCGTCTCCAGTGGTTTTCAACTGGTGGTCTGGTCCACGGACCACCAGTGGTCCGCGAGAGCCAAATTAAGGTCCATGAGAACAAAATGAAGGTCCGCGAAACTAAAGATAAATTTCATTAAATATTTTTTGTCCTTTGGGGTGACACCGAATAAAAAAGGTTCTAGTGGTCCCGGGTCAAAAAAAGGTTGGAAACCACTGGTTTTATATGGTGTAAAGTACAGAGTAATAGATATGCGACAGCATTCGCACGAACTTCAGTCCAGTATTTCAGTGGCCAAGGGTGACCCAAGCCGGTACAATAAAATAATAACAAAATTATAAATAATTCTGTTTTACGTATGTCATACCTATTCGTTTATTCGCTTTATTTACATATTTTGAATAGGCGAATACGTATGACATAAGTGAAACGAAATGATTTATAATTTTGTTACTAATTTATTGTACCGGCTTCCCCTCACACTTCATCATTGGCGTATTGTATGAGTACTTTATATTGGAGAAATGAGTTATTTCCAAATTCCACTATTTACAATCTAATTCAAATTAATCAAGAAAAAATAACAATAATTAAAACAAATATACACGACATAATTTCCTTATTAATCCTTACTATTGCTAATAAAATTATGACAAATGGATCAGTTCCACGCTGTTCGCGTATGTGTCCGCTTTAAAAACCGCTTGTTTCGGAGCCGACCGCCGAAGGGTACCGTGACTTCACTCAGCACTAACATATAATATTGTAGCCAGAGACCTATTAACCACGGGATACGAAACACGGGTCATTTTGTAAAGGCAACAAATTATTCCAGTAGCAATCTTATCCAGCGATCGAAACCAGCGCTGGAATGACAATGGAATAATGTGAACCGTCACTGGAATGTACCCATTCCAGTGTACTGGCATTCCAGTGCGTTCCAGGGGGTCTACTCTGTAAGTCCGTCAACGAAGATACGGGCCCGTCCGAAAGTACAATAGACATAAGATTCCGTCAAAACAAGGGTCAAATTCAATTTTTCGGACGGATAAAAACTACATCGGTAGTAGGGACAACTGTAAAATCGTGCTATCATTCATTCTTAGTTCGGGCCCCGAACTAATCTTAAGTCCGTAGGTGATACGGAGTAAGAAACGCCCGTAACTAATGCCGAAACTACGGATTTCGTGCTTAGAGAGTAGACCCCCAGTGCCGGTCTACGACGATATACTGCTCTTTGTGTGGAACTAGAGCAATGAGTACCCGCGAACCTCAAAACTTAATCTGAATTTCATACGTTATGAAAGCGTCTCGGGTCCCGGAGTTATTATATCTATGATTGTAGCTAACAGTATGACAGATATACATGCAAGCCAACGCATATTAACACAGTATATTGAATACAGTAATACCACGACTTACTTAAAGTTATTCTCACCTTTTTTTTTTTTTTTTTTTAAACGTTGCCCCACACTAGGATTTCTCCTGTGTCGTGGGTGCGTTTACAAACACAAATTTCACATACACAAACAGCCAGACCTATGTGCAATGCGGGAATCGAACCCGCGACACGTTGCGCAGCAGCCAATCTCTCAGCCACTGCGACAACCGTGCGGTCTTTTGCCTGCATAAATAAAGTTCTAAAGCTATATACTTGTAATTTAGTCGACTGGCGAGTAATTTAGTTACAAAACGTTTTATTCGTTAACCTGGTATAATCTACTCGAATAGTCTACTCAAATAATCAACTCGAATAATCTACTCGAATAAGCTACTCGAATAATCTACTCGAATAATCTCCTCGAATAACTACGGGAAACTAAATTACATTGAGTTTAGAATAATAGTTATTCTGAATCACGCCTTCATTTGTAGGCAAGACAATTAAAATTTGTGAAGCCCATTTCATTATATTTTGCTAAACATATCGACGAATATATTATTATTATGCCTAGTGGTGGCACTGGGTTCGATCCCCGGGTCGGGAAATGTTAACAAATCTTTCTATTATCAAAATGTGGGTGTACCACAATACACCTCTGCCTAAACTTTCAGGGATTGCACGCGTGATATTATCCTACATATTACTAACACAAACAAACTGTTATTTAAAGGCATTTCCCTATAACTACAACAAACTAACAGGCACTTGTAACATTCAAACGGGACACTTTATTTAAAACATTTTCACATAATTAACTTGGGGCATTGCTTTGGATAAGACACTTAATTCTTAAAATCGTAACTGAGGTATTACTGTATACATACATTTCACATTATGTAAAGATAAATGGGAAATATAATAAATAAATAATATTATATTTAATTTTATGCTTGTCCTGTGCTACACGTCATCGACATGTATGTAATGTATTATAAGTCTTATGTAATTCCAGCCATTATCATTATAATTTAAGATACTTTGGGAGTGCCATAACGATTTTCACCTCACTTTCTTCCAGTTTCTAAAAGGCTATTCAATTCAATCAGTTGTTAAATCTTTTATCAAGGGATCTGATTGGTCAATGTTATTTTGGTCAACCAATCAAGAAGCTGACATGAGATTTGACAGCATATTAACAGTACGCGGCAGTAAATATTACACATCGAGCTATAAAAAGAGATACTAGCTAGTTTCGCCTTTATAGAGCGTCATCTCTGTCGCACGAAGCACTAACAGTCCGATATCTAATAAACAAGTCAGCGACAAAACGTCACATACAGGGTGGCAGGTTAGACGGTGGAAATATTTTAAAGGGTCATTGTACTCTTCATTATGAACAACTTTTACTATGGGACCAACCATGAAATCGTGAAAAAAAAAACAGCTGTTCCATACATTTTGTTGAGTTATAAATGTATGGAACAGCTGATTTATTTTTCGCGATTTCAGGGTTGGTTCCATAGTAAAAGTTGTTCATAATGATGAGTACAATGACCCCTTAAAATATTTCCACTGTCTAACCTGCCACCCTGTATATGAGTGACGGATACGACGCTCTACCAAGCCGAAGCTAGCCGATTATATCTTTTTCAAATCCAATGTGTAATATTTAATTAGTTACTTGAGCAGGCTTTCAAAAACTGGACGTTTAACTCTTAAAAAACAACTGTCATAATGAAATTATGTTTTGAGGAAATTGCAACCTGCTTTAGTGATCCCGAAAAATGCAGTGGTGCATGATAATTAATTGAGGTATCTTAGTGCTGGGATACACCCCTTACCGCCATTATTAATTTACCAGCCGGGCTAACATGCGCGCCGCGACAAAATTTTGTCGACCGGTTTGTCACGCTCTTTTTCGTGCAAATACGAGACAAATGCACGATAAAAGCGCCGACAACATTTTGTCGCGGCGCGCATGTTAGCCCGGCAGGTCTAGATATTTTTCTATCGGCACAAACTATGATCTATCCACCAGTGGCGAAGGGTCCCTACAATACGATTCCTACCGGCTGCCTTTGAAAAATAGCACAGGTAGTATTGCCTACTTTTATTAATTAGCTTTTCGTGGCCAGGTAAGCATTTGTAGCTCCGACTTACCTCTTACAAAAACTGACCCTTCGCCACAGCTATCCACATGACCTACCCAAATAGTGAAGCAATCCTTCGAATTCATCTAAATTCTAAAGCCGCGTCTCCTGCGCCCTGTTTTCGTGTTCGACGAACATCGAACAGTGAACAGTGAACGATAAAGGGGCGTGGTCTACGTGTTTTGAGTGTTTTTATTCGTCAAAACACGTAGACCACGCCCCTTTATCGTTCACTGTTCACTGTTCGATGTTCGTCGAACACGAAAACAGGGCGCAGGAGACACGGCTTAAAGGATCTGCAGCCTAATTGCGTAACTCAATTTCTTTCGCCATGGCTTTCATTTGGACAGTTCAACAACATCCATTGCGGCGTTGAGCTAGTTACAGGAGCACGGATTAACAATCATACGGCGTAATGAATGTCAAAAACAATGCCATGGTGATAGCAATTGAGTTACGCAATTAGGGTGCGGGTAACACGTTGAATATTTACTATGACAACCATGAGGCTCTTAATGTTTTTTATTTGTATACATAATTCTTTTCTTCTTACATACGGCAGAATTACCTAGAAAATCCGTCTTCTCCCCAAAACAAAAGTCCAGTGACGTTCGAAGTACCACCAGGACCGTCAGCGGTCAGCCTGTTTTAACTCGTGCGGCCGCTCAGTGCCTACTCCCAGCGGCTCTTCTTGCCGCTCTTCCGGATGCGCTCGGCTCTCTCCTCGGAGCGCTCCGCTCGCTCGGCTGCCTCCTCAGGGCGCTCGGCTTGCTCGTCGGCGATCGCGGCGGGGGCGTTGACCCCGGGCTGGATGGCGGGCCGCGTCTGCTCCCACGAGTGGTCCGTCGACGCTGTGAACTGTGGGAACAAGTCTAATTTTTATAGTACGTAGACTACTGTAAACGTAACAATCTGTAAAGATATGCATGCCTTTAATATCGCTAGTTCACCACTATTTGTTGGCCGTACTGTCGATGACAGTCAAACTTGCTGACAATTATAATCAGTAGCGGTCCGATTCGAGGGGTGGGGGGGGGTCGTGGTAGTCATGACATGACAAAGTCGTACAAAAATGTGTGAAACACGGTAATTCACGGTATAGCACGTCGG
Source organism: Thalpophila matura (assembly GCA_948465475.1). Classification (NCBI taxonomy): domain Eukaryota; kingdom Metazoa; phylum Arthropoda; class Insecta; order Lepidoptera; family Noctuidae; genus Thalpophila; species Thalpophila matura. Next base: position 16,349,742 of record OX419189.1, on the reverse strand, counting down.
CATTAATCGGTATGACCCCCCAGTCTTCGGCTGCGGTATGACCCCCCCAAAGTCGTCGGCTGCGACCGCGCCTGATTACAACACCATATGTAGTATTCCGTTTCTGTCATAGGCTCATTTACATGGAGAGAGTTTCTCGCACGTTTTGTGACGAGAATATGCATGCGATCATTGTAGGCGACAATTTTAGGCGATTCTCGCACTCATGTGTTTACATTTAAGCGAAAAACAAAAACTCGCCTACGATTATGTCATGCAATACTCGTCGGGTAATAATCGCCATGTGTGACTGTTTACATGACAAGCCATGTCGCAAGGCGACATATTCTTACGATTTCTCGACTCGTCTAAACACGGTCTTGTATGACATTTTTACAAGTTCATACGAGTCTCGCACAAATCGGTTTGAATCGTTCTGAAGGCGAGACTCGCCATTCGAGTTGTTTATCAAAGTGTTGTTTACATGAAGACTTCCAATATTCAAAGGCGAGGCGATATTCGCCCTTCCAGATGCAGATATCTTACTTTAAGTTAACATAAGGAAAGATTTTATATTTTTACGATAATCGCATCTCGAAGATGAGAAACTCTCTCCGTGTACATGAGCCTACCGTCCGTGGCTATAAAACTATCCAATATTTAATTGGATAGTTTTATAGCCACGGACACAGTCTAATCGTACGATTTTCGACTACCTGGTTATATTGCGAGCGGAAGGCGGCCTTGAGCGAGGCGAGGCGGTCCGTGGCAGGCCCGTGCGCCTTGTCCAGCAGCGCGGCCGGCGCCTCCTCCGCGGGCGGCGGCAGGCCCGGCCGCTCTTTGTAGCTGACGAATACACGGAAAACATCTCAGGTCATAGAAACAAGGAGATATGCCATCATAGCAAATTAGTACGGGAACAACTGTCGACACTTTTAGTACATTTTTCAACACAGTTACAAGCGCCCCTCGTGAATATATGTAATATATATATCTCCCACACATAAAAAATTCCGCACACCCTCAATCTAACACTGTTAATCATCACTCAACACTAGCACTAAACTAAAACACTGTATTTATATCATCGATCGTGTTCGGTTCGTCGCCAGCGTGTACTTTTGTACTACGCCCAATGTGGGCAAATTAAAGCATCAAGCTCAATAGCGCCTTGGCACGTCTCCCTTGTTTCTATGATCTGAGGAAAATATAATATAGTAGCTGTGCCGCGCGGTTTCACCCCCGTCGCTCGGCTCTTAACGATCGTAGCGTGATGTTAAATAGCCTATACTATTCCTTATGGATCTGGATATTATATACAAAAAGATTATTTTGAATCCGAGTGGTAGTTCCAGAGATCAGCGCATTCAAACAAAAGTTGATGACATATTTAGGTATTTCGATATTTTGTACAGGAAAAATATGACAACCAGATTTTTGGAACGAAGTTGCTTAAAGCGGCTTGCGGTAGAAGTTGACTGGTAGAAATCGTTACGTCAAGAAAAAACCTTATGTCCCTCCGTGAAGACAATTATTCAATGCTGGCATAATCTTAAAGTGAAACAATATTATTATACGACATCCTAGTATAATTTCACGGTGAGTGATGTCAGCAGTACTTACCCGAGGCCGCAGCCGCCCACGTTGAGGTTCTTGCCCTTGCCCTTCTTGAAGCGCGACTTGCGGAACCACGCCGACTGCATCGCCAGCTGCATCAGATCCTCAGGCACTTCCTGCACAATAGAATGATTAGCTGGTCTCACATGTGTACTGAGAACATTGTTAACCTCACATACGGCTCGAAAGAAATTAGAATGTTTTGCAAAGTTTATCCTCTTTTGTTGTTTCTGACGGAACAACCATGATTTAGGGACAGTCGCCAGTAGGATCGAATCCTTCGAAGTCTCTTTACAATGTGATAGTCGTTTGTGGCAATTACATGGCCAAATCCAACACTACACCCTGACCCATAATTGTATGCAGTAACTTGACAACTGGAGGGATAGGTACCACTTTTTAACAAAAAAAAAAGGTAGTGATGTGAAAAAAAGAATGAACCAAATTGATTGAACTGAATTGTGTACTTAAGTAATGTACTTTTCATTGATTTTATAAGATTTAAAATAAAATAAGCTTATACTACTATATGGTAAAATATATGCATAAGCATAGTTTTGATATGTTAAAAATTCATAAAAATATAAAGTTACGATTTATTCAGTTCAACTATTTTTATCATTCGTTCTATTCGCAAATTCGTTCAGTGTTTCAACACTATTATTGTCAATATGACGTACAGTTGTATTACGATAATTATTTTGCTTGGAACTGTCAAGTTACTGCAAACAATTATAGGTCCAAGTATAAAGTGCAGGGCCACATACCTGCTGCACGCCCTCGAGGTTCCGCAGCAGGTGTCCGGCGAAGTCCCGGTCCTTCGCCCTGTCCAGCAGCGTGTGGGCGGCGCCGCGCACGCCGGCGCGGCCCGTGCGGCCCACGCGGTGCGTGTGCGTGTCGATGTCGCGCGCCACCGTGTAGTTGACCACGGTGCGGATGTGCGGGATGTCCAGCCCGCGCGCTGCAATGACAACGAGGTTCGCTTGAGTTTATAATAATAATAATAATAACATTTTCGGGGGGCCCAGTTAGTGAGTTGGCAAGTCTCCGTCTGCCATTATTACGTGTCAATATACATTGTTTCGGCAGGCGCCATAGTTTCCCATAGTTCCCCAAAACCAATCCACTACCATCCCATCACAACAGCCCAAGTAGTTTTTCTCCACATGTTTGCCATAGTTCTGCACAGCTGGGGTTTGTCCTTGGGTGCATTTATATAGCGCATACAGGGATAATCGCCAGCTGTGTCACCATTACATTTTATATATTTTAAGTTTGTTGTAAAGGGCCTCTACGTGTTGGCTTCGGCCCCACGCACGCCTTCGAAAGGTCCGGGACTTTGTAAAGTCCCGTGCAACAAAAATAAAAAAAATAATAATAAGCCTTTTATTCCGAAACTAGACAGAAATTTACAAAAAAATGGTTATTAAAAAAATATTACAAAATGTCTCGAATTTCGGTGTCCCTCATGGCATAGGCCTCCTCTAACAATTTCCATTGTCGTCTGCCGTGAGGTACTCTTCTCCAGTATGGACCTGCTGTCAGCTTTATTTCCTCCTCCCATCGGGTAGGCTGTCCCCCCGATTTCTTTTGCCATCCCTTGGATACCACTCCGTCACTACCTTGCTCCACTTTCCCTTAGTGTCTCGTATCATGTGGCCTGTCCACCTCCACTTTTGTTAGTCTATTCTTGTTAGAATGTCGGTCCTGTCGTTTTGAGCCTACCATGCTTCTCTCCATTGCTCTTTGACATTTGGCAAGCTTTTCTCTAAGCAATTTGGTGAGTGCCAATGTTTCACACCCATACGTTAAACATGGGAGTATACATGAGTTGAAAGTCTTTCTTTTCAATGCCATGCCTAGGTCTTTGGACTTCATTATCACTTGAGTTTGGCCGGGTACTAATTATTTGCATACAACACGCAATGCAACATTTTACTACGTTTGTATTAACTCGCTTTGGTGTCTGTCTGTCTGTTCGGTACAAATTTTGCAATGAATTTTTCAAGCATTTCCTGTCATCGGATTAAGCTGAAATTTGGTATACCTATGTAATTTGGATGACAATGCAATATAACGGACTAAAAAGTAAAAAAATAATAATGGTAATTTTTTTTTTTTTTTAAACCACCTTTTTAAAACGCACTAAAAAGTATAAAATAATTTCTGATGAAATGAAAAACATGGAGCGCATGCAAGAGATAATAATAAGATGCGCCCCACGTATTTCATCAGAAATTCTTTTATTCTTTTTAGTACGTTTTGAAATCGTGGTAAAAAAATATTTTTCCATACATTTTGATATGTTTGCGTGCACGCTTGCGAACACTATGGAAAATGTTGTAACAATTTCAACAAAAAGTAAAATTAATCTATATAGGGATGGGCCGAAATTCTTCGGTTTGAACCGAATTTCGGCATTCGGCCGAATATTCGGTACAAGAAAATATTAGAATAACTCAACTGTTTTTACTAAAATAAAACTAAAGCAGTAAAATAAAATCATAAGCATTTATTTATTGTTTGTTACTCATTAATTATGAATTAACAGAATTTGGCCGTAGGGGAAGGTTGCGATCATTGGACTAGTTCTTTCATTGGACCACCAAGGTATTTCCAAAACTGTGCAAACTAGCAACACCCAAAGTAGTCGAAACAAGTCCGTGGCGACCATTATATATACCTATTTTAGATTTTTGTTACCTACCTTGTTGCCATCATTAAACCTCAAGAGAGTTCCACCATTGGAACGGTCCAATCATGGCAACTTTTTATTGTATTTTTTTTGTCATAAATATGGGAATAAGTCCCGAGTTATATTTTACTGATCCATGCTAATATTATAAATGCGAAAGGAACCCTGTTTGTTTGTTAAGCTTTCACGGCTAAACTACTGAACCGATTTTCATGAATTTTGGTACAGAGATAGATGGGACCTTGGAAACGGTAAAATGTATTACAAACATGGATTAAAATGGATTAAAAATTAAGTAGCCTTTAAATAACTATACTTCGTTTGCTTGTTGTATGTGTATTGTTTGTCTCTCCTTGTATGTCATTCATTATTTTATAATTTTTATTATTATAATTAGTTGCCTCGATTGGACATATAAAATAAATTTCTCTGAGACCATTGATGGCAACTTGGTGGTTCAATGAAGGTACCCATGGTCCAAAGAAGGCAACAACTCAAGATTTAGTTTTCTTCATTTACCTAAGTTAAAAAGTGCAAGCCCGAATTGTTTGTGCGTTTGAATATTACTTGTGTCTAAATAAATACATAAATAAAATTACAAATAAAGGTTCTACGAAATAAAAGTTATAAACTGCTTTCATTTTATCACTTAAACTTTTTGAGGTATGTCATAAAGTTAGATGGTCCATTCATAGCAACCTTCCCCTATGTCGCATGCTAAGCGCAACTGCATCAATGCCAACGCACAACCGTGCCGCTACAAAAAGTCGCCGTAGGCAACCTCTATCAACTTTTAAATAATTATCGCCAAAAATCACAATTATTATTTTTTATATGAAATCTTATTACCTACTTAATTTATAGTTTTCCGAGTGCAGGTAATGGTGTAAAAACACGAAGGATTCTGCGTTATCCTTATCTGATAGAAGTCGTTTTTGTTTAGCTCGCGCTGTGATGTCATAAACAACAATCTTGAGAAAGCGTGGTGAAAATAACCGAAGTTCGGCCGAACTTTATATTTTCACCGAATGTTCGGCCGAAGTTCGTATTCGGTTCAAACCACATTCGGCCCATCCCTACAAATTATTAATTAATTTAAGTTAATTTGAAAAACTGTTTTTTTTTATTAACAAAATGTGTGGTTTATCCTTCACTTATAATAGTCGAAACGCTGCGTTTTGAACATCGAAAGTGTTAAACATCCCTTATTGGTTCCTGGAACGTTATGGCAACCTCAGTGGCGAATCCAAAGTTTGTTTTAGAGGAGGCTGAAGGCTTATCCAGATATTATTTTGATCTCACACCAGGTTTTACTTTTTATTTTATTTTTTACTGTTTTATAGGGTTCCGTACCTCAAAAGGAAAAACGGAACCCTTATAGGATCACTTTGTTGTCCGCCGTCAGTCATCGGACCATAAGTGGAGCCATCTGCTCATAGATGGCGCCATTGGAAGTATAGAGTAGCGCCATCTATGATCATATTTCGGAACCCTTAAGGCGCGAGGCATACTCGCACTTGTCCGGTTTTTTCTCATATTTTTTTGTGTCTGTAGCTTTCAGTGCGAGTCTAACAAATATTTTTTCTTTCTTTCAACTGACCTGCGACGTCGGTGGCGACTAGTATGTTGTTCTCGTTGCGTTTGAAGGCGGTGATCACCTTGTTCCTGTCGGCCTGCTCCATGTCTCCGTGTAGCAGCAACGCGTCGTATTGCTGCACGCCTAAGTTTGCCGCCGTCTGCTCTGCTTCTAACTGCAAAGATATAGCAGTAGTTGATTGGATGTTAGTGCTGAGATGTAGACCACACAATCTTGTCGTAAAGTAACAAAACTTTAGGGAATGTTATTGTTATTTTGTTATTATACAGGGTGGCAGGTTAGACAGTGGAAATATTTTAAGGGGTCATTGTACTCATCATTATGAACAACTTTTACTATGGAACCAACCCTGAAATCGTGAAAAAAAAATCAGCTGTTCCATACATTTATGTTGACATAACTCAACAAAATGTATGGAACAGCAGATTTTTTTTTTTCGATTTCAGTGTTGGTCCCATACTAAAAGTTGTTCATAATGATGAGTACAATGACCCCTTAAAATATTTCCACTGTTTAACCTGCCACCCTGTAGAAGAAAAAATCCAGAAAAAACAATCGAGACCTATGTCGATTGTTTTTTCAAAAAAAAAATATTGCTTTAGGCATGATTACGTTCCAGTACCCTAATACGGGAACGTAACCATGCCTAAAACCTTATTTTTTTGAATTTTTGTCTATGTTCGAAAAGTACTGAACGGATTTTGATGTAGTTTTAAAATCTAAGCCACATTTTATCTATCTACTTCCGGTGGGATGAACTAGAGATACAGCTTGATCTCTTCGTTCGTAGTACTAGCTACGCTAAACTAAGAAGGTCATTAAAATGGTCAATTTATTATAATAGGTCTTTACCTATGAAATTGCCGTTTTGTATGAAAAAATTTAAACTAATTTTTTTCATGTATTTTTTATTTGTATTAATCGAAGTAATCACCCATGCAATCAATGCATCTTTGCCAATGCAGTGGCAGTTTATTGATGCCCTTCTTAAGGAAATCAGCTGGACGGGAGGCAACAAAATCTTCAAAGGCATTTTGTACTGCCTCTCGGGTATTGAATTTTTTTCCCGCCAAGAAGTTATCCAAATTCTGGAAAAAGTAGTAGTCTGTAGGCGCAAGGTCTGGTGAGTAGGGCGGATGACGGAGAGCTTCCAACCCCAGTTCTTGCAACTTGGAGACCGTCTGCTGTGCAGTATCAGGTCGCGCGTTGTCGTGCAGGAGCAGTGGAGACGAGCGATTGACCAATGCTGGTTGGAGATGTGCCAGCTTCTTCATCATTGTGTTCAGTTCTTCACAGTACACATCTGCAGTAATGCTCACCCCGTTTGGTAAGAAGCTGTGATGAATCACACCGGCGCTAGACCACCAAACAGTGACCATCACTTTTCTAGGGGTAAGTTTTCGTTTAGGGCATTGTTTAGGTGCTGAAGCAGGATCCAACCAACTTGCTGAGCGCTTGCGGTTATCAAACAGAATCCATTTCTCTTCGCAGGTAACAATGTGGTTCAAAATTCCTTCATTTGTGTGTCTGTTGAGCAGTGCAAGGCACGTCTCGACGCGTACTTCGCGCTGGCGATCATTGAGTTCGTGGGGCACCCATTTGTCAAGCTTTTTTACCTTGCCAATTTGACGCAAATGGACCAATATTGTTTTGACGCTAACGTCGAAAGCTGCTGCTAATTCAGCCGTAGATTGTGAATCATCAGCTTCCACAATCACCTTTAATTCGTCATTGTCAACCAAAGTCTTCGGACGACCGCGAGGTTAATTTTTCAGGTCGAAATTTCCAGAACGGAAGCGAGCAAACCAATAACAGGTGGTGCGTTGGTTTGTAGTGTTAGCTCCGTAAACGTCGTTGATGTTGCGTGCCGCTTGTGCGCGTTGCTGCCACGACGGTACTCGTATTCCATAATTACTCGAATTTTTAACGTATCCATGATGACGAAAAAGATTGAAATGCGATGAAAATGTAACACTAATCAATAAACAAATGACTACTTTTGGAAAAAAAAAACATGTTTTTAAAATAAAATTAATTTGAAATTAGAATTCTTAGCCAAACAAAAATTATTTTGATTTGAAATGGCCAGTACTGCAGAACGGCAATTTCATAGGTAAAGACCTAATATTGCGGACGGAGTCACGAACAAAAGTCTAGTTAAATTCTAAAAACATATTTGCACTTTGCCATGCGTTGTCGTATTCAAATATTAAACCGATTATAATTATATTATTTAATTAAATTAATAAAAAAATATAATTAATTAAATTAATTATATTATAATGCGTACCTTCTTTGTGACAAATATTAGTACGCTTCCGGCCGACAGGAACTCAACTAAGTGATGAAGTAGCCATGACCACTTCTCTTCGGGCTTGTGGAATATTCTGGAAATAAAACAGAATATTTAAAACAAAGTTCAAGTCGTAGGTCGTGGGTTCAAACTCCGGCAGGTAATTTGTGTCTTTACCACTGCTCTAGAAACGGTCACGGAAAACATCGTGAGGTAACCGGCATGTCTTAAGCGAAGTGTCCAATAGCAATAAAAGTGGAAGTTGACTTGACTACATCAGAATAACACATAGGCTACCTTTTATCCCGAAAAACGCGGGCGAAGTCGCGGGCGGAAGCTAGTTTGCTATAAATCTTACTAATATTAGAAATGTGAAAGTTTGTAAGGATGGATGTATGTATGGATGTTTGTTACTCTTTCACGCAAAAACTACTGAACGGATTTTGATGAAACTTTACAGTAATATAGCTTATACATCAGAATAACACATAGGCTACTTTTTATCCCAAAAACGCGAGCGAAGCCGCGGGCAGAAGCTAGTCTATACTAATATTATGAAGCTGAAGAGTTTGTTTGTTTGAACGCGCTAATCTCTGGAACTACTAGCCAGATTCGAATAAATATTTTTGTATATATTAGCCAGATTCATGAGGAATAGTATAGGCTATTTAACATCACGCTACGACCCTTAGGAGCCGAGCAACGGGGCTGAAACCGCGGGGAACCGCTACTTCGCTATAAATGCTATAGTAACATATCTCCATGTTTGTATGAGCTAAGGCTATGTGCTCACCTCACGTGCTGCGTGACGAGATGGCTGGCCTCCCCGGCGGCCCCGTGCTGCACCCGCACGGGGTCGTGCAGCGCGTCGCGCGCGAGGCGCTCCACGCGGCGCGGGAACGTGGCCGAGAACAGCAGCGCCTGCCGCTCCGGACGCACGTGGTTGCAGATCGAACGCACCTGCGGCTCTGGAATAAGTCAAACACCATGTATTTCAAGTGGCCAGTGGCGAAGGCTTCATACAATCCGATTCCTACCGGCTTCCCATTGAAAAATAGCACATAATAGAAAAGTAGATCGAAATGAAACGGTTTATACTGCAAGACTTTGAAGCCACAGCTATAGAGTTACTGAGGCCCAAGCCAAGCTGCTTTAATGTTAGCGTTCACGCCAAACGATAGAGAGAGAGTGTGTCTTTTCAAACGCCCATGAAATAAAATTTGTTTAACATTGTCGGACGCAAAATGTCAAATTCCATTACTTACCGAAGCCCATATCGAACATCCTGTCAGCCTCGTCCAGCACTAAGTACGTGACGCGTTGCAAACTGGTCGCCTTGCACTTGATGAGGTCGATGACCCGGCCGGGGGTGCCCACTATTATCTCTGCGCCACCACCTGGAATTATTAGGGAAGGTGAGAGATACCCACTATAATAACGTAAAGATTGACATTCGCAATTGATCATTTCGAGGACCCTTAAGAGGGCTCTCGCATTCGGCACCTCTCTCGCTCGCACAGAACCATATATTTTAAGAAAGTTAAATGAAAAGATGCATATTTGAAAAATGTAATCTGATAGCGAACTACAAAAAGATATTAATTATAATATTATAAAAACACATAAGTTAAACATGTCTCAAAAACACATCGTAATCGTTTTTAACCTTGTTTATTTTAAATTAAACAGCTCTTATGTCAATTGTCATCTCTATTCATTGTCATACAAATGACAAGGATAGTTGAATGTTTAATCAGTTGTTAAAGTTAAGGGGCGTCTATAAATAAAAGGGTTAATAAATACACCGGTAGTATTCCATGGAGCAGCCCTACAGTAACGACGTACCTTCCAACGCCTTGCACTGTTCCCACTTGGAGCCCCCGCCGTAGCAACACACGCACCTGATGTTGTACACCTTGCCGAAACGCTTCGCCTCCATGTAGATCTGAACAAATGCTTTATATTAATATTTTTTATACATAGATGGTAGCAAACAAGTGTACGGCCCAACCTCAGATCATAGAAACAAGGAGATATGCCATCATAGCAAATTAGTACGGGAACAACTGATGCCACTTTTAGTACATTTTTCGATACAATTACGCGCATAATTAAGCGCTCCTTGTGAATAAAAAGATCTTCCAGCATTGAACATTCCGCACACCCTCAATGTTATACCGTTTATCGTCACTCAACAATAACACTAAACTAAAACACTGTATTTATACCATCGATCGTGTTCGGTTCGTCGCCAGCGCGTACGTTTTTAATATGAGCAATTTGCTCAAGATCAGGCATCAAGCTCGATAGCGCCTTGGCACACCTCCTTGTTTCTATGATCTGAGGGCCCAACTAAGGTAGGCGGTAATTGTAGCCTATGAAACGCTTCATGCCACGCCCATGACTAAAATATTAAAGGTTTTTGGAAATTAAAAGCAAGAAGAAATAATAAAAGAAAACCAAAGACTTTTTAGGAGCGATTTCATCATCGTCAGTTAAGATAACTTCATCCAAGGATTAATTTTAAATTTTTGTCAGATTTTCGATACAAAATCTGTGAAATCTCAACTTTAATCCTTGGATAAATGTCATCTGACAATGGTGAAATCGGTCCTAAGTAGTACAGACTAATAGGCAATGGTTGTTTCCAATACGGTAGTGGCCTACTATTAAAAAAGTACAAATAAATTATTTTATTTCAAAGAAGGAATAGGCACAACAAAAAAGTAAAAGCAAAAATAATAATTTATCACAAAATGGAAAACATAGACGCTTTTAAAGTTTTTGGAGGGAGTATCGCTCCGTCTTTGTCGCGGGAAGCGGACGTAGGTGGTGTTACGTCACTAGTAGGTAGTGCCGTCCGTGTCTAGCATTTTAAAACGCTTATAACTTTGCCAATTTTGTAGATGTTTCATCGGTTTTTTTTGTGTTGTCTTTTTTCAAATAGTTTACAGATTCACAATAATAAAAATATTTTAAAAAAATGCTATACAATACTAGTTAGTAGAAGCTGTATAGAACTCGTGGAAAATAACTTGAACATTAACCTTGCTGTGGAGTACTCGATTTTGTGCATTTTGACCCTTAATGCATGAAAGCGTACGTGCGCAGGCTTTTCCCCACTACGCTGAAAATGTTCAAGTTATTTGCCGGTGACTACCTGTTGTGCAAGTTCCCTAGTGGGCGCCAGGATGAGCCCAATGGGTCCATCTCCAGGCGCCAACTCTTTCTGGTCCATTATGTGCACTAGAAGGGGCCACAGGAACGCCGCCGTCTTACCGGACCCCGTGCGCGCGATACCTGCACCAAACATACAGCTTTTATAGGGGAATACTCTAAGGCAGCGGCTCCTAACCTTTTCAATCTTATCCTTATGATATGGCCTATTAGAGAAACTCATTTTACCCTCTCCCCCCCCCTCTTCCCACCGTTAAAATGTTATCACATGAAAATACATCGTCTTGATTGATTACACAAAAAGTTTATGAATTAATGATAGTGTGAAGGCAGTGAAGGTTGTTATTATTTTGCATTCACATTTTTTAGGGTTCCGTACCTGAAAAGGAAAAACGGAACCCATTATAGGATCACTTTGTTGTGCGTCTGTTGGTATGTCAAGACTACTCAAGACCCTTAACGGGTGGAGGCATCTGCTTATAGATCGCACCACTAGAAGTATGTAATAGTGGCATCTTGCTCATAGATGGCCCTATTGCATAATTCTAGTGGAAAATTTTATTTTATTATGGATGAAATATCCACATACATAAGTTTGTACGGAACCCTCAGGACGCGAGTCCTACTCGTACTTGTCCGGGTATTTTTTAAGTTAGGTTAAGTTTTTGATTAATGATAATAAAATGTATTATCTATCACCATTTATTACCTCCGCAGAATAGCTGTTTTAGCCCCAGGTTCGGAACCCAGGCTCTAAGGTAGCAGTTCCTGTGGATCACGATGACAATGTCGCGGTCAAAGTGCTAGTGTACCTATAAGATCTCTCATCAAAGTGCTAGTGTACCTATAAGATCTCTCATCAAAGTGCTAGTGTACCTATAAGATCTCTCATCAAAGTGCTAGTGTACCTATAAGATCTCTCACCAAAGTGCTAGTGTACCTATAAGATCTCTCCCGGACAGCGCGGCGGGCACGCCGGCGGCCTGCACGGGCGTCGGCTGCGTGTACTCCGAGCGACGGATCGCCTTCATCAGTTGTTCGTCGAACCCTAGGTGGGCGAAGCTGCTGACAGGCCGCGGCGGGTCCGGCCCTGATATCTAAACAAACAAATTAATGAATTGGGTTTCCAACATGCAATACCATTTTTTTAAACCAGTCAAATATGTGTTACAATTTATATTGACTTTTTTAGCAAAACAGCAAATTATTATCACCACTGATAAAAATGGATACTTCCTTACAACAACAGTTTTTCTGGGACGAAACTGACCCAGGTTTCGGGACATCGCTACATAAAAAAATATTGTTATTATGATAATAAAACAATAAAATTCAATTTAGGTTAGGTTAGGAAAAATAAAACCCTTATAGGATCACTTTGTTGTCCGTCTGTCATGACCATGAGTGGAGCCATCTACTCATAGATAGCGCCACTAGAAGTATGCAGTAGCGCGATCTATGATCAAGATATGATATATCTACTATGATGTAATAGCGGCATAGATGGCTGCACTACCTATTCCGATACTAATTATCACATACCTTAACCCCCAAGTTCTTCTTCAGCTCCTCAACTTGCTGCGGCGTCAGCTGCTCTATGTCCTCGTGTGGAGTATAGAAGTTCTTCTCAAACGGTTCATACTGTATCTCCGAGTGATCGATAGGCGGCAGCGGGTCTATGAACTTCTTCTTTGGTGGGGCGATGGGGTTGCCATCCTCGTCGTATTCTATCTCCACGTCTGAGCCATCATCACCATGGTTTAGGGGGTTGTCTTCCATGTATCTATAGGGAAAAGTTGTTTTGAGGAATTTTGAAAACTTGCAAAGTAAATCATAATCATATTTGTGTCTTCTTGTTATGCCATTGTGGGTCCGATTCCACTGGCGTCTGTCGTGACACGGGCGAGCGCGGCGCGCTGTGAGCGGTTCAGGGCCCCAATTCTGCTATTGCAATTTCGTCATTGGTCAGAGAGAACATTCCGACACGATTATGACAATTGCGTTAGCAGACTTGGGGCCCAGGTCGCATGTCAATACCTGTGTGCTCGATTCGAGCGGCTCGGTCCGCGCTGCTCGACCACGATCCGCACGTTGTCGGTTTTTTGGCCGCGCTCAGTCTGAGCAGCGCCCAGTGCGTGAGAATGGAGAATGGAAGACGGCGCGGCGCGGGGCGGCGGCCTGCAAGCTCGCTACGAGCCGCTCAGTTTGCGTTTGGAGAATGCTCACAACGAGCAGCGCGCTGCGCTTTTCGATATTGCCTCCAAGTGTATTTTGGAGAAGAGATAACAGTTAACAAATAAACTTGTCTCTTGGACCAATATTTAAGCAACCAACTCACTTATAATAGCTCTCCTCATCATCCATCTCATCAATGTCCCCCCTAGTCCCTCTCCCGCTGTCTCCCTTCCCGCTGACCGCATTCTCCTTACTAGCCACCAGGTCCTTGGCCGCCTGCTGCTCCAGGCCAGCCATGTAGGCATCCAGGGGATCCTCTTCATCATCTTCCTCGACCTATAATATTTTTTTCCTTATAGAGCATGAGGCTTATTGTAACTTTACTTAGATTACATTCTAGCTATTCTACTAATATTATTAATGTGAACGTTTGTGAGGATGTATAGATGTATGGATATTTGTTACTCTTTCTTGTTCCTGTTGCTCGGCTTCTAAAGGTCATAAGGGTGATGTTAAATAGCCTATACTATTTCTCATGAATCTGGCTATTTTATTTTTCAAATCTGACTGGTAGTTCCAGAGATTAGCATGTTCAAATAAACAAACTCTTCAGCTTTATAATATTGGTATAGATCTTGAATCTGTCAAAACATAAGATTTTGGGGGGGGGAGGACTTCAGCTGCTTCCAAGCTTCCCACCTGGATCTGCAACTGCCACCCTATTAATAAATTAGTTTCACAATCCATACCTAGGTAGGGCAGTGATATCACTGTCCTAAAACTGCCTAAAAACAAAATTGTTTTTCTGATAGATTATCTTCAGCAGCAGTACTGAGTGCATACCTTAGAACTACAAGCAGCTTCATATGTAGGGCTCCCGGGGGCAGGGATGTATGCCAGTGCTGGAGTTGGAGGCTCGTCATCCTCATCGAAGTACCTGAGGCAATAATGGCAATATTTTAGGTGAATAAAAACAAAATAAATGAAAGCAATGTTATAATGAAGTTGCATATAACCTATATCTATGCAAATCACAGTAACTACCTTATTAATAACTGCTTATTACTGAATAATTATGAATTTTTGTACTCACTCATCTTCAGTCTTGGATCGTTTCTTCCCTAATGAGCCCCAGTTTCCAGTAACAGCGTTTTGTGTTATCGCGCTCATAGTCGAGTAGCCCTGCTTGGACAGGCCGGTCGTAGGAGGCGGCACGGCATGCATCGCCGTCGTCGGCGGAGGCACCGCGTGAAGGGACACGTTCGATGGGTTGCGCTTTGGCATCGTAAAACCGGCAAACCCAAACCCTTTATTACCACTCCCACCCGAATTATAACTCATTTTGATTAATTAAAATCCACTAAATAACAATAATAACACCCCGCAGGGAATCTATTTTCATTACCACGTTAAGGTTATTTAATGTTTACAACGATGTCTTTTATAAAACTTGGACTTTAAATTAACACCAAACGATTTTAATATTCATAATTTTTATTTATATGGGAATTAACCAGTTAATTCCAAAAAAAACAATAAAATATCAATTTCAACGGGAAAACGATGATTGACAATTACGGCGCTCGTTGACATTTGTTTTAATGTTGCTAGGTAGGCTTGCAGAAAAATATCGATGTATCGATATATCGATATTTTTTGTTGGATATATCGATATTTTTTGGCGATATTTATTATTTCGATATATCGATATAAAATTTCAAGTATCGAAAACGTATCAAAAAGGATATATTTTCAGTAGCAAGACCATTGATTAAAATGTCACAGTTTTTAGATTTAAGTGATAAAGTAATGTCAATCGGGGCGCAGACTCGTAGAGTCTGGTGGGCTGCACGTAATATTATCGTAACCTATTCGGGAGTACATCTGAAGGATAGTAATTTTAATTTAGATAGAAGGATAAAGCAATGTCAGGGGCACTAAAAGTTGTGAACGAGAATAGGTGCTGAAAGAACACTTCTAACATCGTTATAAACTCAGATCATAGTAACAAGGAGATATGCCATCATAGCAAATTACCTAGTACGGGAACCACTGTTGCCGCTTTTAGAACAATTTGCGATACAATCACAAGCGCTTCTTGTGAATATAAATAACTCCCACACATAAAAAATTCCGCACACCCTCAATCCAACACTGTTAATCGTCACACAATACTAGCACTAAACTAAAACACTGTATTTATTTATTACGCTCAGAATGACCAAACCCTTATCAAGCTCAATAGCGCCTTGGCACATCTCCCTTGTTTCTATGATCTAAGGTTAAAAACGTTGTAACTTAATGAAATTCAGCGCCGAAAGGAATTCTTAGTGAAACGCACACTACTTTTATGAATAGTAATAATTCTGACAGATTTATTGAAATAAACTTGTAAAAACAAACAATAGAATTTCGTAAAGTACTAATATTTTTTGAAAATTTCACCGATATGTCGATATTTGTTTTTTCGATATAATTATCGAAACCGATATTGATATTTTTTTTATATCGATACGATATATATCGATACTTTTTGGCACTTCCTGCATCCCTAAATGTTGCAGCACATAAAAATATTTAAATGTAAAGGTACTACATACACACATATCAGTCACGCACGTCTCAGTTCCGTTAAAAATATTAAATATTTTTTTGGGATTTTAGTTTTAGTCGATATGGGTGTGTCAAGCTGTACAATTTGTTTCATTACCAGTGCTCTCAAAACGGCAAAGGAAAACATCGTGAGGAAACCGGTACCTATGTCCTAGAACCAAAAATTCGAAGACAAATGACGTCCACCTCCACCATATCCACCTGTCCAACAACCCGTGCTAGGGCTGCGTGGTGGACTATTGCCCATTTTCCTCTCCCAGAGAGGAGGTCTGAGTCCTAACAGTCACATTAATAGCTGATTATTTAAATTTTTATTTTTGTTTTTTTAAGTTGATAAATATTTAATGTAACGCTGTAGTAGCTTATGTAAGTCTTATGGAGCGACTTAGTCATGTAGACAAAGATAAAAAAAAATATAGCTAATTATGAGTAGTTACAAGTACCCAGGTATCGTTTTTACAACTTTAATTGATTTTATATCAACAAAGGTGGTCGTCATATTAATAAATTGGTGATGAAGGTGATCGTATTGACTCGACTATTAATAATTTGACAGACCAATGCATCAGCATATGTCGCATCCCTCAAATTACTGACGTGACGTCTGATTCTGACATAACGTGACGTGACAAAGAAAAAGAAAATACTAGGTACACAATAACACGAAATCTACAACTACAAAAATAGTTGCTTTCAAATTTTAACAACAATGAATTTCAAATTGTGCGTATTCCTATTCACCTTGCTGACCGTGACAAATGTTGAGGCAGCACAAGGTTACGATTTCGGCGACTTTTTGGCGACAGTTTTAGGACTTGGGATTGCTGCTGTAGGAATTCTCGCATGTTTAGGCAAATATGCGCGACAGCAAGCCAGAAATGAGTTCATATAGGATACCAACAGGTGAGTAGTATTTATTCCCAATACAATTTTTGGTCAAAGATTTTACGTAAATTTATTTTTTGGTAAAAAATCCAGCATTACCGGTTTTGCGTCCTTGTCCACGACACGATATAAATTTTAATTATGTTGCTCAATAGAACGTAAAACGTAGTAAATTCCTAATGAGGTTAAGTTATTGTACCTAACCCCTACATCAATATTGGTTCTGCATCCTAATAATATTTTATTTTCCTTTTTCAGAACATGCAAATGATGATAAATTTAAAGGAAGTGACGAAGCAAGCCCATATTGTAACGTAAAATAAATATTAACCATGCTGATCAAATATTATTTGCATAAAATTACATATTTTGGCCATGATCATGTGTATAGAAGTTAAAATAAGTTGTAGCGTGCAACAAAAAATATTTTTACAAATATTTGTCACTCCACTATTATCATTGTAAGGCTATCAAGTACACACATCAAAAGTATCTAGGGATCAACATATATTTTTGCAATAACTTTTCTCCTGATTGATATTAATTAAAATTTTCTTTAAGGATTCATCAAATAAAGTGTTTTCGTTTGTCACAGTAACGATAAACCAAGTCACCTTTGCATTAATAAAGAAATTTGCCATTTTCCTAATAAAGGGATTTTTGACATTTGAACCACTAACATTAAAGTTCGAAAAAAAGACTGAAATAACAGTTTTCTTTAAAATTTTATTGGGTAACTTAAACAATTAATAATCCGTGTTTCTACCGCGAACACTAACAACACAAGAACATCGGTTTGGCATACTCAAAATGAGTTCATCCAAATCACGCTGTGGAATGGCCGCCCATGTTCGTTGCAACAACAAAAAAAGGTCTTCTTGCGACTGGATACCCTCCATATTCGGCAGAGCTCTTCTCTGTAGCATATCCCATGCATGCTCAATCGGGTTCAAGTCTGGCGACTGAGCAGGCCAGGGCAGGACATTGATGTTAGCTGCGGCGAGAGTCTGTCTTACAACTCTTGCGGTGTGCGGTCGTGCATTATCATGCATTAACTGAAATAAGGGACCGATTTGCACTTGTAGAGGAACGATGACGTCTGATACAATCGTCTCAGCATAAATTTGAGCGTTGAGGTTGCCTCTGATCCAAATCAACTCAGTTCTTCCGCCGATCCAAATACCCGCCCATACCATGATGGTTCCACCACTATAAGGATGGACTTCCTGGCAGGATTTTAATCGCTGTTGGCGTCCAGGGGTTCTCCAGTGTCGTATACGTCTTGTATCCGGTCTCATACCAAAACGAGACTCATCAGAAAAGCACACGAAACGCCATTGTTCTTCTGCCCAATTTCTGTGTTCAAGAGCCCATTGATATCGAATCCTACGATTGTGCATTGCTATAGGTGGTACCCGTAGCGGTCTTCGGGAATGAAGGTTCACTTCATGCAAGCGGTTTCTGACTGTTTGGTCGCTAATTAAGTTCCCTGAAGAGTGATGAAGCCTCACGGCTAACATCATGGCGGTTATTGTTGGAGCTCTTCGAGTTAAGATTTGAATGTATCGGTCTTGTCTCCGTGTGGTGCAGCGATACCGTCCTCCATGGCGCTCAGCCACGGTACCAGTGCTTCGGTAACGTGTCCAAAGTCGACTGATAACACTCTGACTTGTATTCAGAGCTAAAGCTACAGTACGTTGCCGGGAACCAGCTTCTATCATTCCCACGGCTCTGAGCATTTCTTCCCTGCTTAAATGACGTCACCGCTCCGCTATAATAACGTTGGTTTTAATCAGTAGTAGGGAAACAGTAGCACTAATAATGTCTTCAATGCGTTGTATGTTTTTATAGGGAAAATATTGACAGCTTATTTTCATCTTTTACTCGAATTTGATTGAGAGTTCCTGATTCAAATTATGAAATGCACCAAAAAGGATCCATATAAATTTATAAAATCATAAATTTATTACAAAGCCACATCTCAATCTCAAGAAATCCGCATAAAAATGCTTGATCCCTAGACACTTTTGATGTGTGTATGTAGAATATAAGTATATTTTTTGTATTTTGTATAGAAAACCTGTTTTCAAACAAACATGTATATAAATTCAAATTATTGGAATATTTGAAACAATATTATTTCCTACATACCTGCATGGATAGATTTACATAATGATTATTATGGTTCTTTGAATTAACACTATCCAGGTGTTTCTGGTTAATTTACTGCATGTTTTGTCTGAAAACAGATGAAAGCCTGATCAACAAATACAATGTGATATTTCTTGTAAGTATTTTAATAGAGATATCTCTTGGATAGGCTGTAATTTTTACTATTTTTGTCATATTCAATCTCAAAATCAGAATTTCAGTTTTATTTGGTATCTATTAAATATTTGTTTTCTTAAGGTCATATTTTTATTTATATTATTTTTTACTGGTATATTGGCAAATGCTTTGTATTATAGTATAGTTTACGTTCATGGGAAATTGTAACATTACAGAGAATTACTAAAAAAATAACCAAACATATAGTTTTGTAAATAATTTATAATAAAAGAAAAAAACATTAATTTGCACCCACACAGAGAACACATTCATTCATGCAAACCATAGACATAATTTCCATAGTTATTCAACAATAAAATTTAATTCAATTTGGTATAACTTATTCACTAGTCTTTTCTAAAAGTTCAATTTCTGTGACAATGTCTATTTTCTTAGACAACTTTTCTTTTTGATCCCTGTCGGGGGTTTTGAGGTTGCCACACTTTATTTTCTCCTCGAGAGTTTCAATTTCTCTAAGTTTCTTTCTTAAGTTCTTGAGGCGTTTGATGGGATCTGTTGAAGCATTACTGGGGGCTGAAGGTGATGGGCTTGTGAAGTCGGGTTCTGTTATCTCACATTTGGCAAGTTTATCTGCTGCTTCGTCAGCTCCTGAAGAGTGGAAGATGCATTGATGATAGACAAGACTATATTTAGTTGAAATATATAAAAATTGTTAAACAAATTATATTTACACATAAAGTTCTAAATCATTCACAATCTTGGCTAGGAGGTAAGTCGGGTGGCCTTTTACTAAGTCCTGACATGTAATTCTAATTAACAATTCTATATAAGTTTCTTTTTACATAACTAGAGTGAAAGTGAATTTTTAATCATTAAGTGCATTATGAATCAATATTATTCTTCACAGTGCAGTGGATAATAAAATTATAATAAGTTATAGATACATTCAAGAATAAATATATAATAAACTATAATGTAAAATTTTACTTCTTTTGTATTTATTATTTATGTAGCTTACTGAGCTGCTGAGAATTTTAAGATAAGCAAACACTTTAAAAAATATGTATGATATCTCAAGCTTTATATCACTTTTGTCGCCACGCCACCAGACACATGTATTGTTTGGCAGTCACGGGTGTTTGCCCCAGCATTCGGACATATTTAGATTCTGCCAAGCCCCCACTTTGCTGCTCAGTAAACTTGCTCAGACTTCACATCAATAGCCATACTCTGGTACACTAAACTCCTTACATAAACAATTACTTGATTGTTTTTTAAACCATGAAACTTTACACCTACCTGTCTTCTTTTTCTTCTTCTTTTTGTCAATGTTGATCAGCATGCCCGGTATGGGCTGAATGACATGGTTCTTCTTCTTCTGTGCTTGAGCTACTATCTCAGGGGTGAGCCCGACTGGTAGCCCCGTGGTCTGACGAGCTTTGAACTGTTTGCCCTTACTCTCATACAGTGGGACCTCTTCCTGAGGGACATAGCCATCTTTGATTCTTCGAGGTTTGCGCCAAGTACCGTCGGGACGTTGCGTTGCTGGGATAAACTTGCTGCCTGGAATTTTAATCAATTGAGTTTCAGATGGTTGGATAAGAATGATGAATAAAACCTTTATAATACTGTCTTTTGTACCTTCCCTGAGGTCTAGTGCGGCGTGATGGTATGGTGGAGCGAGTGTTGTTAACTGAATGACACTAACAAGCAAAACGACAAGAATGTTATAATTAACGCATCGTGAAGTTTAATAATTTATCACTTGAAACTTTACAGCAGACTTTCACTAACTTGTACACTGACCGGACGAAATTATGGAAAGTCGAGACAAATATTATCACGCACTAAAATGCTGCAAAATTTCTAATTAAATAAACAAACGCCGTGAATATTTATAAAAACAACTAAGGGAGCTTACCATCAGCATCATGCTCATACGATGATGTGGACATTATAAATCATTTATATGAAGCGACGAGTTTCTTTTAGCTAAAAATCCACAACCTGGTAGGCCTTGCGAAATTCTCGTCTCGCTATTTTCGTACACAACAATTTTGACATAAGACAAAAAGATGTTTTTTTTTTTAATATATAGACGCTACATAATGTAATGCAGTCTTTCAGGCATAAAAAAATCAAATGTGTCAATAAAAAAAGCGTCAAAATACATAGAATTGTAAAAAAAAAGCGTCTATCAAATAATAAACCAAATTACTAGAAAATGTATAAGGCTACTAATTCTGTAGATAAAAAAAAACGGTATTACTGTATTAGTATGTTTTCGCGCATCACTAGTGATAGGTTGAACTTGTTCTTCTTTTTGTTTTTTTTTTTTCATTCATTAAATTACGATTACGAATGACCAGTGACAGCGCCGTTCAACCAGGCAAGGCAAACAAATTCGAATTTGGTCAATACTATTGTTGTTTTTGTTTTGATTAAATTTTTAATTACGACCTAACGGGATGCCTAAACGGAAGAGATTGTTCACACCTTTGAAAAACAGATCTAAATCTCTTCACAACAAAGATAGCAACGATGCAAGAGGTAATTTATCATATCACTTTCTATTTTCTAAAGCCTTTGTAATTTTATTTATTGTCTGAGTTATAATTTTGTAAGGTCCCATTAGGAAACACATTCTATTTTATTATTCCTGTGTTTATCAAAGTCTGTAGAGTATCTTTGCGTGGTATTCCTCAAGAAGTACAAAGAAATCGATGATGCGCTAAAAAAATGAAGGGTCTTTACGAACATCGAAATACGCCACGTCTAACAAAGAATTGGGTTTATTATTATTTTTGTGACTTTATAAACACTGCTACTGGGAATTAGTGCTAATCAATAGTTTCATTGTATAATAAATCTATACATATAAACATACAAATAATGTGAAACTTATCTGATCAGTGCTTATTATATTTAAATTATTATATTTATACCTTTATCAACAAATTAGATTCTATTTTTAGCAACATATTTTTATACTGGTAGTCACACCCCAAACTCTTTTTACAAGAGAAAATATTGAATTCGTTTTTTTTTAAATCTTAAATAATTAATAACTATATTGTTATAGAAGTGACCACAGCCCGTGGGAGGCTCAAAGGAGCCTTGATGGACGTGCTGGACCCCACCGCTGAGGAGTCTGATGCGTCCTCTGATTACATTCCAGATAAGAGAGAAAGGTAGTTTTAAAATATCCACTGTGACTTTGTATTTGGTGTTCTATCCCGTTCAGTTACAAGTCAGAGAGAGACAGACTGAAGTATATCTGAGAAAACTATAGTGGGTTAAACTAGGAACATATTATATGCAAGGTATATTCAGTATTCAATTAACTACGAGACCAACCTTGAAATCATGAAATGATATGGATATTTTCCTATGGTACCTACAGTTTTTTCGTACAGTAATCCAGTCATCCTAGACCAGGTAATATATGTGATATAATTTAAACTTGTTTTATTACAACTTTGCTGTAATTGAAAACTAAAACATTTTAATAGGTAGCTTTTGTATTTTTATTTGATGATGGCAGCCCCGGATCTAGGGGGGGCTAGCCAGGGCCCGTGCCCCGGGCGGCAAATTCAAGCATAGTAAAGGAATACACTGAGTACTTGATGACTTCGTATAGTTATAGATAGTGTATTCGTCTACCAAGCATAGTAATCGCAAAGAGCAGCGCTTGACCGGTCATTGTAGCGTTCTTTGGGGGTGGCCTATGTCCATTAGCACCAGTGGCCGTGAAATGATAATAATGATAAGAAAAATATTCGGAAAAATTGACAGGCGGGGGCGGCATTTTTCAGTTTTTGCCCTGCCTCGAAATAATTTAAGATCCGGGCCTGGATGATGGTGGCAAACAGGCATGCAGCTCGACTGATGGTGCGCAGTTTTTCCTGTGCTTTCAGCTTTGGGAAGAATCAGGTCCCCTGCTGTCAACACAGCACATCCTCAGGAGGTCTTACAATATCAAATGAATATTTTGATTACAATTTTCAGTCGAGAGGTGAGATCCGAAGATGAAGAAAGACAGTACAGGAGGAAGCGGTCCCCACACCGGCAGTCCTACGTCCTGAAACTGTTTGACCGAAGTGTGGACCTGTCGCAGTTCAGCGAGGAGTCACCGCTGTACCCTATATGCAGGGCATGGATTGCTAACCAGCCCAGGGCTAATTACAGCGAGTTTGGGTAGGATGTTTGTTCATTTGTATTTTTAACCGACTTCAAAAAAAAGGAGGAGGTTCTCAATTCGTCGGTTTTTTTTTTTAATTGTAAGATAACATCTAAAGTCTACTGTTTATCTTACACAAATAATGGGAAATCAAGATGGCCTAGAAAATTAATATTATGTAGAGACATTTTTATTAATTTACTACATTCTATATATATGAAAACAGTAATAAACGGGATAACACAGAAATCTGAATAATAAGTCAATAAAAATGGCATCTACTACATTTTATACCGAGACGCGTGTCGTCGGTTCACAATCAATGTCAAACAGTGGCTAGGTAAATAAAGGCCCTGAGGCAAAAAATAAACTAGGGCCCCAACTAAACTATTTAAAATCGTTTGTTCCGTATTCGTCGTATTCTCGTCTCGTCGTACTCCAGATTTGTCGTAGGTAATTCAGATTCGTCGTAATACAGTCGACTCCATTATAAAATTAAAAACCAAATGCAAATTGTAACTTATTTTAATGAATAAATAAATCTATTTTATGAGTTCGGAACACGACGAATATGCAACAAACCTTTAATATTTTATCAAATATAAATATGTAGAAATTCCGAGGGGCCCCCTGAGCTTGGGGGCCCCGGGGCACTGCCCCGTCTAGCCCTCCGGTAGCTACGCCACTGATGTCAAAGCATCCAAAGCAATACAAATTTAAACTTAATTCCATTTACATACGTCACATTTTTAAACACTTGTTGTGTAAGACATCTTACATAATTTACTCGGGCGCGGCGACAAGGTCACGCGCCTTTGCGACTTCTATTGACTTTATTATATTATTTAGATCTATGTGGGGAAAACTAATTAATGCAGCCTCTGTCTATTTATGTTATACAGTTAAATTAATAGGGGTAGATAAAACCTACAGAGTGTTGCTACCACCTAAAAATATCTACCACCATCTCCCATTGTTCCTCTTGCATAGGGCTGCCATCCGTCCGGGTTTCCCCGGATTTGTCCTAGTTTAGAGGGCGTCCGGGGAGCGTCCGGTAAGGGTTTCAAAAAGTGGACACTTTGTGTCAGGTGAATCCTGATTGACGAAAAATTTTTTCGGGGGTGTCCGGGAAAAGTACTCAATTTCACCCAAATGTCCGGGGTTTTTAAAGTTTTTGTCCGGCGTCAGCAATTTAGGTGATGGCAGCCCTACTCTTGCATGAAGTTTATTGTTTACAATAAAATTCTAGCAAAGATGAAGATATGGACGTGCATTCGGAATCAATCGAGCTGCCCGGGCCGGACGGCGCGCCCGTGTCCAAGATACCGCCGCTACTGCCTGAGCAACTGAAGGCCAACAAAAACAACATTAATTTGGACTATGTAAGTAAAAAACAGCTGACGTAATTGTTCACGCCCAGTGTGCTAGTCGTCTTCCAGATTAAATTGTCTACAAAATAATATCCAAACTAACTGAAATGACCTGGGGCAGTATTACAATGTGTTAAGAGCTATAATATTGTTCCAGTGCGGGAGAGAAACAGCTATACAGGATGAATAGCAACATCTCTGTTTCGCAATGACAAATTATAACCACTTCGTAATATGGGCCCTAACAACTATGTTAAATAAAAATAGCTTTTATTTACTGAAGACGAAATATCTTACAATAATACTTATTTCCATAATTTTAGAGCTTATTTCCTATTCCTAATTTCTAATCTTATTACATACAAGCTGTTCCCCGCGGTGTCACCTCCGTTGCTCGGCTCCTAAGGGTAGCAACGTGATGTTAAATAACCTAAACTATTCCTCATTAATTTGGCTATCAAATACAAAAAAAAAACCGGCCAAGTGCGAGTCCTACTCGCGCACCGAGGGTTCCGTATCAGTTTTGGACGTATAAAGTGAAAAAATCCGGACCGCATAACTAAATTTGTTTGTGAAGTAATTTTAATGATTTTGAAAAAACTGTACTAGTTAGGAACATCGTTTTATTTTTGGTGCCATATTTGGGTCAATTCCTATCAAATCTAATTATTTCAGATTTTTCGCCCCGCAAACTTCGGAGATAAGAGGGGGGGAATGGTATTTTTTCGGTCAGTTTTCATCATATGTCGAAAACTGTGAGACATAAAATAAAATGAAAATATATTTTGAAATGTGCAGATCAAGCCCTTTCATATGATATGTCACTTGACCTAGTATCCCAACTTTAAAATTTCGGACCCCCACTCCGGCCCCTTTTGCAATGAAAATAAAAATATTTTTGGACGTTTTTCATTTGTAATAAAGTTAAACAAGCATTCTTTATAACTGTTCCAAATTTCAAGTCGATAGCATTAGTAGTTGCTGAAATAAGCAGGTGTGACAGACAGACAGACAGACGAAGTCGCACCATAAGGGTTCCTTTTTTACCATTTTGGTACGGAACCCTAAAAACGAATCCGACTGGTAGTTACTAGGTACCTACTTCCAGAGATCAGCGCGTTCAAACAAACTCTTCAGCTTTATTATATACTAGCTGTGCCCGCGACTCCGTCCGCGTGGGAGTCGGAAAATAAAATTAGGTCGTTATTTCATTCGATAAATAATAAAAATATTACGCAAACCACCATACAGTACCAATCTTACCCTTAATGTTGCACCCATCGTCACGAAACACCATCTATCAGATATCATCTATCATCAATCATCACCACGCAACCCCTATCACCAGTTACTTGTTACCAACTAACTATCTGCCAATCAGTAATCAATTCGACTTACCGACCAGAATTCGAAAAACAATATCATTTTGAGACATTAAATTAATCTTGACCTCTGCTTTGCACGGGGTTGCGTTCAATTGGGAGGTCAAGCTGTATCTCAAGAGGACCTATTGAACCGATTGAGACAATACATAAAGTTAAGTAACAACCTCAATTTTGGATGGCCAATTAGTTTTATAGCACTAACTGTCCACGCACTGAAGTGGCAACATTAAACATGGCGGATTTCCGTCCTGAGACAGCCGCGCTGCGCGCGCATCATCTGCTTTTCATTTTGTGTCCGTTGTAGCACGAAACGACGTTGTTCGCGATCTATGAATATTATTTTAATGTAAATTCTTTTAGATGGTTTTCTACGAATAAACCAGCATAAACAGTACAGTCCATTTATTCCCGCAAGGACCCTAACACTAACTATGATTATCGGACAGTAAATAAAGATTGTTTGTCAGCGCGAAGCCCCGCCCCCCAGTCGCGAGCAGCTCCTGGCGGCGCACTCGGCGCGCTGGCTGGGCGTGCGGCAGGCGTGGCTGGAGCACGCCGCCAGGGTGGAGGCGCGCTACGACTCCGCGCAGCAACTGCTCAACAAGATCAACGTCAAGTATGTACTCGCACGGACGCTATACGGCAATACCTCTTGAGCCTGCAATACATGTTGGCCGAGCGTTGTCGAGTGAAGGCCAATACCAACATGTAGACGGTATATTTGCCTTGTCTTGCTATCGCTCGGTGTCACTTGCCTAGTTGGTTGAGTATAGACAAGCGCCAACGTAGACCTCATTTGACGTAGCTTGCCACAACTTGCAGTCGCTCGCGATCACTTGCCTCACTTCGGAGCGGTGTCGGTTTCTGCACAAATCCAATGCGCTCGCGCGCGCTCGTACAATAGTGTTCACATGTTTGTCCGCGCGCTATTATGCGGTTGACGTCAAACTTGCCGAACGTGTAGACAGTAGCGCTTGCCTTGTGTCAATTTGTCTAGGCTCGCGTTGCTCTAAGCTCGGCCAACATGTATTGCAGGCTTTACGGCTCGAATACACCCAATCCGTCATCGGCCGAACTGGGACGATTGAATCAACACGACCGATTTTGTCGGCCTATGGCGTATGTGTTGGTGTACGCGCTCTCTATAATTTACAAGTGTTTGATTCAATCGTCCAAGTTCGGCCGTCGCGTCGTGGGCCGAGCAAAGTTCAGCCGATGACGGATTAGGTGTAAACGAGCTGTTAAGCTGACCTTACACGAACTGCTCGAGCAGTCAACCAGTGATCAACATACACGAACTGCTCGAGCAGTCAAATTCAACCGCTTGGAGCTGTCATTGATAACTGCTGCAGCAGTCGGTATCAACTGCTCGACAAGTCACAATTTCAAATCAAACAAGGAAGCAAGCGGGCAGAAGTCGCGCACCTCGTGGAATCAAGAGCGCGGGCGGAGGTAACTGTGTGAGAGCAGTCGACAGCTCTAGCAGTCAGTCAACTTCTATCAACTCTAATTATATTTCAAATATTTTGCATTGCAAACTTCGAAGATAGGGAATGGCATTTTTTATCTTCTACCCCTTTCTCATGTTATTTTGTTAGAAAGAGACTTAGCTGTCCTTGTTAATTTTTAACTTGAAATAAATGATGACTACTAGACCACCAATTAAATAAAAAAATATTTTTGTTTCAGCGCCATCTAAGATCTGCAACAGATATTTCGAGTGTTACCTCAATTTACTAAAATTTTGATTATTTTACAAATATTTGTATAGAATTACTTTGATTATAGAATCCAATCATGTTGATTTAACGAATAGAATGATAATAAAACAATTAGTGTTTTTATAATGATTTATTGTGTAATGTAAATAAAATAATATAGTGATTATCAATTATGCACTTTTTCGCTTCTTTTTGTTTTTTCCCTGCAGTTGTGGGCAGTCAAACTGCTTGTGCCCCTTCTCCTTGCAGTTGAAGCAAGACTGTAAAGAATATTCAGGCTCATTATTGATATTGATGTGATTCTCAAGTTTATAGTTGGTATAAGCACAGATAATATAATACTCTACGTACAGATGCCTCATCTCATACAAAGAAATATGACCGATTTAGCGCGGGCTATCTTCGGGCTATACATTTTTCCGTGCTTAAAGCATTTTTCAAAATTTTAACAAATATTTTTCATGTTCTCAATTTTACACAAACTTCAATAACAAATCGATACATATAACGCCATCTATTATGAGTTATTTCCACAAATGTTACTTTGTTCCTGATGAGACCCCGTGGTATAAGTATCGGCGTGGATCTTGATCACAGATGTACATTTTTGACCCAATAGACAATAGACAGTTGACAAGACGTAATAGAAAATAGTCCAATAGACTCGATGCCCCCCGTCTTCTTCATTCCACCAAAGAGACCGAAAAACCAGCTGATGCACAGGTGACGTTTGTGATCATATTTCACGCCGCTACCTATACTAATTACCTATTTAGATTACAAGTTTCTGTTAGAGTGAATTATATAAACATGATAGATTTTTGGCAGATGTTTTGGAATATAAATTCTATTTGCAAATAGCCTTGACCTGTATTGCATTATTATATTACACTAGATATGAAATGCCTTTTCCAGCTTAGGTATGTCTTATAATTAATAAAAAAAACCAACCGAATGCATAACCTCCTTTTTTGGAAGTCGGTTAAAAAGAGACCTCTTTATAGTAGGTGCACTTTTTTTTTGTGTACTGAGAATTAACAAACGATATCGCGATCTTACGAGGCCTAAATTAAAGAATAGTAAATTAAAAATTAAAAAAATCCGACTGCCAAAAAAAGCAACTAAAAAGTTCAAAACAAGAGCAATTTTCAAGCAGTCTGATGCAGTTGGTGGCAATTATTTGTGTTAAATCTTAGATTTTATGCCACCAACTGCATCAGACTGCTTGAAAAGTGCTCTTGTTTCTTGTTAGTTGCTTTTTTTCACAGTCGGGTTTTTTAAATTTTTAATTTACTATTTTTATTTTTCACTTTTTAGTTTTTAATGTATTTATATGTTTTCGTAATCGTCTTTTCGAGCCCTTTATTTTGATACCCCACTCGATAGGTTTTGAGGAAAACAAACTTTTTGAAGACGCCAAAAATCGGCCATTTTGATTTTTTTTAATTTTAATATATCCAGTGTCACTCTCACAATTAAGACGAATCTAACGACACCTCTCAAGCTAAAATCCATCAAGCCGTTTAGGCTACAGAGTGTGCCAAAGAAATATACATACATACAAACATACATACATACACTCGAAAAACATAACCCTCCTTCTGGCGCAGTCGGGTAAAAAGGTGCCTAACTATAGATTTGTGGAACTAGGTACATCAATAAAAATTAAGATTGTCATGTAACAAAACTTACCTGAGTCTCAACAACAACACCGCACACGTGATTCCTCTGCTGACTGCACCTCCCACACTCCTTACAGTGAAAGAATGTTGGCTTCACACATCGCTTGCAAACATCACAATGTTTGTATGTCATGCCGTTCTTACTCGTACACTCTCCACACTTATAACAGTGGTTGTTTGATGCCGAGACGTAGAATTTACACTTGTTGCACATCTTGTAGTTACTGTCGTTGGACAAGTCTATGGTTCTTAGAGGCAGGTTGGTGAAGAAGCGGATTGGTGAAACGAATTTCCGGCCATCTTTTGTCTTGTTCAGGAATTTCTTGTGGTTTGTGTATTCAATCTGGAAAAGTAACATTTTTGGTAAATATCTAACGCCTGGCCAAGACCTTTGCGAGGACTCCGCTTAACTACACAATAGCCGAAAGTGAGGCGGCGAAATGCAGCATCATAAATCCACAAATATGTCAGTAACAACGCTACGGTCAAAAACTAAAGAACCTAGGTATATACGAGTACATTCAATACAGTGTTATGTGAAGTACTTATTTTTCTATGATTTTCTATAATAAAACAAGGCTGTTTATTATAGGGTTCCGTAAAACATTCAGTGTTTCAAAATGGTTCCGTCGCCAAAAAAGTTTGAGAACCGCTGATCTAACTTATGGTATTTTGTTCTTTTTAATTAACATTGGGAATGCTGTAAGTCCTGAACATTGGTTTCTTTGCTCTTGCTTGGGTAATCTCGCTGAACTTTCCTTAATTTGCTGACTGAATTAGTTGCTACACAGCAGTGGGGAAGGGTCCCTACAATACGATTATTCCCGGCTTCCCTTTGAATAATAGCACAGGCAGTATTGACTACTATTGTCAAATATTTATATTTAGCTTTTTGTGGTCAGGTAATCATTTGTAGCTCGGCTTACCTCTTACAAAAATTGACCCTTCGCCACTGCTACACAGTACACATACCTGATAGTCATGCATCTTGATCTCCGGCGCCATGTTAGTAATGTAAGGCTCGGAGAAGTAAGGGAAAGCCCACAGCACAGGCAGGAGCCCTTCACCGAGCTTGTCACAGATCTTCCTGTAGGAGTCGGACAGTTCCTTCAGCGTTTGCACCAGCGGCTCCACGCGGCCACCGAATGGAGGGTCCATTACTATGCAGATGCCTCCCTCCCTGAAAAATATTATATACGTACTTATAGCAGTCTTTCCCATAGTATAGGTCGCAAGCGGATATTGGATGGATCCTGAAACTGATAGGACGACAGTCGCAAAACGGCTCAGGCGCAAAACGTCTCTTTCGCAAAATGTCATCGGGCGGGCCGTGTCGTTCAGTAAACGATTACTAAATTGTATAAAAGATAAACGCTTTCATAAAAAACAAAATACCTAATTTTACACATGGGGTGCGGTGGGGCTCTATGATTATTTTTTATGGGTCTGTAATAGCTAGTCTGTATGCTCAACTTTGGGAACGCTCAAGTTGGGAAACTTCAGATTAGTAGTTGCACCAGTCAAGTTAATCTGTTACTAATTACTTGGATTTATGTCCTCAGCACCAGACTCATTCAATGAAATATCTTACTTGAAACATGTATAATAACTACATGTGTTAGCACTTACTTGGATTGCTTGAAGAATTTCTTGAGCACCTTCTCATCCTCATTGCCATTAAACATGTAGTTGTTGAACATGTTGTACCAGATGAACTTGTTGGGCGGATAGAAGTTTTGATGACGCTTGTCATAGTCCAGGAGGATGGACGTGAAGTCGGGCCGCGACTGTGCCTCCTCGTGGATGGAGGGGGTACCGATGCAGATGATGTTGCTGAAATTAATATTAAAGTGTTAGAGTATGAGGCAGAAGAAGAGTAAATTAAGATTTTTTTTATTTCCTGTTTTGTAATTTTTTTTCATGAAGAAACTGTAATTTTTTTTTTATTAAACTTTAAGTTTTGATTGGTTTAATCAAGTTTTGAGTTCAGTTTCAAGCTTAAGTATATGGGTTGTATTACAGAACGTAAGAGTAGATTCATAATAAATATTATAAAGTAAGGTTTTGGTCTCCAAATCTTTTTTTAGAAATAAATGTCATTAAACCGAATCTGTCAACGACCAATACCACAGGTTTTGTAGCAAAATACATGATTGTGTATATTTTGGAACAACAACAAAAAATTTGCAAATAGATACAGTCAAAACCGTTTACGACGACATCATTTAGAATTTAGAACAACATACTGGTTATAATAACCAAAATCATAGGTCCTCACTGACTGTTCCCTCAAAAATACCGCCGGTTGTTAGGACTATCGGTTTTTATCGATACTATTATAAAATTGTAAAAAAGCCGTGTCTGTACATTGAAGATATTCCAGAAAAAACAGTCGGGATAGGGTACTGGGACATAACCATACCCAAAAAGTTTTTTTTTGAATTTTTGTCTGTTTGTGCGCGCATCACGGAAAAAGGACTGAACGGATTTTGATGTGGTTTTCACAGTTCGATAGCTTAGGGTCCAACTTAAAGTCTAAGCCACGTTTCATCTGATTCCGCTGAAAAAAACTAGAGATACAGCTTGACCTCTACTAGCCAACGTACACTACGGAGGTCATTTAAACTGGTCAGTTCATTGTAGTCCACGCGGACGGAGTCGCGGGCAAAAGTCTAGTAACAAATATGAGTGGTCCCTTCGTTGTCGTTATAACAGATTTAAACTGTAGGTTCAAATATTTACCTGATATTATTATTCTTAAGTATCCCAAAAACGGTGCTAACAGATTTCTTAGTGAACATGTACTGTGCCTCTACTGAATCATTCTCCAGCATTGGTAGCCAGGTCGTTGGGCGGCTGAGCTGCTCATCTGTCAACGGAGTGATGATCCTGTGGTCTTTGGCATGCTTTTTGGAAGGCTGCGATACTACGTAGAGCTCTTCACATGTGTTGCAGAATGCTCGGTCTACATAGTGACAGGATTTTACCTGAAATATTATAATCAATAAAGTAATACATTGAATAAAATAAAAACTTCTATATTATTACACTAGCAGCGCCCCGCGGTTTAACCCGCGTAAGTTTCGATTACGTGGGAACATCGGACTAAAAAGTTAGAGATCCTTAAGATAATTGCAATAATGTAACCCAAGGTAGCAAAATTTTGCTTATAAAATTCATTATTTGGCGTGTGCTGAGAAAACTACCTTACGCCTTACCCCCTTACCTCCCTTACCCCGCTACGTCGATCATTGCTCTTCCCCCTGCCCCCTTACCCGTTTACCCTCAGTCTCCTTAACCCCCTAAGGGAGGTAAAGGGGTAAGGCGTAAGGTAGTTTTCTCAGCGCACGCCAAATAATGAATTTTATAAGCAAAATTTTGCTACCTTGGGTTACATTATTGCAATTATCTTAAGGATCTCTAACTTTTTTGAAAATATAATATAGCCTATGTCACCCGCGGATAGTGTAGCTTTCCAACAGTGAAAGAATTTTTCAAATCGGTTCAGGAGTTTCGGAGCCTATTCAATGCAAACAAACAATCAAATCTCTCCTCTTTGTAATATTAGTTTAGATTAATATTGTGATTATAATCTTTAGACTATTTAGAGAAGCCAGGCGCGGTCCCAGCCGACGATTTTGGGCGGGGGTCATACCGCAGCTGAAGGCTTTAGGGGGGGTCATACTGATTATTGTCGACGTGCTATACCGTGAATTACCGTGTTTGGCGCATTTTTGTACGATTTTGGGGGGGGTCCTGTCCCCCGTGACCCCCCCCCCCCCTGGGACCATGCCTGAGAGAAGCAAGAGTATAAATAAACATCACTACATAATATAAAACAAAGTTGCTTCCTGTTTGTCTGTCCCTTTGTAGGTATGCTTAGATCTTTAAAACTACCCAACAGATTTTGATGCTGTTTTATTTAAAAAAAGAGTTGTCAACAATACATAGTATCTTTGTGAGGATGTTTGCAATCAGTCATTTGAAAAAGAATATTCCTGAATATGTAAGCTATGTTAGATAGACAAGGAACCGACCAATGTGGATGCTGCAATATAACTATCTACCATTTTTTTTTCAACTACTAATGTCTACTATTCTGCCAGGGTCGTTGAGATGGCAGCAAGGCAAACCGTCGAGCTATTTATCATCTTATATGTGTAATATAAGATTTTTATAATAAAAAACCAGTTATTTACTAATCAAAACTAACCTCACTAAAGTTACTCCATGCTGCCGCTTTGTCAATCTTCGGAATCAAACTGTAGTACTTTTCGTTGCGTTTCCTTATACTTTCTTTCTGCCAATCTTCTTCGTCTATGTGTACAGTGCATTCTTTATTCCTACACGAGGCACAAGCGTAATATCGACCTTTTTCAGTAGAAAATAACAATGTAGGTCCATGCAAACATAATGGATGGGAAGTTACATCTTCAATAACCACTTCTACAGGTAAAGACTTCTGTGTATTAGTGTCTTTTGTTTCCAGCTTATGTTTTCTAGGCATTTTGGCGAATTTTAGCTAGATATTTATTCAAAAATCGCACTTTGTAATGTAAAATTCAAGAAAAACACGTGAAACTGACATTTAACTAGCTGTAGTGGCTGTCAATGCTATCATGTCATCATGTCAATTGTCAATGATCAATGATGTGTCGGATCATCGGATGTGTCTATTATCAGGGTTGCAAACGCCAGTGATTAAAAATACCCGATAATACAATGTTCACCAAATCACCACATGATTATTATTTTTTGGGACAACAAAACATAATTATTTTAGAGGAAAACTCGTTATATCAACTACACTCTCACTTACATACACAGCCCCACTTCACTCTAGCACACGGTCACCCTCACATTACTTTCTGTTTACTTATTAATTAAGTTTCTTATCCAATTTGTTACACTGCTTAAATAATCCTAAATTGTGTGTTTGTTTTTTCTCTTTGATTTTTCTCTTTATAATTATACCTATGTCATCGCAACTCTGGTCCCCAAGATACAGGCCTCGCCTAGTTTGGGGACCACCGTAAAGAACTTAATGATGTACATACCAATGGTTCAATAAATGATTAGATTAGAATGATTAGATTAAACTAAATTTTCAGTCCAGATTGCGAACATTATTACTACAGCTCAATAATTATTAACTGCAAAATAAATAATGCATGGTTTTTTTGTTACCACCAATACCACCATGGAATCAGTGGTTTACTTGGTTACCATCAAACCATGCATCACTCCATAAAACTTTCAAAGTTCGCATACTACCTACTACCTATTGGATGTGTATTGTGCTATTTGCAAAATATAAGCAACACTGAAACAATCTTGTTCGATTCAACAGTAGAGATGTCCATAATTAGTTTTATTATTTTGTTTCGGAAGATTACGGTTCATTTTTAGTAACCTACCTAACTGATATTCTCGATATTTTATCGATATCATAAAAAAAGGTTTGAAACTGCTGGCAATTTCTTCAGACCGGCGGGGCGGCGTTCTATTGTATCTTCTGACATTTTTCGAATAATTTTCAAGAAATAAAGTGACACATTTAAAGAATTCTATTAAAAATGAATGGTTTAGGGAAAACTGCTCAAAGGCTAATACAAAATTGTGTCAAAACCACAACGTTGTCGGGTGCTTTAGTATCCCGCGCACAGGCTCCCGTAAAACGTGATTTTACTAGAGGAATATGGCACATGAGCTGTTCGAAGAGGCTGGATGGAACTGCAGCGTCGTCAACTCTTCTACACAATCACTCCAACACATGCGGCTGCGGTTGCGGCCTAAAGGCGTTGCACACGAAAGGTAATTAAACTCATTTTTGTTGGAATAATTTTGAGGTTATGTGGTTGCACCACACGCAAAGATCACGCCGAAATAATATGCTGCTCTCATTACCATGCTCGTTTTACCGTCTTACTTTTCGTTAGACTTTGTTACGGATGATTATAATGTGGTATCGTTTCTCCAGATTCGGAAATTGAACAAGTTAACCCCCAAATGAAACCTAAACCCCTTGGTGAGTCCTTAATTCCTCTTTCCTTTCCTACGTAATATTTTTGTCGAAAAAAGGTAAGTTTCCATAGATCTTTGTTCACATGTTTCATTTCATCATCATTTATTTAGTCATATCATGTTAAAATTACCTTATCATTTCTATCCCCTTCATTGCAATTTAATTAGTACTCGTTTTAGGTATTAGTAATGTAGTAGAAAATACCAGGGACTGAAAACTGCTTAAATTACAGTACAGATATTGAAAATCTTTGGTCACTTTTAAGATTAAGGTTACCGCTATCTGGGTAACCTCTGTTTTTTAGTTTACCATACACACACAGGTGCTACCCGCCCTTTGACTTGTGCAGCCTATGGCATGTGTAAGAGAGAGGTAACTTTTATTTCAGTAACTATAACTGCAGGTATTCAATTTAGAAGTAACCAAAGTAATACAGGTATTGGTCATACCAGTTTCGGACCCTGGAAAATAGTAATCTAATAAAAAATATTTGAAAAGTGTACATTCTGAACTTGTACTGTAGCAGTATGTGAATTAGTTGTATTACTTTATGCATACACCCTGCACTATTGCCACACTGTGTCCTCCAACCAGGAGAGGCACGGCGCCAGTGACAGGGGACATTAACACCATGCTCACATCCAGGAACACGGACCTGTGTCTTGTTTCTGCATAAAAACATGGGACAGATTAATACCATTATCTCATGGCCTGATTCATGAACTTCCGGTAAGTTCAAAAGCCTTGTATTTGTTAGTGAATACACTGCTTTACTTTGATAAATAACATACAAATTCTGTTCTATTTTTGAATTTACTTCTTTGACCGGTGCATGACGGAGCGTATTTTACAATGCGGTAAAGGAAATTATTTCGTCGGAATACCCGCGCATCCGCCGGAATACCTGCGCATCTGCCGGAATACCCGCGCATCCGCCATAATATCGCGCATCTGCTGGAATACCTATGAACATTTACAATAGAGACATTTCAATTTCCATTACCGCATTGTAAAATACGCTCCGTCGCATGCCGCGCGGCGGTCTGTGTAAATTGTACCTCAGAATATTTAGTAGAAAGTACATAAACAAATGAAAAAGTCACATTCATACTTGCCAGGTATGAAAATAATACCCCGAGCTCAAGAGGTGGATGCCGGACCATCGCGTCTTGATGACATAAAAAAAAGTTAGATAACTTCTTTATTCCCACTTTTGACAACATATTAAAATATTGCATCATACCATACTGAAATGTTGGCACACAAAACTTACGACAACATAGCTGAAACAAAAATCATTAGGACATTATTGAAATAATTTAAAAACATAACCCTCCTTCTGGCGCAGTCGGGTAAAAAGCCTAGGCCAAATGACACGGTTTAATTGGTAATTTTAAATTGCCAATTTTAGGTTTAATTATTTGATCTTTTAAATCGCCAATTCGATCTCCATAATACAGTACTATTTGATTAGCATAATCGCATGCATAGCATAATCGGCCTATAATGTTCCCACTGCTGGGACACAGGCCTCCTCTGTGAGAGGGAGTGGGCCGTAGTCCACCACGCGGGCCCAGTGCGGGTTGGTGGACGTCACATGTCTTCGAATTTTTGGTTCTAGGACATGCCGGTTTCCTCACGATGTTATTCCTTCACCGTTAAAGCAAGTGATAATTAATTTCTAATACGCACATGACTTCGAAAAGTCAGCGGTGCGTGCCTCGGGATCGAACTCGAACCATTCGCCGTGGAAGGCACATGGGTAATCCACTAGGCTATCACTGCACATGTACTATTTGATTAGCAATTGAAGTAAATTGTTAAAAATCTAATTCTGTAATTTCTACTAGGTTTACGGGGAGTTGCAGAAAACGTTACTTGGTTACTAAAGTTGCACGAAAGGTTTTAAAGAGATTAACCACAGAAATTGTATGGTCAAAGTCTCCTTTAAAACTTAATGACCTTTTCTGCAACTGACTGTTAGCCTTCAGTCTCTTTCTTATTTTATGTGGGAGAATCTTCAGTAGTTGGCCAAAAAAAAATGTTATATTTACTGAAAAAATATTTCTAGGTGAGAGGGAACTAGTAGAATTCCTGACTGAGGAGATCGTTGCTGAGCGCAAGGCACAGAAGGTGAAGGTGCTGCCGGTGGAGCTCGAAGGGTTCGTCGTGTGTGGGGACGGCGCTGAGGTCGTGCTATCCAAGAAACTTAAAGATGAACTGTGAGTATAGGGCAATCAATCAGTGGCGTGCCTAGAGGGCAAGCCCAATGATTTTTTTTTTACTTTAGTGTGTATTTATGTCAATTTACCATAAATTTTGGTGAGTTGATGTCATTATTAAAGCAATATGTAGATTAAAAATCACATTCATAAAAAATGAACAAATAGAAATACTCTAAAACGAAAAAAATGCGTCGGGCTTGCCCTCTAGGCGCGCCACTACAATCAATGTACCCTAAAGGTAGTCTTCCTGTTGTCTGCATCAAGCCTTATTTCCGTACCAGGCGTGAATAGGTTGATATGTCGACTTACATATATATTTTTTTAATGCATATGTACCCTTTAATAAGAGAGTTAATAAAAAATTTACATGTTTGCTATGTGCGGTAAAACAAGATCTATCGACTTAGTCTTTTTCACCCTATGAAAGAAGCAATTCTAATGCATAATATGCATTTTAAAAAAATATATGTAAGTCGACTTATCAACCTATTCACGCCTGGTACGGATTTATTTTCTAACCAAAAAAAATTAAACCTTAATTTTTTTTTTTTAAATTAAATATCTAAGATAAATTACTCATAAGAGTCATTCCAAGAGATTTCAAATTCCGACTGAACAAACGGGAGGCAATAGCTTAGTTGGCAGAGCACTTGCCATGGTTTGGCAGCGGTTGCGGGCTCAAATACCGCTCGCGTCAGTTGATTTTTGTATATATTTTATTAGCTTATTAATAACATTAAATGTATGGAAACTTCTTCCAGATCACAAACAAATACTATTTTTATATCAAATTGTGAGAATACAATAATTTGAATTCAAAAATTTTTTACAATCATCATCCGTCTAGCCTTTTCCCAAACATGATTGGGGTCGGCTTCCAGTCTAACTGGTTGCGGCTGAATATCGATATTTTTTACAATCATAACTTCAAAGCCTACATTATTTATTTTGTATGAAACATCCCCTCACAATTGCCACGCTCGACGTCGCCACTCATGGCATGCTCGGGTGCCGAGTGCGGGGTACAGTGACGCAGTCAAGTAGAATACCACTGAGCCTCATGCCAGTGACTATGGAACAGTACTGCTACAACAACTTTAACTAAGTACTATATTTTTTTAACCGACTTCAAAAAAGGAGGTTCTGTATTCGTCCCGTATGTATGTATGTTTGTATGTGCGCGATTTTCTCAAAAACTACTGATTCGATTTGGATGGGGTTTTCACTAACGTAATCGACATACTTTCAGGAAGGTTTTAGTATATAATACATTATGTGATCATTCCTATGTACAAAATTATATGTATAAATGTACACACTCCGTAGAAGATTTACTGTTGAACGAATTCGTGAAAGTAATCTAACACGGGATGAAGAACTAAAAAGGGAAAAATAAAAAACTTTTTTAACGAAAAATAACCGACTTCAAAAATCCACTACAAAGAAAATAATAATTTTGGTTTCGGAAGTCGGTGGCAAAAAAAAAATTGTGCACATATAGCTTTAACATGTTTTATATTGTAGAGATAAACTATTTGTACAAGGAAACTGTCAATTTGCTATTCTTAGACGCGCATAATAATAAAGAACCTTTCTTATTTATGAGCTGACTTTAAAGTTTATGAGGATGGATGGATGTTTGTTGCTCTTTCACGCGAAAATAACCGAACAGATTTTGATGAAACTTTACAGTAATATAGCCTATACATCAGAATAATGCATAGGCTATAATTTATAAAGATTTGCGCGGGCGAAGCCGGTGGAAGCCAGTTGTATTATAAACTCACGTCCTCCACTTTACTACAGCGTCAAAATAACCTTCAACGTGAACCACACGGTGGACTCCGAGGAGATGGAAGGCGAGGTGCAGCCGGAGAAGCAGGAGTTCGCGGAGATGCGGTCGCGGCCGCAGTTCGAGGTGGACCTGGTGCGCGGCGACACGACCCTCGGGTTCACCTGCTCGTACCTGCAGGAGCCGCCGGCTGCTACGGCTAGCGCGGATGAGTACAGTATGTATCTTTTTCACGTCTTTATTCCAAATGGATGTTTGTTTTTATTAAAATTAGTACCTATTACCTATTGGCGTTGCGTAAACATAGTCATTTGAAAATACTAATCATTTTAAACCAATATGTAAATTGATTATTTATTCATATTTTTTCCTGTTTGATTAGTAATTACATTCAGAATCAGAATTATATTCCTTAATAAAATATTACATTTAAATATTGAATAAAAGACAATAATGTAGGTAATAGGTAAAGGTAAAACCATCATCGGAAATACAATTAATTATAATTCGATTTGGTTTATGATGAAAGAAAGATTTTCGTAAAGGAAAAATCATAATTTATGATTATGATTTTTCCTTCTAATCTATGATTATGATTTTCCTTTACGAAAATCTTTCTTTTCTTTATTTTTTTTTTCTTTTATTCTTTATTGTACACACACATAAAATTAAAATACAAAATTACAAGATAATAGTTATGTAAAAAGGCGAGCTTAACCCAAAATTGGGTTTTCTGACAGCAAACCTCAGTGCGATAGAGAGCTTCTTTCTTTAGAAGGCTTTGCTTTTATCTGCCATCCCCTCACAATTGCCACGCTCGACGTCGCCACTCAATGGCATGCTCGGGTGCCGAGTGTGGGGTACAGTGACGCAGTCAAGTAGAATACCACTGAGCCACGTGCCAATGCGTATGGAACAGTACTGCTACAAATATGCCACTTTCGACCAGCTCTTGATATTTGTTAGGAATAGTTCTTCCTTATGATTATGTCAGGGAGATAATTCGATAGTTTGTTTTTAAAGACCAATATCGCTTAGCATCAGATGAGATAGTGGTCAAACATGAACCTTATGTAAAAAACTGTTAATGTACATATTTATGAAAGCTGAAAAGTTTATGTTTGATTGTTTAAACACGCTAATCTCTGGAACAACCAGTCGGATTCGAAAAATCCTTTTTGTTTATGATAGCCAGATTCATGAGGAATAGTATAGGCTATTTTAACATCACGGTACGACCCTTAGGAGCCGAGCAATCGCGGGGCACAAAACTAACAAATATAACATGTAAATAATATGTAAATAATGTAATAATGTAATTTTTAAGAAATATACATAATGGTGAAGTATTATGCACTGCAGATAGTAATTGTTTGTGTGTTGTTTATAACAGATGACGTGTTCGGTATCGACGAGCTGACCATCTACAAGGGCGAGTGGAACGACAAAGTGTACGCTGTCGCCGGCGACGTGCTTGATGGGGTACGTTATACCTATGTATCAGTGGCGAAGGGTCCCTACAATACGATTCCTACCGGCTTCCCTTTGAAAAAACAGACAGTATTGCCTACTTTTATTAAGTAGCTTTTCGTGGCCATGTAAGCATTTGTAGCTCCGGCTTACCTCTCACAAAAACTGACCCTTCGCCACTGCTATGTATACTAATTTGTTTGTTTAAAGTTAAACGTGCTAATCTCGAACTACCAGTCGGATTTGAAAAAATCTTTTTGCAATATTGATAGCCTATTGTCGAGGAAGGTTATAAACTATTTAACATCACGCTGGGACCCTTAAGATCCGAGCAACGGTGGGTGAGACCGCGGGGCATAGATATAGTATATACAGGGTGGCAGGTTCAACAGTGGAAATATTTTAAGGAGTCATTGTACTCATCATTATGAACAACTTTTACTATGGGATCAACCCGGAATCGCGAAAAAAAAATCAGCTGTTCCATACATTTTGTTGAGCTGTGAACATAAATGTATGGAACAGCTGATTTTTTTTCGCGATTTCAGAGTTGGTCCCATAGTAAAAGTTGTTCATAATGATGAGTACAATGACCTCTTTAAATATTTCCACTGTCTAACCTGCCACCCTGTATTTTTATTTTTTAACTTTGCTCCACACTAGGGTCTTCTGTATCGTGGGTGCGTTTACAAACATAAATCTCACATGCACGGACAACCAGACCTAAGACAAATATTTGTCACGTGCGGGAATAGAACCCGCCACACGTCGCACAGCAGCTGATTTCTCAGCCACTGCGCCAACCGTGTTGTCGAATTATAGATAAAATATTTCATGTTCATTAACTTTCATAGTAAAGTATAAATTCGTTATAAATTTCTATGTCACGGTAGCCTCGCGGCTCAACACGCCTGCTATTCGTGGTCCTATGGTCTCAGGTTCGATTCCGGGTCACCCCATTTCTATGCCACACTTGATACTATACCACAAGTAGTTGTCAGGTGCCAAAATCGGGGTATATTGATGCATTGAAGTGAAGTCGATCTCTCAAAAATGTTTGCGGGATATTCATTGAGATGCTACATTTTTCTATTTAAAAATAATTTAGACCATGGTAATGTTATATCCTGAGGTTATATTATGTATCTATAAATTAATAATTATGTGAAGAGAAAACTTTGTTGTTCTTTTTATGAACTGTTTCAGTTAAAGCACTAGATATTCTTTTCAGAATGTTTGGATTTCGAAAAAAAAAAATTTTTAAATAATCTTTTTAAATTAAAGTTACATAATAATGAACCTGCTAAAGAATCCCATTCCGTGACTGTACAATAACGTTTTTTTTGCGTATATTTAAATAAATTTCCGTTCCTTCCAGTATCTTTACGACTTGCTGATGAACCTGCTTGAAGAAAAGGGCATAAGCAACGAGTTCGTGACGAAGCTGTCGGATTTCAGCACGGCTTACGAGCATACCGCCTACATCAACCTGCTCGAGACTGTCTCCAGATTCACCATCGGGAAACAATAGACACCTCCATGGCTGTATGAATCCTATAAATTAGAACACAGTGTAAAAAAAAACAGCTGCTCAGAGAACATTCGACTATTTAGTACAAGTTTAAAATCGTCTATAAAGTTGGGTGATTCATCTTTGTTTTCCAATTAAAGTATTGGTCTCTTTATAGCCAAGTATTTTGTCCTTTTATCTATGTTGAATAAGATCTTTTTGTTGAATAACTTTGAATATAGTCGGATTGACCTAATGGCTGTATACCTTCTGCCATGTTTAACCATGTTTGTGAGTTATTTTCATTGAAATTTGAGCCGAATTGTAGAATGTTTCTTCTAAAAGATTTAAAAGGAAGAATATTATTCATTTGGTATACTCAAAAAATAAAGTTACTCATAAATAATGGTCAATACTATCAGATTCTAAAAATATTTTGTAAATTCATACACGCAACTCTCATATTTTGAATTGAAATGTATGAAGTTACAAGAAGTGAAGCATTTATGCTGTAGACAGCTTTAAAATAGTTTAGTTGTGTCATGGTGATGTTTTGTTTAATGTTAGTTATATGTTAGTTATTGTTCAATTAAATTGTTCCAATATATTTTGAATGTTTTATTTTTTCTTTAATTCCTACTAGATTCAAGGATAATACCTGTATAGAAAACGTGATTGAGCTTGCGACACAATAAAAAAATAAAGAAGTGCGGCGGTCGGGAACGAAGTTCGTTTTAGCTTCGTTACGCCTCGTATGTAATAGGTAGAAAGGGTATCGCATAGAGGGGGCATAACGCTTTTTCCTTCGTGCTGATTGCTCCCAGTTTCCTACCGCAAGCCGCGTTAGGGAACTTCGTTCCAATAATATGCAAAAAGGTTGCAGTACTACCTACTAATAGCAAGAAAATGTAGAAGCAAACAATTGTTCCGGGCTCTAGTTTTAGGATGGACAGTATTGGTGGCACTGTCGGCTGCTTTCCGTGTCTATCTCAAAACTATAGCACCAAGCAAAGATCTGTTTGCTCGTATCTCTTTAGTCAGGCCTTGAATTATTCAAAACTAAATAGAGATTATTATTAAAGTTGTTCCTAGGCACCAGTGAACCCAATGACAGCGTGTCAGGAATAAATTGCATCAAGATTATTAATGATGCATTAGCTTAGCCCAACTTACCTATTCACGTGCCCATCTGTTGGGACCTCAGATCATAGGATTCTTCTATGATCTGAGGTTGGGACTTTGGGACTCGCCCGGATTGGCTCTACAGATCCGGCGTTAAAATTGGCTCGTTCGCAGGCACTTTGAGCACCTTCATTCAATTCACGACCGATGAGATCTGCGATTCTTGAAAGTTACGTAAACTATTTCGAGTAGGTACATCGTAACTTTTAATTAGAAAAAAACATTTTTATTGAGTAAAACAACGCCATCGTATAAGTTGCATAAACGGTATAAATTAAGCTCAAGGAGGTTACATCGACAGTATAATATATCGAGTCGAATTGTTATGGTTATGATCCTCATTGATTCAAA
Organism: Thalpophila matura; assembly: GCA_948465475.1. Lineage (NCBI taxonomy): Eukaryota > Metazoa > Arthropoda > Insecta > Lepidoptera > Noctuidae > Thalpophila > Thalpophila matura. The sequence goes on along the minus strand of OX419189.1, from coordinate 16,305,529 downwards.
ACTCAATGGGTGGATCTTTATCAAATATCCCGCGCTGAGGTCCCGCGTGGTCACCGTCCGTCTGTTAGCTGACAGTTATTCGTCTGTCGTTTCATTGGTTCGCATTCTCAGTCAGCTGTTCGCTGCTCCATGAAAGTATCATGACAATGTTTCTCTATCTCTTTCGATTTCATCCATAGCGCTTCAATCCTTACCTTAGTGAAAAAAGATAATCATAATGTTTCTACGACTGACTTCTTGTAAATCGATACAGCCAATCAAAAGTAGTCTTTTACTTGAGCTTAGAAAATGTGCTTGCAATCAACCAATAGAAACGCGCTTAACCACGTGAAGTTCGTTCGAATTCCACCCGATGCGAGTGCTGTGACATCGGTCTGTAAAATGAATCGAGTTTTCATTAACTTTTATCTCGGCAAAATGGCTGACGCGTCTTCGTCGCCTATGCGCGCAAAGAAAATACCCGATAATTTGTACGATCTGTGCCTGACGAATTTAGTGAACTACTTGCAGAAATCAAAGTGCGACAGGAATGTGCTCGAAGGGCTGCCGGACATCGTCCGCATGGATGTATACTACAAGGTGAGTTATGCCACACTTGTAGCTCGTTTTTCTCAACGATAAAAAATGTAGTTTACAGTGAGAATACCGTTATTATTGTCAGATATAGTGACTCTTGGCGATAATATCGTTATCAACGATGCGGTGGTATCGATTGTGGAGACTGTTTAGTATTTAGGTTTGGGTAGTGACCGTGAACGTATGCAGTATGCAGTGCGTGTAGTCGGAGCTAGTTACTTTCACTGGTGCACGGCGCAGCTCCGTCATTCGATCCGCTCTTTGTTACGAAACACGTAGCCGTGCATCAGCAACGTGCGTCGATATCAATCTGCCCACTACCTATTGTGTTTCTTACGGTCCATAGAAGCACAATTTGATGCTTTGTGTGGCAATAATTTGTTGGATTGCAAGCGCGGTCTCAAGTAGACACTTCCTTGCATGTACGGTTCAATACTGTAATCTATAACCGCAGACGCTAAATGCGATAATAATTCGCTTGCTCTATGCGTGACTGCGTGTTTAATTTGACCCCCAGTAGCCACCGATGACCGATAATGTCGTGTCTATGAACAATATTGTGTATAGATCTGCTCTGACAATTAATAAAATTGGCACAGCACTCACAGTTTATCAGTAAAATTAGTGCCAGCACCAATTAGGTACATAGATACGTGTTGTACACATATCTGGTAGCTGCAGGTCATTGGGGTCTGATTATAATGCAGTCTGGAATTCAACTGGTGCTTTAGCAAAACGAAAATTAAGTTGAGTTGGCATTGTGGTACAGACAGGTTTTGCTATATCCCAAGTTTGTACCATTATGTAGGTACCTACTGTAGCCACCCAGACTGAGATGAAACAGCTGACAATTCTTTTAGATGCTAATGAACCAGTTGTCTATGGAATACTGTTCACAAACTGAAACAAGTATAGGTACAGCAGAGTAAAGGGTGACGGGATAGTAACAAAATTATAAACAATTCTATTTTACTTGTCATACTATTCGTTTATTCACTGTATTTACTTAATTTGAAAAGGTGAATAAGTATGAGTTATGTAAGACAGAATTATGTATTTATAATTTTGTTAGATACCTGCCACTTTTTGCTTTGCTTTGCCACTGAGGTGCAGTCTAATACGAATTTTAATAGGTATCCTTTTTTATTCATTTATTACTATTCATAGTGTTGTCTTGCTGTGTCCTTATATCAAAGACAATTGAGCATGTCCATTCCATTGGAACTAGTGTAATCCAAGGGAAATGGCTCAACCAAGCATAACTCTACTAAGCAGCACCGGGTTTTATTCTCCATGTAGGACTAAAAACGAAATTGAGTTCAGTACCTGATGTTTATTTTGCAAGAAAAATGGGAATGTTTTTTATCTATTTCAATAAACAAAAAAAAAATGGAAGGCAACTAACAGAGTAGGTACCTACATAACATTAAAAGATCAGGTTAACATACATATTTTGTTAATTATAATAGGTAGGTACCTAATTCATTTTGTACATAATAATTAATAAGTTACTATAATTGTTATATACCTACCTAGGCAAAATTGTAATAAAAAACAACTATCCTTCAGAATACTTTACATAAATAAAAAATACTTAAATTAGGTAAACAGTAGGTTTGCCTTGTTATCCATAGATAAATTAATTATCTAAGTACCTAGTTAGCTATCACTCAAATAGATAATTAACAAAACTATCTTGGTTACTGTTATCAGTTATCACAATGATAATTATGTACAGGGTGCAAGAAGGGTAAGGGGGGCTGGGGGGTAAAAAGGGGCGGGGGGAAGGGCAAACTGGGGCTCCTATTTCTGTCTGCCAGATTAAAAGTACCTATGGGCATTTTTTTTTGTAATGCTACCTATCTTTGAAAATAGCTTAGTGATATTGTTTTGGATATTTTAGCTAATTCTTGGTTTAGTCGAGTAATAAATTTAATAAATTTTGCTAAATATGTATTTTTTTTATTATATATGTCCCTTAATTCAAATAATATATGTAAATAAATAGTAACTTAGATACGTTTTGGTCATGACCGTTACCAAATAATAAACTGCTCCTGAAATAAAACTAAATTGAGGATTAGATTTTTTGTTGTGTATAGGTTAATTAATTGTGCTGTATAGCAATCTAAAACAATAATTCAGTTGTGTGCGAAATATTGCCATAGTAATTTGTAAAGAAACTGTCATGATCGTTACTTGTTACGAAAACGCTATACTTAAGTTGTTTATATCCATTAAACAACTAGTAATAGATCTAGAATTACCACACTAACCATAACTTAAATGCCTCTTTGTTAAAAGGTATAAAAAAATCTATTTAATTATTTTAAGAATTATAGAAAAACTATAAAAGCTATTATAATATTTCGAGGGACAGTCACGTATACTTGACCAACCAGTAACGGTCCTGACATAGTAAAGTTGTGGATACACCGATTTAGTAAATAAAACACATGTTTTACTATATTAAAGTAGTCTTTCTAATTTTTTTAAGTCCTCCGACTTATGCTGCTAAGGCACATGACATCATAAAATCAGCAATTGACAATTCAGTGAATAATAATAATTGTGTATTTTAATACCGGCTTAATTAGCAACAATAATGCACGTTTTTGAACGTAAAAAGGAACTAAGTAATTGAAAAAGGAAATAAGTTATTAAGTTAAGTTAATAAGTTAGTAGTTAGGATTTTCTCAGTGTGCCTACATATTTAGGCTGTCCTGTCCGTTACTTTTTTAGTCCGGCTCATACGTTACCAGTTACCAGTCATTTGGTAACGGTCAGGACGTAACGGCACCCCACCCTCTCTCAATTTTTTATCATTTAACCTAAAATTGTTGTTTGATAACTAAATAGCTCTTATTTACCGAAAACTAGAATTAATTTCGCGATGTGAAACTATTTTTGCGTTAACACTAACATTACATAATCATTTTAGAAACGTGAAATACTACCGGTCAATTTGAGGCAAAAACTCCGAAAAAAGACCGTTACCGATCGAAACACTCTCAAAACTGAAGACAAATAAAAACTGACACTTCAAAACGGCTGCTGGTGTTAACGTATTTGATTTGGTGTTTCTATTTAAATAAAAAGTCGGCGAGTGGTAGAAAAAAATCAGTAATAAAATGAATTCAATTTACGGTCACGGTGCATGGACATGTCCAGTTAACACATACCTAGGGACAGATATAAACTTTAAAATGTAAAAATATTTGTATATTATAATATAATAGAGTTTAACATGCTTGAAAAATACAACTAGACAACAAAAACTAAAATATGTGGAATATGTAATAAGAAGCAAATTGCTTAGAAATAGTATAACATAGGTCATCTATCTAAAAGAGGACAGTACTGCAAGACGTAAGATGCCGCATTTCTGTATTTAATTTTATTAGTTTGTTTTAAATTCCTCTTAACAATTTAAGTAAAAATAGAAAACTTCAGTCATTGGGAACTATTCAAAAATAACTCGACACTTCTATGTCATAAAAACGTTAGTTATTTGCAACTTGTATGTATGGGACAGCCCATGAGTGTGTTGGTAGACATTTTGACGAAAATAGCTGTTACTTTTATCCCGATATTTCCACGGAATTGAAACTTACGCGGGTGAAACCGCGGGGCGCAGCTAGTAGCCTATATATTCCTCACGAATCTGAATCCATCTTATCCTTACTAATATTATAAATGTGAAAGTAACTCTGTCTGTCTGTCTGTTACTCAATCACGCCTAAACTACTGAACCGATTCAAATGAAATTTGGTACAGAGATAGTCTAGAGCCTGAGAAAGGACATACTTACCTAGGCTACTTTTTAATGCGAAAAAAGGGCTGTAAAGGGTTGAAATAGGGGATGAAATTTATTTACATACACATACTTAATAAGCATATAGATTTCTTAGTTAGTCACCATAGTGACAAACTGACATATTTTGACACCAACATTTTTGTTGATAAATTGAAGTCGACTAGGGATACCGTGTATCTGCCACTTAGTTTTAGACGCCAAATAGCAAGGCTATTAGCTAATATAAACTCAGACATAAGTAGTATGTCGAAGTCATGTCATCGCAACATAGTAGTTAGTAATTGTACTAATGTTCAAATTAACTGTAGCGCATATGCTATGAATAATTATACACTCTGTACGAAGGAGGATCCAGGTATAGAACTATTATCTTCAAAGACCACCATCAGTGACTTTCAGCTGAACACAGGGTCCACAAGTAGTGGGAACTCACAGACTTGTGATGGCATTAGGGCCTCGGAATTCACTCCTGATAATAATTTAAACTAGTCAGTAAGACAAAGGATGGTACCTGTAACAATAAAGTTAAATTCACCAAAACTAAGGTACCTTCTGGCACACAACGACCTCATTGTCATAAAGGGGCTAAGCAGAACACTCTGAAATTATTTCATCAAAATATTCAGGGTCTCTCTTCAAAACTATTAGAAGTTGAGATGTTTTTAGAAAAAACAATGTTTGATATTATTTGTATAACAGAACATTGGTTGAAAGATTACCAAATGCTAATTAATTATGAGAATTATAGTGTGGGCAGTTGTTTTAACCGTAAATCAATGCTACATGGGGGTTCATTAATCTTAATTAAAAATTGTATTAAATCTAAGCCACGTAAAGACATATGTGGACTATCAGTAGAACATAGCATTGAACTGTCATGTGTTGAGCTAGATAAGCATGTTATAGTGTGCGTGTACAGACCCCCAAATAATCAAAACTTTGCTTTATTTGAGTCCATAATGGAGGATGTTTTGTCAAAACTATCTACAGGTAATAAAGCAGTAATTATCTGTGGTGATTTTAATATAAATATCTTGGAAAACACATCTTATAGTAACAGACTGTTGAGCCTTTTAAAATCATATAGCTTGAATAATGTGTTTTTCGAACCCACTCGAGTAACTTCGACTTCTGCGACTTGCATAGATAATGTTTTCTGTAGTGGTGATTATTTAGATAAGGCCATTGTTAATTATCTGCCTTCCGATCACAGTGGACAATCCGTTACATTTGGGCCCAACACACCTATACAAAAAATAGAGATAAAGTTTAGACAAATATCAACCGGTGCTTTAAAAAGATTTGATGATACTTTAGTTAATAAGTTACAATATGTTCAGGGTCACCATATGGACAGTATAAATAAATTATATGATGAGTTCTTCTCAGTAGTACACACCGAATTTAAGAACCATTTTCAAGTCAAGAAGAAAAATATTTACCCTAAATTCATATTTAGCGACTGGGCAACTATAGGCATTAGGAAAAGTAGAGAAAGACTGTTCGAGCTGTATGGTCTTAAACCTTTTATAAATACGGACTTATTTAATCAGCATGTTGCCACATATTCTAGAACTTTTAAAAAAGTGTGTAAAACTGCTAAAGCTCTTTACATTAGTAACAAAATAAAATCAGCTGAAAATAAAATAAAAACCACTTGGAAAATCATTAATAATGAAACCAATAGGAATAAGAAATCTAATCATGATTATGTACTGGAGACACCACAAGGTCCCATAAGCTCCAACTTGGAAGTGGCTCAGGAATTTGTAAATTTCTTTACTGATATACCGTTAAAAACTACGGAATCTTTAAAGTCCTCGCCTACACTTTCTATTTCTTTGCTTAGAGAAAACGTCTCCAGCTGTCCTGTAGAATTTAAGTTTAAACATATAGACCCTATGTCCGTGATTAAAGCTTTTAAAGATATTAAGATAAAATTGACCGAAGATCTGTGGGGCATGTCAATTAAAGTTTGTCAATCTATTATTGTTACCGTAGCGCCCTATCTGGCCCTAATATTTAATTCGTGTGTGGATCAAGGAATCTTTCCGGATCTAATGAAATACAGTAAAGTCATACCGCTCTTCAAATCCGGGGATAGTAAGGACACCAATAATTATAGACCTGTATCTGTGTTACCAGCTTTCAGCAAAGTGTTTGAAAAAATTATGCTAAATCAAATGCTACATCATTTCAATTCTAACAATATCCTACATGATCAGCAATATGGTTTCACCAAAGGACGTTGTACTACTGACGCCGGTGTTACATTATTGAAGCATATTTTTAATGCGTGGGAGGAGGGACAAGATGCCATTGGAATCTTTTGCGACCTCTCGAAGGCATTTGATTGCGTAAATCACGAAACACTGTTGTTGAAGCTTGAGTTTTACGGACTTCATAAATTAGCACTCAGTTTGGTAGATTCTTACTTGAGTAACAGACAACAGCATGTTCAAATAAACGGTGTGAGTTCATTGGGTCTAAAAGTGAAAATGGGGGTACCGCAAGGATCAATATTGGGTCCGTTCCTATTTTTAGTATATATTAACGATTTACCACATTTACTGAAAAATCAGCCAAAGATGGTTTTATTTGCTGATGACACATCATTGATTTTTAAAGTAGATAGACGTGTTCATAACCTTGACGACGTAAATAATGCTATTCTTCAGGTACATGATTGGTTTACCGCAAATAATTTAGTGCTCAATGGAAAAAAAACTAAATGTATAAGGTTCGCCTTACCGAATGTTAAAAGTAGTGAATGTGACGTCGTACTGAATAAGGAAAAACTCGAGTTTATTAATGATACAGTGTTTCTAGGGATCACGCTTGACTCGAAACTTCAATGGGGTCCTCACATAACATCCCTTGCAGGGCGGCTTAGTTCAGCCGCATATGCAGTTAGGAAAGTTCGGCAACTAACAGACGTCGATACCGCGAGACTGGTCTACTTTAGTTACTTTCATAGCATCATGTCTTACGGTATATTATTGTGGGGACGAGCTGCAGACATTGAATCTATTTTTATTCTGCAAAAGAGAGCTATCAGAGCCATTTATAAGCTTCGCAGTCGCGAATCTCTTAGGGAACTGTTCAAAGAAATTAATATCATGACGGTGCCTTGTCAGTACATATATGAAAACATTATGTATGTTAGGAAAAATCTACATCTATTTGGTAAAAGATGCGAAAGACATCATTACAGTACTCGAGATGGAAACAAACTAGTCCAACCACGCTACAGATTATCCAAAGTACATACATCTTTTATGGGGTACTGCGTAAAATTTTATAATAAACTACCTCTCAACGTTCTTCAATTAAATGAGAATAAATTCAAAAACTGTATAAAACGCACACTATGTAGGCAAGCATATTACAAATTAGAAGATTATATTGCTGATAAGAATGCTTGGCTTAATGCTGGTCCTGCTCCACAACCACTTAGACTCATGTAATCGGAGTTATCTGCCCTTGAAGCTCTTCTTTATGACTTTGTAAATTACTTTATTATTCTGACATTTACAGGTAATCTATTCAGAAATTGACATGAATTAATATAATAATTTTCAATAGTAAGTTTGGTTTTGTTGTACGCATATGAATAACGTTAGTTTTGTAATTGAGTAACTTTCTTTGTGTATTGTGAATGTGAGTGCCATGTACCTAGCTATTTAAGTTTTAAGCTTATAGTATGGCAGTTGAGAGCATGTCATGCTCGCTTAAATGTACCGCTGATGGTGGCGTGTGTATTGGATCGTTCGATTCCCTCCAAAATGGTTGAGTTGAACGGTGCTGATGCGCACGTCATGTCCGTGAACGGGCGCTGTCAGTTGGTGCTGGTCATCTCTTGACTGCCTAAACAATGTTTTTTCACTTGTCTAGTTGATAATTATTATTTTGTACCTTACTAAACATAGTTCTCACATATTAGGGCATCACTGTAATCAAAGAAATTGTAACAGAATTTATTGAAAAAGAGTAACCATGGAGTTTCTTGTCCGTTCTTCTCCATAGGAATCTACGTTTTGGAACGGACAACTAGCTTCAACTAACGGACAAACCGACTGACAACTATTGTAATATTGTTTGACATTTCAAAAGTGCCTGTAAATGGTCTAATTGAAATAAATGTTTTTGACTTTTGACTTTTGACTTTTGAAAGTTTGTATGGAAATTACGTATAATTTTTAAAGCTAGAAAGAAGCTTGAAACTTATTTTTGAGGTTTGGGGTGTAGGGTAGGGTAGGTGTACTAAACTTTACCCGTGCGAAGCCCGGGCGGGTCAGCTAGTAGCAGTGGCGTGCAGTGCATATAGGCAAGTAGGCAGTGCCTACCTCATATAATTCAATAAAACTATTTTAACTGTTACTACATAAATAAAATATATCAATCATGACTAATTATTGATATATAATTATGTATATTGATGTAGTAATAGTTAAAATGGTTTTATTGAACCTTAAAAGGGTGGTCACTGCCTACTTGCCTATATGCAATGCACGCGCCTGGCTAGTAGGTACCTACGAAAATGTTTTTTCGAATCCGACTAGTAAGTAGTCCCAGAGATTAGCGCGTTCAAACAAACTCTTTAGCTTTATAATACCTAGGTATTGTAGGTATAGATGTTTTAATTTTATATGTTCATACAAAATATGAAACCATTTTTTTATTAATAATTACCAGGTTATTTTTGATCAGCCGAAACAATCCGATACCGGAAATAACTTAATTTCACCTTGTTATTTTTAAATAGCACAATTTTTTTATTATCAGAAATTCAGAAATAACTTTTATAATTACCAGGTTATTTTTGATCAGCCGAAACAATCCGATAGCGGAAATAACTTAATTTCACCTTGTTATTTTTAAATAGCAAAAAAAATTAAAAATCAGAAGTAACTTTTAATTTAACTAGCACTTTGCCCACGACTTCTTCCGCGTGACCCACTGTGCATTTTTCCGGCATAAAAAGAAGCCTATAGCACTCAGTGATAATGCAGCTTCCTATTAGTGAAAGAATTTTCAGAATCGGATCAGTAATTCCGGAGATAACCCCCTACATACAAACTATCTCCTTATAATATTAGTAAAGATTACACTCATTAATAAATACTAAGAAATAGATACAATATTTGTATACAAATAGTTTGAGGACAAAACCTTGTATGAACTGTTTAATAAAATACCAATAACAAAGAAACACAAATATTTGTAATAAATAACTAATGTTTGGTTTGAACATTAACTGTGACAAGTTTATGATGCGACGCTGACTGTACAATGTCACATTATTGCCTCCATCGACATACACGTCAGGGAAATAACCTCTAGACTATTTTGGTATATTATTATTTAGGATCTTCAATATATATATATTTTTTTTGTTATTCTTGATCCTGTAAACAGTTTTGCAACTATGAGCAGATGAGTTGTAGGAAGTACCGGTCTTCAATAATATGTATAAATTAAATATTGCAATGTTGTTTATAGTAAATAAATATTGATAATGTTTAGGGGTTAAAGCGGAGGCCCAAAGTCCGACTAAGCTGTTGTTTGATAGTTGATCCATTTTAGTTTTATGGTTTACTAGACTTTTGCCCGCGACTCCGTCCGCGTGGACTTCAGTGAACTGACCAGTTTAAATGACCTCCGTAGTGTAGAGTGGCTAGTACTACCAAGAGGTCAAGATGTATCTCTGGTTTTTTTCAGCGGAATCAGATGAAACGTGGCTTAGATTTTAAGTTGGACCCTAAGCTATCGAACTGTGAAAACCACATCAAAATCCGTTCAGTACTTTTTGCGTGATGCGCGCACAAACAGACAAAAATTAAAAAAAAATATTTTTGGGTATGGTTACGTTCCAGTACCCTATCCCGACTGTTTTTTCTGGAATATCTTCAATGTACAGACACGGCTTTTTTACAATTTTATAATAGTATACATAGGTACCTACCATAAATGCGTCAGAGTGGAAAGCTCGAAATACTCAATCGCATGACGAAGTTTTTTTCTATAAAGCCGAAGCTAACCGATTAGGTATCTCTTTGTCAAACTCGATGTGTAATATTTATTTATTGCCGGGTACTGTATAGCTGATTGTCAGTCAGTCTTTTCTTTTAAAGTCTGCTAATTCCACAAGCACCCAAGCCTTTATAACGCAGCATTGTAAATTGTAATATGCACTAGTGTAGCCGCTCGATAGCCTATCGATAGCAAGAATATTGATAGGCCTATCGATAGTAATGATAGTATGGCGTTTTTTAGATAAAAACTATCGATAGTAGAATTATCGATAGTTCGGCAACACTAATATGCACCCAACATCACATTAGCATTATGGAAACCCTGTGACAACTGTGATGTGTGTCAATCAATGACAAAATACATTATATGCATCACTTTGTTTTAGCATACATGCATATTGTGCATTGGTAAATAAAGCGTTCATATAAATTCATGCCACATCATGTCATGTCACAATTTGACAGTTTCCTACTTGCATAAGCTCGTAATGTGGGTGTCCACCATCTTATAGGATACTTCTGAATCTATAGCAATAAATAAAATTGAAGTGTCCTGTGATTTGAAAATAAATGCCAAAAAAGTGAAAACTATGCCTAATGATAAATTACCGTTTTTATTAGAATTTTTGTCGGTCTGTCTGAAAGTTGTCTCGAATAGGCTCAAAAACGACTGGACTGGACCTTGTTTACGTTTAGTAAAATTGTCCTCGTAATGACGATGGTCTTTAGGTACATCGTGTGAGACGACTAAAACGTCACCATATCCTAGAGCTAGAAGACCGGCGATTCGCGATTTGCGATTACTACGCTTGGTAGACGAATACACCGCTCAGTGTAGTCCTCTACCAAGCTTGAATTTGCCGCCCGGGGCATGGGCCCCGGCTAGCCCCCGCCTAGATCCGGGGCTGGTGAAAACGCAGGCGCTAAGCAAGCCACCTGACTGTGCGTTTTCACGCTTACCTACCGTTTTGACGATTTCATACGAATTATCGGCTAAGTTGGTCATGTCGGCTGTACCTACATCTGATTCTAGTCTGAAAAACACAAAATCTGTCGATTCCAGAATCCCGGGATTTTTACGATCTATTTAAAAGTTTGGTGATATCATATCGATGTCTTTCTAGCTGCAAAGGTAGAAACATTGAGTTACGAGTCTGTAATTAGTCTCCGATAGACGTCACCAACGCTCCTAAGAGGCGTAAAAAGAGGTTTCCAAATTCAGACACGACACTGTAGCTGTGGTTAAGAGCGTTGCCTCGGTTTAGGTAGAGGTCGCAGGTTCGATTCCTGCCTGTGTCAGTAGTTTTTGGGAATGTCTTATATATTTAATAACGATATAAAAGTGCTCTTCCATATTAGCCAACACTTGCCGGCCTAGCATGACCACGATAGAAACGGGTTTTGTCTACAGAAGAATAGACAAAGTGACAAATTGTAGTAAGATTTCTACCGTTTTATGTATACAATGAAGAGATGTCTCTAATCTTCAGTAGACAAAAATTCTGATAAACCAAGCACAGATCGCCGCGTTATCGGGCTGAAGAGATAACGATTTGATAGAAAGAACTTTGTCCGCGTGCTGAACGTAAGTAAATACTTATATTATACATCCGATTCTAAAATCAGAACACTTAATTTTAATGATTGAACCAATCGCGGGATTTTTTCAAGCCTGGATTCGCTGTGTGGACGTCGGCACTAGCTCTGGGACAGATTTGCTCATAGTCCTGGGACTGATTGCAAATACACGCAGAAGAAAAAAAAAAAAAAAAAAAAAGGTACATCGTCGGAGACAACGACCGGCCGCAGCGGCAACTGCTGTCGTCGACTGCAAGCCACAAGTGGTTCCATACATTTTCTGAGATTGTTATAAAGGCACATTCCGAGCACGGCGACACTGTTGCCTGCCAAAAGAATATAATTCATTTGCAAAAAAAAGATTTTAAGTTCTTACGCGGCGGCCAAAAAAACTTAAGTCATTTGACCAAAAAAGTTCTTTTGGCCGCCGCGTCTAGTAGGTTTTTGTTACGGCTCGTTCTATATTCGTCAAATTGAAATAAATGCCACTGTTGCGGCCTCAATAGTTTGAGAAAATCTTAGTAACAGCAAATAAATCCTTATTTATTGTTGGAAAGTTCTTACATAAAAGAATGGAATTTATTGTTTTTCAATCTGAGTAAATTATTAGTAATATCTCTGAATAAATAATATGAATTACTTTGTAAGTGTCTTTTTATACATTATTGTTATAACATTATTATTTATCGTCGAAATTAAGTAAATATTTTGCTTCTTGCTCTCAGTGCCAAGGTCTTGTAATTTTCCTGTTTTTGTCTGCTACATGACGCGCCGGCGGCGGCGCCTGCGTTATGGAGGTGAGAAATAATTACTGTTTTATCAACAAAGGATCGGTTATTTTAAAGTTGCTGATGCAGACATCAAACTATTTAGGTAGGTATATACCAATCTCAGATCATAGAAACAAGGAGATATGCCATCATAGCAAATTAGTACCGGAACAACTGATGCCACTTTTAGTACATTTTTCGACACAATTATGCGCATAATAAAGCGCTCCTTGTCAGTAAAAAGATCTCCCACGCATTAAACATTCCGCACACCCTCAATCTAACACTGTTAATCGTCACTCAACACTAGCACTAAACTAAAACACTGTATTTATACCATCGATCGTGTTCGGTTCGTCGCCAGCGCGTACGTTTTTAATATGAGCAATTTGCTCAAAGTCAGGCATCAAGCTCGATAGCGCCTTGGCACATCTCCCTTATTTCTATGATCTGAGATACCAATACACCTACCTAAATAGTTTGATGTCTGCATCAGCAACTTTACCTACCTTAGGTACATACCTACGTAGGTACCTAAATAAGAAGTCGCGTTATAATAATGTAACCCAAAAAAAAGTGGTATTTTGTCTCTGTGGCTAAAGGCCACATAACTAACAACCATCCTGTTTAAAACCTCTTTTTAGCACTGTTGCCCCTCGATGCTAATATTACACAACAAGGACTTAATAACTTGTTTCAGTAAGACCAGTCTTTTAAAAATAAACATTACTCATATCACAGAAAAAAGTTCCGGTATTAACAAAATTGCCAGAAACTTCCTGCATTTTCTTTAAGTCCATTGAATTCAGCCTATTGCAGACCACTGTTGCACAAAGTTGCTTCAGTAACGCCAAAACTTGCAAAAAATATTGTAATATAATCCTGCTGATCGTAGGATCAGCAGGATTATATTGCAATATTTTTTGGAAATTTTACGCGCAATCTAAGTTGACTAGCCTGATACTAGCTCTCCAGAATGTAGTTCTGGAGAGCTAGTATCAGGCTAGTCAACTTAGATTGCGCGTACGCATGTATGCATGGATGTACAACTACATTGTCCACATGTTTTTGTTACATAGGATTATTTTCTTTTATGTAAAAAACGGTATTTCCATAATAAATATTGAAAGGAATTAAAATAGATTGCATAGGTCAAGGGTCAATGACAGCATTCGTAATTGATCATGTCGGTTTTGTTTAATACGAAATACCTATTGTGTAATCTGTTTGTATGTCTTGGTAACCGACATAGAAACTTAATACGAGACCAGACAAGGCTGTGGCATCGCCTTCTTTTCCTTATTGGCTAAAGTATTCTAAACATTCCGACTTAAAGTTCATTGACTTCAACTAGAGTTACGTACCTACAATAATATTTTGCAATAGATCTAATATACCTAGGTTTTTTTAAAGCAAATATATTTGCACGCAAGCTGTTATATTTATTTGAAGACTAGCTGTTCCCCGCGGTTTTACCACCGTTACTCGGCTCCTAAGGGTCGTAGCGTGTTTTTAAATAGTCTATACTATTCCTCATAAATCTGGCTATCATTATACAAAAAGATTTTTTCGAATCCGACTAGCAGTTCCAGTATTAGCGCGTTTAAACAAACTTCAGCTTTATAGTAGGTAATATTAGTATAGATTCTAAAGATGCAGCTCAACATCTTTTCTATAAAATTGTCGAGGGATGAAGATAATTGACAAACGTTTTTGCTTATTTCATCGTCATTTTACCGATATTTTAATTATCTTTCAATCAGAATCATATGCGTTCTAGCGTAGCTACGTGCACTGTCATGTGCTCATTTTCCTCAAATGTTTGCAAGTAAGAAAGTCCTTTAAAACCTGAAAATACCTACAGGTTAGGTGCGACACGCACTCTCGAATTCGCGAAAGGTCGATTGTCATGCGACTAACCGGTCGCATCGAAAGTGTACACCACACTGAATACTGATCGAAATCCATACAAAAAGCAGTCGTTCTCATTTTCCTCGATAGAAAGTTATTTATTACGTGGCGAGATAAATTATGATAATCCTTGGTGATGTAATGAACATCAGTGATGTGGTTGATGATGTAAAATTGTTATGAGATGTTCAGCGAAAGTTATTGTTATTGTTGATGTTAATATTAACTTTTTACCCTATCGCGAGGATCCGGTTTGGATGATCTAAGTCAGTGGTTTTTAACCTTTAGTGATGAGGGATTATTTGATAAAATGTTGCCTTACCAGGGACCACCAACTATTTGGAGGTAAAATATACAGTAAAATAAAGTAAACTTGTGACTGCATACTCTTTACCAACTTCTGAATCCTTGGTTCAGTGCTACTCAAAGCCAAACGTTTGTCGGCACTGGCATCCAATCGATTTCGGTGGTTGTTTTTAATTCAGAAGCGCCGAGAACCTAATTTGGTTTTGAAAGTAAATTCTTGAACAAGGTGCTGTTGTGATACGCTGGGTGGCATAAGCATAACAACATTTCACGCACGCACAAGTTTCTTTTAATATTCAATTCACATGCGTATGATTCAAGCGTTACGAATTCAAGTACCTACCTGTGTATAAGCCTCTTTAAACCAGGAAAAAATACTACAAACGCGGAATTCGGCTTTAATTCAATGTCACTTACATTATTTCCTGATTTTTGCAGTTAATTTCAAGGGACAGGTACCTTACCCTCAGATCATAGGAACAAGGAGATTTATGTTATCATAGCAAATTAGTATGGGAACCGCTGTCGCCACTTTTAAAGCAGTGTGCGTCACAACTACAAACGCTCCTTTGTAAATATATAGAGATCTCCCACACTATAAAAATGCCGCACACTCTCAATCTAACACTGTTAATTGCACAGAAATCGAAATAATATTAACTTACTAGCTGACCCGCCCGGGCTTCGCACGTGTAAAGTTTAGTACACCTACCCTACACCTAACCCATCCTACAGCTACCCTACACCTAACCCATCCTACAGCTACCCTACACCTACCCTACCCTACACCTACCCTACACCTACCCTACACCTACCCTACACCTACCCTACACCTACCCTACACCTACCCCACACCTACCCTACACTTACCCTACACCTACTCTACACATACCCTACACCCCAAACCTCAAAAATAAGTTTCAAGCTTCTAGCTTTAAAAATTGCGTAATTTCCATACAAACTTTCATCCCCTATTTCAACCCTTTACAGCCCTTTTTTCGCATTAAAAAGTAGCCTATGTTCTTTCTCAGGCTCTAGACTATCTCTGTACCAAATTTCATTTGAATCGGTTCAGTAGTTTAGGCGTGATGGAGTAACACACAGACAGACAGACAGACAGACAGACAGAGTTACTTTCACATTTATAATATTAGTAAGGATTATCTAGACGCGGCCAAAAAAACTTGTCATTATTTTGGTCAAAGTTCTTTTGGTCGCCGCGTAAGAACTCAATTAAGTATTTTTTTTGGTCAATTGACTTAAGTTCTTTTGGTCGCCGTGTCTAGTTAGATTTCTGTAGTCAATTGTCACTCGTGACACTCGTCACTCACACTAAAAGTAAAACACTTTGGGCCGTACCACAAAAAAGATAAACACGTGTTCAATAATAATAGGCACTTGTTTTAGCACTAGCTTGTCTAAAACAAATGTGTATTATTTTTGATAGCATTCGCGTTTAACACGTGTTTATCTTTTTTGTGGTAAGGGTGTTTAGGTATACATAATAAATCCTCGATCGCCACCATCCGTCGGCAACATGATCCCTTTGATCATGTCAAAACGTCAAGCTCAATAGCGTCTTGGCACATCTCCCTTGTTTCTACGATCTTACCTAACCTCATACCTAGTGAACAACATTGTATCCAAACGCGTGACTTTTAATTTATACGCACAACCTTTAGCTTTGAGTTACGATTTTGCTCGGTAACCAGTCAACAAGCAATCTACAACGTGGAAACCTTAGCAAAACAGAAAACGTGACTCGGTCCAATTTGAACGTTGATGCGAAATTGCGAACGAAGGAGGCAATATTTTGATAGTCTTATGATCGCTATCGCAAGCTCCTGATAACTTATCCTGATAAGATACTGTTAACTTATCTGGCGGATAACTTCATACAGATTCTAGGGCCTTACCATAAAGTAAATACAGAGGGCTGGCTTCAGTGAACAAGCGAAAAGGCACGCACACATAGACACGCGTCTTCGTACAGCAAGTGCAAGCGCACTTGCGAAGTTGCGACTCATTCGTTTGAGATAGTTTGAGATCCGTGTACGGTCAGGGAAAGGGATCCTTTAGCAAGTAGGTACACTATCTTTCATATTTGGTCGTATATTCAAACTTCGAAGCAATTCGGATTCGGATTTGCTTCGAAGTTTGAATATACCTACGACCAAATATGAATGATAGTGTGAGTCAGTTTTCAGTTGGTTCTGGTAACTTATCTGTGTTTGCACCTGTTGATAAAGTTATAACGTATGTCCACAATGTCCTCTATAATGTTTGCATGCCTGATTATGGTTCATCTGGTGAATTTTAAATTGGCTCATTCCATTATAAACGGATTTTGAATACTAGTTTTGAATTTGAATACCTAGTCTGTTGGTGGCATGTTCGCGCGTCATGTAAATACGAAATTATTCATTAAAATACATATTGCATGTTATTTGTTATCTGTTTATTTTACTAAAAGTTTTTACATAATTTACTTCTGTCAAAGTACAGATTGAAAAAACAAACATAATTGATTTTTAATTCTCATTTTAGTAATAAAGGATCCGAACTATGCATTGACTAAAAAAATCTGTAAAAGAACTTTCTAAAATAATATCAAATAGAACTTGTTTACAGTTTGCTTTCACTGCAAACCGGACAGTTTTCGACCAAAACTCGCAAATATTTACTAAGTACTTAGACGGATGAATTGGCACCTTTTTTGCCTGCAAACACTTTAGGATTCATATATCCGCGACATTTGAATGTAACCTACATTCAAATGTAACTCGTGATACGCGATTTTGATTTAAAGTTATTGAGATGACATGTGAAGTTGCACGTAGGCTTTCATTATGGGATTTGTTTGCTTATTTTGCTTACTAATACTTATTATAAAATAAATCTAAACCATGGTTGATATTAATTTACTGTCTTGAAAACGGTGGAATGCTAGTTTATAATATAATAAGTTTATTGCTCTCTTCACAAAAGTTAACAATTAGTGTTCTATTACATCACAAAAATTATTATACTCTATGCCTTTTGTGAGAGACTGGTGCCTGCGATAGGTATAAGAATACCTGTGTTACAGGTCACCAGGTCCCCACACCACTAGCTTACAATAATATGCAACATATTAGTTTGGCTTCGATTCAAAGTACCTAACTAACTTATCATTATTGTAACGAAAAGTAATGACCATTCATTTCTGTCAAGTTGACAAATTGTTAAAATACCATTAGAGCCAATTTGTTGACAACTTGAAGTGGTAACTTGTTGACAACATTCCAATAATTTTTGAGAATGTCGTTGATAAACTCTAAAATCTGTTGGAGTTTTGCTTTGAGTTTTTCTGTTAGTTATTCCCCAATTCTTATTTACTTAAGTTTTATAATCAAAATGAGGTGAACGTCTTATTATCGTGTAAATAATACGTCATCCCGTTTGGCAGCAAAAAACATTCACTTTCTATCTTTAAGAATATATCTATTGAAGCACTTGACTTTTAATAAAAACACTTGATATCCTCTTGATATCAAAATAAAAATGTATTTACTATGAAAGTGAATATGCGTAGTTCGTGAAAGCTAAAGATAGGAAAAAACTTTAAGTAAAAGTGTAAACAGTTGTAGAAGCAAAAATATGCGCAAGATAAATAATTATCACGTTAGTAGTGCTCTATGGGGTGTGGTCTATTAATTCCATCCATAATAATATGTACAATCAAAATATCTTAAGCAGAAATTCTAAACTCAATACCCCAAATCTTATTAAACGACGTCAAGGGTCTATATTTGTCAAGGTTTCAGATTGAATCGAACAGCTTATTTATTAATAGACGAAGCGGCCCAGGTCGGGCTAAGTGAAGGACGCCACCCCTGACATTTGGTCTATAGATTTATGTTGACGCCTCTTTCATAATGTTAATCTTTGTTTGGTCTTTAGTAAGAAGCGCTTTATTTAGCTATTAACTCCTTTATTTTTATAGATAACGGGAAATACCTATTCACTAACTGACTATGCTGTGACTAAAAATTAACTGACGATTGATTGAGCGATTAACGATGAGTAAATGAACAACGTCAAAGCACTGTTTATTCTACAGATTGTCACATATATATACAAATGCCACCTGTTTGTTCATTCATGAACTACAGATCTGCATAGTTATCACAGTTTATCACCCTTGTGACTTGAGATGTGACCGCTTGTTATGAACATACACAAGGGTGTATAATAGAAGCACACACGTAATAATAAGCGATCTCTTCGTCATCAAGCAGCCTATCAAATAGGTACCAATGCTGGACTGCATCGAAAATATAATTATTTCCGTTGTCAGCACTATTGGTGTCGTCGCTCCTTTTGCAATTTCATCAGGTATTACTGTCAGGTATACGCATACGCCGCATACGGGTATTGCAGTTTTATTGGTGAAATGAGGAAAAATCCAAACAATAATATTTGAGCAGATCACACCGGGAGTGGTCGAAATTCGCAAAAGACGATCCTCGCATATTATATAGATATTATAATATTCAATGACTGGGTGTATAAAAAGTACTCATAGCGGATCTATAATGGTCTGTATTCTGTAATGTCGATCACTTTTTTTACGGCGCGCGAGCAGATAGTATGGATTAGGTATTATACATATACCTACTACAGGTTTCAAGAGGAAGTATTAGGCGGTCTTTGACGTTATAATTTATTTGTTTATTTCAAATGCTTGCCGCACTTACAGTATTCACCAACACGTAGTACAGCAAGCCATGCCGTGCTTATGTGCATCATATATTAAAAATGTTGAACATAGGAATATCATTCGGCTTATGGTCTGTAACGAGTAAATCAGCGAAGTCGACATAACACTTATAACCAGTGATTTCTCCGTGCCCTTAATTGATAAGATCAGTTCAGTTTTATACCTACAGCTTGCACGAAACGCTGGTAAAACTTGGGTCGTAACAGTAAATTTATGATTCATTAATCACATTTTGTATAAACTTTGCACAAGTAACATCTACCCATACTGCTTCGCCACGTCATCATAACATTGTAGGTCCTGGCTTTCTTTTATAATCGTTTCCTGTTACTCAATTTACTCATCATTCTAAGAAATTGAGATGTCATTGGAAAAACCTGATTTAGAACTAAATAATATAATTCAAAATAGGTAGGTACCTACTAGTACCTACGTGCTGAATTTTTTCCATCAAAATATCCTAGTTCTTGCTCAAGAATGCATGAACATGGTGTCTTAACTTGTAAACAAACTTTCTATACAAATTCATCAAATTTTGACAGTTGGCCATACTAACATTGTTTACAAAGTTAACAAATTCAATTGAAATGGACTCTTTGTAAGAATGTTCTCGATACAGACCTAAAGATAGGCCATGTTCGGAAAAAAAAATCGATGTCAAAAAGAAGCTACTAGTAGACTAGAGGTTACTAGACATGTCCTCGTAGTTTTTATCATTACTCTAAAATACTGGTGAATGTAGTAGGTATCATTTCAATATTATGTGGTGACAAGGTTGCTAATGTTGCTCTTTCGCTTCATGTCTTTATTTGTCTTCAATTGAGTCGCTATCAATAGGTACCTATTTATAGAACAAAAAATTGCCGACGAATCTGAAGACAGACATCAGTAATTATTTTAAAAGTATAACTGTAAAACGAAATTACATTTTTCTTTTCAAAAGCGTGCCCGAGTTTTAAAGGATGTCATAAAAAAAGGTTTGCGGCGTAAGTACAATAAGTGTTAACGGAAGGCGTATCAAAATGATCCGGTCGAAATGTTAACAACCGTGGAGATATTATATGCAATCCTTTACCGTTAGATATCTGCCCGGCCGTCTCGGTTACCGCTACAACGATTAGCATTTTAGGTGAAGGCAAACCGGCCATGTGAACTGATCGACGTGCTCCAACAGAAATAGAACCTTATACTAGTTCGGAATACAGTAGATATTTGATTGAATGTACGTATACAGAAAGAAAGTCGATTATTTAAAAGAAAAATAATATTGATACGAATGTGTTACGTGATGTCTGTCGTTTCACTAGCAGTCGATAACTTGACGTGATTTTGTAAAATCAAACGATGTTCCATAGAAATATTTTGTTATTCTATAGACCGATTGCAACAAAATAATCTTATTTAATAAATGTTTTACCTTTTAAACAAGTCGAATTACAAATTTTAGTTTACATAATATCTGCTGTCGTTTATGTAATAGGTACTATACAATTAAATATAAGCTTTTAAATAAAATTTCATGAAAATGTGCTTATCTAAACATTATCAGATGTAAAGGTTATGAATTTAATATATAAATAATGCTGCAACTACTAACTAAATACTAACTATAGGTAGAGTTTCATCTTTTAAATTAGTTCGATAATACTGGCGTTAGGCGTCAAGCACCTCCTAGTCCCTCTAGTCTATAAGTTAGACCGTAGTTATTGATTCGATATACTTCAAGCCTTGACCTCTAAGTAGCATCATGCATTGAAATCTACAATATTCGTGGCTAATCCATCTTTTCCGTCGAAGAGTCGATTTCTTTTTTATTTTGTGTCGATACGCTAGGACGAAGTTTATAAAAATAGTAATAAAGGTCATTGCTCTTATCATCGGTGAGTCATCACGATCATGATTTGTCAGTAGGTAGATATTGTTCCAAATGTTCCTGTATGCAACGGTACATTGAGATGCTAACCGCTAAATTGCTTGACCCACACTCGTAATTTTGTGAAAGTTTCAGACTTGTGTATTATATTTATCAAGGCTATATTTCTTAGAAAGATATGACGGAAAAACTGTCAATTTGCTTTTCTGGATGTTAATTGCTAGACTATTCAAGGTTCGTAACTATCTGATAGTGATAAGACATGCTGGTTCAACTTTAATGTACACTTTATTGACTACTAGTACTAGCATTTTGCCCGCGACTTTGTCCGCGTGACCCATAGAAACTGCAGTTTTTTCGGGACAAAAAGTAGCATATAGCAGTCAGGGATAATGTAGGTTTCAGTTAGTGAAATAATTTTCAGAATTGGATCAGTATTTCCGGAGATTATTATACATTATACACAAACTCACAAAATTTGCACTCTCTGTATAGAGATAGTATTGATAATGATGTCTTAATATCACGAAATTGTTTAGTTAAAATATATTTACTTGTTATATTATGTCCATCTAAGCCTAAGTATTCTTATTAGAAAATGAAAATGAATCATTATACTTATCATGTTCATGACGCACAAGTCACAGTTATAAAAAAAACCTAAGGAAAAAGGAACATTTATTATTTATAGACAACGGACTGGGTGTGACAGCTTGACAACCTGTCAGTTAATTACACCCCGTGCTGTTAAACGATAGCCACATTTAGCCATTGCATAGTTGCTTAGCAATTTGACTATGCATTGACTAAATTATGTTTAACAGTAATGTAATGATTTATATCAAATAGTAGAGTTTGGCACTGATTATAATGGAATATAAGAATTTTATTTATTATACATACAATGCATGTAAAATAATATTAATCGACAAAAGATAATGAGACGGTTAATGCTGATAGGTCTCACGCTTTTTTAATTCCGAGGTCAGTAATTTAACCAACACAAAAGTTACGAACACACGATACATGTTATTCTGTTAACTGATAAGATTTGTTCCGGATCTCTTTTATAACATAACCGTCTCGACTGTGTATTGATGTAGGCAGAAAAGTACTATGTCCATAGTTCGACAATGACAATACATAGTTCTAAGTCTATTTCTCTAATAACAAGGACACAGTGAGCTGATTATGTCCCATCTTAAACATAGCCCCATAGAACAGTGTCCGGATTTTTTTTTAACAAGACGTGTAGGTATCTAGGTTTGTACAATGTTGTGAGTCAAATGACTAACGACATACATTGTACTTATTAACTCAATTAATTGTAGATTATAAAAGGTATATTTAATGTTTAATTGTTTACACAGCTGACGTTACACAGGTTGTTTTCACATTAAGTTAGGTGTTACAGCATCGGGCACGCCGCAATAGCGGCGGTAAGGCCCGTGATGAGGGAGTGGCTCGGGAGACGGCATGGCGCCCTTAGCTTCCGGCTTACACAGGTGCTTTCTGGACACGGGTGCTTCGGAAAGTACCTGTGTCGTATAGGCCGGGAGCCGACGCCCGGTTGCCACCATTGCGGTGACTGCCCCGACGACACGGCGCAGCACACACTGGAGGAGTGCCCAGCTTGGGCAGTGCAGCGCCGTGACCTCGTCGCGGCGGTCGGTGCTGCGGGTGGCCTCTCGCTCCCGGCCGTGGTTGAGGCCATGGTCGGCAGCGAGAGCGCTTGGAACGCCGTCGCCTCCTTCTGCGAGGAGGTGATGGACGCCAAGGAGGCGGCGGAAAGGGAGAGGGAGGCGGTGTCCTCTCTCCCCATCCGCAGCAGACGCACCGGGCGCCGTAGGGCGGCCAACGATCTCCGGCCACCATAGGGTGCGGCCTGCGGGCGGCGGACTTGGGGCGTCCATCGCCCGAACGGAAACAGGCCCGAGACGGTGGCGCGACGTGTTCCGCGCGCGCCTCTCCAGAGGAATTGCGGCCGTACATGACGGCCGCATAGGGTGACGGGGCCCGCCTTTCATTTGGCGGGCCAATACCTGCCGGGGGTGCGGACGAATGCGCTAGCGACTCCCGCGCCCCCGGCGTAAGGTAATTGGAGGAACACCGGGGTGGTTTTAGTCAGTAAGAGTCTGACAGACCCCTCGCCCTCCCCAGGGCGGGGGACATCCATGAGGATATCCACCTCGAAAAAAAAAAAAGGTGTTACAGCATAAATTGTATAAAAGTTAAAAAATAATATGTGTTTTTGCAATACTAGTCATAAATCGCTTGCAGTTTATAATAAGTTTCTGACTCAACCAGACTACTGGGTTTTTACGGTGTGATCTGCTCACATGACAGAAGCATATTTTTAAGAATGTTAAATGAAATTATGCATTTTTGAAAAATGTAATCAGACTATAGCAAACACTTTAACACTTAACAGGTAAATAAAACACATTTCTACTGTGTTATCTAATTAAGATCTGTTTTTGAGATGAGTTCAACTCATGTTTTTAATAATGAAATTTGAGGTACACAACATTAAAATTAATATAATTTTGTACATTACACATACATTTTTCAAAAATGCATCTTTTCATTTAACATTCTTAAAATAATATGGTTCTGTGCAGCGAGAAGTGCCCAATGCGAGAGTAGAATTGAAAAAAGCAGGGAACATTCCTGTTTTTTTTCCAATTCCGTTGTTTTTTTTTTTTTCCATGTTTTATTCGAAAGTTTGAAGAAGATTCGCCAGAATATATTTCATGTTTTTTTGGGAAAAAACGGAAAATTACGAAAGAAACGGCGGTTCTTTTACAAGTTTTATTTACCACATTTTAGGGTGGATGAGGGGGGGTGCGGGGTGAGGGGAGGGGTGTGGAGGTGAGGGGGGGCGGGAAAGATTCGTACTGTGAATTTTTCGGAATTTTTCCGAAAAAAACGGAATAAATCCACGATTTGTTTTTTTCGTGGAAAAAGAATAAATTGTTTTTTTCGGAATTTTCAACGCTATGCGAAAGCCCTCAAATAAATGTTGAACTTTCTACATAAAATAATTTTCTATGTGATTGTAGGTACCTACCTACCAGAAACGTACACACTATCAATATCAACATTGTTCATGGATTTTTTTGAACAATACCTACGATAAAAAATTCATAAGATAAACTTTATGTAGGTACCTAATAATTAATATCAAATATGTAAGTAAATATTGTTTTTCTTTATTTCTTTCTCTTAGATAAGATAATCAGCTATAATTTTATTTTACAATGTGATATTTTGTCATTAGTTGATTTATTGTAAATATTTATTATAAACGCTAAATGGTATTCGTTAAACTGCTGTCAGAACTGTAAAACATTCCAAAAAGTAAGGCTAAAAAACAAAAAAAAAAATATTGCTGCATATCTAACGCATGCAATTGCATATCTAGCCGGTTTAGTTCAGCACTTGCCTGCTTTCAACAGAATTGAAGCACAAAGCAAGAAATACGCCATGTTCACTCGTGATATGAAATCCGCGCCCACGCAAGCGAGATTAGATTTCAAGCTTTGTAAGATTAAAATCAACACAAACGCAGTAACAATGTAAGCCACCTCCAAAACTGATAATTCAGTTCAAACGTAAGTACCTACTTAGGTGTTAAAACGTTATCATTGGTCACCTTAGTACTCCTTTCTACTGGTTTTGGTTGGAAACAGGTTGCCGTTCGGAAGCTACCTACCATTGAACGAGAAACACGTGATGTGTAACCACCTAACCACCTTTCGCTTTTCAAGGGGAATTTCTCTAGCAGACAACTTACTGTTAAGGCGACGCACTATTTCAAAATTAAATTATTCGAAAAACGCTTGCTAATTATTTTTTTGTCCACAGCAAAGTGTAAAATTGTAGAGAAAGAAGTAAAAGCATACAAAATGTTCAGGATAGGGTATGAATATCGGAATCTCGGAATCTCGAAATATCGGAATCTCGGATAGATTTTTCCATTATTTCAATTCCGATATTGAGCAGGCCAATATCGGAATCTCGGAATTAGAAAAAAATAACTTTAAACGTCGTGTCTTGCTCAGCGCTCACTCGTGCACGCATTGTATTACCTACAACAGTTAGAAAAACAGTCTGTAATGAATAATTTCTTAATTAGTCGCCCGATGTGGCCGACCCATTGCCACTTCAGCTTGCTTATTCTGTAGGCTATGAACTACTTTCCAATCCACCATTTGTCGCTGGCGACAAGTCCGTGGACAAATCTGCGCGTGAATGATCAGGTTCGCGGTTCAGCATGCGGCTGTGTGGTTGATGACGGAGTTGTCCGATTTGTACAGCGCAGTGTGCAGCGCGAAGCTCGTGTAGTGAATGGCTTGAGCGCATGTTATCGTCAGCAGGTTACTTGTGTTGTAAAATTCGTTGTGCTCTTTCAGACAGATTGATAGATGCATTATCATTTTTACGCATTCACTACATACCAAGAGAAGCGTTCTCTTGCTAAGACGTAGTTTTTTTTAGATTAAGTGTTGTTCCCTTGTTCGTTGACATCATCATCAGCCTACAGTAATTCACTGCTGGACATAGGCCACTCCAATTGCACGCCATTTAACTCGATCCTCGGCTACTGTCATCTAGCTGCCACCAGCCACCCTGCGACGATCCTCGCTTCAACTAGCCTGAAGGCGTCCTACCCTACGTTTCTCGATTCACGGTCTCCACTCAAGAACACGTCTACTCCAGTGGTCGGTTCGTTCGGTCTACGACTGATATGGCCGGCCCATTGCCACTTCAGCTTGCTTATTCTGTAGGCTATGAACTACTTTGGTTTTCTGTCGGATCACCTCATTTCGAATTCGATCCCTCAGAGAAACTCAAAGCATAGCCCTTTCTATAGCTCGCTGAGCGACTTTGAATTTATGGACCTGCCATACCGTGAGTGTCCATTCTCGGCTCCGTAAATCATGATAGGTAGGACCTCAGATCATAGAAACAAGGAGATATGCCATCATAGCAAATTAGTACGGGAATAACTGATGCCACTTTTAGTACATTTTTCGACACAATTACGCGCATAATTAAGCGCTCCTTGTAAATAAAAAGATCTCCTACGCATTAAACATTCCGCACACCCTCAATCTAACACTGTTAATCTTCACTCAACACTAACACTAAACTAAAACACTGTATTTATACCATCGATCGTGTTCGGTTCGTCGCCAGCGCGTACGTTTTTATTATGAGCAATTTGCTCAAGTTCAGGCATCAAGCTCGATAGCGCCTTGGCACATCTCCCTTGTTTCTATGATCTGAGGGTAGGACGCACTGATTGACGCATGAAGTCTTCAGTGGAATAGGCAATGAGAAGACCCGACGTAGTTTTTCAAATGCAGCCCTGCCTAGCTGTATAATTCTTGTGTTAGCCTCCCTCTTGAAGTTGTTTTTACCGAACTGCAAAGTTTTGCCCAACGTATTCCGGAACAACTTTGAGAACCTTGCCACTAACGACAATCGGTTCTGAAGTGACGTGTTCGTTGAACATGATCTTGGTCTTGTCCAAATTTATCCGGAGCCCGAAGCGCACAGAAGAATCAGCCAGGCCGTCCAGCATTTCTTGCAGGTCTTGCAACGATTCAGCCATTATAACAATGTCGTCTGCAAATCTTAAATGTGAGATGTACTCGCCGTTTAGCGCTGGTAAGCGCCTACGGCCTTAAGTGATTTGGGCGGTGTAGCTTATGTGTTTTTGTTTTGTCAATACCTTTATTTTTATTCTGTTATTCAAGGACTTATTACAAAAATATAGATTTATACAATTGTAGCGAGCTTTATTTGTTCTAATTATTTTTTAAATACCTAATGAAAGAGTTTTTGAAATGCCTTTTCTCTATGAAATTAAATTTTTCATTAAAATTTCCCAATTCCGATACTAATATCGGAATTCCGATATTGGGACCTAATATCGAAAATCAATTCCGATATTGAAAATCCTCCGATATTACATACCCTAGTACAGGATAATATTAAATAAGTATCGTCATTTTTCTGACTTCTGTATCGGATCCATAATGTGAACTTAAGGATTTCCAAAGTACCTACATATAGACAGAATACGAATATTTTCGCTTACAAGACAATAATTTACTGATAATATTATAAAGTTGTATTTTTATATTATTTTATTACATACCTACCTAATTAGAATTACCTAATGATAGTATACATAAAAAGAACACCAGTGGGTATTACATATTTGTATCCGTAAGATTACTGCTGTTACTAGTCACAACATAATAATATTGCCTTATAAGAATCATTATCTTTTAAAATGCTATCAGTTTCGTATAAAAACAATGCCCACAAGGCCACTAAATATAGGAGTTGCTATGTCATAGTGTGTCTATAATACGTAACTCACAAAACCTCTTCATAAACGAAGAAGGCCATTGGTCACCACGCGTGCCGCGTCAGACATCCTCAGACCACGAAAGTCAAGGTTTTCTCACCATATTTTTCCGTTCATAGATACAGTAAAATACATTTAAATTTCTCCGTTAGCTGTATAAGTCTGTACTTTGTTCAACAGTCCAACCAGTGTCGTGCCTAGGGGGCAGGCCCGACGCATTTTTTTCGTTTTAGAGAGTATTATGTTCATTTTTCATGAATTTAAGTGATTTTTAATGTAGTATAGCTTTAATAACGACACTAACTCACTCAAATTCATGAAAAATTAACATAATACTCTCTAAATACTCTCTAAAAAAAACTTTTTTAACAAAAAATAACCGACTTCAAAAATCCACTACAAAGAAAATAATAATTTTGGTTTCGGAAGTCGGTGGCTTTGGTTTTTGTTTGCTTTTTTTTGCCACCGACTTCCGAAACCAAAATAATTATTTTCTTTGTAGTGGATTTTTGAAGTCGGTTATTTTTTGTTAAAAAAGTTTTTTATTTTTCCCTTTTTAGTTCTTTATTTTCGTGTTAGATTACTTTCACAAATTCGTTCAACAGTAAATCTTCTACGGAGTGTGTACATTTATGCCTATAACTTTGTACATAGGAATGATTACATAATGTATTATATACTAAAACCTTTCTGAAAGTATGTAGATTATGTTAGTGAAAACCCCATCCAAATCGAATCAGTAGTTTTTGAGAAAATCGCGCACATACAAACATACATACATACATACATACAACTTACATACATACATACATACGGGACGAATACAGAACCTCCTTTTTTGAAGTCGGTTAAAAATGCGTCGGGCTTGCCCTCTAGGCACGCCACTGCTACTGAGTATTATGTTCCGCCATCAAATGAAGCAATTACTGTGGTAGGTACTTAGGTAATTGTAACTGGCTATTTTTGCTCCATGAAGCGAGTCTATTGGCTCCCAAGGGCAAAGACCTCTCTATTCGAAGTTATCAGCGCAAGATAATTGACGCTGACACTGTTTCCGACCGCAACATACCTATTACTACTATTCGAAAAACAGAAAAATAAACAAGTTTTGTAATCGTTTTGTTGAAAGTTGGAAAATGTTTTGTATTTATGTAAGTTTCTAGCTAACACAATGAAGATACGGCCTGTTATCTATTGGTCTATGTTTATGATATCAATATACGTCGGCGTAGGTGGAGAATTAGATAACTATTATTTTCTAGTTTCGAGAAAAACGCGATTTGATAGTTTATTGGAGTAAATATTAAATGTGGGACTTACCGACAATAAAATTGTCTCCCATATAATTACGCCAAAAAATTTAAAAATAACTAGTACTAACTAGTTTTTCTCGAAACTAGAAAAAAATAGTTATTTGATTCTTCACCTATGCTTACGCTATGTCCAATCAATTAATAAGTAATTGTAATGGGTTTTTGGTTACTTTTATTTTTATAAATGGTTAGCAGGTTCGACTAACAGTAACAGCATTTCCGTCAATTAACGCTAGACATTTTCCCTTTACAAAACATTACCCGCAGCCTGTCACATTAAATTCAAGGATATACTCAATCAGTCGCATAATTTACCGCCATTAGGCAATGCACAAGCTTTCGTGTCGCTGTCGCCTTAACGCGCGGTGCAGGTCGCGCGCGGCTCCGCGAAATTTCACTTTCGCTTGCTTACATAAACCTCGGCGACCTTTTATCGACAAACACGCGATTTGTAATTTACACCGCGTCTGTCTGTGTGCAACATGCGTTGAGGGCTGCAAGCACCTAAAGGATATTTTTAGGGTTCCGTACCAAAATGGTAAAAAAGGAACGCTTATGGTGCGACTTCGTCTGTCTGTCTGTCTGTCACACCTGCTTATTTCAGCAACTACTTATGCTATCGACTTGAAATTTAGAACAGTTATAAGAAACGCTTGTTCAATTTTATTGCAAATGAAAAAAAATCCAAAAATATTTTTATTTTCATTGCAAAAGGGGCCGTGGGGGTCCAAAATTTTAAAGTGGGGTTACTAGGTCAAGTGACATATCATATGAAACGACTTAATCTGCGCATTTCAAAATATATTTTCGTTTTATTTTATGTCTCACAGTTTTCGACATTATGATGAAAAATTTTCAAAAAAATACCATTGTGTACCGTAGTGTGCGGGGCGAAAAATCTGCAATAATTAGGGTTGATAGGAATTGACCCAAATATGGCACCAAAAATAAAACGATGTTCCTAACTAGTACAGTTTTTTCAAAATCATCAAAATTCCTTCACAAACAAACCTAGTTATGCGGTCCGGATTTTTTCACTTTATACGTCCAAATATGATACGGAACCCTCGGTGCGCGAGTACGACTCGCACTTGGCCGGTTTTTTTGTGTCCTTGTACTCCTGTGACATAGGTCATAAAGGATACAATGAAGAGCGTTGCGAACTTGCGACCTACATTGTCTAAAGCAGTGGTTCTTAATCTTTTTTTGACCATTGACCACTAGGGCTTTCTTATTCGGTGTGGACCCCAAAGATAAAATAATAATAATTGAATAAGTTATAGTTACAGTAAAAAACACATAATTTTCACGACAATTATAAGCATAATCAGTAAATTAAAACACTCATTCATCATTTACGAATTTTTCAAAGAATATCGGAACAGAGGCTCTAGACAAGTTGCTTTTCTGTTAGCGTTCACGCCAAACGATAATCACAAAATGTATGGCAATGACATTACCTGCGGAAAAGTCACGTGACTCACAAATGTCATTTCCATACATTTTATCCGTAGCGTTTCACGCTAACGCTAACAGAAAAGTAACTTGTCTGAGCCCCTAGACAAGTTGCTTTTCTGTTAGCGTTCACGCCAAACGCTACGGCCAAAATGTATGGCAATGACATTACCTGCGGAAAAGTCACGTGACTCACAAATGTCACTTCCATACATTTTATCCGTAGCGTTTGACGCTAACGCTAACAGAAAAGTAACTTGTCTAGGGCCTCTGAGGCCCTAGCCAAGTTGCTTTTCTGTTAGCGTTCACGCCAAACGATAAGCACAAAATGTATGGCAATGACGTTACCTGCGGAAAAGTCACGTGACCCACAAATGTCAATTCAATATATTTTATCCGTAGCGTTTGGCGTTAACGCTAACAGAAAAGTAACTTGGCTAGGGGGGCTGGGACCTGTCGCGCGGTTTCCTCTCCTTCCGTCTGGTGCTGTCTGGACACGGCTGTTTCGGATCGTACCTGCACCGAATCGGACGGGAGGAGACGCCGTCGTGCCACGACTGTGGCACGGCGGAGGACACGGCGCAGCACACCCTCGAGGTGTGCCCGTTGTGGTCGGGGCCGCGCCGCAGTCTCACCGCGGTGGTCGGCCCGGACCTCTCGCTCCCCGGCGTGGTTAACGCCATGGTGAGGGACGAGAGGTCCTGGGCGGCAGTCGCCGCCTTCTGCGAGCACGTCATGTCGCAGAAGGAGGTGGCGGAGCGCGCGCGTGAGGACGACCCTCACGCGGCGCTGCTCCGAAGGCGGAGGGGGGGTCGGAGAAGACGTCAGTTTGACAGACATGCGCCGGGAGAGTTGTGGACGTCAAAGCTGTGCCGGTTCCCCATGACCCTCCCATCACGGCGATGCGGGAACACCGCTGAGTTTTAGTGGGTATACTGTCGTTCGGACAGGAGTCCCACATACCCCGTCTCGTCCCCCACGAGCGGGAATGCGTAAGTAGCATTTCTCAGCGAAAAAAAAAAAAAAAAAAAAAGCGGGGCTGGGGCCTCAGAGGTTCGGCAGAGGTCGCGGGTTCATATCCCGCTCGTGTCGGTTGTTCTTGGCTCTCTTAAATATTTAATAACAATATCCGAATATATTGGGGGCCCCCTTATAATCTCTATATCCCTAGGGAGCCGCACCCCACTGGAAGCCCCGGTCTAGACTCTAGACAGCTACAATACTTTGCTGCTTGTTTACAGAATCAAAAAAATCCAGATTAGTAGATGCTTGTTACCTACATTGTATGAACTCGAACGAGATCACAATAGATACAATGTGTAACAAAGTATTGAGAAAATTACTGATACAACAGCGTCATTTTAAGTACCTACCTACCTACCTAACCTTGCTTTCTGCCTGCCTACTCTGTACCGACACGCCGCGTTATCACCGCGAGAACTGCCAATTTATTTGCCAACGTTCGGGGAGAATCTCACCGTGACATTCTCCCTCAAACGTTCGCAAACAAATTGGCAGTTCTCGCCGTGATATCGCGGCGTGTCGGTACAGAGTTGACAGCTCAGATCATAGAAACAAGGAGATGTGCCAAGGCGCTATCGAGCTTGATACCTGATCTTGAGCAAATTGCTCATATTAAAAACGTACGCGCTGGCGACGAACCGAACACGATCGATGGTATAAATACAGTGTTTTAGTTTAGTGCTAGTGTTGAGTGACGATTAACAGTGTTAGATTGAGGGTGTGCGGAATGTTCAATGCGTGGGAGATCTTTTTATTCACAAGGAGCGCTTAATTTTGCGCGTAATTGTGTCGAAAAATGTATTAAAAGTGGCATCAGTTGTTCCCGTACTAATTTACTATGATGGCATATCTCCTTGATTCTATGATTCAGATCATAGAATCAAGGAGATATGCCATCATAGCAAATTAGTACGGGTAGTGCCTGTCAACCTCAGGGTTGACAGGCACAACTGAACTGAATCTCTTGTTAGATCATAATCATAATGCATGTCGACTTCTTTGTAATATTTTATGATTATGTATCTTTTACACGTCTGATGCTATCAGATTATCACAGAACATGTACATAGCATGCTAGTACATGTGATGATAACGCATTGTTAATTAAGTAGTCATTTCATAATGTTGTGAAGTAATAGCTTTCTTTGTGTGCGTCAGGATGGCGGGACCAAGTTATAGCATACAAAAATAATACCTAATTAGTACAAGCTACCAATAATAATTATAATAAAATTTATAAAGTGGTTATTAACATTCAAATCTTAACTTGGTCCGCTATCCTGACGCACACCTTTCCTTAGATCTCGGTGTGTAGTTGCATTTTTATTCTAATTCTATAACCCTTTATAAATAATTTGAATACATTATGTTAATTAATTCCAATTGAATGCAATATGAATACCTACAATGTATGACAATTATTAACATTATACAATAAACCTGTACATCAACACAGTGCAGTATTTCAATGTATGTACAGTACATACATTGAAATACTGCACTGTGTTGTATTTATAGGTTCGTTAGCATTCATAACAATGTTACTTGGGGTCTTTAACTTGTGAATCATGGTCTGCTGTCCTTATTGATTGTAACAGGAATTAAAAAAACTGCTTAATAACGTATCCGTGTTTTGTTTTCCTGATTCGTTATATTGATAAGTCCAATTCATTTACAGTAGCTACTCCGCAATAAATATTACAGCTTTAGAAAGAGATAATCAGCTAGCTTCGGCTTCGTAACAGGGGGTACTCTGTAAGTCCGTCAACGAAGATACGGGCCCGTCCGAAAGTACAATAGACATAAGATTCCGTCAAAACAAGTGTCAAATTCAATTTTTCGGACGGATAAACACACATCGGGAGTAGGGACAACTGTCAAATCGTGCTATCATTTATTCTTAGTTCGGTACCCGAACTAATCTTAAGTCCGTAGGTGATACGGAGTAAGAAACGCCTGTAACTAAGGTCGAAACTACGGATTTCGTGCTCAGAGAGTAGACCCCCAGGCGCGGTCGCAGCCAGACTTAGGAGGGGGGGGGGGGGTCGTATGACAGTGATATTAGTGAGGTCACGTGACTTTTCCGCAGGTAATGTCATTGCCATACATTTTGCACTTATCGTTTGGCGTAAACGCTAACAGAAAAACTACTTGGCTGGGGCCCACGTCGGCGACAAAGCGTCACATCACATACGGTGAGTGACAAAAACGATGCTCTAAGAAGAGTACGAAGTCGAAGCTGTATCGCTTCCCGTTGTTAATATGTCCATGAAGAAAATCGATAGAACACTAGAAACTTTGTCTAGACATCTCGTATACAAGGACCGAATGGTTTTGATACACGCTCTGTTCTTTATTTGGAATTATAATAATTAATTATTATTTTATGCA
This sequence comes from Thalpophila matura, assembly GCA_948465475.1. Classification (NCBI taxonomy): domain Eukaryota; kingdom Metazoa; phylum Arthropoda; class Insecta; order Lepidoptera; family Noctuidae; genus Thalpophila; species Thalpophila matura. The sequence continues at coordinate 16,271,334 of OX419189.1, read as the reverse complement.
GTTACTCTTATCTTGTTAAAACAACGTTAATAATGTTATTTGTTTTTTTTTTTCAGGTAATAAATAATATAAAATTCTACATCGTCATGTAACTTGCGAGCTGAAGTGATTTCGGTAATGTACCTATTTCATAGTATTTTGTACAAATAAAATTTTCTGCTAATTTGGAAGTGGTCCTATATTGCGGCTACTGCGTCAATTCCATTTAACACTTATTCACCTCATAATCAGTAAATCACGACTTACGACGATACCATAGAATAAAAACCGAAAAAGTGCAAGTACTACTCGCGCCCTGAGGGTTCCGTACAAACTTAATTATGTGTTTTGTAAAATCGCAATTGAGGAATACCAAGAGATAACCTTAGGTCAGCGCCTCGAAGCAGCAGACTCTAGCACTAATTTATTGTACCTACTTCGCGTTGTCCTAGAATCACTAAATTTAGCAAGAAGCAAGGTTCCACAGCACAAGTAAAGGAAACAATCCGAAAATCGACAATTCGTAAAACTTAATAGCACAAAAAAAATCGTTTCCTACTTACCTAGGATCTATTTCAATAGAACTTGTAAACTTTGTAAACAAACTTTCTATACAAATTCATCAAATTTTGACAGTTGGCCATACTAACATTGTTTACAAAGTTAACAAATTCAATTGAAATGGACCCTACATAATTTAGTTTGCACCAAACCCTCAGGGCCAGCTTGTCCGTTTTTAACTGACTTAAATAAAAAGGAGCAGGTTCTTTCTCAGCTATCTATACTAACATAATAAAGCTGAAGAGTTTGTTTGAACGCGCAAATTTTTGGAACTAACAGTTGGATTCGTCGAATTTCTTTGGTATATGATAGCCAGATTCATGAGGAATAGTTTAGGCTATTTAACATCACGCTATGACCGAGGGCACATGGGTGAAACCACGGGGCACACCACTAGTTTTAAATAAAGTGTACTAAAACTATTTTCTGAACTAGTTTGGTCCTTTATCAGACAGTACCTCAGATCATAGAAACAAGGGAGATATGCCAAGGCGCTATCGAGCTTGATGCCTGATTTTGAGCAAATTGCTCATATTAAAAACGTACGCGCTGGCGACGAACCGAACACGATCGATGGTATAAATACAGTTTTTTAGTTTAGTGCTAGTGTTGAGTGACGATTAACAGTGTTAGATTGAGGGTGTGCGGAATGTTTAATGCGTGGGAGAACTTTTTATTCACAAGGAGCGGTTAATTATGCGCGTAATTGTGTCGAAAAATGTACTAAAAGTGGCATCCGTTGTTCCGGTACTAATTTGCTATGATGGCATATCTCCTTGTTTCTATGATCTGAGGACAGTACAATGTGCTATTCTATTCTAAATAGTATCTCTGCTGTGTGAATGACTCAATGCGCCAAGCAAACTGTTTATATCAATTTACGGGCGCCATATTTATGTCTTGCCAACCGTTACGGCGCGCGGCGTTACGTAAATAACTGTATCGGCGCTAGGGAACGTTTAATTATGTGTTAAAAAAATGGTTCAACTATAGGCTTTACTATGCCTTTATTCTTTAAAAAAAATGATAGAATTGTTGTAATCTCGCTTCGTATTCTACTTAAGCCTAATAAACTATCATTTCTATGGATTGAAGAAAAATATAATTATTCAGATAGGATGACTTGGTGCACAAGTGAACTAAGTGACAGTGCAATTAGAATGACGGAATGTTCTACATAAACCCATATATTATAATGGTCCCAAAAAAGCGAAAATGCATATAACTCGAATTTGAAAAAATGTTTGTATGTTTGTTTTTGATTCATCTGATTGACTTGAAACTTGTACAATAGTTGTGGCCGTTATGGGGAAGCCAAGGAAGGTTTGTGATAAAAACAATAAAAGACCGGGCATTGCAATGCATGCCCCGTCAGTTTATTATGTAATTTTAGCTTGCTTCACCTATTTCTAACTTGCTTATACCTACTAGGCGCAACTGTCAGTCACATCTAGGCTGTATACGAAACACTAGTGCGATTTTACATAGGCTACAAACATCAAATACATTTTGGGTCAAACGTCAAAGTCATATCGAGTGCTGCTATCGAGTGTTTCTTATCGATATGTGCAGTAAAATAGGTTATTGCTCTTGATAGCTGCGTTCACAATTTCCTACTATCAACTCTAATTATTTCAGATTTTTCGCTTTGCAAACTTGATAAGGGGGGGAGGGAATGGTATTTTTTCAGACATTTTTCATCATATGTCGAAAACTGTGAGACAAAATTAAATGAAAATATATTTTGAAATGTGCAGATTAAGCCCTTTTATATGATATGTCACTTGACCTAGTAACCCCACTTTGAAATTTTGGACCCCCACTCCGGCCCCTTTTGCAATGAAAAAAAAAAAAAATAATAACTTTTTTATTTGCAATAAAGTTGGACAAGCACTCTTTCTAACTGTTCCAAATTTCAAGTCGATAGCATTAGTAGTTGCTGAAATAAGCACCTGTGCCAGACAGACAGACACGAAGTCGCACCATAAGGGTTCCTTTTTACCATTTTGGTACGGAACCCTAATTAAAACAGAGAAAGTATCAAAATCACACAGTGCCGTGGAAATCCGTGGAATTGGCAATTGCTGGATAAGGATAATTTCGAAAATTACCATTATTACCCAGCACCAGCCCAGTGTAGCCAAGCTGGAGTACTTCCCTGTTCGTATGATTAGCTCAACATCTGTCCGTTGACTTTAATTCATTGCGATACCCATGTCTATGTCTATGCTAATCAAAGGTTGTGTACAAGAAGTTTGTTACAATGTATCAAACGAGCTCCTAACCAACAGGTTGCTAAATCCATACATAGTCGATAGAAAACTGATGGACGTTACTTTTTTGTGCCCTTTAAAGCTTGCCACTCACTAAGATAACATCTGCATTAAACATTTTGTACCTCTATTGTTCAGCATTCAATGTTTTATAATGGCTTTGACTTTTTGCATGGATGACTTATGGAAAAACATTTTGGAATATACTAGCACTTTTCCCGCGACTTCGTCCGCGTGGCCCACAGGAACTGTACATTTTTTCGGGATAAAAAGTAGCCTATGTTACTCAGTGATAATGTAGCTTTCTATTGGTGAAAAAATGGTTAAAATCGGTCCAGTAGTTTCGGAGCCTATTCGGTACAAACAAAAAAATCTTTCCTCTAAATATGTATTAGTAGGTATAGATTAATATTACACATCGGGCTTTAGAAAGAGATATCGGCTAGCTTCGGCTTTAGCGTGATCTCTGTCGCACGAAGCATTAACAGACCGGTAGGTATCTAATAAAAAAAAGCGACGAAACGTTACATAGGTATGAGTGACGAGACGAAGCTACAAAGCCGAAGCTAGCCGATTATCTCTTTCTCAAACTCGATGTAATATTTACTACTTACTACTGTACTATCGGTACAAAACGGAAGAAGTGTACGCTAACACGCTTAGCATGACCAATTCTATCTCTATTCTACCAAAGAATAGACAAAGTTCTTTCTATCCAACTCGTTACCTTCTTTGCCCGAGCACGCGGCGATCCGTGCTTGACTTGTGCATAAAACGATAGAAATAGAAATCATTCTACAATCTGTCATGGCTCGGCCACGAAATCGACGCTCCAAGCGAATTCGCCTTGCGCTGCAAGCGTCAGCGTCAAGCGTCAAAAACAAATGTATGTCTAATGTTCTACAAGGCCACGAAGTAGACGCTGCAAGCGTCAGCGAATTTCCCTACATCGTCGTTTTCGTGGCCTTCGGGTCACTTTGTCTATTCTTCTGTAAGCTAAACCCGTTTCTATCGTGGTCATGATAAGCGTGCAGACGTACTTAAATATCGTCTTCCTCGTCCTTTGATTATTCACACTATTCACACAATAGGTACGCTAATGTCTTTACCACCACAAATAATGTTGGTTACTAAGTTCCGTGCAATTCTCCTCATTCCAAATCGGTCCTAAGATCGTTAGCACCTATTTTTTGCTCAACTTCTGAGTACCGTACTTGATTTCCTGGTGTTTTTGTGACCATTTTGTTTGGCTAATTTATGTCGCCGATTTCTCGTTTGTTTTATAGATTTGGTCCTTTTTGGTCCTGATTTGCGAATTAACCATCAATGCTGCAATTCAATCTTGTCAGCTAGTTAGACATGAGCGATGGTGATGTAGTGGTGCTGGTTTAAACAACTGGAGAGTCTTTGTTTTTATTAAATTCAGTATTTTGTATAGAACTACAATAATTTGTTATGTAATTTAGTAATTTGCATTAACTTTTTACTTATTGTTCACAGTAATTTGTTATTGTTGGTCTTCGTATCCCTATCCGTGCTAATACACTTTATCTAAAGATCGGTGCGTTGACCGCATTGCCAACATGCTATATCAATACAGCATTAACTGAACCAACCCAACGGGACCGATAGGATTACCATAAATGTTAATCAACGTTATTAATAAACATTAGTGCCGCACAAGTAGGCTTTAGGTCTTCTCAAGGACTGATTTTTATCATAACTTTCACACTTTCGCAGTACCTGGTTGTGTGTGTGGTGCTATTGTGCGCATGCGCACAAGGACCACGCGCACCATCATCGGTACACTTACATACGGTTGTTATTAACTTGAGTTAATGTGTGTCATGCGTTTCACACTAGTCTAGACTGGGCCGTATCTAGGCAATATGCGCTAGACATTCTAGGTTCTGCCAACTCGGTAACCGGGTGGCCTGCTTGCACACTTGCGCGAGCGCACCTTTTTGTACGCGCCGCCGTACGCATTTACGGAGATCGTTGGTCACAATTATGTTTGTTAATTATCTGGCTCCGGGTTCTGGGAAAATATGTGCTATGTGGATTTATTAGAAGTCCGACTGGTTGGTGGTTTCTTGCTTGCACTGTGTTTTTAGGTCTCGGTTTTAAAGATTGCGGATGTCATTGCGCATGCGCGGCTTCACGTTTATGGGTGGAGCATTATATGGTAGAGACTTGATGGGTGCGCCGTGTGGATGCGGCCTAAGAGTTTGCCGATTGATGTCAAACTATGAAATTGCAAGATGCTCTCGCAAACTCGCAACCAAGCAACTTATCCGATGATGTTCAAGTTTTCTATTAGCAAATTTAGATTTATACAGTTCTATTTCTTTCACACTTATTCGGATATAGTAGTTAGCTTATCCCTGCTTGGATTCAGCAAGAGAATATGCCCGGCGGAACGAAACAGAATAGGTATCCGGCTCGAAGGACCAATGTGTGTTCTGTTAACCAACATCAATAATTTTATACGTATCACTTAACCCAGAAACATGAGATTTGACACTGACAGAAAATTGATGAGGTTTTCAGAAACCGCAGGTGTGCCTTCTTTAAGAGATTCGCCTTTTGTAGATACCTGTACCCTTCATAGAAATAAACAAAATAAAGACTAACGTCTATGGAAACTTTTGTTTATTCCCAAAACTAATATGACTAAGGTCTCGACGTTAACTCCCAATTACAATTCAACAAGCGCAAGCTATAAATGCTATAATCGGTACAGGGAAGCAAGATATTAATTGTAATCTGACGTGGGTACAACACTAGTTAATAAAACATTTTAGCGGTATGCTGGTATGAATGACAAGCAGCTTGACAGATGAGGAAGTTGACAAAGTATAATGTTAGGTATTGGCTCACGATTTGCATGACTATAAAAAATTAAGGCTGGTACACCGGTTGCGATGAGATCGTATGAAATAAGCATCGAAAATTAAAATCATGACGACCCTAAACCTGTAAAAGATTGATAGTGATGCTAATTCTGTTGTACATGGCAATATTTTAGTTTTTAGTCACAGTTTTTCTCTTTCTTACAAATATCATTAAAAAAGGATAGAAAATATTAAGAACTGGCAAATTAGTCTACGCTTTTATCATTTACGTGATAAAAATCTATTTTAACAAAAAATAACCGACTTCAAAAAACCACTACAAAGAAAATAATAATTTTGGTTTCGGAAGTCACCGACTTCCGAAACCAAAATTATTATTTTCTTTGTAGTGGTTTTTTGAAGTCGGTTATTTTTTGTTAAAGGTTTTTTATTTTTCCCTTTTTAGTTCTTTATCTCGCGTTAGATTATTTAGATTTGGCGACTTCGTTCAACAGTAAATCTTCTAAGTAGTGTGTACATTTATGGATATAACTTTGTACATAGGAATGATTACCTAATGTATTATATACTAAAACCATCCTCAAAGTATGTAGATTACGTTAGTGAAAACCCCATCCAAATCGAATCAGTAGTTTTTGAGAAAATCGCGCACATACAAACATACAT